>OZ005650.1:180240528-180885528 GCA_963930645.1 Salticus scenicus
GAATTTTGTGATTGGTGTCAACGATGTTAATATTATCCATCATATTTTATGCATATTTCTTCTATATCATCATGTAAACTGACAAATATGTGTATTTATTTTTAAATATATAGAAATTTTCATTATTATAATTACAGTAAAGCACCATTTGTACGTCCTTCAAGGGACTGACGTAAAAGGACGTAAAAGGACGTGTAAACGAAAAGACGTTTAATCGAAATTTTAATAATAACACTTTAATTACTACAAATTTAATGACATTTAAGTAAAATTTATTTGAAAATACTACTTAATAAAGTTTCTTAAATTAGTAATTGTATATTATACATTTTAAAGACAATAATTAATTTTTAAAAAGGTCCAGAAATTACGTAATATTAACTGAAAAAATAACATAATAATGGAATGAGAAATAAATAATTTAGAATTAAACAAATACTATTTTTAAAAAATCTCCTCTGACTAGGCTCGAGCGTTAGACCTTTAGGTTCGTAGCCCGGAGCTTTAAATCACAGCCACAGCGTTAACGTAGGGAAAGTATTTTTTACAATATAGATTTTTTGTTTGCTCCCAGAGCGGTTACAAACATACATACAAACATACATACAGGTGAAGCTAATAAAAGCGTGTTAAAAAATGCGCGTGCAAAATGACATAAAAATAAGTAAAAAAATGATTTTAATGATTTAATCTCTCTATATATAAATGGCTAAGAGATTTCCTTGGACTCTGTTTGTTTGTGTGTTGACGCAGTTGCCACCAAATTTTCATACTTTAGTTAATTAAAAAAAAATCTAATTGTCCGATCGATAAGCTGTTTAAGCCGACGGATTTAGAAAAATCGCACCTGTCATTTGGTACCTTATTTATTTATTTATTTTTAAACAAGATAATTTGATTGAAAGTACACATGTTTAATTTAAAAGCGTTATAAAATAGAGAAAATAATTATATTTTGAAGCAGCTTTAGTAGTCCCAAATTGGTGAAAGTGGAAATTTGCACTGAAGTAGCTCTGTCGTTTCTTGGCAAGGTCGTTTCTAACGTAACTGCTATTTTAATTTATCGCGAAAGACACAAATATTTAAATATCAGCAAGAGGGTACTGTACTATATCTATACCCAAGTCATGTAAAAGAACACTCTTCTTTGTGATCAATTAATATTACTTTACTTACAAATTACTTTAAAATTTGCAAAAGTACAATTTTTATTTTTATTTTTTTTTTTAATCCAAAATCTAAGTTAATGCTTTTGTACAATATACTTTTTTTGAAAAAAAAAAGATATAAGAAAATTATATTTTCATTCTCTTTTAATTTAAAATCATTCTTTTCATCATGTTTCTAAAACCTCATTTCCTAAAACTTCTTAGTAAAAGATCGAATCATTTCCTTCACATCATTAACAGATGCTAATAGTTCTTTAAATTATTTCACAACTTAGTTTCTGCTTGGATTTATTAAAATCTCAAGATAAATTGTAAGCTACATTTGTAAGGTATTACAATGCATTCCTCGGTTTAAGTTTGGTGTATTTGAATGCAGTTTTAATTAAATTCAGAATTTCTATAAGATCTCTTCAAGAGTTTCTGATTTTCAGAACGGCTTTGTTGAAACCTATGAATGATCTTGCAACAAAGCTTTTCTGATATAACTTAGGAAATCAGAAATTTATAATGCATCTGATGAAGTACAAGCATGAATGATTTAATTATTCATAACTGAATTTTAAAACTCTGTCGGAATAGTCTGATAATCCAGAGACGTCTACAAAATTTCTATGTTATTTGATGTACTGAAAAGCACATTATTTTGATAAATATTAAAATTATAATAATCCGAATGAGCTAATCATATAGTATAGATTAAGCTAAAATTTGCAGTTTGTTTTGAAACTTATGTCCTTATTATAGTCTTCATTATTACAAATATCGACAAACCATCATCAGACGAAAATGCATAATTATTTTATGGAGTATCTTATGATTTAAAATAAAACAAAATGATATACACCATAACATACAGCTTACATAATCCTTTCATGCGTCCACTATTATTAAGTTGTGTTTTAGTTAAAGTAATAATAACTAAAATTTGAGATTTCATTTTTTTTTTTTATTGTTATTATTGATTTCATTGAATAAAATAATATCGAAACAGACTAACTTCGTTCTCACTGAACCATATGGTACGAAAGTACATATAACTGCTCTGTAGTGTGTAAAACTAAATCCCTGATGATGCCTTGATTTATCTAAGGCGAAAAGCTTTGGAAGTCTTTTATCTTTTTAATATATGTATTTTTAAAACATGTATTTAAAGTGTTTTGAATTTTATTATTTATTAACTAACAGGCTACGACCGCTTCGCTGGTCAGTAAATTAAAAGGGATTTTCAAAAGAATTCAATCACTGTTTATTTTTTATATCACATTTTGGGATTTGTAACATAACTAAAAATTCCTTTTACGGTCAAAAAGTCAAAATAACATATTACAAATTAAATTAAGTTAAATATTTCTTGCGTTTTGCACTGTTTTTTCAACAATTCTCTATGGTCTTACATCAATGATTCTCAAGAATGCATCAACAATTATTTATAAATTTAATGGATTATGTATGGGAAATAAGTACGCTGTAATTTCTAAATTGCAGCTCTTAGAACTTCAAAACTGATAATTTTTTAAAAAAGTTATTCATTATTTTTTAATATTAGACTGTTTTTTTTTTTAAATATTAGACTCTTATTTTAAGATAAAAGCAATCGAATGATATCGCGTTCTTAAACTTTGGAACGTAATATCTTTAAATCTAATAACTTGATGTATATAGTCTCCGCACAAAAATAGAAAAGTTTTTAGATCTCTTTTAAAAAACATATAATATTTATGCAGTATCTTTTTAAAGAATTTATCAGTTTTTCTTAAACAAAATGGCCAACTTTCATCAAAAGCAATTCAATGATATCGCGTTGTGAAACTTTGCTATGAAATATCTTTAAATCTACTAACTTGATGTATATAGTGTTCTCACAAAAAATGAACAGTTTTTAGAGCTCTTTTAAAAATAAGTTTAACATCTATGAAGAATATTTTTTTAAAAAAATCATCAGTTTTTAGTAAAAAGATGGCCGACTTTCATCAACAAAATAGTTAAATCTAGGCCAATCAAAAATAGAAGTGGTCCGCCCGGATGTGTTCCGAAGGCAAACTCTTTGCTTCGTTTATATAGATACCTAATTCATATGAATTTGCTCATATTAAAGCATTATTTTGTTTATTTATTTATTTATTATGCATCATTCTATGACCAGTGGGAAAAACATTAAAGGTTTCCCCCGAACAACACATTTTTCTTCAATAAAAATTAGTGAAAATAAATATAAACTAAACAAACTGCCCAAATTCCGCTACATCTCTAATAAAGGTCTTAGTAAGTAATTAGATACTTAAATATAATTCCTTCTTGTATAACATAGGTTAAGCTAAAGAAAAGTTATAAAATTGTTTCTATAGAAAACTTATCAATATTTGTAATAAACAATGCACTAATATTTTAGAAATGCCAAATGTATTTCACTTTGATTTTTTTTTTTTTGAAAGCTTATTTTGACAAAATTAAGAAGTTTTTCAGCTAATTCTATAAACTGATTTCCACATTCTACCTTGTAAATTTGACATAAAATATTGTTGGATATCCCTAGATTTCTTGTTAGGTACGCAACAATATCATCCATCATCGCTAAAAAATTATATCCAGATATTTGCTTCTGTAAAGCTACGTAGAATATATAAAGCTTGGTTCTTGATATCAGATAAGTACACCAATTACTAAAAAATTTCAAAATTTTGTTTCTAAATACTATATAGTAAACTACTTCAAAATATTGTCCTCTGTGATTTATAAAATTTTAGGAAATACAGCAAAATTCAAAATATATCATCACTTAGGATGATTATTCCATTAGTAACACATCTGGTAGTTTTCAGAGTTGTAACAAAATTGATAACTCATATGATACAGTAAATTGATAATTAAAATAATCTGGTGTGTCACTCAGACGACTTTCTCTTACCATGCGTTTCAATACTATAAAGACAGATTGCATATTAAGCCTCAATGAACAGCGTAATACAATAAAGTTCAACGTACATTTAAAATAATCTAAAATAGGTTTAGAACAGTTTAAGTTGAAATGTAATTCTGTAGTGGGGGGAGGGGGCTCCCCGTCAACCCACCGTTCAATAATAATGCATGCAATTATTTAAAAAAAATAATAAGAAAATAAAAATAAAAATAAAAATAAAAAATAAAGGCTGTTATTAATTTGCATTCAAACTTGCCAAACTTGATCAAATTTTTAAGTGGCAACCTAACACGAACTTTAAAATATCAAATTTGAATTTTCCTACAATTATTTGTTTTTGAGTTACGCTGATAACATATATACATACACATCAACTACTAAAAATTGGACTTTCGTAATCAAGGCCCCTCAAAACGGGATATTATTAAAAAAACAGAGTGGAAAATAGAACTTCAAAAAATACTTTGTTTACAGTATAGGTATGAAAAATTAATTTTCATTCCTGAGCAGTCTTATTCGACACAGTAAAATGTTCAAAGCACTTTCAATAGAAAATAACATTAAGCTTAATTGTGGGTGCCCTATATATTGTATATAATCAATATGCACTATAAACAATATTTTATAACATTTAGTGTTACTTAAAAAACATCTAACACAAAAGGAATTACAAGTCTAGGAATTTAAGTATAGCCCTTAATATCGCTAAATGCTTTGCGTTGCCCTGTAAACGAATGACGAATGGTTTCCATATCACAATCTACACAGAAAATGCTTTTATGCATATAATAAATTTTGTTCATTCATTTCGTTAAAGTTAGTCTATAGATATTACACTGTGCTTGCTATATATTTCCCCATAGACATAATGTATTTGAATTCTCATGGATGTCCCTGTACAAGAATCATTTGCTTGATCTCATTGAAAAGTCTAGTGCAGCATCTTTATTTGATACACATTTAGAATATTAAGTTTAGAATTTCTGATATAATAAGTTCTTGAAATATTCTAATAACACACAGACACAGACACACACACACACACACAGACACACAAACCAACCGCTAAAAACATGTTTATCGGATTCAGGGGACCTCTAAACGTGTAAATATATATATAAAAAAACTCATTTTCGGAAATTTGACCCAAAGACAACAATTTCTCTATATATATGGGTAAGAGAATGTAAATATTGAATTATTGTGCATATAATGCGTTGCTAGTGTCAAAACTGCTTGAAATCGAACATAAAAAGGATGTATATACACTAAGCGACAAGAAAAAAAAAAAAAAAAAAAAAAAAAAAGCCGCACATGGATATTTTCCTTTTTGCCTTTTACAACCGCCAATTTTATCGTTTAAAAAGCAAATTTTCGAACAGATTTTATTATGTTGTCTTCCACATACACTTTAGCTCTGAGTCCAGTGTTAAAAATAAAATGCAATTGTCAGGAAAATTGTAATTTTAGAATTTATTTCAAAAATGGTAAGAATAAGGCAGTTAACGATGCTCCAAAATGTATTAATTTTTGCATGAAAATCAAAAAAACATTTTAATGCATGAGATGGCAAAATAGTTAAATGTTAACGAAATATTGATAAAAGGGTTTTCAGCAAGGTATAAAATGTTTTGACCGTTTAAACTGGAAATTTGATTTTAGGCGGCCATATTGCTCATCCAAGCCAGATGGACGTAAGTTAAAAAGCCATTGCTTATAAAATAGGTTTGTATTACATTTAGAACATAAAAGAGATTCAGAAAAAGTGTTTAGCAGCATAATTTCTTTACAGTACAGCAACAATTAAACAAAGCAGATTTAAATGACAGAAAATTTGAAAAAATTCTATTCTTAGTGAAGAGAATTAGGAAAACAAGATCTCAGATGGCTAAAAAAATTTAAAAAATGATTAGTTATAGTTAATTATTGGGCTGAACTGGTTCTCTTTGATGAGTCAAGTTTAACTTATTTCGAGCTAAAGAAAACAAGCAAATCTGACAACGAAAATATGACCGACTTAATGAAAATGCACTTTTAAAACAGTGATACATTCTTCGTTCATTGTGGTACGGAGGTGCATAACTTTTCAAACAGTCGGGCAATTTTTTATGCTCAAGAGATCAATTAACTCGAAATAAAATACAATCTTCATAAAAGTGGTGCGTGACTGATTTTTTTGGAGGTATCTTGGACGTTTCCGCAAACAGCGTTTCAAGATGATAATGCACCTTACTGCACGGCCTCTCTGGTAAGTTTATTCACTTCAAATTGCCAAAATTTCCTATCCATTCCCATGAGAACCTATAAATCTGTAAGTAATCATTCTTTTTTTTACTTTAAGTTAAATCCCGCAAAGCATATAGTAGAATTTCTTCTTTACCAGACATGGAAATAGTTTCTAATCGCGATCCGCTCGAAAATGTTTCTTCTATAAAAAGGCGGGGGAGAGGGCAGAGGTTTCGAAATTTGTAGCCTATAACACTGCCAGAACTAGAAAAAATTATTAGTGATATTTGACACATTGAAATTTCTGAGATTTATAT
Organism: Salticus scenicus; assembly: GCA_963930645.1. Taxonomy (NCBI): domain Eukaryota; kingdom Metazoa; phylum Arthropoda; class Arachnida; order Araneae; family Salticidae; genus Salticus; species Salticus scenicus. The sequence goes on from OZ005650.1 coordinate 180,247,158, forward strand.
TAAAACACTGTATCCAACTATGCCATTGCGCATTAAAGCAGTAATTCCTTATAAAGGTGGAATTAACCCAATGCAGAATACATGTTTTTAATAAAAAATTGCTTAAATCTAACAAATAAAAAGTTTTATTTCATACATTAAGTTATAAATTTTTTATTTCATATAATAAATCATAATAGAATATAAAGTGTATGGTTATTGCATCATGTTCAAAAATAAAGTTTTATGCAGATTTCTAAAAAATACATCGTAGAGTGTAATAAAGCGAATTATTAAATCGAAAACGTACATAGGTACACTACTGTTTTTAAAAAATACAACACCAAGAAGGAATGAGAATATCATAATGATATTTATTGGACACATTCATTATAGTAAGAAGAACAATTGATTAAAATTTCAGAAAAATTGGAGTGACATGTACTGAGAAAACAGTACATAAAGCAGCGACCTCTCTGAGCAATAACAGCACTTATCTGTGTTGGCATTGAATGAAACAGGGATTAGATGACATGTACGGGTAAAGCACTTGATGAAGTTTCAACACGATGCCACAATTCATCGATCATAGTTACTGGTGAGTGGTGGGGGGCCAGTCGCTTTTCAACGATTAAACAGTCATTTTCATTGGTGCGAGATCAGGAGAATGCGCTGACCAGAGTAACGGTTGAACACATTATGTATTAAGGAAGGTCCGGACTATACTGACAACTTGCGTTCGTGCATTATTCTGCTTAATTGTGGCGCTGCGGAGGCCTTGAATATAGAGAGGAGGTGCGGGCATTAACTCTCCAGAAATTTAATGCCCTCATTTCAGAGTGCCGGGAATGCGAACAAGAAGTAATCGAGACGTGTATCCAATGGGACCCCATACCATCAATGCATGTGGTGGACAGTGTGACAATGTCGAATCCCAGCTGGCATTGTTTATTATTGACAATGCCATTAAATACGGATACGGCAATCTTGATGCTGTAAACATGATTGTGATTTGTCTGAAAGGCGACTTCACGCCATCCCTGCGTCCAGGTTTGTCATTAATCACACATTAAAGGCGTCCGTAACAGTGATGCAGTTTTGAGGGTAATCAAAATTTTGGTAGCTGCATACTGGGTCACCACCTGGTGTGATGGTATGTGGTACCATTGGATACACGTCTCGATCACCTCTTGTTTTGGTTCCCGCCACTCAGAATACCAGCCATTACATTTCTGACGAGTTAAGGCCCTTCGCTGTACCATAAATTCAAGGCCTACGAAACGCAATACTTAAGCAGGACAATGCACGACCGCAAGTTGTAAATATTGTCCGGATCATCTTTGATGCAGGATATGTTCGAATGTTGCTCTGGCCAGTGCGTTCTCCTGATCTTGCGCCAATGAAAATGACTGTTTAAGCGTTGAAAAGCGACTGGTCCCCACCATTCACCAGTAACTACGATCGATGAATTATGGCATCGTGTTGAAACTTCATGAAGTGCTTTACCCATACATGTCATCCAATTGCTGTTTGATTCAATGCCTAGGCAGATAAGTGGAGTTATTGCTCACAGAGGTCGCTACTTTATGTACTGTTTTCTCAGTACATATTACTCCAAATTTCCTGAAATTTTAATCAATTGTTCATTCTTACTATTATGCATGAGCCCAATAAATATCATTATGATATTCGCATTCCTTCATGGTGTTGCATTTTTTACAAACAGCAGTTTATAATTTCATCCCTTTGGTATTATGGAAACAAGGCAGTTTTATTTGTTTCAAACATTAATTTTAAAGTTTTTACAAATAAAACTAGTTGGCATAGGTGGACTCTGCTCAGTTCCCCATCATATTTATGTTCTCAGAAATTTCTAGTGCGAGACATATTACTAGTGGATCTGCAGATCAGGAGCCTCAACGTCCTATTTGCATCAGACATTATTCAATAGGTCATTTTTATTTTTTCCTTATTATATAATAGTATATATTGATTCGATCGACTTATTACCAAAATCAAATACATTCCTGAGGGGGGCGGCAGCCCCCCTCAACCCCCCGTTGTATCTCTCTTTGTATACCTATTTGTATATGATATAAAGTGTTACGAAATTGTAAATAATTGCATTTATTTTTGTATAAATTCTTTCAACGAGGTTTAGTAAGTTGATAAAATGCTAATTTTGTGCCTTTATAGTCGTTTTAGCGTTAAAATAGCCAAATTTTCCTTTAAAAACGCATTAAAAAGCTCCTATAAGGGAAGAAATAAATTTGGCGCCAAATTTGGCGACTATTTCCCTCCTTGGCGGTTTTTTTTCGATAAAAAAGGTGTAAGTCATTTTTTCAGCAGAGCGGCTTTTTTTTTTTTTTTTTTTGTCGCTTAGTGTATAACTCTTCAATATATTTTTATGAATCTTTTAAATATATTTACACATTATAAAATGCTTTTTACTATAAATTATTAATATTCTAATATATATTTATTCCTTTTTAAGATTTTAAAATAATTTTTTCGAAAGTCATTTAACAAAATTTTAATAAAACTAATTGAATTAAAATAATCTGTTGTGGCACTCACACGACTTTTTTTTACTATGATTTTTAGTACTATGAAGACAGATTAGAGATTAAGGTTTAAGATAACGAGCACTGTAACATAAACCTACCTTAAAAACAATTCAAACTAGGCTTCAGAAGAGCTTTATTTGACAAATAATTCTGTGTGAGGTGGTTTTTCGTCCCTTCTCACGCATAGCGGGTGGTTTAATGCATGTGTATTTCAAATATAATATATTCTTGTACAGTAACAGGCATAGGGAAGACCGGGAGATCAGGGCCCTTGAATCCAGTTTAAAAATTTGAGTACAATTCTGAATAAAAGTATGCTTTTAAATTTTTAATTTATGTGACATTATTTGTATCATCACATTAAAAAAATATTTAATTGAAATTTTGGAAATTGTTTTAGTAGAGTATAATTTTAGAGGGTGGATGGGAGGGGTGGCTTTTAGCTTGTTAATATTACTAACAGAGAATGAGTTAAATAGTATTGAACTGCGTAAATAGTTATATCTAAAAGTTGCTACTGTTAGCTCAAACGTGGCTGCCATTTTTTATGACTCTGTTAGCCATGGGCTTACATTCATAATTTTTCTAGTATGGAGTTTTATATATTTTTTATTATCAGAAATTTTCTAGTATACGTAATGGGAGATAACCAGGTAGCTGTAAACCAGCCGTTACAAGTTAAATTACTTAAATCAAAATCATTTCAAACAATTTACTTGCAAATGTTTCTTAATCAGATTTATCAAAAGTAGTAGTAAAAACTAAATAACATTAAATTCTTCAGAGAAAATGTGAACTTACTTTTAAAACAGATAAATTTCTAAAAGATGTTTATTTTAAAACTATCTACTTCTTTTTACAATATTTCATATTTCAAATGTCATACTGTTAAACATGTTTGTATAAGTTAAAACGAGTAAAAAAAAATAGTTATCAGATATCTAGAGGTTCTTTTGCGAAGATTTGCTTTTTAAATAAGTTCTGTGTTATAATAGAGAAAACCGAAGTACTGAAAATATTGAGTGCTGATTTAAACATAACGTAAGATTTCTAAAAATATCGATAAATAGTATTTTTTATTTTGCTTAAGAGTTTATTAATGTTATAAAGGAAAATTTTATTTTTGTTTTAAACGTTGACACTATGGAAACATTTTTTTTTAACATTCCTTGTACTAGAACCCTTAAAACTTTCACCTATTTATGAATTTTAAAATATTATTTAAAGTATTATTATGGCGTTGAATTACACGACAAGTGTTAAAAATAGTGTTTTGTACTTGGTGTCCGTGAGCTGTCTCTCAATGAAAGGTGAAACTTGCAGAATATCAAAATTTTATTTACAGAAAATTCGAGAAGATTACAGGTCTATAAACAAAATGTCAACTTCAATTTCCCTAGCAAACACAGCTTAAACAACAGCTGGCAACATCAAATTCACAGTACAATCTGTCACATAGCATTAACACGCAGCAATGGCTGTAATCAAAGAAGCTCAGCGCTTCTTTACGCACCAATCAATGCCTTGACAAAACTGACTGTATGGTGTGATCCGATTCCTTAAATGCCCGCGCAGAAAAATTGGGAATGTTCTCGAAACTTCCATTAGAGCTTAGATATTTGGTAGATCGATAATAAGGATTTTCTCTCCACGTTTTCCAAAAAAAAAAAACCACCAAGGAGAGAAAAACTCGCCAAATAAATAAATAAATAAATGTTGTGAAATTTAAGGAAAAGAGATGTAAAATATGTTTAAGTGTTATGCATTAACAAACAGGCGAAACTGGAAAGATAAGAATTAAGGCTTGTTATCAAAAGTAAAATTTATACAGTTCACCACCATCATCAAAAAGACACCCCACTTGATAAATTCAATTTGCTTTAGAAAAGATTACGAAAAATAAAAATTCCAGAAAAAATAGTCATGAAAAAAAAAAAAAAAAAAAAGAAAAGAAGAAGAAGAAGAAAATAAAATAAAATCCCTTTTTAAATGATTTTATTAAAAATACTTTCTCTAGTGATAAATTTCACCACCAGGTGGTGTTAAACCGTTGAGTTTGGTAACATTTTTAAACCAATGTTCTTGCAGTATTATTAAAAATTTGATTAGTTGAAAATTTAAGTTATTATTTGGAGTAAAACAAAATAATTCTCTAATCCAATTGAAATACCTTTATAAGTGTTTAATATCAGGTCAGACTCATTTTAAGGGCTCTCTTCACTTACCGTTGCCTATAGCCGGAGCTAATGTTATTCTACGGGAAATTTTCTTTACTTATAACTCATTAACTAATACATATTTTTGAATTCTGTTTTCACATTCAGAAAATTACCAACTGTTAACTTGACGCAAATTTTTCAAAAACGTATTTATTTAATTTTTAATATTATTTTTTAATGATGTAAAATACGAATTTTCAATATGTGAATTTTTTCATTTTGCAATTAAAAAAAAAATAATAATAAATAATAAATAAATAAATAAATAATAATAATAATAATAATAATAATAATAATAATAATAAATACCTTTTTAAAAAAGGTGCGTCAATTTAACAGTTGGGAATTTTCTGAAGGTGAAATTAGAATTTATGTGAATTAGAATATCATGTATTAGTTAATGAATTGTAAGTAAAGAAAATTTCCCATAGAATTACATTGGCTCGGGCTTACGGCGATGGTTAGTGAAGAGGGACTCCATGTTACAGGATAGTCGTTTTTTCCTTCCTCTGGTATGAACAACTAAACCTTTGAATTATTTTTACTTGATGTACTTCATGTGAATGCAGCTGCCTCGTTCAGTGAGTAAGTAATTTTTTTTTTTTTTGTTGTTGTTGTTGTTTTTGTTTGTTTGTTTGTTTGATTCTCTGAACTCTCGTACTAAATAGTTTTTTTTCTACTTCTTTCGTCTTCTCATTTGATTTCAATTTTTTAATGTATGATCGGGGACCAGCTAGTTAGTTGCTACTATAGCCATTAGCGTAACGAAATCGTACATTGGTGCTCAAAGGTGAAAATGATCTCCCCTGATGAGTTTTTTTCATGTTTCTGAATTACTCCTACTTAAAATTTGCCTAAAATAATGGCTTAGTTGTTTATTTTCTCATTGCTCGCTTGTATCTTTTGTTTCGAGATCAGTAAGTAAAAATTAATTGTTTCAACACTTAAACATCAGTCTTCTAAGGTAATTTTAATTTTATGAAAATTTGTTCTTATTGATCTATGTGGTTTCAATGATCTTGTATTTGTTGCTCGGCTTTTACTATGTTTTAAAATATTATTAATAAGTATGTATATATGTGTATGTATATATTGAAAAAAAAAATCTAGAAAGCAGATTACTATCTTATTACTATGTCATTAATTGTGGTGTAGAAGATCTCGGAGGGGTGGATGTAACTTAAAAATACTTAGTTAATTCCTTTTGTATTAAATTTTAATTTAAATATTACATTATTTAATAATATTTCCAATCTTATTTTCCCATACTAATTTAAAATCTTAAACCGTTCACAAAATTATTATTTTTTTATTATTTAGTTTTTTTTCTATATTTATTATGATTTTTTTATTTACTTTTTATTTATTTTTTTCTCAAAAACTATATCTTTTTTGTTATATCACTACTAAATGAATACGTACACTATATTAGATTTCTATGTACGCTGCTTCTGGTCTCTTATTACGCGGATAACTTATTCGTAGTAAAAATTTCGTAACAGACTGCCTTTTAAGACTACTTATGTAATCAGTGCGGAAATACATATATATGCCTTTTTATTGTTAATTACATATACATACTTCCTTTATTATTAATTTGATATTTCCTTTATTTTAAATTTCAAATATATTTGTTTTTCATTAAAAGGATATATATATATATATATATATATATAAATTTATTTTTTTTCATTGTAAGATAAGTCACCCTATAATAATAGCTTAAAATAGCTATAAACTGCTATAAACTGAAACATTTTTACAGCTCTATGCAGAGATGGTGGATCCTAGTGAGATATTCCAGATGTTTGAGGTACTTTTTCTCTTATTTTCTCTTCCCTTTAATTAAAATTTCCAGTTGTTTTTATGGTTTAGTTTTGTTAATATTTTATGTTTAAGAACATTCTTAATAATATTTTTTATAAACTCTTTTTTATTAATATACGGTATAGTTTGCTTTTTCAATAAAATTATTTTAAAAAATGTCATATTTATATTTTTATATGTATATGAAATTTATACTAGTCAAATTATTCATGTCCTTACTTATTTAATCAGTACTGAAATACCATTACACAGATATACTTTTTTATTAATAATTACATAATTATACTTTTTTATTATCATTTTCTTTACTTTCAATTTCAAATGGGCCCTCCGTGGCCGAGTGGTTATGTCACCACACTGCTAATCTCCTTCGAGCGTAGGAGAGTAGGTTCGATTCCCGCGTTAGCCCTGGGTGTTTTTCCATTTCTTCGTATTGTAATTCTGCCATGTGTTATCTGGCGAAGATTTACAGGCGAACTATGAGTCAAGCATTTGACATTTTGACTTTTGACATTTGATTGACATTTATTGAGATCTATAGTTACAATGACTTTCATCTCGATTGCTCCATATTTTTACAGAAATTCACAGAAATACGTGCACACAATATTGTTGAAGACATAGGACAGCACAAACATCCATGCCCGCACCGAGATTCGAACTCGGAACCTGGAGACTGAGAAGGCAGCGCCCTGCCGACCAAGCCACCAGGCCGGCCTGAGTCAAGCAAATAAATCTGATATATATGTTATCAATAAACAAACAATTTCAAATCTATTTGTTTTTCATTGAAATGCCATGTTTGTTTCGTTGCAAGATACGACGCCCTATAGTAATAGCGTAAAATAGCTTATTATAAATTGAAAACAATTTACAGTTCACTGCAGAGATGGTGGACCCTAATGAGATATTTCTGTGAATTGAGCGATTTTTTTTTTTTTTCTATTCTCTTTAATTAAAATTTCCAATTGTTTTTATGGTTTAATTTTGTTAATATTTTATCATTAAGAGCTCTCTTGAATATATTTTTATAAACTCGTTTTTGTTAATATACAGTATAGTTTGCTTTTTTAATAAAATTATTTTAAAAAATATTATTTTTATTTTCATATGTATATTAAGTTTATACTGGTCAATTTATTCATATCCTTTTTTAAAATACATTTAGTTATTTTTATTATAGTTATTGAATATTTTTTGCAGACTCTTGAGGATTATCGTGGCATCGTGTCAATTTATGGTCTGTTTAGCGTTTGAATTCTAATCTTTTTTACTTTATATATATATATATATGCGCAAAGCAGCAAGAATGTTTGGAAATTAACTACACTGTTACGGATTAATTAGTTAATTTTTGTGTGTTTAAGTGTCCAGTATTAGTTTTTTTTTTAATATGTAATAATTATTGTATTTATTTAATTGTAAAGTGATAATAAAGCGGCAAAGAGTATGGTAATATTAACATTATAATCTGAAAGCATCAAATGCAAATAATTTATATGTTCTATACACTTTGAATACTCTTTATTGTTTATCATTGTTTATTTCTTCTATACTCTTTATTGTTTATTAATTTTAGTCTTAAAATATTGAGACAATTTCTTTTGTAAAAAATATTATAATAAGCATTTTATTTATAAATGTCAGATTTTATGGTGTATTATAATGCATCTAGATCTCATTAAAAAAAAATAAATAAACATAAATTAAATAATAATCTTCATATAAAATGTGTCATCGGTTTAAATCTTTCAACAGAAACGAAATATTTATAATTAGATACGAAAAAATACAAATTTTTAATGTACTTTTATGTAATTTAGTTATTGATAAAAAAACGTATAAAACGTTTACTGAGAACTCTTTATATTGAGCCTCATTATTTATTAGGAAAATGGTAGTAGGTAAGTATATATATATATATATAATGTTGTATTTTGTTATAGATAAAAACTTACCTCTTTCTTAAGCCTTGACATTATTCTTTTGTGTTTTCAAAACTATTAAAAAATGCATTTTACAATAAACATATAATTTTTTATAATAGCGCATTAGCTTATTATTATTATTATTATTATTTTGCTACTTTATTATATCTTTATTACATTTTTTTTTTCTTGTGCAACAAAAATAGGTAAAATTTTAATTCTATTATACATTAGTCTCACGAAGGTAATTTTGTCAATATACATATTTTTTAAACTATGGCGTTATCACATAGTTATGGGGAGAAGAAAGAGGTTTGATTGTTTTTCTAAAAATCGTTGAGGAATGGTTTATTAAAAAAAAAAATGTTTTTTCTTTTTCTTTTAATAAATCATTTACTAAAAATGCTTCAAAAAGTTATTTAATTTCATCTTGAACGTCCTATTTAGCATACTTACTAAAAACTGACTAACTAATCATTATTTTTCAGCAAAAGATTTTAAATCTATCAGTTCTTCATGATTGTTTGACTATGCAATCAATAATGGGAGTAATGCATGATTGTAGAAAATCCGTTATATCCCTTCTTCATAAATTAAGTGAAATATTTTCTTTAAGACTATTGTGCATACGTTTTAGTTATTCAATTAAGTATTGTTTTAAGTCTAAACATTAAATTTATAGTTTTTAAATAGTTTTTCTTTTTGCTTATGAATACTCAATTATACTAATTAAAAAAAAAAGTCACATATTAAACAATTAATATATAACTTTGTGAAATATAACTTATTTCTTTGAACTAAACTTTGCACTTACAAAATGGAGAATTTATATTAATAATATCTCTTTCAATATATAAATAAAAACCTTCTGGTACTAACTTTCATGCATAAGTTAGGAAAAATTCTTCAAGACATGAAAAGAGAAATCATTTCTCAGGCATGCATTGTAAGATATTCCTTCAAACTACAAAGGATTAGTAAAATTTCATCTTAAAAGAAATATATCAAAGACAAAGACATCAAAAGAAAATTTTAACAATGACTTTTGATACGGTTTTCTTTTTAAAATAATAATAGAATACTTTGAAAAAGTTTAAAATTTTTATTGTATAAAGTGTAAAGGAACAACTAGAAATTTTAAATGTGACTGGAAATGTTAAAATAAAATGTTTCAAAAGTATTACACTTTATTAAATTTTATTTAAATTTTATTTTCTTATTTTTTGATTATAAATACGATTGAGCTGCTTTATGTGCAACTTTAAGAAGATGCTATAAATTTTCTGTGTTAAATATTTTTAAGCGTTTTCTGGAATTGAAACTGAAATTTATTTATTTTTTAAAATAACCTTCATTTTATTTTATTTTTTAAATAAGCGAAGTAGAATGCATTTAATAATTATTCTTTGTTTTTTAGTTTTATTTTTATCGTTAGAATAAACGTTTTAAGCAATGTTAATGTAATTTTTCATTTCAAAATTATGACATATGTGTATTTATAAAAAACACTCTGATTAGATATTTTATACGCATATTTTCAGTTTTAAAAATGACTTATTATTATCCAAAATTTCATCCTCTAAATTCATGTTTACCAATCTACCTTTTCTGTTAAAAATATTTCAGAATGCATTTTATTGTTACTAATTAATAACTGAAAAAGACACGGTTGTGAAATTTCTGAGTCCTGAATATCTAGAAAAGTACTTTAAAATATACTGATTTTTAATTATTAAAATATTTTGTTAGAACAAACTTAATTTTGACAGACTATACATTTAAATGTACATAGGAAAACAGCTTAGTAATTAAGTTAGAAACATAACAAACATTTTATATCTATATAAAGATCTTAAACAAGAATGAAAAATCTTGTGATTTGATTTGATTATTAATACTTTTCAACGATACGTACTTCTTGCATTGTTTTACCATCAAAAGTTTTTGCCAATGCTATCACACAACAGATCGACTGATAGACAGAAAAACAGAAAGATAAGCAGAAATATAGACTAATTGAATTTATAATAACTCTTAAACGAAAAGAATTAAACACGCTTAACAGAAACGGAAATCCAATTTCAGAAAATCCCTTAAGTATCTGAAGCTATTACAATATCTGAATCTTTTAGTGTGGCCCTGTAAATCTGAACTCAAACCTACCGTATTATAAACAAAATATTATTTTTAAAAATTATTAACATTAAATCTCAATTTAATTATCATTTTTTTACAGCAGAAAATTATTTAAATTTGACTTATAAAAAGTGTCTCTCATAAAAGGAAATGCATTGGCATTCTTTTGAATGTTACCGTACACAAACTGTTTATGCTATTAATGCCATTTTAAATAGGGAACATTCCATAGGAATCTTAAATAACATATATTACTTTGAAGAAATTATGAAAATATTTACGGCCGCTAGAGACTGAGAAAAGGACAGAAAGACAGACAGGTAGACTAATTGAATTGATAATCATCCTTGAACACGTTAAAAAGTGTTAAAAAAGCTTACTGAACAGGAAAATGCAATTGCTATATTTTCCAATTATAGCCAATATGAATATTTTTGTGTACCCCTGTAAAGGTTACTGCTAATTATTCTGTATACTATAGATAACACTGTTTTGTGCATATGAATGATAAATGTAAATTTCATTAATATGTGTGCAAAAATAAGTTTTATAAATATGGTTTATAGAAGTATCTCTCATAGAACACAATGCTTAGGAATACTTTCGGGTGTCTTTGTACACAAACCAGTGACATATTTACTCCATTTTCAAAAGAAAATATTCGATAGTAAACTTTAAGAACATATATCAGATTGAAGGAATTATATTATTATTTACGAGTGTTAAAACGCGGACAGACTAGGGTCTCTAGGATAGACAATGAGACGGACGGACAGATCAAAAACTCGAAGTCATAAAATTTTTTCAACTGTGTTATAAAGTGTTAGATATAGGGGTATTTAATTAATATGTAGCTATAAACCCTGGTATACGAACAACTAGAAAAAATATGATTGTCTTGAAAATTGTTAGTTTCTTATTTATTAAATTTTGCTATTTAAGTAAAAGGTCATTTTTATCACTCTACTTTCTAATTTTCTTACATTTTCTTTCTTTCTTTTTCTTTTTCTTTCTTTCTTTTTTTTTTTTTTTTTTTTTTTTTTTTTTTTACAATATCGTTGTTTTCACCAAGTGTGTATTTTTTATAATTTGTTGGTATGATTAAATAATAATAATAATAATAAAAAGAAGTACAGAATAAAAAATACAAAATTTCTTCTGTACGCAAAAAAATATATCCAAAAGACTATTATATATATATATATATATATATATATATATATAAACACTGTAGTATCTCTTACATTTTGTAAAAGTCAAAGGAATTCTGCAAATTCTTAGGAATCGGTTACTAATAATAGGGCTTGTAGCTGCTCATTAATTGAATCCTACTTTTATTATTTTTTAAGGACTGAATTTAAAAGAACTCTCTTAAAAGAATATAAATATACCAGTGATATATCTCTCGTCAATTACTTAATTAAATTTTAAAGCTTGAGCCTGATATTATATATAATGAATGAACTGTCTACGTGGATGTTTGGTTATAAACTCTCTTTTGATGACTAAAGAGACATTTTAATCGCACTTAATGATACTTTCTAAAAAAGAATAAATAAAACCTTATCATCACGTTTGTCATTCAGTTGTTACTGCGTAACTTTAATTAATCTTTATTTTCTTGAACTGAGTAAATAATGTCTTTGTGAAATTTAAAAAAAAAAAAAAAAAATTGTATGAAATTGTTCATAAAATAAAAAAAAGTGGAGTAGGTAAAAAAAAAAAAAATATTTATCTTTAAGATATTTTAAAATAATTATTTTTGTACAATCTAAAATTTTCGTTCGTCTGCATTTGAAACTCAATTTGATGTGAAAGTGCGCTCCTGCAATTTTCAAAAAAGTTAAATATGCAATTTTTTAGGTGAAAATTTCAAGAACTAAACTATAATGTGTAATGTATAGATATATTTTTTTCTATTAACATTTTTTTTTTTTTTTTAAGTTATATTGGATATCTATAAACAGCAAATTATTCATGAGAAACTCATATTATAAAGAATTCGTAGAAACAAAAATAATATTTTCATACGTCTTATTAAAAGAAAATTTTAAACATTTTTGACTAGGAAAATGTGGAAAAATATCCTGCTTTTATCTGTTTTCTAATTCCAATAACTTTTCATAAAATCTGTTCAAATATTTTTTTGTTATTCTACTACGTTTTTTATAGTTACATTTTTATGGAATATATATGTGTAACATTTATTTTATGATGTATACATAAAATTAAAATTCATTAAATAACTCATTATAAAACATAAAAAAAGCTAAATTCTATTAAATATAAAAATAAATCCAATTAGCATTTCTTACATAAATCTCGTAATAAAGAGCCGAACAGTTTCCTTTCTTTCAGCAAATACATAATGAAGGGAAATGTATAATTTGTTTTGCATATTCATAAGAAAATTAAATTTAAGAAAAAGTAAAGCAAAATAAATTCGACTAAAAAAATATGAATAAATCTACAGTATTCGTTAAAAAGAATGAATATTCATAGCAAGTAAATGATAATAAAAGGGCTACACGTTTTCTTAAGATACTCTGAAATATGAAGATTTTATAATTTTCCTCTATTTTCTACTTTTATGTAATACGATTCGTTAAAAATAATTCACTCCAAATACATATTGAGCTGCTTATTACAGTAATTTTCATTATAATTAGCTTCGTATATTTCTTTTAATGATTTTCAGATAAATAGAGGAAAAGAAAAAAAAAATCATTTCTTAATAGAAAGAACGGCAATAATTCTTTTATTTTTATTTTTATTTTATATTACATTTTATCGAAAGAATGAAACTTAAACAAATATATTGATCGAATTTCTTCATTGTGAATATATTTATTAAATTGAGCCAATAAAGATTAATATTTGCTTGAAACTCTTATTCTTCGAATATTAATGTAAAAAATGAATTACGAAATTTAGAAAGAAGCATCATAAGTTATCTAAAACATTCTAAGAGAACCAACGTTAGCTAATTCTTTTTAATAAAATTTTTCACTTTATATAAAAAGATTTTATTATTAGTATTATTTAATATAATTTTAATTAAACACACAATCTTTTAAATAACAAGTATATATATTTCCCTTTAAGTAATAATGTGTATTATAAAATTATTAGGTTTTTTTTTTTTTTTTTAAGAGGTTATAATGTATTAAATATGAATAGGCTATTATTAATTTACAATTTAAACGAAAGGGGTTTGTGATTAAGAATTATATAAGACAAGTCTCCCCAACTATAGATGCAACTTGAACCTTCTTTAAAGGCTTAAATGGCAATATGTAAATTCCATTTTACGATAGTTCGTCATTTATAAGAGAAGTTCAGTCCAGGAGAATGAGGCTTCCTTAGTGAGCTTCCAATTGCTAGAACAAGGCATCGACCTGTTTAAGAAAACTGGACTTTATACGCAGGTCATATCTTCATCATCAAGTGTCCCTTGACAACCGTAAAATGCACGCACAATTTACTCCAGAAATGTTTAAGTCTCTTTCAGGAAATAACAGCCTTTCTTTCTTTCTTTTCTTTTTTTTTTTTTCTCCATAATGTTTATGTAAATTTTGCCATTCCTTATTGTATCTGACAGCTACACCCCTGCTCAAATATCCTCCATAGAGCGATTCTCTTTTAATGTTTATATTTTATCTCACCACCTTTCTGTTTGAGTCATGGATCTGCCTGCAACGTTTTCTTGATGCGCAATAGATTTACCATTAATAATTTCGTATTTTTATGCCAGTTTACCACCCCAAGGACATGCGGATTTTATCACTGGTAAAATATCAAGATCTTGCATTTATTGCTTTATCAATAAAAAATAATTTCTTTCATAAAAATATACATTTAAAAATAAAATCGTATTTATATATACATGTCTGCTTAAAAGTTTAGTAAAATTTGCAAACGATCAGTTTTCTTTTTTCTTTCTTTCTTTTTCTTTTTTCTTTTTTTAAAATTTAAATTTAAAACTTATCTCTCGACGAAATATTTTCAAAAATTGGGTATTAAAATAACTGGGTCTTCTTCATGATTTTCACTAAAGATTGGTTTAAGACAACATTTAAGGGGCCTGTAACAAATTGAGCAAAATTAATAACATTTATGATCACAATGCATCGTTAAGTGAAGGAAATGGATAGGTTAACTTTTGGATAGGTTAAAATAGACTTAGTACAATCTGTGAAAGAATTTGGGTGACGATAGCATGTTAAATAACGGAAATATAAGCATTTATATTAAAAAAAAACAGACCTTTTTATTATTTTTATTATTTATAGTATATAGAGTTTTAAACAAAAGTTAATCTCCTTTCAGATAAATATATATATATATATATATATATATATATATATATATATATATATATATATATATATACTGCAATTGGATCACAGATATCTTAAATATCTCGTGAAATGTGAGCACTTTAAAGAAAAACGTTTTCACTATGCGTATGCAAACGATAGAAAAAATGTTATTACATAGGTTGAAAGCCAGATATATTGGAAACTTTTGTCAAAAGTTAATTTCAATAGAATAAAAAATAAACAGATTGCCGGCAAAAGAACAAGCTAGATTTCAGGTATTTTCCATGAGTTGAAATTTCATAAAGG
This sequence comes from Salticus scenicus, assembly GCA_963930645.1. Lineage (NCBI taxonomy): Eukaryota > Metazoa > Arthropoda > Arachnida > Araneae > Salticidae > Salticus > Salticus scenicus. The sequence continues at coordinate 180,262,442 of OZ005650.1, forward strand.
GGTTTTCACATTAATTAATTCGGACATCCAATTAATTCAAACACTTCGCAAAAGTTCTTTTTTGTGAAAACCCTCTTATAATCTCACAAATCTTATTCATTTTATAAAAATATGTTAGAGTTACAAGCTCATAAGGGGTTTTTCATAAAAAATCTACTTTTAAGGCGGGGTTGAAATAACTGAATCTACAAATGAATTACGCGGCATGTGAAAAACCCATTATGAAATTTCAACTCTTAGAAAACACCTAAAATCCAGCTCGTTCTTTTGCCGACAATTTGCTTAATTTTCGCTCTATTCAAATGAACTTTTGACAAAAGTTGCCCAGTATATCTATCTTTCAATCTATGTAATGAAATGTTTCCTATCTTTCCCACATGCGCAGTGAAAACCTTTTTTATTAAAAATGCTCATATTTCGTGATATATTTAAGATATTTGTATTCCGATTACAGTATATTGTTTCAAAAGATTTTTTTCAATTTATCTGAAAAGGAGAATAATTTTCGTTTATAACTCTGCATATTATAAATGAAAAACATGCTGATTGTTTTTTTTTTCTTTTTTTTGAGTTATTCCTCCGCAATTTGTACTAGGTCTGTGTTAACATATTCTAAAGTTACAGATCATTTTGTTCACTGAACGATACATGGTGATCACAAACATTATTGATTTTGCTTAATTTGTAACCGGCCCCCTATATGTTCTCTTAAACCAATCTTTACTTAAAAATATGAGGAAGGCCCAGTATTTTAAATAGCGTATGTTTGAAAACATTTCATCGACAGGTAAGTTTAAAAATTTGGAAAAAAAAAATGATCGTTTGCAAATCTTCTAAACTTTTGAGGCTGGATGTATTAGATACAAATATCACAATATTTTATGTAATTTACATCCATATTTTTACCTTAAACTATTATTTCTATTTTAAACAATGATTGCCTAAGAGTCTTCTCAAAATCATCTACAAGGTTTCTATCTAAACTTCTCTATGAGTTTTCCTATTTTTGAGATCTGTATACCCTCTATTAGACTTTGGGTGAAAAACGTTGTACCCTACTTATGCATCGCCTTCATTATGAAAAACAACAACAACTATATGTTCATCATATCGACTTTTTCAAAACAAAGATAATTTCGCCACACTTTTTAATTTATTATCTAACAAGGACACGGCAAGGGTGTGGAGTCCTCAAATCGAACGGAGGTTCCGCGTGTAGTTAGCATTCAGTGAGTGTATTCATATACTCAAACCCTAGAGCGCACTACTTAGCCATCGCCGTGAAAAAAATTCCTGAAGTTAAAAAAAAAAAATAATTTGTATTAAAATTTAATAAATCGTTATAAACAATTTCTTTTCAACTTTTATACATTGTTAAATCGCGAATTTAATGATTTCTAACTTTTTAACATTAAACATATGGAAATTTATTATTCGCATGCGATTGGAATTAAATAAAATTTAATATATCAAAAATAATATGCAGAATTTACAAATTACAAATTAAAGAAGCTGCATTTATTTGTTGCGCAAGTTGTCGACAAAATTTGTGTTTTTCTTGTTTTTATGATAAATATCATCCAGGTTTGTGTATTCGTAAAGATGAATGATTGAAAGAATTGCTAATGCTATAAACGTATAATCATAAATATTCATTGTATTTAATAATATGTTATTTTATAAAAAATAAATGGTAATGTTTAAAAGAACTGTGGCTTTTGTATTTATTCTATCTACAGTTCTAAGTTCTAATCGTTAAAAAGTTAGAAATCATTAAATTCGCGATATAACAATGTATAAAAGTTTAAAAGAAATTGTTTATAACGATTCATTAAATTTTAATACAAATTAATTTTTTTTTTCAAACTTCAGGAATTTTTTTCTCGGCGATGGCTAAATAGTGCGCTCTATGGTCTGAGTATATGAATACACTCACTGAGTGCTAATTACACGCGGGACCTCCGTTCGATTTGAGGACCCCACATCCTTGCCGTCTCTTTGCAAGAAATAGATCATTAAGGCCATGTTAGATAACGTTTATTTATGTTCATTTAGATTAGTGAACACTCTATCATCTCTCAAAACCTATTCATTTATGTAAACTTAATTTTTTCCATTTTTTCTATAACAGAAAAAAAACGCGCAAATGAATATGTATGTATATATATATATATATATATATGGTACAGTCCCTGGCCAAATTATTAGACGCACTATTGCTTTTTAATAATTACATATTTTGCAGCTCAGAGAATGGTTTCCAAATGGATAACCATTCATTTTTATGCAAGATGGAGCTCCCTGCCACACAGAACGGCCTGTTAAAGATTGTTTGGAAGTGCCAAAAATCCCTCTGTTGGATTGGCCGGGTAATAGCCCAGATATGAAACCTACTGAAAACGTGAGGGAGCTGATGACGAGAGAAGTGGCTAAAGGTGTGATCATAAACAAAACGCAACTCTTAGAAAAGGTCATTCATGTGTGGAATCACCATCCTCAGATGCATAATTGAAGCTCTCATAGCGGCTAAAGGTGACTCAACAAAATGTTAACATTTAATTGCATTAATTTCAAATTTTTTCAAGAGTTAATAAATACATATTTTTTCTATAACTATGGTATTTTATTTGTGTTAAAAAACAGGTAATAAGGTGGATAATAAAAAAAAAAAAATACATTGTATCTAGTAAAAACAATAAAGCTGTATAGTATCACCTGATAATTAAGATTTTACATAGAATCTTACAGTGCGTCTAATAATTTGGCCAGGGACTGTATATAAAATGTATATAGAAATTATGGGAGAAAACCCTACAAAATTCATGCATAACTGTCAATTTCAAATTTTACTTATTTAAAAATTATTTTGTGCAAAAATACAAACGCTAATTTATAATTGTAATTAAAAATGCTTATTCAAATTGTCATAGAAAGAAAATATTATAATTTTTCGTTTGGCTATTGAAAAATTATATGTTAATATATAAGTATAACTTATTTGATGTTATGTGGAAAAAATAGCTTCTTAATTATATATCTTTTTTTAGACATTTAAGAAGAAAATTCATTATGCCATTTATATATTCATAAGTATTAAAAGATGTAGTTAAACTCAAGAAATTTCCAAAATCTTTGAAAGGTTTCCATAAACCCATTATATAGATGCATTATTTATCTAGATTATGAATCAAAAATCATTATACCTAATTGCCTTGCTCACATTCCGCCTTATATTTCCTTTTATCCTAATAAAAGAGGTAGAAGATGGGATAAATTTACAAAGATCTTATTTGATGGATATCTACTAATATTGAAATGGGAAAATCATTGCTATATTTACTCTTTTATATTTCTTTTGGTGAATATGCACTTTAATGCGTGCTACATTGTATACACGCATGAACATTGTCAGTTATATTACATTTTTAGAGGGAAGAAAACGTATTGTATCTTTTATACTTTTTATACTGATTTTTTTTTCCTTATGTTTCTTTATGTACAAACAAAAATTGTTATACTTCTGAATTACCTGAAATGATGTGTACTTATTTTTACACACACACACACACACACACACACACACATATATATATATATATACATGTATATATAATGTACAGTCGGTAACAAATGTATTCGAACACTAACAAAAAGACCTATATAAAAAAAATAGAGTTGATACTATTTTGTTAAATAAATCCTTGTCGAATCATGTTCTTAGACTGACTGAGAACATGATTCGATAAGGATATATTTAATAAAACAGTATTAACTCTACTTTTATGTATAGGAATTTTTGCTAGTGTTCGGATACTTTTGTTACCGACTGTAAATGTAAAAGAATTTGAAACGAAATGGAAACTGCAAACACCGATAAAACCAGACAAATAATATTAATTAACCCAAAAAACATTGAGGCCATCGTCAGGGAAGCCCTCCCCCTAATGCAGGGTGAAAAACTTTAAGATGTTGTATAAGTTACTAGCAAAAACAAAACTTGCTTGAATTCCTACATATTCGCAAGAGAAAATAAATTACCACTGCAGCTCTAAATATCACATGAAAAAATATTTAAACACAAAGGGAAAATTATAAAATTACGCAATAAAATATACAAATATAAAAAAAAGTTATAAAAATATTGTAAAAAACACTTGCAAAAAACAGCAAAATTACGTGAACAATAACAATAAATAAATAAATAAAAACACCGAGAAACACGAAAGGAAAATACATTTACAATATTTAAGTTGTTGTGAAAATCAGTGACAGTATAAGAAGGGTATTAATTTGATTTCGCGTTGTCGGACAAATTGTGAAATGCAGCTTCAATGCTATTGCAATTCTAGCATATTCTTTTAATCGTAGCAGTATGCGAAAATAAAATATTTTTAAATATTTTAATACTTATGCATGATAACCAAGTAATTAAACTTCTATAGTTAACTATTACTATACTCTTACCTAATTAACTTTTAACAAATTGGTTATCATGTATAAGTATTAAAATTTTGAAAAGTATTATATTTCCACAAATTGCTAGGATTAAAAGAATGTGCAACAATTGCGATAGCACTAAGTATGTTTTTCGCAATTTGTTCCACACAGCAAATTGAAATGGATAATATCCTTCTATTATTATCTGATATCCATAACTGATAAAATATTGTAAATGTTTTTTTTTTCTTTTCGAGTTTCTCGTTTATTATTATTTATTCGGGTAAATTTGTCATTTTTGGTTTTTTTTTTTTTTCAATCTTTTTATAAGTTTTTATATTTGTATATATGACTATGTAATTTTATAATTTTCTCGTTGTATTTAAATATTTTGTCATTTAGCTTTCAGAGCTAACGTGGTCAAAATTTGTTTGCGCTCTGTAAGATGTAGGGTGCACAGCTGCTTTTTTGTTTTTTATAGTAGCTATTGAAGCAGTTTACAGTTTTTCATTCCTTTTGAGGGAGGGGGAAGGAGTCTTTTCTGATGAAGCTTCAATGTTTTTTGGGCAATCAATATCTGTCTGATTGCATTGTTGTTTTATGGTTGCATTTATTTATTTATTTTATTTTGTTTATAAATTTATCTATTTATTTATTTATTTTGTTGTTGCATTTTCGCACATATTGAGTAGGTAAATTTCGTTTTAATATTTCTCTTTTTATTAATTTTTTGTTTTTTTAACCTTCCGGAATATTTTTCTTCTTTAATGCATACAAGATAAACTTTTATAAAAATATTTATTGTGTATAAAACAAGTAATTCCAAAAATTAAAAACTTTTTTAGTGACATCCAATCACTAATCTTACTAAAATTGTGTAAAATAACTAAAAATTAATTAATAATCAATGAAGGTGAAATTAAACTTTCGTAACATTGTTTTTAGATTTTTCCATAGCATAATTTTATGTGATTCTAAAAAAAAAAAGTAGTTTATTTTAAACTCTGATTTACTTACTCAAAAATTTATTTGGATTTCTTGAAATTCTTTAAGATTTTAAGAATGCACGAATAGATACAATATATTATAATTTGTTAAACAAAGTTTCCAATTCATTGGATTCTTTATGTGTTTTGATTAAATACTTTTGGGGAGGCTTTGAGTGCTTTTCTTCTAGAATTAAATAGCTGTGTTGACAATCTCCTGAAGCATTTAAACTAGGTTCTTAACTTAAATTAGACATTCTGACAGGAAGGTAATCTTTATGTTATATTTTAATTCGATGTTTAAGAAAGCTTCTAAAATCCAATTACTTTTACTCTCCTGAAATAAAAACGAGAATTATGTTATAGAAAATAATTTATTGAATAAAAAAACATTTCACGAAGTACGAATATTCGTTGGAAAGACATGATTTACTGATTAATTTAACTAGAAAGTTGGAATTATATAATTAATATATGCAATTTAATACGCGATTTTATAATTACCAGTTTCAAATTTTCTTTAAAGTAAATTAGAGAATTGCATAAATATTGGGTTAGCTAGAATTGAGTATGACACGAAAAATGGAGATTTGAATGTTGTAGCTTAATAAGCTGAGCTGAGCTGTGGTAGTAAATTGTCATTATTAAGTGCATAATATAACTGGGGAACTCTTTTTTAATCGATCGAAAATGAAAACGACACAAATGTCATATGCTTGCCTTTTTACAGAGTTTTATTCATGTGTGTGTGTGTCAAATTTTCATGTATTTTAGATAGAACTAAAATTTTACATAGATGTATAACTTCGGTAACAATGCATGCAATAATGGAGTAGTAACTGATATAGGGATCAGTGGTTGGGGGGCGTTTTCCGATGGTCCAAGGAAAAAACCTCCCCTGGAAAAAAGTCTCCTGGAAAAAACGTCCCTGGGTATAAATTACGAAATTTTCGAAATATCAAAATTATATCTTGTAGGTCAAATTACTAACATGCTTTTGCCACCACAAAACTTCCTTTACCATTATTTTACGTAATAGCTGTCATGCACAAACATTGACGACGACTTTTCAAAATTTCACTGGGGACATAATCAATTTTTACTTTTTTCAAAGGGAAAATGCTTTATTCCCCCCCCCCCCCCTTCACGTGTATCCTCTTTTGCTTTGCAGCCAATTAATTCTGTGATGACTGCGTTGCCTGCTTCAACTAGAAGGTTATCTTCAATCATAGTGTTAGGTGTGAGAAAATTGTTGTCGAATTTAAAAATTAAGCAACCAATTTTGCCTAATACTGACAACCTATTGCTACTAGATATATTATATTGACAGTTGAAATGACGGACATTTGATTTGGATACCCCGTATAAGTTTTTTGCATGAAGAATCCCTTTTCAAAAGTTTCAAATTCAGTAATATACACAATTAGAAGTAGTGGCCACGCTTTTTACTAGAAAAAGTGCTGTTAGTAAACATATAATAATGATTTGTAAACAAAGGATTATTTAATTGATTAATTATATTCTACTTTAACACTTTTCAACAAGGTTGAAAAGTGTTTATGACTTGGGTATGTCTGTCTGTCTGTCTGTCTGTCTGTCCGTCTGTCTGTCCGTCCGCGCTCTAACTCCCGTAAATATTTATGGAATTTCTTGAAACTGATATATGTTATTCATGTTCACTATCAGATGTTCCCTATTGAAAATGGAGTTTATACCTCTACTGGTTTGTGTACAGGGACCCCCGAAAATATTTCAAAGCATTGTGTTCTATGAGAGGCATTTCTATAAACCATATTTCCATACCCTTACTGTACACAAATCTTAATGAAATTGAAATATGTTATTCAAGTTTACTATCGGATGTTTCCTGTACAAAATGGAGCAAATACTACCACTGATTTGTGTACAGGGACACACAAAAGTATTCCAAAGCATTGCGTTTTATGAGAGATATTTCTATAAACTAAGTTTTAATAACTTTACTTTGCACAAAGATTTGTGAAATTGAAATGTGTTATTTATAAGCTCAAAAGAAAATGCTTTGCATAGAATATAGCATGATTAGCATTAGATTTACAGGGTGACACAAAAATATTCCGTTATATAAAGAGTTATTAATAAATATTTGCTAAAAGTGTACTTTCGTTTACATTAGGCGTTTTTAACACTTTCTAACATTTTTAACACTTCCCAACAAGGCTGAAAAGTGTTAATGACTTCGGTTTGTCTGTCTGTCTGTCCGTCTGTCTGCCTCTCCGCGCTCTAATTCCCGTAAATATTTGTGGAATTTCTTGAAACTGATATATGTTATTCAAGTTCACTATCGGATGTTCCCTTTTGAAAATGGAGCTTATACCTTTACTGGTTTGTATACAGGGACACCCGAAAGTAGTTCAAAGCATTGTGTTCTATGAGAGGTATTTCTATAAATCGTATTTTCATACCTTTACTGTACACATATCTTAATGAAATTGAAATATGTTATTCCAGTTCACTATCGGATGTTTCCTGTTAAAAATGGAGTTTATACCTCTACTGGTTTGTGTACAGGGGCACCCGAAAGTATTTCAAAGCATTCTGTTCTATGATAAGTATTTCTATAAATCATATTTTCATACCTTTACTGTACACATATCTTAATGAAATTGAAATATGTTATTCAAGTTCACTATCGGATTTTTCCTGTGTAAAGTGGATTAAATACCAACTCTGTTTTATATACAAGGACACTCAAAAGTATTCTAAAGCAATGCGTTCTATGAGAGATGTTTCTATAAATCAAATTTTAATAAATTTACTTTCCACGAAGTTTTAGGAAATTGAAATATGTTATTTACATGCACAAAAGAATGATTTACATAGAATATAGCATGATTAGCATTAGATTTTTAGGGTGACACAAAAATATTCTGTTATATTAAGAGCTATTATTAAAAATTTGCTAGAATTCTACTTTCATATACATTAAGCGTTTTTAAAACTTCCTAACATTTTTTAAGTGCAAGTATTATATCAATTTGTGTATCTGTCCGTCTGTCCGTCTGCCCGCGCTCTAACTCCCGTAAATATTTATGGAATTTTTTAAAATTGATATATGTCATTCAAGTCCACTTTTGGATGTTTCCTATTGAAAATGGAGTTTATATCTCTACTGGTTTGTGTACAGGGACACCCGAAATTATTTCAAAGAATTGTATTCTATGAGAGGTATTTCTATAAACCATATTTTCATACCTTTACTGTACAATATCTTCATGAAATTGAAATATGTTATTCAATTTTACTGTTGGATGTTTCCTATATAAAATAGATTACATACCACCGCTAGTTTATGTACAGGGACACTCAAAAGTACTCCAAAGCATTGCGTTCTTTATGAGATATTTCTATAAATCAAATTTTAATAACTTTACTTTCCACGAAGTTTTAGAAAATTGCAATATGTTATTTATATGCACAAAAGTATGCTTTGCATAGAATATAGCATAGTTATCATTAGATTTACAGGGTGACACAAAAATATTCAATTTTATTAAGAGATATTAATAAAAAATTGCTAGAATTGTACTTTCGTTTACATTAAGCGTTTTTGACACTTTCTATCATTTTTTTTGTGTGAATATTATTTCAATTTGTGTATATGTCTGACTGTTCTTCTGTCCGTCTGTCTGTCTCTCTGTCTGTTTTCTGCGCTCTAATTCACGTAAATATTTATTGAATTTCTTTAAACCGGTATATTTTATTGAAGTTCACTATCGGTTGTTCCTTATTCAAAATGGAATGGATACCTCTTCTGGTTTGAGTACAGAGACACCCAAAAGTATTCGAAAGCACTGTGTTCTATGAGAGGAGTTTCTATAAGCCATATTTTATTACTTTTAATGTATAGAAACTTTAATGAAATTTTAATATGTTAATCAATTCCCTATCGGATGTTTCCTATGTAAAGTAGATTACATTTCTAACTGGTTTGTGTACAGGGGCACTTGAAATTACTCCAAAGCATTGTGTTGTATGAGAGTTATTTTAATAATCCAAATTGTAATAATTTTATCTTCCACAAAGCTTAATGCAATTGAAATATATTATTGGTATGCACAAAAGAGTGTGCCTTCTATATAATATAGTATGGTTAGCATTAGATTTGCAGGGCCACACAAAAATAATCAGTTACATTTAGAGGTATTAATGAAAATTTGCTGAAATTGCACTTTTGTTACATGAGCGTTTTAACACTTTCTTATAATTTTAGTGGGAATTTTATTTCAATTTGTGCATCTGTCTGTCCGATTGTCTAGCTTTCCATCTGTTTGTCTCCGGCCTCTATCATTCGTGAATATTTTGAGAATTTTTTTAAAATGATACACTCATGATCCCTATGGGATATTCCCTATTTGGAATGTCATTAATAGGTCCTGTACAACTAGTTTGTTTACCGGAACAACGACAACAAGAATAAAAATAAGCCAATGTATTACGTTTTAGGACAGAATTTTTTTAAAAGTTATATTTAAAAAACTTTTTACTACAAAAATCTTAAAAACATTGACATGTATTATTAATATTCTAAAATATTGTTCTGTATAGAATACGATATGATTAACTTTCAGATTTACAGGGCTACAGTAAAATATTCAAAGAGTTTAAAAGCTGTAATTACAATCTAACGGCTGCATTTTCTTTTGCGTTAAGCCGTTTTAACACTTTCCAAAATGCCTAAGAGTAATTTTAAAATAAATTAGTCTATCTGTATATTTTTCAGTTCTTCTGTCTGTTGTGCGATAACGTAGGTAAAGAATATTAATAGTTATTCGATACAACAATTGTGTACAGTTGGAAAGTGTTACTAATCGATGCGTACTGCATGATTTTTCTTTCTTGTTTAATCCTTCATAAATGTTACTCAGAAATACCCACACCTAGTAATCGTTTAGAGAGCACCAATGCGTCCTTGTGCACACTTCCATTAGAATTACACTAAATAAATAGCAAAACAATTCTACAATTTTCTTTCCTAAAATTAATATTTAAGTTTCCGGAACGGAGTGATATTTCAGAAAATGTTCATTAAAATTGTGATTTTTTGGACAATAAATAAATAAATTAAATAATAAATAAAATAATAATAAAAACCAAAACCATAAAATAAAATTTGTCAATATACATAGGGCTCAAAAATCCTTAACTTATTTCGCTGTTTAATTTGAATTTTCTACTTCAAAAAGAAATGCTAAGCGTACTACATGAACTGTACTTAACATTATTCTCCACGTATTTATTTATTTTTTTTTCAACTAAAGTACAATTTAAACGCAATCTAAAATAAGTAGTTACAAAATATCGCTTAAATTAGCTAAAATTTATTTTCATTCAAATAGTTCCGAAATCATTTTCCGAATACTGTATCGATCAGAATTCAATTCTTATAAACCTATTTTGTGTTTAAAAGTTCCGGAAACTTTTTTTTTTCGAATTTTCTTTTTCAATTTTCTAGAAAATCCAATACAGCTTGAAAACAAAAGTTCGGATTCCTCTTTTAAAAATTAAATATATTCTGCTAAATTAAATAACATGTTATATTGAGGATCGATAAAAGAGTGATAAAGGATACATTTTATTTTTAAAATTGTACGAAACAGCCCAATTTGCATTTGTTTCCTGAGGCGCAAAAGTGGAATATTTTTTAAAAATTTCGATTGTTTTCGAGACGAAAAAATTCTGATCTGCTGAATTTCAAAAATTCCATTCAATATTGAGGAGAATATATTTTTTATATCAATAAAATATATAGGAAATTGAAAATTTCCTTAAAAATGAAATCCTTCAAACTAATACCAAGGATTAGTTTGAACGAATAAAACATAAATGAAAAAATCAGAAAATTAAATCAAGAGAAAACATAAAGAGAAAATTCTCTTTGTATAATAAAGGGTTTTATTTTCTTTGAAAGATTTGAAATAGTGCATCATCAAAGAGTTCATATTTCATTAAAAACCGTATTCATACTTCACTTAAAGAGCCCTGTCATATTTTAAAAAGAATATATATATATATATGTATAAATGTGATTTATATTAAGTTAGATTTACATTACGCTTATTTTTATATAACAATCTAATTTTTACTTTATGAAATATTTATTATAAGTGATATTACAATTGTCACACATTTTAACATATTGCATTCAAATAATCTCATGATGCCGGTTTTATTACTGCCTATTTATTCTTTTAGTAACAAGTATCCAATTCAGAGTTCAACTTAAAAGAATCCAGGTCAAAATATTATTTAATCCTCGTTTACCATAATTTCATGTTATAGAAATGGCTAAAGATGTTTAACTATATCATTAACATCTCCTTTCTAAACTAAAATCTAAATTAAAGTATCATGTTCAATTTTACTTCATTTTTCACGCGCGCTTTTTATTTCCTAAACGCAGTATTATCTAACTTCAGTAAAACATGGTACAACTTAAAATTACCATCGATGATTTTTAAGTTTATTTTATTTCCATTTTGTGGTTGCTCTAATTTACCAGTTATACGCTAACAAATTATTTCACGATAATATTTTGGCTAACATATTAATATCACAGAGGTGACAACAATTATTTATATATTATAGGACCCTAAACGAGTAATTTATTTTATAAAAAAACTTTTGACAATACAGATTTAAGCGAAAACTTTCATTAAAATCATAATATTTAGAAAATTTAACATTTATTAAAATTTAGAATGTATGAATGTTGTGGGTGTTAGGGTTAGGGTAAATGACTTATCCGGTGCATAACCCTGATTCGGAATACCCTCTGTGGATGTCTTTTAAAGGGCCCCAATTTGACCTTAAAGGGCCCTAAGACCTTATTTTTCAAGGATGAAATAATACCGCTTTTTCTGCCACAAGTATTTCTTTACAGATATTTTTATCATATTTTTACAGTAATTTTTGTGATTTTATAGGGTAGAAAATTCTGTAGGAAATTACTGGTGGCCAAAAAAGTGCAATTTTTTCATTACTGAATTCAATTTTTGAATTCAATTACTGCATGCAATTTTTTCATTACTGCGATTTCGGAGAAAACCGGGGAAGAAGCTGAATGATTATGTTGGCCAGCGCAACTTCGCATCGAACCCGGCAATTTCAGTCTACCAGCTTCAAGCACAGAACTTCTTGGGGCGAAAATCAGAATGAATGGGGCAAAAGAACCAGAATGAATAATTACGTTGCAAATACTATTATAAATATTTGATGATAATTTAAAATGTGTCAAGTTTAATACTTAATGAAATTTCTTTGATATATATATATATATAATGTATTATGTATAAATGTACCAGAAGCTATGTCTTTTGAAAGTAAATTTTATTGGCAGATAAATAAGACAGTTTTATTCCATATATTTAGTATTTTTCATTTGAAAGATATAAAATATATGCAAAAATGCCAAATTTAAATTATCGCAAATATAATTACAAGTGTAATTGTTTAAAGAAATTACAAAATTTAAGAAATTAGCTCAATATGAAATTAAAAATGATTATATTATTCTTTTTATTTTTAATGTCATAATCACAAATTTATTTTCCAGAAAAGGCAGTAAATATTGCAATAATATTTTAACAAACAAATTTAAGCAAAAACATTATGATAATATAGCATTTTATGAAATAATTAAAGTTTGATTTAATATTCAATATATGCCTATATTTAAAATTTAAAGTGGGAGATATTTTTATTTTTTCATTTGAAAAAAAGAAAAAGAAATAAAGATATTCTTTGAAATAATTATGCATAAACTGGTTATAAATTGAACATTACATAACATTCTCATATATATATATATATATATATATATATATATATATATATATATATATAATTATATATATATATATATATATATATATATATATATATAATTATTTTTATTATTATTATTATTATTATTTAGATTTTTATAAATTCTGAGGAAATTTACACAACTTTAATATTCTCCGCATAGGCAACATTCAAAATTTATTTAATTATAAATAAATTACTTTTATCTGAATCATTGGTGTATTTAATTTACATATCTTAAATATATTACTAATTAAAAAAGTTATTGATTAGTTCTTTTTTTTTCTGGAATATGTATTCGAACAGATTTAAGAATTTTTGAGTAACATTTGTAATAAAACTAATTAATATGAATCAATCAGTTACATTCCATAAAAACAAATTAATTCTTCTTTCATCAAAAATAATAACAGATTTAATTAAGAAAATTTACTTTCACTTCTGTTAATCTTTATCACAAAAATGGCAAGTGTACTTTATATCGAAGAAAATAAGTTAATTTAATCGAATTACTTTTGTATATCTTCAGTTATTTCAAATAAATCCATTTAAGAATGTGAGCGATTTAATTAAAAATTATTTTTTTCATCATCTAATTAACATAGTTTTGGAGAGAATTAATAATTCATTTAACAAATATTCAGCACTCCTTCTTTTTTTTTCTTTTACTGAAAATATATTTCTTTTTTAAGAGAAATGAATTCGTGTTTTTGTTTCGGAATATAATTTTCTATAAAAAATCCATTTACCTTATTTATTTATAATGTAACTCTTTATTTGTATATTTCTAAAAAGTCTATCACTTAGAGGGTTTAATTTTTATTATTTTTATTTTTTATAATCTACATTATTTTAAAGAAATTAATAAATTAGTTTAGGTTTTGCGCAATTATTATTATTATTACATTATAAGTTTTTTTTTTTTTTTTTTTTTTTTTTTATTAAACAAATTTTCCTGTAATGCATATTAAACTTTTAACGTACTTGTTTGAACTGAATAGAATTTTCGTAATAGCAGAAGTGTGTCGTTTATGTACTAATAAAATTTTACAAGAACATAATTTAAAAATTTTAATATTTTTACTCCTTACTATCTTTATATATCTATCTATTTCTCTTGTTCGTGGGTATGTGACTGAACACCTCCTAAAGGGCCAGACCGATTTTGATGAAATTTTGTTGGTGTTTTTGAGTGCGTCCTTAGATGGTTTAGATTCATAATTGGATCCAGCAGGTGTCGCTGCGATCGTGTTTTAAGGTTATCCATCGTATCGTCGAAGAGACATGGACAATGATTGCCAGTCGTATCAATTGCGCATGTTAAACAGTGTAATAGTTGATATTGGTAATCGCTGGGTGGTTCAGTTATCACCATTGCTGTGTAAAACCTACAAAGGACACATAAACGTTGAGTTATACAGTTCGGTGAACTCGATCAAATACATTTGCAAATACGTTCATAAGGGCAGTTATAAGACTGTATTTTCTGTTTAAAATGTAAGTGATAAAGACGAAATAACATGCTATTGAAAGGACCGATTAATTAGCAGCAATGAAGCATTTTGTCGTATTCTCGATTTTCTCATACACGCAAGAGATCTTGCTGTTATATATTTGGTCGGGCATCTTGAAAATGGACAGTGTGTTTATTTCACGATTTCACGGAAGAGACTGTTCTACAACGAACACTAACGGCCCCAAAACAACACTAACTGAGGTTTACAAACTAGGCTGCCGACTGAGATTTTCAGTCAATTCGCAAAGACATTAATGTATACTGATGTGCCACGATTTTTCATATGGAACAAATAGTCAAAAAATTGGGAACCGCGAAAGCGAGGCGTTCCTGTCCAAGGATATGCTGGCATATTTATGGCAGACACTGTAGACCGACTATATACAGTCCATCCAAAGCAACGCGAATACTTTTTTTTGCGTTTGTTGTTGGTTAACGTTCGTGGGCTGACATCTTTTCAATATTTGCGAGCAGTCAATGGTATTTTGTACAACACGTACTTCGATACGTGTTGCAAATTGCATTTACTGGAAGATGATAACCATTGGGATCTCACACTTGCAGATGCGGTACTAAGTTCCTGACCTCATCAAATTCTTCAGCTATTCACTATATTATTGACGCCATGCTTTCCGTCTGAAACTTCTGCTCGCTGGGATAAATATAAATATTCGACGAGTGAGGACATTCTACATCGCATTTTGATTGCTGATCAAGATCACAATGTCCATTTTTTGCCGAAAATATATAACGAGGCGTTAATATAGATTGAGGATATTTGTATTCTCATTTTAAATATGCCACTCATTCATTTCGGCTTGCCATCGCCTAACCGTCCCGCAGCAGAAATCATTAACAGCGATGTCCAGCGAGAACAACAGTTTTGTACGACCTCTTTGGCTACTTCCGTTGCTCACTGCTGAACAAAAGACTACATATGATCAAATTAATTTTTCATTTGCAGCACAACAAGGTGGATTTTTTTTTGTGAACGCACCAGGTGGCACTGGCAAAACATTCCTCATCTCACTGATACTTGCGCGCATTCGATCACAAATCATTTGTGTTGGCAACTACTTCATCAGGAATTGCAGCGACCTTGCTTGATGGTAGGCGGACTGCGCATTCAGCTCCCAAGTTGCCATTGAACATTCACACAAATTCGGATGCAATGTGTAACATAATGAAGCATTCAGGCATGGCTGAAGTTTTAAGAAAATGCAAAATTATTCATGGGTTGAATGAACTATGCCCCACAAGCATTCACTTGAAGCTCTTGATAGAACACTGAAAAATCTCAATAATAGTACCACACTTTTCGGAGGTGCTCTACTGTTGCTGTCTGGGGATTTCAGACAGACATTGCCGGTCATTCCACGTGTTACATATGCGGATGAAATTAACGCATATTTGAAAGAATCATATCTATGGTGAAACGTCAATAAATTATTTCTTACCATAAATATGCGTGTTCAATTTTGAAATGGTCCATTGGCATTCGCATTCTCTGAACAATTGCTCAACATTGGCAACGGAAAATTTCAATTGCATGAAAATACACAATGCATCAGACTCCCAGGCAATTTTTGCAATATGGTGGCTACCAAAAATGCTTTAATTGAAAGTATATTTCCAGATTTACAAGCTAATTTCACTCATCATGCGTGTCTACGTGAGCGAGTTATTTTGGCCGCAAAAAATATAGGTCTCGATGCTATTAATTTTAAAATGCAACCGTCATTGTCTGTCAATGAAATATCATTCGAATCGATCTATACTGTTGTCGATCCTGAGGAAGTTGTCCACTATCCTGTTCAACTCTTGAATTCAATGGATTTACCTGGAATACCCGCAAATAACTCACAATTAAAGATTGGTTCACCAATCATTTTGCTTCGAAATTTGAATGCACCAAAGTGATGACACGCGATTGGTCATAAAAAAAAAAAAAAAGTCATGGGCAATGTTCTTGTAGCTACCATTTTAAACGGCAAGTTTCAAGGTGAAGTTGTTCTTCTATAACGGATCCCAGTGATCCCTTTAGACTCGCCCATTCCATTCAAAGGTTAGCAATTTCCATGTCGCTTGGCATTCGCAATGACTATTAATAAGTCACAAGACCAAACAACGTCAATTTGTAGGTTGGATCTAGAAAATCCGTGCTTTTTGCATGGCCAATTATATGTTACGTGTTCAAGGGTTGGCAAACAATCAAGTTTGTTCGTTTACAACGCTCAGTGCTTACATAAAAATATACTTCATCAAATCGCATTAAGATTTAAAAAGAAAAAAAAAAAAACATTCCTGTTAATATTAAGATTAAAAGTATATTTAAATATTAACTTTTTTTGTACATTAAAAAAGTACACCTGTTATGAAAATGGTTGGATTTTTTTATTTCTTGCTATTATTAAAGACAGTTTTAAGTTTGTACTCAACACATATAGGTTTATAGTATACAGATACACTCACACGGAATTGATAGGCTGACTCGCGATAACTGTACGCGTGGTGGCATCAGGTATTTTAAAAATATGCTTTTTCCATATTTTTTCATCAAAACGTTCCAAACAATTTACAGTTTATGTAAAAGATTTTATAATTTTTGGATTTACAACGTTTGAATTGGACAACGTCTGTCGGGTCTGCTTGTATAAATATAATATATACAATTCTGAAGAACGTATTTGCATAACTCTTTATATTATATATTTGTTGCCACTATCTGATTATTTTCTAATGCAATCATATTTTATCTTATTGCTTTTTGAATTTTGAATGCCATATCTTTCTTTTAGGAAGTATGTACTTTAAGATCTTCATAAAGTAACATTAGATATGAAAAATCGAAAAGTGTATTGTATAATTATAAATGAAAAAAAAATCACAAACATCAACAAACATTTCTGAATTAAAAAGTAATAAATAACTAATTCTATCATATTAATCTATTTATAAATAACTGAAGAATTATATAAAGTATTTTAGTTTGAAGAGAAAGTACGAAGCGTTTGACAAATATTTTTATCGAAACTTAAAGAAAAATAAATAATGAAATGGAGATCTCAATATAGCTTCATAAGTCTGAATGTGTCAAATTCCAAAATTTTTTAACGAGATAAATATGTTACATTCATTAATTATATTCAAAGAAAGTGTTTTAAGAATTTAATTAAATGAATTTGAAACATCGTCACTTAATCATTATTTTAATTAAAAAGCATTCGAAAGATAAATTTTGGTTCTATAATAAAAGAAAAAATATTTTTCTTATTGAGTTGATTGAATGCTTCATATGTTTAGACCAAACGAAATTAGATGAGGAATGTTCTTGTAATTTAGTATGATAAAAATATTATTTTCGTTTTGAAAATTATTTTAATTAAAAATTTTCAATATTTTCATTATAAATTCAATTCACTCTTTATTCTTTTTCTAGAAATATTAATTTTAATTTATCCTTAATTACCATACCATACGTTATCCTTATGTATATCGTTAAATAACTTAAAAGCATCTATTTAACAAAATATTCCGTTGACAGTTTTCCTTCGATAGTCCTTAACGCCTTAACTTTTATGTACGTAAAATCCACGGGATTTGACCACGCCCCATTTTTCTTGTTTTCGGGATATTTTAGAGAACTAGAAAGCATCAATCAACATTACACTATTTAAAATGTATTAAAAAATATCAAATGAATAGAAATATCTATGATTTATATACATCTCCTTAAAGTTTGTCGCGCTGGTAGCGAATTACCCAGCATGTATATATGTATATCTATGTACTACTGGTCAAAAGTATTGCAAGATTTGCAAACGATCAGTTTTTTTCAATTTAAAAACTTATATCTCCATGAAATGTTTTCAGACATCAGGTATTTAAAGAACTAGGTCTTCCTCATGTTTTTCGGTGAAGATTGGTTTAAGACAATATTTAGGGGGGAGGGGTCAATAACAAATTGAGCAAAATCAATAATGTTTGTGATCATCCTGTATCGTTAAAAGAACGAAATGATCTGTAACTTTAGTATATATTAATATAGACGCAGTTCAATTTGTGGATAAATTTATGTGACTATAGCATAAATAACGGAGATATAATCATTTATTTTAAAACTCAAAAAAAAAAAAAAAAAAAAAAAAAAAAAATCAACATGTTTTTTATTTATAATATACAGAGTTTTTAACGAAAAGTATTACCACTTTCAGATTAGTTGGAAAATCACTTATAAAACAATATACTGCAATCGGAATACAAATATCTTAAATATCTCATGAAATATGAGCACTTTTAGGAAAAGCGTTTCCACTGAGCATGTGCGAAAGAAACAATTCTTGCATAGGTTGAAATCTAGATATAATAGACGATTTTTGTCAAAAGTGCATTTGAATAAAGTAAAAATTAAGCAAATTATACGAAAAAGAACGAGCTATCTTTTGGATATTTTCCAAGAGTTGAAATTTCTTAAGGGATTTCTCACAACTCTCACAGCATAGGAGTAATACAGATTAAATTTAAATGATCATGTATCGTTCGAAATATTCACGTTGCTTATTTTTAATAACCAATATGATAAACAAGCTAAACTAAAGATATGATTTAAATGTTTCTAAAATGATATCATATAAATTCGCCTACTAATTACATAAACAGTGTGTGCCAAAATTATATCTGTGAATTTTAGTACAACAAAATTTTTACTTATCTAAGAAAGAAAAAATCGTTTGATGAAGATGAGCCTTATGAAGTACAAAAATTTTCACCGTAGCACCACATAAAATGTAATACGAATTAATATTGAATCAGCATGATTTCTCAAAACAAGCATAATTCATGCCATCTTTCGAGAGATAAAATACAAAATATACTTCAAGATAACCAACGCAAAAATCTTCAAACGTGCTGTATAATAATACTACACAAAAGACTATAAATTCAAATTAAGGATAATGCCTCTTGAAGAGCGTTTTATATTGAATAATATTTATGCTATTATAATTATATTTATATTGTTAATTATATTTATATTGTTTTATGTAATTTTCGCTTCACAAAATTAAATAAAACCTTTGATTTCGGAAAAAGTAACTGTTACATATAAAAATTTGAAAGAAAAAGATGTTTTACTTCACTTCTTTATATTTCTTTATGCATTTACATAAACATTATTTTCCTTTTACCCTAGAGTAAATGGCATTACATTTCTTATTTCTTCAGTTCATTAAGTAAAACAATCAGTCAATTAAAATTCCCTCTTCCCATTATAATCATTTCTGTACATAATTAAAACACAAAAGAACGTTTTTATTTTTCAAAAAAATCCAGATAATTAGCAGTCATGAAGCTATGTTTGAAGACTTATTGAAAGCCTAAATATATCAATAACATTTTAATTGTTTTTGAGTACATCTGGGAAATTTACATGTTCTTCTTGTGTGACATATTGAAGATAATTCTTAGAGACGGGAAGAATCGGGAAGAATCTTAAATTAATCAGGTACGTTGTTTAATTAATGACTATTTGTTTTTCTTTCTTAGTCAGCCGTTCCCTCATATATTTATTATCACTAAATGCAAATTGTTTCTATTAACAGATTTAGGTAATACAATGGCGTAAATAAAGCAGCAGATTTTTCTCTTATTTGGGCTCATTGCATTATTTTTACTGAACTGAGAATTGAAAATTAAAAAGGGAATATTTGATAAAGATTTGAGGCTAATTAGAATGTTTATAGAAAGGAAAGAATAATTATGAATGCGGGTCCGAACTTATAACGACTGTGTTGTTTGAATAAGAATGAATTAAAAGTCGGAATTCAGCAATAAGAGTATCTTTGTAAAGTACTTTAAATCTAATGGAAGACGCAAGTAAATTAGAAATTCGTTTGTTGCAATTTAGAAAATATAGTTTCACTTCACTAATATTTGTATTTGAAAGCCTGTTGCAAACTGCTGTTCCTAATAGAAAATGTAACTTAAAGAAGTTTAGTATAATAAACTTAATCAAAAATTTTAACTAAAAACCTTTGTCTTCGTCTTCTTCTTCTTTCTATATTTATTTGTTCATTTATTTTTTAAACTGTGGTGAAAAAGGAGCACAGCATATATAAAAAATAAAAAAAATCATACAAAATAAATCACCGTAAAATTCAGTTAAAACTTCACTAAGAGGTAAATAGTAAGAAAAAAATATATTGCAAAACACTTTTAAAGTTCATACAAAATTAAATCAGTAAAATCTATAGTAATAAAAAAAAAATTCATTCTCGCTTTCTGTCTCTCTCTCTCTCTCTGTATGTAATCTACTTTTATATGGAAAAAAACCCTCTTCCAATTAATTAAATATTATTTTTTTTCATAAAATGTATAAATTTTAGTTAGAGGAATTGCTTTGCAATTTATAAAATTTAAACGCATGGGTGGTCTTGAATTTAAATAACCATTATTCTATAAAATCTCCATATTTTAGTTAAATTTAGTAATTTTTATGTTTGATTACATAACCACTATTTAAAGGTAATTTTTATTTTTTATTTTTTAAATAGATAGAACTTAGAGGTTAATTTATAAACCAAAAACCTCTTCACTTATTATTTAATGTTATTTGGAATTTAGAAGACTGGCAATTCACTTATTTTAAAATATCAATGCAAAATGCCCTGAAAAAAAAAATTATATTTTAATCAATTTAAAAAATCTATCTAAAATCACAAATTTTCAGACGAATTTGGAGATGTTTGGAATGTGAAATCATAATAAGTGCTTAAAGTCAATTTTTAAATTTTCTCAAAATCGGGTAAAAAAGAGAGAGAAAGAGAGAAACTTTTAATGAAAAAACTATAAGAATAATCTAACCCGAGTTGAATCATGAAAGGTTGACAATTTGATAATTTTAAAATATCAGTGGAAAGCTGTTTGAATAAAATCACAGATTTATTACTTTTAAATGTCAATCAAACAGGTTATCATCAAACATATTTAAGAACCAGATTAAATAAGCGTTCTAATTAAAAAAAAAAATGCATTGGAATATTTTTATTTGTTTGAAAGCTACAGTGCCGCATACAAACAGAGACATATAGAAAAAGTTTGCATATTTAGAACAACTGACTTTTCTTTTGGCCAAGGGTTAAATAAACATTATTATTAACAGTGTTTATGCATATTTACAAAACAATAATATAAAAATTATAGTTTTAAAAGGCACCTTTTCAATTGCTAAAGTTAACTTATGCATTTTCAAAAGTAAATTATGAAAAAAAAAAAAAAAAAAAAAAAAGATTTTCCTCGGTATTCTAAACGTGTGTCACATAGAACTGCTATACTAAACTTTTCGTTTATATCAAGAAAATGGTTGGTGCATAGTATCATCCAACAAAATTCAATTTCATAATGTCTATAAGGAAATTCTGGTAAGTAAAGTTTAACATTTGAAGGCTAATTTAAACAAAACGGAATGAGCAATAATTTTATATGCATAAAAACATGTTTTATGTAGATTGTGGCTTGGAAATCATTTATCATTCGTTTACAGGCTCTCCAAATTACTTGGATATATTGGTGCTATACTTGGAAATTGCTGGAATTGTAATTCATTTTGCGTTAGATGTTTTATTTTATTTTATTTTATTTTATTTATTTATTTATTTATTTTTTATTAAGACTAAATTTAAATATTATTGTTTATAGTGCATGATGTTAATAGACCAAACTGAGCTAAATGTTGTTTTCTATTGAATATAATTGATGGAAGTGCTTTGTTAAATTTTACTGTGTCGACGAACGCTGCTCAGGAAGTAACATGAATTTTCATATCCATAATGTAAACAAAATATTTTTTAAAGTTCTGGTGTCTTTTTTTTTTTTTTTTTTTTTTTTGTATAATATCACATTTTGAGATGTCCTGATTACGAATGTCCGAGTTTTAGCAATTGATCCGTATGTATATTTGTTATCGGCATAACTGAAAAACAAACAACTGCAAGAAAATTTAAATTTGTATTTTGAAGTTCGTATTAGGTTTTCAATCGAAATATTTGATGAAGGTTGGCAAGTTCGAAGGTAATTTGAGAGTAGATTGTCGAATGGAAATCATTGTATATAAACATAATTCTTCGTACATTTTCTTTTTATTTCTTAACATACAGAGAAATATTTTATAAAATTAGGATGGGCGGTATTGTTGAGACGAACTGATATTTTAAATATTTCAAGCAATGCATGTATTTCATACAGCTAATAGGAAGTGTAAGCAGGGAAGTTTCTGATACATTATTGTTTATTGTTGAAAGGAATCATTGAGATATGGACTGCAGTTGAAATTTCATATGTACGTCGTGAAAGTGTCCTTCGGTAGTGGAACCTTAGTCATCCCAGTAACTTTCAGATAACATTTTAAAAAGATAATATTGCGATTCGGTGTGCTGTTCACAATTTTCATGAGTCTACAAACTCAAATGATACCCTGAGAAAGGTTCTATGCAAATTATTTTAAACATGGTTGTTGGGGCCAAAGAGTGTTCTCTCCAAGGTGGTGCCCATGTAACGGAAGCAATCTTCCAACACTGAAAAATGTCAAAACTTTCGTCATTTAGCAAAATTTTTCAAATAGTTGAGAGTAACTATTGTGTTCAATATGTTCTACAAATGCATTTTAAACGTGAACTGTCGTAATGGCTCACTTTGCGTGATGATTATCTAAAATGTGACATTCAATACGTCGATATTAATTTTATTTTCAAGAAACAGCTTTCGATGTAATTTTACAGATTATGTTACAGTCGGTAACAAAAGTGTCCGAACACTAGCAAAAATTCCTATGTAAAAAAAGTACACTTATACTGTTTTATTAAATAAATCCTTGTCGAATCATGTTCGTAGACTGACAAAGAACAGGATTCGACAAGGATTTATTTAACAAAACCGTATGAAGTGTACTTTTTTACATAGGAATTTTTGCTAGTGTTCGGACACTTTTGTTACCGACTGTACCATTATGAAACAAAATTGAAACATTTTCAAAATGTTTATTTACGAAAATAGTTAAACATGTTATAAAACATTACAGTGCTTCATAAACATATCAACTTTATACTTTTATTTTTTCGCATACGAACAGAAAATCTAAACATTTAATGACGCTTCATTTTTCTATATTTTAGAAATTTACATACGTTGATGGTTGTGAATAAACCTTTTAACACTTAAATTACTCATTAAAATCAAAACTAATTTAGTCGAATTTTACTGAAAATAATTCAAGCATAGGTTGTAAAACGTAACGTACCTCTAACTAAATATCTCTAAATGCCCCAGAGAACACGTTTAGTTAATTACTTTTCAAGGAAGATAAATCTCGAAGGTATATTTATTTTGCATCTGTCTGTTTCCTTATGCAATATTTCTGCTATGGAAAGTCTCAATGGAATAGTTGCTTTTGTATGTATACTTTCAGAAATTTCTAAAAAAGAAAAGTCATTATCAGATACCCGAAAGGCTTCCTTTGTAAATTATATTTTTAATTAGTTCGATTTTATGATAAAGGTGCTAGTAAAGTATTTAAATTTTCAAGTCATTACGCTGGAACAGCGTAACTTCATTAAATGTATGAAGAAAATAATATTTTAAAAGTGCATTGAAAATAATAAGGAATAAAAAAGTGGCTAAAAAAACCTTTTTTTTTTTTTTTTTTTTTTTTTTTTTTATCTGGAATGTTACATTGTACTGAAAAGAAATTGTAAATTTTTTCTGCTTAGAATATTTAGTAAGTAATTAAAATATTTTTTTTGTAATAAATTAATAACTTTTATGAATTATTAACTTATTTAATAATTAAAGTAAAAAAATAAAATATAAATAAAGATATAATATATATCTATATATCTATAAATATATATATATACGGATTAGCGCAGTGCGTTTATAAAAATATATTTTGCATTTAACAGGAAAATTTGAGACAGCATATTGACATAATTTACATTTAACTTCTGTTTTACAAGAAAATAACGTAAGAAAAAAAATCATGTTAAAAATTCATTTATTATTGTAATTTTTGTTTAAATATTTAATGTGTTTTCATATTACAATATGCATTTTTAAAATTCGGGGCTTTATTTGAATTATATTATGTAAATAAATTTTTAACAAAGAAGAAAATTCATGGGAATCGCATCGATTATAAACAATTTTCAAACTTGTGAATGTTCACACACAGCATTTCTTAGGAATTTAAATCGTTGCGAAGTATTCAAATGAGTTTCTTAGTTCGATTTCATTTTTTGTTTGAAGCAAGATAATACAGGTGGAATTAGAGTGATCTAA
Organism: Salticus scenicus; assembly: GCA_963930645.1. Taxonomy (NCBI): domain Eukaryota; kingdom Metazoa; phylum Arthropoda; class Arachnida; order Araneae; family Salticidae; genus Salticus; species Salticus scenicus. Next base: position 180,287,555 of record OZ005650.1, read on the forward strand.
AAAAAAAAAAAAAAAGTTGTGGATAAAGTTACAGTGGAATTAGAGAATTCTAATTTTCGGTGAAGTTTTGGTATATACAGTTGAATAGCAAGGTATTTTAAGGTGTCTGCCTACCGTAGGAGATTTTTTTTTTTTTTTTTTTTAATAATTGAAAAATATCCTATTTATGTGCATTATATGATAGAATATAGTAAAAAACAGTGAATAATCTGAAAAAAAAAATGCAAATTTTAAATTATTTTGATATTTAGACTCAAAATATGCATAAAATTTGCAAAAAAAAAAAAAAAAAAAAAAAAAAAAAAAAATACTTTTACAAACATTATAAGTCAAATTTAAATAAAGATATTTTTATTCTGTAAATTTTAATTAGATTATTGAAAGGTCCTTAAGGAAGTGAACTACTCTTAAAACTATAACCATTGTATTTAATATTTTAGAGAAGATAACATTTTTACATGCTGAAAAAATCATAAATATACATGGTAGTTCATAACATCTATCGACAAAAAAATAAAAAAATAAATAAATAATTTAGATAGATTTATTGTCGCAGTTCAATCCCTAAAACAACTCCTCTAGAGTATTTTGTCAAAGATTCATAACGTTTCAATTATAACTTTTGGAGTTATGATGCTTTGGGATAAAGCAAAATGCTAAAAATCTCATTTTGAGAAAAAACAGAAAACAAATTTAAAAACAAGATTTTACCTATTAAACAAAAAATAATTTTAATAAGTTCCTGATTTATTTCAAAGTTTTTTTTATTTTCTTTTTTAAATTCATTTTATATTCAGTAACAAATTTTGATGCTTATATTGTGTAAAACATTTATGTAAGCAAACATTTACGGGTCATTTCCGGTCACTTCCGGTTTCAAAAACTGACGAGTGACTAATATTAAAATGCCTGTAACTCAAGTTCTGAGCAACACAGAAACAAAATTCAAACTGATTTAGAAAACTAAAATGTCAGGATTTAATACTAACCCAAAAATAGAAAAATCGGAGTTTTGACCGAAAATTGCGTTTTAAAGATAGGCAGGCCCCTTAAAAGAAGTTTGTGAAAATAGATATTTAAAGCAACAGTGTAGTATGGCCTACATAATTAGCGAGTTATGGAATGCTTTAAAATTACGTTTCTCCATGGAAAAAATGGGTACAAAAATTCATTTTTAATAAACAGATGATTAGCATTCCTAAAATGTTAACCTTATTTAAAAAATACGCTGAATATAGCATTATACTAGGCATTGAATAAAGACATTTTCCAAACTTAAGATTGAATTAGAAACTTTTCTTATAAATCTGCAAAATTTTATGTAAGTAACGATCGTACATTACATTCCTCCAACTAATAAATAAAAACATCGTAATAGGCCTTTACTGAAAGCTCAAAAAGTACGAAATTGACAGAAAATGAAAAATCTAAATGAAAATTTATTGAAATGTTTAAAATAAAGATTCATTTTTTTCAGAAATGCCGATGTTCAATATACATCATTCAGTCACTTAAGTAAATAAGAAAATGCAGCTAATCTTACATAAACTATATATATATATATATATAGGTAACTATTGCAACGAATTTATGAGTTTAAAGATAAGAAAAACATAAAAGGAGAATTGCAAACCAATGGGCAGAATTGCCGCAAAAGGAAATGCAAAACTTAAATATAGGAATAAATTATCAATGAATAAAATAAATTAATGAAATAAAACTCCAAAAAACACTGAGGTCTTCATCAGGGAGGCCCTCAGTGTAGGAGTAAAACAGAAGTTTTTGAAAGAATAGTAGCAATTAGCTAATAACTATCCTTAGCCCCAACTTCTCAAAAAACAGAAAACCACTATTAACTGAAAAGAAATCTGACATACAGATAATTTAAAAAATCTAAAAACAATTATAAGATTACCAAAATTGCAAAAGTAATACAATTAGAACAAATTAATATAAATGAAATATACAAGATATTACAAAATGCGTTAAAATGAAATACAATAAAATGAAACCCCGTACCTGATAAACTAACCCTCTTCGGCCGGCGGGGCTACTCGTCGGTACTTAAATATCGCCCTTAATTTAGGAACTAGAACAAACCGAAAGAGGAAAAAATTGGAAACACTCGGTTAAAAAATGAGACGGGTAACAGTTAATTTCCAAAGTTTTTCTTAAATCTTCAAGAGCATATTTTAAATCATCATCGTTATTGCAAATAGTGCGAATTCTTTTTTAGTTGCGTGAACATGATATTTTTCAAAACATTTCTACTGATATTTGAAAACCAATTCGTGAGACTGTTTACTTTAAAAACAAAATCTTTCCTCTTATCGTATAAGCCAATATGTCATTTATCTTTATTTCGCTTTATGTTAAGATCCAAGAATGAAATTTTATCAGTATCAGTACAGTTTAGAACTAATTCATTAGGATATATTTTTTTCGCAATATTTTCGAAATCATTACAGTTAAAAATAATCAAATCGTCAATATACCTGAAGAAAGTAATATTAATAAAATGTAAAAAAATAAAATAAATAAATAAATAAATAAATTAGGGAAAGCACTCGAGAAACTCGTTCCCATTGGAATACTCCTCTGTTGTAAAACGTAAACTTTCCCGTTAAATAAAACATTTTCGAAAATACAAAACTTAATAAGATTAATCCAGTAGGTTTTCTCACAATTTAAGTAACTGCCAAATTCTTCATAAATGCTTTCAAAAACTTTTATCACTAAATTGTGCGGAATGCTTCCAAGCAAATTTTCAAAATCGTAGGTACGTACTGAAGTAATGCTTTCTTGATAAAACTTAAAATATTCAATAACTTTAACAAGAATTAGTTCTAAACCGTACAGATACTGATAAAATTTCATTCCTGGATCTTAACATAAAGCGAAATAAAAATAAATGACATATTGGTTTATACGATAAAAGGAAAGATTTTGATTTTAAAGTAAGCCTAACCAATTGGTTTTCAAATATCAGTAGAAAAGTTTTAAAAAATATGTTCGCACAGTTAAAAAGAATTCGCACTATTTGCAATAATGCTGATGATTTAGAATATGCTCTTGAAGATTTAAGAAAAACTTTGCAAGTTAACAGTTACCCGTCTCATTTTTTAACCGAGTGTTTCCAATTTTTTCCTCTTTCGGTTTGTTCTAGTTCCTAAATTAAGGGCGATATTTAAGTACCGACGAGTATCCCCGCCAGCCGAAGAGGTTAGTTTATCAGGTAGGGAGTTTCATTTTATTGTATTTCATTTTAATGCATTTTGTAATTTCTTGTATATTTCATTTATATTAATTTGTTCTAATTGTACTACTTTTGTAATTTTGGTAATCTTATAATTGTTTATTGATTTTTTAAATTAAATGTATGTCAGATTTCTTTTCAGTTAATGGTGGTTTTATGTTTGGTAAGAAGTTGGGGGCTAAGTATAGTTATTACCTAATTGCTACTATACTTTCAAAAACTTCTCTTTCACCCCTACACTGATGGGCCTCCCTGATGAAAACCTCAGTTTTTTTTGGAGTTTTATTTCACTTTATTCATTGATAATTTATTTTATTCATTTATAATCTATTCCAATATATATATATATAGATATATATATATATATTGTATATTGTTTTTTTTAATGTATTGTAGCGGCTGGTTTACAACCTCTGCGTTGTTTACCATTTTGAGTAGTGTAAAATATTTATACAGCTTAAACGAAGACAAGTCATGTAAAATCTAACAACCTTTATTTTAACGTTTACGGTGAGAAATAATAAGATTTCCCCAAATTTAGACTTGATTAACTTAAATAGATTTTAATTCTCAAGCAACTATAATTAAATTAACTCATCAGACTTGGAGTTACTTAACTGTAGCTGGTAGATTTAACTTTAGCACCATCGTTACGAACATGAAGCACCTGCAAGAACACGAACTTCCTTAATTCGGAAGTCCTATTTTAAAGAACACAGACAAAGAACTATTCACTTCATTTTCCGTAAAAAATCCTCCTAAAAGTACCTCTATTCAGCTGAATGAACATCAAACTTCGCAACTTACCTTAAACTCGTTCTTCATCTCCACTGGAACTGAACTACAAAATACTTCCGAAAAACTAGCATCCCTCTTTTACATTAACCCATCACTTCTATGCTAACCTGAAACTTCCATCGAGACCATTGTCATGTTTGCTGGATCCAATTGGTGGTCGTCACAGCTATTCACTACTTCCAAAATTTTCAAAATACAACTTCGACGTTACACCAGGAGTCATGATCCACGGTCTTTACCACGGGTCATGATCCTTTTAAAACCTATCTGCATAAATTTTAAAGCTCGCGATCAGACCAGTGTGAGTGCGGGACTGTGGGCTCTTTCAACCAATACCACTTTCAACTCCTGCTCACTCCTTCCACTGTCCATTCTACACCCTGTCAATAAACCCTTAAACTTGTTTTTTATCATAAATAACCGAAAATCCCTTCGAGAAAAACTAACAAATTTTTTTACAACTCAATTCATATCTCTAATTGAACTTCTTAGAATTTCAAAGACTTCAGTTACCAACCTGAATTTTAAAACTACACGTCAAGTATGAGAATTTAAAGCCCCCAGGGCAAGTCCTTCAAACGTAACCAATATCATGCTACTCATGTTTTAATCTAGCCGCCCACACTGTTAAAAATGGTTTCTTAAAAATGAGGAAAATTGTCTCAAAATAGCTCCGAAACAATATATACTTAAATTCGAAAACCCATGTACTCATTTTTGAGTATATTGACATGTCAAACATGGGAATATTCTTCGACCACATTTCATGAAACCATGGAAGCATCTACGCAAGTGCTAACTCAACTAGTCCAATGCTAAAATAGGGGTTACAGTAGAGTGACCATACGTCCTCGAAATTCGAGGACTGTCCCCGAATTTTCAGTTATTTCACTTTTTGTCCCCCAAAAAATATTATTTATTCGAGGACACGAAAAGTCCCCAAATTTCAATATTTGTATTTATTTGTCCTCGAAAATCGTGGTGGTTTAAAAATTTTAAAAAATAGTTGGTTTTATGGAAAAATATCAGAATGAAACAACTAAACACATATAACCGCAGAGAGAAGAGAGAAACAACTAAACTCGTATCTGATTTGGCAAAAACGCGGTTTGCATTGTGTTTACGTTTGCAGCCAATGAATGAATGTTTTGTTTAGTAAGTATTTAGATATCGCGATGTCGAAAAGAAAATGTTCATTCACAGACAGATTGCAAGAAAAGTATCCTTTTCTTAAAAAATCTACTGACGACCATAATGTGTTTTGTACTATTTGCAATTGTGAATTTTCAATCGGAAGCGGTGGAGATTCACATATAAAATCGCATATGAAATCAGCACGTCATAAAAGGCGATATAAAACCGTCGAAAGAACTGAAAAGGGAAAATTAAATTCTTTTTTAAATATCGGAGAGGAAAGGCAGAAAAAAGCATGAAAAGTAGCACTTGCTGAAGGACGTTTTGCTTTTCACAATGTAAAACATAACTTTATCTTTAGATCAATGGATTGCACTTCTAGTATTTTGAAAAAAAAATATGATAAGTCATTTTCATGTGCAAGAACTAAAACAGAAGCAATTATCGAAAATGTTTTCGCAAAATTTGCTCGTAGAGAATTATTGAGTGAGCTAGAAGAAACATCTTTTGCATCATTCTATTGTGATACTTCCAATCATGGACATATAAAAGTTGTTCCTATTTTAGTGAGATATTTCAATATGCAAAAAGGGATTTGTGTGAAACTTTTAGAGTTGAAAGACCTGCCAGGTGAAACATCAGATTTGATTTCAAACTATCTATTAAATGTTCTTAAAGATCTTAATTTAGAATCCAAAATGGCAGCATTTTGTGCTGATAATACCAATGCTAATTTTGGTGGACCTCTTCGTAATGGAACTAATAATGTCTACAGTAAATTGCAAGTAGATCGGAAACGTAGGATTCTAGGAATTGGATGTGCAGCCCATATTTTAAACAACACTTTGCAGATGGCTTCAGATAATTTACCTATTGATATTGAGTGTATATTGATAAAGATATTTTCTCATTTTCAGGTATATACTGTTCGCGTTCAAGCTCTAAAAGATTTTTCAAACTATGTGTCAACTGAATATCATAAAGTTTTAGGTTATTGTAAAACTAGATGGCTCTCACTTCTTCCAGCCATAACCAGATTTACAGAAATGTTCGAGCCATTAAAAGCTTATTTTCTCTCATACCAAAAATGCCCAATAGTATTACGTGGATTTTTTGAATCTGAGTCGGCCTTATTATGGCTAAACTTTCTTCAAATTCAAGCACAAATTTTTCATGATGCTGTAACTAAAGTTGAAGGGCAGTATGAAACCTTTACGGATGTAGCAAATGTAATGTTTGAAATAACTAATAAATACAAAGACAGAGCTACAGATAAATTCACACCAAAAGAAATAAAAAATGCATTAAATAGTTTAAGCGACAAAGATAATATTAAAGAACACATTATGAGTTTTTACATTAACTGTGTCGATTACTTACAGAAATGGATAAAACCGTTTGAAGATTTTATTCCTTTTGCGTGGATAAATTTAAAAGATGTGCCTACATGGAATGAAATAGAATCTTCTGTTGCCAATATTTTTGAGCATGGAATAACTATTGATGAAAATGTGTTATATGAAGAATTTACCTATTTAAGAAAGTTCTGTACAGAAAAAGTCTCATCATGGAATGCAAAATATGATAGAGTTGATGTTCGCTGGATGGACATTTTTTCGTACTATAAAAATCACAATACTTCTATGGAGAATTGTTTTAAGATAATAGAGTTCATTCTTTGCTTACCAGGGACAAACGCTCCTACCGAACGAGTGTTCTCCGCAATGAACAGTTTTTGGACTTCCGAAAAAAACTCCCTTAATATATCAACATTGAAGGCTATATTATGTGTCAAAACAAATATGAATTACGGCTATGTTGAATTCTATGATAAACTATCAAATGATAATGAAATGTTGAAAGCAATTGTATCTCCCCAAAAATATAACTACTATGCTTCTAATTAGCCCTCTTTTAAGTTTTGATTTGTTATTAATATAAATGTTGAAATTTTTTTATTTAGTATTGTATGTATATTTAATAAATTACAAAATTCTGTTTTAATATTGCAGGTATTTTAATTTCAAATTTATGAGTTATTCTGGACATTATTTATAATGAATTTTTGGTATTGGCATGAATTCGATATAATGAAAAAAATACCAAATTTCAGTAATATCTAAAAAAAAAAAAAAAAAAAAAAAAAAAAAACTGAAAAAAAATGTAAGTTAAAATTAGACGAATACATGAGTATTATGCCAAAGTATTAATAATATCACAATATTTACAAAGTAATAAGAGTATTTTTGGGATCTTCATATGAATTAAAATTTTGTAATAAAAAAATAGCACTTTACTTCATATAATCTACGTATATATAATATACTTGGGTTGCTGGAAAGAAATTTCAGGAGGTAAGTAAGTAAAAAATCAACATATTAATACTCATCTTGTTAAATTTATCTGTAGAAAAAACTTATTTGAAGATATTTTATTTTTATTGTTATTAAAAGTACAATATATTTCTTAATCCTTTTTCTTTATTATATACATACAATTAAGTAAATAGCATAACCCTTCATATTTTGATACCTTAAATAGAAGTAAGAACTTAATTTGGAAATAGTAAATATTCATGTTGTTTCGTGTTTAATTATTTTTAAGGCAAAATTACAAAGTGTAAATATGTAATACAGATTTATTAACTTATATACTGCGCTGGGTTAAAATCTCGGTTACAGGTGCCTTTTGGTGACTTGTTGATTCAGTGAAAAAATGTCGCACAACTTACCTGTCACAATGATAGCCATATTTATTTTAATAATTTGAACTCTTGAGAAAGAAAACAGTTTTAAAAACCAGAATTAATTGCTGTAACCATATAACACAAGCATACATTTTAATAAATTACAGGTATATTTTTTTACTGGTACACATATTTTTAACTATAAGCACACTTATTCATATTTCAAAACAATCATTGTTTTCTTATTCAAGAGTTCAGAAATATGACAACAATTGATGTTAACAGCATCGTAACCCAAGCACACTGTTGAATTTGAAGAAACAAGGCAGCAAAAGGCTTTATTTATTCTTTAACCGTTACATTACCTCACCTGGCAATGTTTGTTTAATTGATGGCACTTTTCGAAACAGCAGAAATATCTGCTAAACAGGTTTAGAAATAAGCGGTTGTTAGTCTTATTTTGCAACCAGTTTTTTCATTTTGACGTCTAGAATTTCAATCATAGGTGCCATATTTGACGCCTGGATATTTTCCTCATATCTAATAATTTTCCCAATCCCATCAGACAGCAAACAAGTCTATTTCACCTAACCTAATAAAATCCTAATTTGAACTTACATAATAAAAACTGATTTAAGAAATCATTTCTCTATGAAAGTAGTTGACAATTTGTTAATGATTAAATTAAACAGTCCTAAATTTGAAGATTTCTGCCCAGAAAATGCTATTAAATTGTGGTGGAATGATGTATCTTCTGGATGAAGAATGAATTTGTGATTTTAAATATGTACGTTTAATATTGTCAATGTAATTACATTCATTACATAAATATTTTTCATATAATCTTGCATACCTAAATTATTTACAAGTTGATGCTTTATTAATATTTTAAATATACATATTTAATTATAGATGGCACCTAGATTTTTAATTTGGACTCCCAAAAAATTTAATCCAGGCATTATTTTGACGCCTAGTTTCAAAATTCTTATTTCTAACACTGCTGCTAAACTAATCAGAAAGAAGCACTGATAGGGTTGTACAAGGAGAATGGAGGCGAGCAAAATTACAAGATTGCAAGTCGGTTAGTTAGGCGCAACATCAGCAGTTTTGCCGGGACACCAGATACTAGGATGAAACTCTGAGTCGATTTAGTTATGAGTATTTTTCCAGTTTATCATGAAATTTTGCAAATAAGAGAATTTTAATGCATTTTCTAATGTATAAATGAGACAAATTTAAAAAAAATATGCATATATAGACATTTATTTGTTGTCCCCGAAAAAGTCCCCAAATATACTTAATGTCCTCGAAATATTGTTTGATTCGGGGACACCGCGTTAATTTGTCCTCGAAGCAGGGCTTAAAAATATGGTTGCCTTAGGTTACAGTCTTCTGACTCAGAGAAAGAGAGCAATAACACAGAGCGCGGAATTACTGGATGTTTTCCAAATTTCAAACTGTCAGTCAAGCTGGCATCCCTCCAACATTTTGGACGCGTTCTCACTGCTGGTTTTAGGATATGTGGCTGCACTGTATTGTGATTCTTATTGGTCAATCCCATTTTTGAGCATGTCAATATGCTCAAAAATGAGTACATGGGTATTCAAATTTAAGTAAGGTAGTAAGGTAACTGTACCCAATAAGGACACCCTAAGGAAAATGTGTTTTTATTCACCCCCGGTGTACACGTCATAGTACTCCAAAAATGTATGACCACTATCCCTGAATTGTTGACTATCATTATTAAAATTAGCGACCTTGTAATTATTCTGGTTTAATTTAAATGATAAAAACAAAAAATTTTTACAAGTGTCCATATAAGGAAAAACCTTCCCTATTATGGACATGCATATCCATATTAGGGACAGGTGGCTCCTTATTAACCTACTACACAGGGTGTATGTAAGAGCTACTCTTCCAAAAGATTTTAGAGGAGAGGGGATAAAAAAAATATATCTTAAAGTATTGCGGGGGAGAGGGGGCACAATAAATATCTTCAGAACATGCACTTTAGAAGTGGGAAGAGTCGTTTTCGGTTGTGGCTCTTCGAAGACCCATGGAAAGCACCCCAGTTACTACAAAATATTATGAATTAATACAGTTGCTTTTGCTTAGCTTTATTGCATCTGTCTGCAGAATTTACATCTGTTATTACTCAGTCCTCACAAGATGGACAAATAAAAACTTCTTCATCATGGACATATCTGCCGCATTTGATGCATGGCCGCATGTCTGCAACAACACCAATACTGTATTAGAAACAGTACCAGCTCTCCTTTGTTGAGGAAGTGATACCGCTGGTACCTGCGATTTCGCCAACAGATATCCTACTGAGGAGAGGCTTCTTTTGATTTTTCTGCAAGGGCTTTTTGGATGATTTTTTTCTTGGAGGATTGTTCAGAGGGCATCTTGTTGAACAAGGATTTTACCACTTTCGTGCCTTTTGAGTTTATCGTCTGGCGACGTTGTGTCTTCTTCCTTCTTACAGTTGGAGTTGATAACACGGTGGTGAAAGAATTTCCCATGGAAAATGATCTCGCTGGTGATGGAGGTGTGTCAGTAACAGGAGAAGGTATGTTGTTAACAGGAGATTCAACATCTGTTGCAGTTTCCAAATTTGGTGCATTTTCTTCCCCTTCTGCTGCTGGTTCCGGAATTGCAGTAATGTCACTAGGCGCGAAGGCTTCATCTGGAATTATAGTTGGATCGAAAGGAAAAATTCCAGTTGCCTGAAAACCTGAAGTTATGTTCGACAGAGTCATCGAACGATTCCAAACCTTCCTAAAGATTTCCCCAAATCTAAGTCGAGTGATCTGTCTATCAGAGTGACGAGTGAAATGGAGCAATACTTCATCATGCCAGTATGATTCAAAAGCTTTAAAAACAGCTTTGTCCAAGGGCTGTAATTCATGAGTTATGTTGCTGGGCAGGCAGTGGAGTGTTACATTATGATCGTCTGCCTTTGTCACGATTTCTGCGTCCAAATGAGAACTGGCTCCATGAAAAACAAGAAAAGTGGGACCCTCAGTTTTGAATTTAGTTCTGTAAACAGAAATATATTTTTGCGTATTTATCAAATTTAAATTAACACAATGTTTGTAAATCACGTAAAAGTACATTTTTGTAAAAAAATAAAAAAAATAAATAAAGCTCCGTCTGTAGGCATTCCTCTAAAAATTTATATTACTTAAAAAAGAAAGAAAAAAATGCATAGTTGTGTTTAACGTTATATATGTTGCCATTGTACATATGCGCCAGATGCTTTTACGGCATCGACTGCTGAGAATAAAATTTTCCTATTTAATAACGAATTGGTAAAATAATTTTGTTCAATAGTATAACGATTCAGGAGAAAGCCGAAAGGCGGGAGTTGCTCTTCAAAATACGAAAATACCCCGACGACAATGTGTTATTAAACGTTAGTAAACAATTTGTTAGTAAATTCCCAAATTCCCCAATATTTTGTTGTAAATGACGTGGTGTTTTATATAAAATTTATATGATGTTTTATTAGAAATTGGAAAATTAGTAAATGTATCTTGAATAGAAACAAAGAAAAAATGTAGAACAAAAATATTAATACACAGTGTTCGCATGGCATTAGTTATTTTGTTGTAAGAACGTAACAGGTTTTAAAAGAAATTATTTAAAAAAGAAAAATAATAATAATAATTATTATTATTATTTTGAGTAATGAAACGCAAGATTTCCTTATTTTCTAATACATATTTTGAAAATTAAATTTAATAAAAGAAATATTTGAAGGCTATTTATAATTTAAATTTTAGAAGATGTGAAATGAAGATAATTTGCAACTTAATAATTTATAACTTAAGCTAAATGAAGATATAATTTCATAAAGCAAAATATTTTCAAGAAAAATCTTCGGTGGTATTACGATATAATTCTGTGAATTTTCTGGTATTATGTGGAAAAGAAAGTCATATTTCATTTTTAAAAAGAAATATTAACTTTTTTGTGAAATTCAGAAAAAAAAAAAAAAAAAAAAAGGATTTCAGACGTTACTGTTCAGAAATTTTCTTTGAAGTTCCTGTCTTTGATGTATTATGTTCTCAGACAAAATGTTGCTTTTTTTTTATAGTTGAAGGAATATGTTACGTTACAACTGTGTAAAATTAACTTATTTTTTACGCTTTGCAGTATATATCTTAAAAAATATGCAGAGTTGTTTCAAAGTAGCTTTCTTCTTTCTTGCATTTTTATATTCTCCTATCCATTTACAGTAGAGAAAGTATATTTTGTATAAAATTTTTGAAATTGTGTTTTTCCTTTAATTACAGGTTTGAGGTACTCTGAATAGGAATATTAGTCGTCTAGTAGTCTGTCTGTATTCCTGCGTCGATCTCTTCCACTCTGTCTCTGTCTGTGTATGTGTGTATGTATGTTAGAGAGAAAGAGAGAGAGAGTTATTGCCAGACTAACTCGAAAAAAGATATTAGCAGGAGGTCTATATTAAAATTTCTAAATTTTATATAAGACTTTTTGATGAGATTGGACAAATGGTTCGATTATAGGGACATTCAAAATAATTTTAAAATATTACATCTATGAATAAAAAATTTATTGGGATATTTTAACTTCGTTAGATTGCACAAAAGTATCAGTATAACATGTTACGTATAAAACCTTTGCTATTTTGTGTATGTAATAATATCGATTTTTAACAAACATATATTGAGAAAGAAAAACCAACTGTTCCTATAATAATAATTATTATTTTATAATATATTTTAAATAATCAAACTTTTCTAGGATTCATTTTACTGTTTTTGCATGCATGCATGAGTTTCACTACATCGAAAAATTAAATTTTTATGGGACTTATCTGTGCGTCTGTCTAAGTTTGTTTTGAGTATGAATTGATAATAAATATCATCAGGAAATCTATACTCAGTATTCTACCTCTATATCACACGAAGATGCAACTTGTAACTTTTTACTTTAACAAGACAAATGATTTGTGCACAGGAGAAACCACGTGTGTTCAAATACATTCCGTTTATGGGCAAAATTTTTAGCTTAGAACTGTGATTGAAAATTGCTCGGAGTGTATTTAAAGTATTGCTATGTGTTTTTCACAAGCTGCTAAATATTTTAACACACTATGTGGTGTGTATATAATATATAAACAGTAAACAAGGTTACCGAAAAAGTAGTGAATGCTTTTATTTATTTGTAATTAGAATCTAATTGTTTGAAATATTTAACTAATATTTACTAGTCCAGGAAAACTGCTTAGAAATGATAATTTATTTCTTATACCTATACAGTAGACTCAAAGTATTATTCGAAATCCACTCTTCAATTTTAGTTAAAATAACACCTGTTTTTTTTTTTTTTTTTTTTTTTTTTATGACTGAATGTTGCGATCTAATCGAAGATAAAATTTTTAGAGGTTGATCCGTGTGTGTGTTTTTTATCAGCATAACCTAAAATTGTAATTGGAAAGAATTTAAATTAAGTATTTTGAAGATTGTATGATACTGATAATCGAAAAGATTGTTAAGCTATAAGTGGATAAGATAATTATATTTGAAGAAAATATATATGTGTGAAAGTTGTTTGAAAAATTTTGAATAAACATTTAAATTTAACTTGTCGAGGCATATTCTTACACTCTCAGAAATGATACTCAAATTTCACGAAAATTCCTTCATTTTTGATGAAAGTGTTTCTAGGGATACGCTCCGAGCGAACATTTCGTCAAATTGACGAAATTTGTTTCGTTACCTATTTCAGAATACGAATTTAGTAAAAAAAAAAAAAAAAAATCATAAAAAAAGAAAAAAATTCTCCTTCTTATTTCGTCAAATTGAGAAAATTACTTTCGTCACTTGTTTGAACATACGAATTTCGTCAAAAGTAAAGATACATTTTTTCATCCTAGTTTCGTGATACAGTATAAAATACAAATTATAAAATTATAAAATTACTTGCAAGTTCGTTGCTTTAGGCATTAAATCCTATTTATATTTAATGAAAATATAAGTAAAACACAATAAACAAATAAAAATCATTTGGACATTTATTTAACAGCTTTGAGTCCTATAATTACAATGATTTTTGTCTCAGTTGATCGATATTTTTACAGAAATTCACAGAAACAAGCGCACACAATATTTTGTAGACATAGGGCATCACAAACATCCATTCCCGCACCGGATTCGAACCCGGGACGTAGGAATTCAGAAGGCAGCGCCCTACCGACCGAAAAAAAAACAATATGGCGGTAATGAAAGCTTGCACATGTTATTGTGAGTAAACAGTTTTGTCAAATATTTGAGAGTTCACGTTTCCTCAAAAATCACGTGATCGCTTGACGTAATGGTTGTCAAAAACAACGAAATTAAGCCCGAAGATGTCTGAATCGTCAAAATTGAGTATATTGTTTCTGAGAGTGTGTCAATCTAAGAATATGATTCGACAAGGGTTTGCTTAACAAAACAGTACTAATTATATTTTTTTATATGGGAATTTTTGCTAGTGCTCCAATAATTTTGCTGTCTACTGTATATATATATATATATATATATATATATATATATATATATATATATATACATATTATATGATTTTTTTTCCTTACTTCATTTTTTTGTTAAAGTGATGATAAATTAGGTCAAATCATACAAAAAAGGGGCCAAATTTGCAAAGCATGATGCAGTTCTGGTTTTTTCATATGTTGTAAGGGCCAATTAGGGTAGTGAGAATTCAAGTTTCTAGCTTCAGAAAACTTGTGCTACTTGTGAATACACACACACACAGACAAATAAAGGTCGTAAATTATGCTTTTTTATGTCGGTTGTTATTACAGTTTTTTAAGTGTTATAAATATTAATATATATATATATATATATATATATGTACAGCAGCATCTTTCTACGTCCTGCAGTTTCTGAGATATGGTACTTTAAAAATTGTTTTTTTTTTTTGCAGAAAATGGACATTTTACTTTTTGCTGTTGCTGCGGACCAAACATCGGTGTCCTAGATCATCCTCTTGTGTTACATTCTACTCTGTGTATAATTATTAATGGAAATTCGGGCTGAAAAATAAGTTTGCAGATAAATGTTGGTAATATAATTTATTATTTTATTCGCATATTAAACGTATAAGAATAAATTATTTAATGAAGGTATATTCTTTAATGAACATAATTACTTGAAAAACAAAAATGTTACAAAATTGTATCTTACGAAAAATATCTTGAGCATATGTGTCATCTTTGCAAATATGAGTACACAAATTTTTAATTGTTTACTATATAGACATAAAATTAATTAAATTTCTACTTAAATTTTATAGAAACGACGTGGCGACTGATGTAATATTAAAATATTTTATACGGATTCCTTACAAGTAGAATTAGAAGAGTGAAAATCTTCAACAGCAACCGTGAAAATAATTATATCATCCAACTAAGTTTCCTTATTTCTTAAAACGCAAAATATTTAAGGATAGATTTATTTTTTTTTTTTTTTATTTTTTTTTTTTTTTAGCATTCTTATTACTGATAAACTTTGTGATATTTTATGTGGATGTTCTAACAATTTTCGCTTATATATACAATATCTCAGCAAATCCTGTAAAACTTCACTATTGGTGCAAACGTGTATACACAGTAAATTAAAACCTGAAGATAATAAATTGAAAACACTAACTACAAAAGATTACTTGGCACAGAAACGATTCGACCACGGAAATTGTTGGTAGCTATATAAACTATATATTCAGCCATTTTGAGATGAACGTGCCACGTATTTCAGAGATACCCTGAAGATGGACCCGTCAGGAATAATAAAATAGCTGAATGACTGCGTCACCTCGATGCCCTTTTTTGCACACAGATCTAACTTGACTCTTCAACTATCACAAAACGCCTCAGTAGAAGCTGTTTTCGAACGATTACAACAAACGATGCCTTAATGATCAGTTGAGCTCTGAGTTTATATATGAGGACATTGAAACAAGGAAGGCGGCAGAAGATGCAGCCAGTGACAGAATCCAAACCGCCATCAACAAAAGCGCAGACTACGACAGCGTGAACATGTATGGAGAGGATGCATATACTCGCTCTCTTCTGATGCTTGGGCTCGAAGTTACGATATTTTTACTGCCATAAAAGTGACAGTGGTAGTTTAAGTCGCACTCAACTCTTTACTTTTTTTTTTTCAGTCGAGGCGAAATTGAATTCCCTCCCGGATTAGAACTGTACATCCACCCACTCAAAGGATGCAACACAACTTTTTCCATTTATTAGCAAGGAAAAACAAAATTTTGGAATGTTTTTCAGAAGAAGAAAAACCTGGGGGTTTTAATTACCATGTTTTTTCTTTCCTTTTCAGACGTCAGACATAAGACTAGCCAAATTTTAACTGTTCCTGATTGTTTTGCATGGAGGAGATCTATCGAACTATTACACGGTCTTTGATTTAGCATTTTCGTCAAATAAGTAGCCAACGCTAAAGTGATCTTGGAATATTTTCTACCAGGCAAAGTAGCTAATATTCTTTCTATTCATATCGCGCATACCACCAAGTGCAAATGCAGTTGGGAATTGAGAAGAATGGCACAGAGTGGGGTTCGTCAAAGAGCGTACTTGGATTATTACCAATAACAACGTTTTGCAAACCAGCCCCATCAATCCTCCTCGAATCACTCTCATATAAGTGTACAAAGGGAAGCAAGGGAGATTGCACTTGCAGAAAATCTGGGCTAATATACTCAGCTATGTGAAATCCAGGTTCTTATAAGACTTGCCAAAATGCCCTTATTATTTTAATCGACGAGGATGAAGATGAGCCAAATATCCCCTATCTTTAGATGAGCTCTCTGAGGTAGACAAACTATCCCGGCAACTTTTTTCAGTTCCAATATACGACAATGATCAACCAGGAACCTCAAAAAATACAAAACATTGAGGATTTTCAATTATACATTTGTAAAAATTTTTAATGAGAAATATAAATACTCTTCTTACATTAAAACACGATTCTATGCATATTTCGTTCCTTAATTTTCCTTGGCATTATAAACAATAAAAGTAAATACCAACCCTAAATGTTAAATATATATTTAAGCCATCTCAAATAATCTTGTTAATCAACAACATCAACAACAAAAAGTATTTTAATAAAATTACTGCCCATATTTTTAAAATAAAAAATCTTTCTTATGCCTTTATAATTATATATTTTTTTTTTCGTGTTGTGTTTAAATTTTTATTTAATATATATATATATATGCATATTTGAGTGAATTACGGAGATTTTTATAATATTTAAACTTTATTACTTACAAAATATAAAAACACTTTCAGATTATCTTTCTGAAAAAATTAACAACACAGATTAAACATACATTTCTGCCTCCCCCCTTTTAACAAATTAATTTATTTACAATATGGTTGAAAAAATATTATTTTTTACCTTTTAATGAAGTAAAGCTTTTTCTAGTTTAACGAGTTGAAAATTTAAGTACTTTGGCACCATCATCGTAAAATCAAAGTAATTAAAAATATAATTAACAAAGGCAACCTTCCGGGTATCTGATAACGTCTTTTCTTTTTTAGAAATTTCTAAAAGAATGTAGTCAAAAGCAATTTATTCCATTGAGATTTTTCATAGCAGAAATATTGTATAAGGAATCAAAATTTGCATATTCAAAATAAATATACCTTTGAGATTTATTTTACTTGAAAAGTAATTAAGGAAACGTGTTCTCTGGGGCATTTAGAGATATTTAGTTATGTTATACTTTACAACCTATGCTTGAATTACTTTCAGTAAAATTCGTCTGAATTAATTTCGATTTTAATGAGAAATTAAAGGGCTAAAATGTTTCCCCCAATGCTGTGGCACTTGCGACTAGGCATTCTTTGGGGGATGGGGGTCGTCGAATTACTAACCATTGGTGAATAAGCAACCAATGGTCGGCCATCGCTACCCCTAACAGAGACAACACATACATCATTGTCCGAGATTCGAACCCGGGCCTTACCTTGTGGGAGTCGCACCACACCGTACGGACGGCAAGTGCTGATTTTTTTTTTTTTTTTTTGTATATATATATATCCATGAACGTACGTGAAATTCAGGAGTGGGTGTGTTCCGTATTATCAACGTCACAGTTTTTATTTCGAAATATTAATTTTATTTTTACATTAATTTTTCGCAATTAAATAAGACTAAGACAGTGTTGGGCATAATTGATTAAAAACTAATTGAATTACAATTGAATTACTATTAAATTACAATTATAATTTTTTATTGTCAATCGATTAACAAGTAATTCATCACAAATAAATTGAATTATTACAAATAAATTGTATAAGTAATTCAATTTATTTGTAATCAATTACTTGTTAATTAATTGACCGTAAAATAATTATAATTGTAATTTAATTGTAATTCAGTTGTAATTGAATTACTTTTTAATCAATTATGCCCAACACTAGACTAAGATTAGTAGTAAAAAAAAATAATAATAATTTGGTATGTCACTCAAACGACTTTCTCTTACCTTAAAATTTAATACTATAAATATAGGTCGGAAATTAAGAGGTAAGATAACGAGCTCTGTTATATAAACCTATGTTGAAACAATTCAAATTAGGCTTCGGAAGAGTTTTATATGATAATTAGTTCTGTGTGAACGCCCCGTTCCATTACTGCACCTACATTTATATAGAATTTTAATCTGTTATTAAAATTAAAAGTTCACTTAAAATTATTAATACAACTTTTACACGCAACATTCCTTAAAACTTCTCATTCCTGATCAAGCTTTTCCAGCGACAAATTTATACTAATTTGAAAATTGAACTTTTGGATCTTCACAGACACACAGACCAACCAGTACAATACATGTGAGACCCATTTTCCTGCCTTCTGAATTTTTCCTACTGCATTCAAGCGATTAGAAATCTGTTTTGTGATACGCCTAATTGTGCAGCAAGTTTTTTTCGCGTTTGAGATGCATCTTTATTCAAAAGTGTTTGCAATTCATCATGGCTAACCTTCAGTGGAGCGCGCGTACGTTCTCGATCGCTAAGATCAAAATCACCATCTTTAAAGTGTCGAAACCTATACTCACATGTACTTTTTGATACGATATTCTCCCCCAAAACCGAACAAATTGATTGACATGCTTTTGCAGGACTTTTTTGCTGGTGAAACTCGTAAAGAATACAGTGATGAATAAATGTCTTATCGTATCACATCTTTGACCTTCAAAATTTCAAATTTACTTTCACTTTTCCCTAGCTTCTGCGTTGGTGTGATATCTCAAAATCGGTTTCTATCACATGACGCAAACGCTGTGCACTGATTATAGTCCGTGTAAACTGAATTGGCCTGTCAAGGTCACTAGACCCTCGTCAACCTTCCTAGAAATAACCCATGTGATCCCGTTATCGCTCTTTCTTTTCCCACCTCATTTGAGCAATTCTTTGACCAGGAGAATATTTCGTTCAGATACAATACAGTTTTCTTTAGACTTGCTCTTTGGATCCCTTAGCATTTAGTTTTTCTCATCGTTTAGTTTCTATATCATTTACTATTACTGGTAGTCCTGATACAAGGAAACAATCTAAGATGATTCGGTGTTGTAGAATTGACGAAATATAAGGGGAAAAAATCAGTTCTATCACCAGGTCGAAGTACCAAAGCTCTAAAATAAGTCTTTTTAAAGGCTAAAAAAAAAAAAAAACCTTCTAAGGGCTAAGAAAGCCCATTTTAGGGCCAAGCCATATCCAAGGCTAAATAATAATAATAATAATAATAGATAAATAATACATTAAATTACGTTTTGAAAAAAAAAAAAAAAATAATAATAAATAAACTGTCTTCCCTAAAATAATTATTTTAGAGAAACGTCAATGGATCTACCCGTTTGGTTTTGCTGCCTAAGCTGGCAGATGGGCGAGGTCGAGTTCGAATCCAAATCGCGGTAATTGGCCTAGCTATTTGGAGTTTACCATGGTTTTCTCCGAAATTTATGCGAATTTTTGCAAGGATTCCTAATAAATACTTCTCAAGAAAATCCAGACTTTTGTAAAAACAATCGGGTTTAAAATTCACACAATCATCATCATTTATATTAGATTTTAAAATTCATATTCATGATATAGTTTTTAACTCTTGGTGTAAAAAAACTCACTTTGTTTTAAATTTCATATTCTTATAACCCAAAATGTACCTGTAGAATAAATCTGATAAATTAATTTGTCTATATTGTTTGCTATTAACAGTTAGAGTTTTAAGATTAGAACGACTGGATTGGTCATTTTGACTGCAAAGCAATTTTATATTAAGAATAAATAATTCTATAGCTAAAATGTATTTAAGTATGATTATTAAGAAAACAAAAATTATTTTATGCTGCTCTATAAACGAATTGCTGATGCTAGTCATATAGTTTTAGTTTAGGTATTAAATAAATCAAAGGTAATCCTAAATTTATATTAAAATTTCGCGGCCGCAGGCTTTTTTCAAACTTTAAAAGTGCAGTGAAGTGGCGGTGCAATAAGACCAAATTGTTCCTTATTTACTCAGATATTTAGCCAGTTTCACAGAAAAACACGGAAAACTCCGAACGAATAGGACTACGAGCACTTCTTGGCTTCGAACCCGGCACCTCCTGTCTACCAGCTTCGAGTGCAGAATCTTTTGATCATTGATACCACTTGGCATTGATAATCTATGTTAATCGCAGGATTATTCTTTCTTGATTTCGTCTTGTTTTAACTGATCCTGAAAACAATAACAATATCAGATAAATAACTGAAACTATATTTTTTTCTATATGTGATAATGATACATGAAATTTAGAAACTATATATAGTCTAAGGATTAATATAGAACGGACTAATCTTTATAATTGAGAATGTGTTTAACTGCTACATTCTTTTTGCGTATATCAGGTAAAACTGAAAATATTTCTTGGTTTTAATCTTGAAACACTTATTTCCTTATTTTTTACTTTTTATTGTTCTTATACATGAAGTAAAAATGAAAATATATCTATTATTCTTACATGTAATATATAATAATATGTGGTCTGGAAAATGCAGCTATCACAATGCAGTTTTGGTTATGAGATTAATTATATTCAAACGTTTTCTACATATCTTTCCTGTGTGGACACAGGTATAATTTAAGTAATAAAATAAAGAAAGTTTTGCAATTTCTTCGTCCCTAAATTAGAAAATTTGAAATTTTTACTCATAAACAAATTAAAATAATTTTCAAAGTACATTAGAAAATTAACTTTGTTAAGCTAATAAATATGAAAAATTCATAATTATATATTATTTTCTTTTTTAAATAATTCGAAGAAATTCACACAAGAGAAACCCTTTTATTTATATATGTATGCTAATCTGCTCCCCATTTGCTTTTGCAGACATAACAGAGTTATGTAGGAAAAAAGAAGCGGGGAAGTTAGCGTCCAGCAATACCATGGTAACGGGGGAGTGAAGAACCCTGAGAGGTGGCCTTGAGAGGTCTATTTTTCTTACACAGAGTATAGTGTGCTACTTTGAAGTAGACGTCATACAAAACTCGCTTTAAAACGTCTTGCTACACCCAATATATTCAATATAGCTAATTTGTAGAGAATCATCAATATAAGAATATTTATCAGAAATAATTATATAATATATAATTCATAGTTTTTTTTTTTTTTTTTTTTTTTTTATTATAGAAAAATTATCTAATGGACATTTTCAATAAATTTACTTGCAAAGATTGTAATTTAGCAATTCTTGTTAAATTTTATATATCTAATATCTGTCAAAAAATATTTCGTCTTATGTTCGTTTGAATTATTAAATTACTAAACTGTGTTGGTGGAGGTTTAAGGTCAATTATCTAACCATGGGACATAGGCTTGTTTGGGAGATCCTCCTTCGAGGTCTTTCAAAGGGAGTGTAGCTTGTACTCAGGGAAAAATGTGTGAAAAATTTAAAGACTAAGTCGACGTGCGTGACCTGCGTTTGAATCCAGCACCTTCCGTCTACTAGCTTCATCATTCTCTGCTCTGGTGTCAATTACTAAAAAATAAATTTTATTTATATTTATTTTTCATTGTTTTAAAGGTAACGTTTAATATATGAAATAATGTTTGATTGCCTCTAAGAAAAATTAGTTCTATTCTTACGTATTATGATTTACATTGTAAATAAAAATAACATTATTAATTATGTAATAAGAACACAAAAAATGCTAAAATAAAATAATCCTACATAAAAAGGCAATTTGTAAGCATGTTGCTTTGAAATAATGTACGGTATACATAAAATGTATCCTGCCATTGCCATTTAAATTTCTTTTTAAACACCCAAATTTATTTATCAACCCAAATATTATTAGAATCCAAATTATTCTGTATTAGCCACCTTCAGTGCCTAGCTGGTTAGCGAATCTTGAAAATCTGACCGTATTATATTCTTCCCAGTGGCGACTTTGGCTCCCCCTGCCAGTTTCAGACCTTACATCAGCTTGTTAGATCATAGTACAAATACGTTTGAAATTATTGGCTGTATTATATAAAGCAAAGTCAGTTTTTCTAAATGAAAATCTGTCGTCAATATAGTCACATAGAAATTATAATAATTTTGTACTTTTTGTAAGGCAAGGTAATTTCAAAAAAAAAAAAAAAAAAAAAAAAAAAAACATAATAAAATAATTCTAGAGGATATAAAACATAAATGTAATTAAAATAATTTTGATGACATAATGGCATACAAGATGCTTCTGATAAAACAAAAGCAAACTTTAGAATTGATAGAATGTTCCGAAACGAACAAACAAACAAAAAAAAAAAACAAACAAAAAAAAAAAAAAAAACGAATTATACTAATCCTAAATTTCAACCATCGTTCAAGCGAAATTAAAACTTTCCTTTATAAAATTTATTATGGTCGGGAGATTATTAGTGTATTATGTAGATTACGTGGAATATTAGTTTTTATAAAGTTTTTTCTGAAGCAGTAATATTGATTTTTAATTTTTATTGGGACAGAAAACAATAGGAAAGAAAAATATATATACAGTAAAGTTTATAATCTTGTTCATTTATTTTTAACTGAAAATATTGTAAATTTACAGGCACTATATACATATTTCAATATAGTTAAAGTTTTTTGTTGCTTTTGTTTTTACAGTGAATGTCGTACTTCTGTTTTACGAAAGACAAGAAAGGAAGTTGAAACTGAGGATTAATGTGAAATTGTTTGTATAACTAATTAGTTGTACATAATCTAATCAAAATGAAATGATTAGAAATAATATTCTATAAATTTCTTAACTTTTTTAGGTTGAACTTTGGATTAGGGAACAGCAGTTTGAAACAGAGTGTTTAAATACAAAAATTACTTAGCAAATTAAAACTATATTTACCAAACTGCTCTAATGTAATTATAATTTAACACATAGTTTATTTAATTAAAGAAATGCGCTTTGCAGTGATACACTGTATATTGAATGCAGACTTCTAATTCATTGTTATTTAAACTGCAGAGTTATCAGAAGTTTGCACAACCTTCATAATCATGCTTTTGTTTCATATAAAAGTTTAAATTAGCCTCTAACTTTTATAAATATTTCCTTTTTAATTTTCAATTGCCACTTCAACAAAATTTATGCAATAAACACAAATAAAAGAAAAATCTGCTGCTGTATGTACGCATTGTATTGCCGTTTTCTGTTAATTGACACAATTTGCATTTACTGATAACAAATATCTCAGTGAACAGCTGACTAAGAAGGGAAAAAAAGTAATTAATTAAACAGTGAGCCTGATTTAATTTAAGATTCGTACGTCTTTAAGAATTATCTTTATTATGTCGCCACCGGAAGATCATGTAAATTTCCCTGATGTATTCAGAAACAATTAAAAGGATATTGAAACACTTAGGAATTGAAAAAGTCAGTAAACATACCTTCGTGACTGCCAATTATCTGTTTTTTTGAAAAAAGGTCTTTTGTGTTTCAATTATGTATAGAGAAATTGATAATAGCTAATGGGAATTTTCGCTGACTGGTTATTTTTCTTAATTTTACGAAACTTAATGAAGTGAATAATTGAAATAATGTAATCGTGTTACTCTAGGGATGGAGGAAAATAATGCTAATACAAATATATAAAGAAATAAAAAATAGTGAAGTCAAATAGTTTTGTGATTTGAATTTTTATTCTTTATAATTATTTTTCCGAAATCAAAAGGCTTATATTTCATTTTTTGAATTAACAAATTATAAAAGGAGAACTTATTAAATTAAATATTGAATGTTTATTTATTTATTTTAACTTTAATCTTATATTCATATGCAAAGAGCTTTGTATACATTAAGACGTTAAAATTATGTGTTTTTAATCATTTTAGATGCTTTAATATTCTTCAACAGGATTTGACTATTTCTGATGGTGCGAATTTGTCCATGTTTGTTTGTGTGTCTGTACTTTCTGTGTCTTAATATATACAAGGATTATGTAACAAAAAATGTAATAAGTAGAATATTGCAAAACATGATATTTGAATTTCACCTTAAATTTGTTCTATTCAAGATTTATTTTAAATCTTCCAAAGAATTGCGCTATCAAAGAACATATATATATCGTTACGTCATATTATATTATATTATATATAGTTATGACATCAAGCCCATAGAAATTTAATACAAAATTCTCATCAAAAGGTATTGAATTTACTTTGTGTTTTTTTTTCCGACGTATGGCGTAGCTATACCGCAATATTTTACAAATTAAATGTTGAAATATCTATGATTCTCTAGAATATAACTTCCCAAATGCTGACATGAACTAATGAAACAAACATATGTAATTATGCTATTCTATGAAATGTTTTTCATGACATTATTTATAGCTGCATCCAAACCTGTATCAAACCTATCGAAATTTAACACAAATTGCTTATCGGGGGGGGTATTAAATTTATTTTTGTGCTTTTTATCTGACAAATGGCGTAGTTATGCCACAAAAGTTTATGAATTAAATATTGAAATATCTATGATTCACTAGACTATACTTTCGCAAATGTCGACATAAATCAATGAAACAGGTATATATATAACTATGCTATTCCATGAAATGTTTATCATTACATTATTTATAGCGATATCCAAATATATATCAAAAGGATTTGTTCTCCTAATTTTTTTTTATAGTAAACAACGGATTTGACGCACTGTTTAGGAACTTAATAGGTGAATTTATGTGATCATATTTTTAAAATATTCTTATAATTTCGTCATGTTTGCCTGTACATCATAATAATCTTATATTAAACCAACGAAACATGATAATTTTCAAAAATTACAATAGTTTAAATTAATTTTGTGTTAATCTACAGTTATTATTATGCTAAATTTGTGCTACTTGTGATGAACATACGAGATTCTCAGATACATAGCGAAAACTTTGCATCTGGCCTTTAAAAATATTTTAGTTTATTTTAAATTCGACTTTATGTGATTGTATGATTTAATAAAAATACCTATTTATTATAAAATAAACTTCTGACATTAACGAAAAAAAAATTAAAATTAAAATGATTTTAAAAATATAGAAATTTGTGACATTAAACATGCAAACATTAGTCTTTTTTATGTCTTTAGTATCAACATATTAAAATCATATTTTCTAAAATGTAAATAATTTTATAATAACTTATATAAAATTTCTTCTGGCCTATTTAAATTAAAGAAGATAATATCGTTACAAAAAAAAAAAAAAAAAAAAAAAAAAAAAAAAAAATCGTAAAAATCCTTCTAAATCGTGTATTTATTTCTTCTAAATCTGTCCAAAAGAAAAAATACACTTTCTGAATACATCGAATGATTAAGATTAATTAAAAAAATATATTACTTATTTGAATTAATGGTATGCATTATATTAAACTTCCATCTCGCGCGAGTCATTGTATATATATTTATTTATTTTAAAAATGTACTATGAATAGAAAAGATTAATTACTATAATTACTATTACTATTATTTTGCATTCATCATCTTCCTTTTCACTCAGTGAAAAATATTTGTGTTTCAGATCACATAATCTTCTTTAAGTATCAACTTAAAGAAGATTTGTAATTTGTAAAATCTGCGGTTTTGTACTTTATGGAATGCTCGCCTATTCATAAAACTCTATATAATTAAATCTTTAAAAATATCTAAATAATAATAATAATAATAATAATAATAATAATAATAATAAAATGGGGACTTTTTCTCGAAAATATTAAATATTCCAAAACTCTGTGACAGTGATAATTTTAAAGAATATACACAATTACGTAAAATTGGGGAGAATTGGAACGAAAAATTTTTATAGAAAGATAATCACAGTAGTGATCTAGATATAAACGCATAAGATGAAAGTGTTTTCTAAAATATTAATGACAAAAGTTTTTATTTTTAAAAAGATTGAATCTCGAAATGGGAAGAAAAGCAAAATTACCAAAACTTCCAAACATGAAAAAGAAAAAAATATAATTAAGAAACTGTCATTTCTTTCAATATATGCAAAGAGAATCACTATTGAAATCGATGGTTCTATAAATTTCAGAGATATGAATAGGACTAATGAAATATTTGTGGTGCTAATAAGTATATAATTGAAATTACAAGGATTTTAGCAGTCTCTAAATTAATTACTACTTTTTTTAATAATAAATCTCAATAATCATTTACAGTGCTTTTCTTCTATAGAATAAAACAAAGTTTACTATTAAAAAAATTGTATTCAGTTAAGGAACCACTCAGAGACCTGAAATGAAACATAAATATTCTTCGAAACGGAAATCTAAAGTAATGTATAGCAGCGTAGTGAGATTAGGGCTTAAAAAGGATACTTTATTGATAATATTGATACCAGATAAAAAATCTGGAGTGACTCCACTCGACTTTCCAAACATTGAGTAATTAACAGTTTTGTAGATAAAGTAAAGAAATAGGAGTAGTTAAACAAGCAAAAAAGAGAAAACCATAATAGAGTATTTGAGTATTTTTCTCCATATATTACACGATGTTTTATTGAACGCTACTGAACTTTGAGCCCATAGATCATAATGACAAAGAATTTTTCGCTGTGTCCCTGTAAAAACCTATAAATGCTAGATTCACCAAAATGATTATAGTTAGTGCAACAGTGATTTATAATACTCATATAAATTTTCAGCTCAATTGAATAAGGCGTTTAGATGCTATCGTACTTTTAAAAATTTGGTCCCATAGGCCATAATGATAAAGAATTGTTCTTTGTGTCCCTGTAAAAAAAACTGTAAGTGCTAGATTCACCAGAATCAATACAGTTGGTGCAACTCTGACCTATAATACGTGTACAAAATTTTTACTCAGATTAATAAGGCGTTTAGACGCTATCACACTTTTAAAAATCTGGCCCCATAGGCATAATGATAAAGAATTTTTCTTTGTGTCCCTGTAAAAAAACTATAAGTGATAGATTCTCCAAAATCTATACAGATTGTGTATTTGTGACCTATAATATGCGTATAAATTTTTTGCTCAATTGAATAAGGCGTTTAGATGCTATCGCACTTTTAAGATTTTGCTCCCATAGGCCATAATGATAAAGAATTTCTCTTTGTGTCCCTGTAAAAAAACTATAAGTGCTAGATTCACCAAAATCTATAGGGTTCTTACTGTGGTGACTTACAATATACGTACCAAATTTCAGGTTATTCGAACAAAGCGTTTAGACGCTAGCGTGTTCACTCACAGACATACACACACACATACATGCGTCATTGCAAAAATAGTGAAAACGGACTCATTGGATCTCGAAACGTATAGAAACATCAAAATCTCGAATTCGGATTTTTGACATGATTACAATACTTTTCTCACTATAGTGTTCGGAAAGTAAAAAGAAGAAAGTCTGATAAATTAATCATTTTATTTCCTATGATATTAAGTTGTTTAAAATTGTGTGAAGAGGTATAAATCTAGTGAATTCGTTAAAATACATTAAACTTTCATTGGGTATTTCTAATGAATTTGAAATTGTTCAAACAAGCCGTCCTTACACGGCATCACTTTTTTAGTAGTGCTATAATAATTCTTTTGTTATAGAAATATGGAAATATATGCTTGTAAACATATATTATCGGGCATAAATCACCAAACACATCTCTCTAGACATCGACGAAAATATAATAATGCCTGTCGAAAATTATAAAAATAGTTCATAACTGATAACATATACAAAATGTACACTGGCTAACTATTTACTAAAGAATATAACCACAAGTAGTTTGAAAAGTAAGTAAAAACGAGAGATTCCTAAAGAATTTTTATCCTGAAATCGCAGATTTGGATTTTAAAGCAATGAAACACTTATTTTATGTACTAAACAAAACCAAACCTGTAGTATTATCCTTATGGCCTCATGCTAACGCTCAAATTTATACAAAAATTAGAAAACAAGAAGAATTTCTAGATTATAATATAATAAAAGAAGGTGTTCATTTTTGATATAAAGTATGTGAAGCATATTTATTATATGTCATTAAAAGAAGATGCTCTCTTTAAAATAAACATTAGTGGAACAAATTCATGCATGTTATTTATATTGGATATGATTGAAGAAGAGTCGTGACGATGGACAGTAATCTTGACAACATTATCAAAGAAAATTATAAAAGAACTTCTTCCATACTTAAAATTCAAATCTTGTCTTTTTATAAAGGTGATTCTATTTTATTGACCCATATAATTAAATAAAATGTTTGAAGAAGAAATATCAAATATGCTACATGAGTAAGGAATGGTAATGCATGTGCAATAAGAAAGTAGTTTATGTTGCATATATGTCAAAAAAAAAAAAAAAAAAAAAATCTTCCGTTACTATAAAATGCACTGAATGGGAAAATGCATATATATGTGTGTGTGTGGGGGGGGGGGGTGAATAAATTTATGGCCTGTCTTGTAAAAAAAATTACTAGGTAAAATTCTGATTAATTATGTAATCTTGAAAACGACATTTATTAATTTTCTAGTTATTCTAATTCTACTTTATAAAATATTATATATTTAATATTCAATATATTTATTTTAAATTAATGCAAGTAGAAATATGTCATTCACATTTTTTTCATGTTTTTTTTCTGTAATTCAATAAAAGTATGTAATATAAAATTCCGTATAAATTGTCATAAAAGACAAAAACATAGAGATTATTTATATTATTATACATAAACGGGCCCACCAGTGGCTGAGCGTTTCTGCGATCAAAGCTGGTAGATGAGAGTTACCGGGTTCGATCCCAGGTCACGCTCGTCAGCCTAGCCTTTCGGAGTTTTCCTTGTTTTTCTCCAAAACTTGCGTAAATACAGGCTAGGACCCCTTAGAAAGACCCCCACGTCCACCCTCCCTCAGGCCAAGAACCCTAGTGGATAAGTCAATCGGCCTTATTCCCTACAACACAACACAACACAATATGACCACACACCGACCCGAACCCGCAACAGATAATTTTTTGCGACCCGAACTATCTAACCCGAACCCGACCCGAAACCCAAAAAATGAATCAACATTACTTATTCATCTAAAAATCTTGCAAAACAAGGTAAAATGATATAACATGATTTAAAATAAAGTAAATTTTCATTGTCACACAGTTGATAAGTTATAGAAAAAACTAGTATGTTGTGGTCACCACAAGACATTCTTCTACATTTTTCTGTCAAATTCACTAAGTGTGAATAATTTATTAAACTATTATTAAAAAGTTTAACGTGATGAATGCAAATAATTTTCATCTTAGGGAAATCTAACACTAAATATCCAAAGAGAGAAAGCTTTATCGCCTATTAATAACTTCTTAAACAATGCGTTTTTATAATGGTTATCACACATATCATGGTTCGTACAGTTATATGACATAGATGTTGAGATATAGCCATCCTGTTATCGATGAAATTTGCAGTATAACAACGACACGTTTTGGCCGACAAGCATTCAATCTGAGTCAGCATAATGCCTCATAATCTCGCCTTCTCACATATTAAGTTTTGTTTGATGATACACAATAGAACATGAGATATAGCTTTTCTTCTAATTGTAGAAATCGCTGAGTAGCAGCGCCAACTGTTGAGCGGTTTACACCAAAAGTTGACAGGCGCTACTCTATATTAAATGGCACCTACATACAAATTTATATGAAATTATGTGGAGTAGTTCTTGAGATATAGCGTTTCCTTAAACTGCGGAAATCGCTGTGTAGCAGCGCCACCTGTTGACTGATAGGCATTAAAATTGAATCAACATAATATCTCATATTGGTCTTCTCACATATCAAGTTTTGTTGGATTATACGCAACAGAACCTGAGATATAGCCTCCAATGAAATTGCAGAAATCGCTGTATCGCAGTACCACCCGTCGAGTGATTGACACCAAAAGTTGATATAATCCAGTATTTTCTTCAACTAAATATAGAATAAAATAAAAAAAAAAAAACTTGTAAACTGTGAAATTTTTTCAATTTCCAGAATGCAAATGCGAGGTTATACTGTACTTGTATTCTCTTTAATTTACATATTAACAACAGTCGAGAAAGATTTATAATACTTTTCTAATTTTCATACAATTTCTACAAAAGATACATATTAGTTCCGTTGAAGAAAAGAAAACAGATCCAGATACAAACACTGATCTATTTTTCTGGCGGATATCCGCGGATACGAATAGGGAGCTCCGGTACATGTCTGCCCATCAGCGGCCGAGCGGTTCTGCATTCGAAGCTGGTGTTGGGGGGTGTCGGGTTCGATCTCAGGTCGCGCTCATCGACCTAGCCGTTCGGGGTTTTCCGTGGTTTCCTCCGAAACACTTGTAAATACGGGCTAGGACCCCTTAGAAAGACTCAAACGGAGAGCAATCCTCCATAGGCCTAGGACACATCTGGAGTCAAACGGCCTTAAATCCTCCAATCAACCAACCAACCGATACATGTCTAGTATGTGCAGAATGTTTAAATTAGTTACATAGTTGTAAAGATGCCTATAAATTTATGTTTGTAATTGTAAAAAAATATTTTGAAAGGTGTTCTCAAGTCGACCCGACTTGTTGAAAACCAAACCCGACCCGAACACGAACCCGACCCACAAGAAAAAAAAATTCAGTCAACCCGACCCGAACCCGATCCGCACGAAAAAAAGATCAGTCAACCCGACCCGATCCCGACCCGCAAGAGAAAAAATTATGTCAACCCGACCTGATGCAGGACTCTAGTACCCGCCGTTTATTAAAATCCCATTCGTTCTAAGACAAAGTGATTTTATTAAGCGGCGGATTTTTATATCCGGCGAAGGTTCTTGCACCCAAGAAAATGGTATAAATTCCATGAATTTAAAAAGAAATTTCAAACGCTAACGATTGTTGAGAGTAATCAACAGTATTAATTAATTTTCGACTGACAATTAATTAATTGGTTATTCAAAATAAGTAAATTAAATCCATATAAAATTAATAAACACACAGTGCATACAAAATTAGCCAATATTTATACATTAATTATATATTAGACATTTTCAAACGTTTTTTTACTTTTTAGTTATTTCAGAATGAGAACTAAGACTTAACTTTTAATAATTTAAAAAAAAAAAAATCACTAGTGAATCAAAGCAGTAACTTATTATTTCGATTTTTAGAATACATTCCTGGAATTTATTACTAAGACAGGTGTAAAATTTTCGACAATGAGAGATAACCAGGGAAATTGTTGTGCTTTTTTTTATTTTTATATAAAAAAAAAAAAAAAAAGAAAAGAAAAGAAAAACTGTAAAAAAAAAAAAAAAAATTAAGTGCATAAATACACATTTTTGCTGATGTGAAGAGATTTGTTTGAGTTTATTAACTGGCGATGTTGATTTTATTAAACGGCGGTTTTAAAAGTAGTTTGTATTGATTTGATTTCGGTCCTGACAATTTGATCAGATTAAGCGGCTGATTTTATTAACAAATGAGTTTATTAAGCGGCGGGAACTGTATATATCTTTCCTTTCATAATGATACGTCAAAAGTAATTCTTATTGTGCAGTCTTATAAGAAATTTTGTTCTAAACCACAACTTTAAAAATTTAGAAAAAGCGGTATGATAACTAAACGTGTTGGATGGTTTTCACCAAAACTTGATAGGCACTAATTTATATCTTGGTGAAACTACATGCCGACTTGTATGAAATTCTGTGCAGTAGTTCATGAGGTTGCTACAAAATATTTTCACACTCACATACAGATAGACAGACATTTTCTAAATATGGTCAAGTCGTGTTCTAGACCTCTCAAAACGGGTAAATCTATCAAAGCTTTGAAGTAGAAATATTTTATAAAACCGAAACGTTCTTTTACTGAATATAAAAGAAAATAAAAAAAAATGCTATGAACATAAGTATAACTTAAAGAAACAAGCAAACACGTTTATTAATATTATATTTTATGTGAGGTTGTTGAAAGCACATTACGTGGTATGAATGTGATGTTACATCTCGGTTCTCCCTGTAACGGAATTTTCTCTCCACCAGGGG
This sequence comes from Salticus scenicus, assembly GCA_963930645.1. Classification (NCBI taxonomy): domain Eukaryota; kingdom Metazoa; phylum Arthropoda; class Arachnida; order Araneae; family Salticidae; genus Salticus; species Salticus scenicus. The sequence continues at coordinate 180,320,020 of OZ005650.1, forward strand.
TCGCCGTGTGTCAGACACGGCGACACATGTACTGTTTTTAGTTAGTGTGTGGCAGGCATCTGGTGTGGAATGGAAGCATCTAAATAGGAGGCCCTAAATATGTTAACTTGTAGTATATGTAAATAGTCATAAATTACATGTAAATAAGTCATTAAATATTGGTTAAGAAAAGACAGAATGTTATTTTGCACCTGATATATTTCTACCACTGAACTATCGGTCATACTCCCCAACAAGTTTAAAAAAATCTGGTGAATGATGTGGCACTAAAAACATACTAATGACTAACTTAAATGCGCTAAAAAGCTGCGTCCATTTTTTTTTTCTTTTTTTTTTTTATATCAAACTACATTATCTTAAAATTCATGTAATATTAAAAGAAAATTAATTACAGTTTTTCAGTAGTACCCATAGACTTGAGTACTTTTTGGGTTGATACAATTTTAATTGCTATTTTTTTAGTTCCCCATCATACTATGGGTATGGGGAACTTAGGTAATCGTGAAAATTTTCGACCTCGGTTTTTTGACTTTTTTATACGTTTTCAAGTGTGAGGCATCCGAAAATGAAAAAATTTGTATGGTGCTTGTCTGTAGGGTGTCTGTTAGTGTGTTAGTCTGTTAGTCTGTTAGTGGGTTAGTGTGTTAGTCCGTTAGTTTGTTAGTCTGTGTACACGATATCTCACGAACAAATTGTCGCAGAGAGGTCAGATCAGTTTTAAAATATTACTTTCGACACTGGCAAGAACCCTATTCATTTGCAACATTCGAATTGAAAAACTTCGTAAGTTATTAGAAATTTATGATTTTCTTAACATGGGAGAAAAGGACAAAAATTCACTTAAACGTGCATTAAATGGAAACTTTTTGCTGTAAAAATGTCAGACCAGTTTTAAAATATCAGTTTTGATGCCGGAATGAACATCGGTAACTATAAATATGCTACTATGAAAATTTCGCAAGTTACTGGAAATTTACGAATTTCTTCACATGGCAGTATAGGGCAAAATTTCACATAAACGTCAATTTTGAGAGATATTTTCACCGTAAAGATGTCAGACTACTTTTGAAATATTATTTAGGACACTTGCATAATTATTTATGACTATGAATTTTCCAATATAAAAATTTCGTAAGTTATTGGAAATTTGCGAGTTTCCTAACATGGCAGAATAGAGGAAAATTTCACATAAACGTCAATCTTGAAGGATGTTTTCATCGTAAAGATATCAAGCCACTTTCGAAATATTATTTAGGATATTGGCATGAATATCATAGACTACGATTTTTTTCAATTTAAAAAATTCGTAAGTTATTTGGAATTTACGATTTACTTAACATGTCAGAATAAGGCAAAATTGAGCATAAACTTCCATTTTGAGTATCATAAATACATTAGAAAACTTCAAAATTACATTTATGATATTTGTTTGAACATGATTGAATACAAATATTCTTATAGGAAAATTTCGTAAATTATTCGTAATTTACGTTTTTATCAACATAGCGAAATTGTAAATTTTTCATATAAATATGAATTTTGAGGATTATTGCATTGGAAATATTAGCATGAAAACTAAACAACGGAATTGACCCAGATAAAATAAATTAATAGATTAGAATAAGATAAATATATGGAAGTGAACGGTGGATAGCCTATTAGGCGGGGATTTCATTCTGTCACTGTATCAAGCTTTGGTCAAATTCATTTCTTTTAACATGATTATAATATGTCTCGCACTAGAAATTTACCAGAACATAAATATGATGGGGAACTGAGCAGAGTCTACCTATGCCAACTAGTTTTTTCGATTTCCGATTAAATACATTAATATTTAAATTATAAAAACAGAATTTATATAAATAAAATCATGATGTGAATTTTATTAAATATATATATATATATATATATATATATATATATATATGTATATATATATATATGTATGTATTTATAAAAATAACATAAGTCCTCATAATATGCAATTTACATATTTTACAAGTTTGTTGTTAAGACATGTTAGAGAGGTTTGAATATAAGTTCAGTAAAATGAAGTGTTTAACATGCCCAATTTTCAAAAATAAAACAAAATAAAATAAAATAAGTAAACAAAAACCATTCTTCTTCTTCTTCTTCTTCTTCTTCTTTTTTTTTTTCAATTAGAAAGTGTGTTACTGTAACATCCAATAATATTTTAAATTAAACCAATTCAACATTGTGCCGGCAATTAAAACTGAAGTTTTAGAAATCTACGCGGGTGGTATAGTTTTATATTTATTTATAAAAAGCATTATTTAATTTTGTATACTGAATTATCATTGCAAAAATTATCACTGTTGAAATGTGATAAAATGGTTTGAAGTGCTTTCATCTTACAAGAAACAGAAATGTCGAAAATGTTTTGTGGTTAAAAAAAAAGAAAAGTCAATATAAAAAAATAAAAACAAATAAATAAATAAATAAAAAATAAGAGAAAAGGAAATTTTATTTTTGTTTACTATGTCTGACCATATTTGAATTTCATACTCAGTAGATGACTTTATGCCAGTCATACAGTAGATTATACGAAGTTAATTAAGAAATTTATTACAGCCAAGAAATCTACAGATCAAGTGCAGCATAATACTTAGGTATTTTACTATATCTGTAGTTAATAATGAAATCTGTCAATGAGCACTATCTTATTTTAAAGGTTTATATTATAATCTAGTGCATACAGATCTATTTACAGCTCCAGTTATGTGTAAAATTTCATAGTACTACAGTCAGTTAATGAAATACAGCAATAGCGCAGTTTTTATAAAATTATTGAAAACGGTTCGAATAGTTTTCAGTCTCAAAACTTATAAATACGGCATAAAAATGCCTCCGTAATTAATATGGATATAGAACAGAATAAAAATAAGTTTGAAGTATGTTTTTAAACTTATTTTCTTTCAGAATTTAATTAACACATTAATGAAAAATATTTTAGTTATCGCTGTAAAAATTCAATTATGTTGAAATAATTATCTTAAGACTTTAAATATGTACCAACAAAGCATATATTTAATAAAAAAATAACCTGATTAATGTAATAAATATTTGTTTATTGCGCATAACCTAAACTGTATTATTGATGTTATTTAAAACAATGTAAATTAGTGTGAATAAAAGAAAAATCATCCAAACGATACACTTGTGAGACAAACAAATAAATGACACGTTATAGATAAATTAAACAAAAGGATTACTTATGAATTAATATATTCTTAAGCAAAAGCAATAATTCATTTTTTTTTTTCAGAAATAATAAACGAAAAAGTAATATATTTAAAAAAATAATTTCCGAATATCTCTTAAGTGAATTATTAATTCTCTCCAAAACTATGTTAATTATACAATGAAGAAAAAAAATCTTTATTAAATCGCGCTCTTTTCTAAATGTAATTATGTAAAACAACCTTAAAAATGCAAAAATAATGTGATTAAAATAAATTAGTCTCTCCGATATAAAGTATTACTTCATAATTTCTCGCTGAAGATTAACAAATGTGAATATTTCTTGATTAATTTTTTAATGAAGAAAGAATTAAATTATTGTTGTGGAATTTAAGTGATTGATTCATATTAATTAGTTTCCTTAAAAATATTACATAAAAATTGTAAAAAAAAAAAAAAAAAAAAAAAAAAAAAGAAAGAAAAAAAAAATGCTCAAACAGTTTATGATATAAAATGTAATATTCGATAATTTTTTAATAACAATATACATTGAAATATTTAAATATTTAAATGAAATAAATTAACCATTGGGAGAAAAGTAATGTAATTCATTAATTTACGATCAGAATACGCCCTTTTCTGAGAACTAGTGGTCGAAATTCGACCATAATTAATTAAAATTATAAGTTTAAACATTATTAAGGTTCTATTGTCAAAGACTATACTTCTATAATCACAGATTTTGCCAAGGCTACACTGTTAATTTACCTACAGGTATTTTTATTTAGATCATTAGATCTAAGGATCTAATGATGAATCCAAAACTGAGATATTTTTAATGATACCATTAACTTTTGAAAATGAAATCATATTTCGTTCAAAAGGTGGCTCACCATCAACTGTACTAAATATTACTGCTACATCAGTTTGAACTGCATCATTGAAACGGCGTAGATCTAAATCATGATTTACTTTAATGAGCATACAAATTTCTTTATTTTGATTTTCAACTCTTTGACAATGATGTTTCATTGCAATGAATGACCGAACAAAAGGATTACTGCGTTCCAATTCGAGAGAAATTTCGCGCATTATGTTGTTGTTACATGTTTGATTAAAACGTTCTTGTAATCTATAATTGATAGCAGTGTCAACATCATAAAAATATAATTGCGCATAACATGGTGAACGACCATGTGCAGCAGTCATTGGACCCGATCTGTGATAAAAAACATCATGTATTTTGAAATGATACACTCCACTTGTAACTGCCTCGGATACTTGAGCTTCTGAGCTAACCATAGCAAATGATGAATTGTATTTGCGAATATTTTCAAAATAATTTTTTGACTTACTTTTTATTGAAGGTTCATTTGAAATAAGTCCATCATACAATGATTTAAAATATTCATTTTGACTTAAGGGCGGTAATATTGCTTTACCCTTATGACAACATGAAGTGAATGCAGTTCTGTCACCTAAAGTGACTTCAGATTCAAAATGTTTCGCATTGCAAAACCTGCATTCCAAATCCATTAATCCACAATCATAACTATAAAAAACTTTTGGAATGACATTTCGTGCACATTTAAATTTATCTGTCAAATTCACTTCTTCATTCTGTATAATATTAACACTATTTGTATTTTCATTACTATTATTATTATGTGTCCGCAAATATAGATTCCTTCTTCTTTGTCTCTCACTCCGACCCGTTAATGTTCTATGTCGAGGCATAATAAAAGTACAAAAAAACTTTCATCGTCAGTAGAAAAAATCGTTATTTTTTTTTTTATTTTAGGTTGATTTCTTTAGAAACTGATCTATACAAATTGAATGAGTTGAGTTGAGTTGAGTTGATTAATTAGTATATATATAATCCAAAACTTGTGTGTTTTTAAAAAATATTAGCATTCTGCGATAACTCTTTCAGATGAAACTGGCTATTTAAAAAATAACTCATTGTTATTAACTTTTATTATTGTTATTAACATATTAACTTTTTATTATTAATTGAAATTTCAAAATTTTGGCAACAGTATAAAAAAATGAAAATGCTAATTTTAATCTGGAAATAAAACCCGATAATATAGGCTTTGAATTGCACCTTTGTCGTTTCACAAATGTTCCAATTTCTCGTCTTTGTCGTTGTATTTTTAAAAAATATTAGCATTCTGCACTTCTTCTCTATATAAACTATAAGTGTGCGAAATTTCATAATCCTCCGTCCGCGCAATTTTCGTAAAAAGGGGTACAAAGTTTTTGCTTCACGTATTAATATATAGAGTATATATATATAATGCAAAACTTGTGTGTTTTTAAAAAATATTAGCATTCTGCGATAACTCTTTCAGATGAAACTGGCTATTTAAAAAATAACTCATTGTTATTAACTTTTATTATTGTTATTAACATATTAACTTTTTATTATTAATTGAAATTTCAAAATTTTGGCAACAGTATAAAAAAATGAAAATGCTAATTTTAATCTGGAAATAAAACCCGATAATATAGGCTTTGAATTGCACCTTTGTCGTTTCACAAATGTTCCAATTTCTCGTCTTTGTCGTTGTATTTTTAAAAAATATTAGCATTCTGCACTTCTTCTCTATATAAACTATAAGTGTGCGAAATTTCATAATCCTCCGTCCGCGCAATTTTCGTAAAAAGGGGTACAAAGTTTTTGCTTCACGTATTAATATATAGATATGAAGAAGTGTTACATTTTCTCTGAATTTGTAATAAACATGAATTAAAAAAAGATGTCTCTAAAAAATATTCGTTTAATATTTAACTATAGAATTAGTGTATTCTTTTAAATTTTGTTTAAATAATTTGAAAATATTTTATATGTGAATTAATAAAAATATAATAAAAAGAAAATAAGAAAGTATTTTAAACTATGCATATTTATTTCAATAATAATAATAATAATAATTTTTATTTTATTTTTGATCGTATATTAATTATTATTATATCTTTTAACATCTTGGAAAAAGGCTTTTTCTGACTTTACATTACTAATTGTTGCTGCAAAAATGGTCGAAACGGTAATATCTTCAAGATAGTTCAGATAAATTCTATTGCTTTATATAATTAAATATAACTTCTGTATAAATATAACGTACATAAATATAACTTAGCAAAAGAGTGTTTTATAACTCTAATTTTTAAAATATATTATCGTAAAAGCTAGTTGCACCTATGTAAGTCATAATCAACAATTAGTTCTGTCGAAATTTTTGTACGTTATTAAAATATTTTAAATAATTGAAAATATGCCTTACCTGAAGTTATTTGACTACAGAACTGTCGCCTGATATCCCAATCGTCTTCAGTCTTGAAACAATGATGTCGCCGCTTGTTGAAACTGAATTTTCACTGTTTCCATCGACGTTGAGTAGGCCTATTTTTGTCGATTTCTCCCATTAATTCTTTGTACTTTTATTTTATATTATTTTATTTTAACGCGATCTTTAATTTTACTTTTACTAATCCCGATATAATGTTATTATCTTACGTTTTGTATTTTATTTCATAAATATTTGCCATTTCTAAAGTATTAATTGAGTTTTTGTTGCTATGTATAAGCCAAAAAATATTAGGATTTCCTTTATCGGAATATTAATATTATTTTTGGCAGCTTCATTTTTAATTTTATTTGGGTTCTTTAATTTTATAGGATGACATGTGTAAACTTTTTGTTTCTGTTTTTGGGTGCAATCTTTGTGACTTAGGTTTTTGATCCTATTTTTATACAGTTGGAAGCAATATTATTGAAGCGCTACCAATAATTCGTATTTAAAAGATGTGTTCCTAATACTGTTTCATTAAATATACATTTATAAATTCATGATCTTGATCTTTATCCTGTTTATAAAAAAGTAAGTTGAAAAGATAAAATTTAGCGATTAAGTTAAAAATAAAAAATAAAAATGTAGGTGCGTGCTTTAATAGTTTTGCTGTCGATTTTACATCCTATGAACTAAATTGTTCTCATAACCTGCTTTTGTTATAATAACTCTTAATTCATTTTTTAGTAAGGTTTTGTTGGAACATATAACAATTGCCGTATTGATATATGTTTTAATTGCATTATTTTTTTACTTCAGGGGTATTTTATATTTTGAATATATTATTTCATTACCACTATTCAGTTTCCGGTACACAGTGGTTTAGTTTTTTTTAGTTCAGTTCTAATTATTTTAACTCCCATGTAATTAATTTGATTGTTATTTTATATTTCATAAATAAATTAGATGTTTTTTAAATTTTTTAAATTTATCTTATTAAAAATTTCTTGCATATCCCCCCCCCTTTTTTTTATCGATAATGGCAAAAGCGGCATCGACGTACCTAAAACAATATTTAAAGTTTTATCATCAAATAACTTCAAGTAAAGTCATCTATATTTTTCAATTATTTTAAATGCAAATTACGGAAGTTTTTTAAATATTTTAATTTAAATTATTATAAGATTTAAAAAGTAAGTTTATAAGCATTTCATAAATGGAAAAACTTAACAATTTTATTAAAAGTATTTTCTTTTTAAATAAATAAAATATGGTACTAATCTATGCACTCAAAATACATCTATATTTTACACTGATTTCTTATACTGTATGAAAAAGGTAAATCATTTTCAATACTTGTTTTCGTTGTGTTAAAAATATTATCTGTTTAGAGTAATGAAAATGGTCTTGTGTAGCTTAACAACATATCCAAATTTCACCGCAATTTTGAAGTTCTGATACTTTTTGAGAGGTATTACAGTAGAAACGCCTTTTTCCTTATTTGTTTATAATAGATAACTTGCTTAAATAATCAGGGGAGTATGCAAAAGTGTGACAAAAACCGTCAGAAATAGCCATATGTGGGCATAATAAGGAGTACACGCATCAGAATGCAATATAGAAAAATTACATAAAGAATATTTAATGAAAGTCTCAATTCATCATGAAAATGACGGAAAGAATATGAAAGAATGCATCAGCATAAAAATTTCTTTTTATGAATATATATATATATATATATACAGTATTCGCCGCTTAATAAATTCACTGGTTAATAAATTCAGCCTCTTAATATAATCAAATTTCCAGGACCGGAATCAAATCAATGCAAACCAATTTTAAAACCGCCGCATAATAAAATCAGCATCGCCGGTTAATAAACTCAAAAAAAAATCTCTTCAGCAGCAAAAATGTCATTTATGCACGCTAAACAAATTTTCATTTACACTGTGATTTTTTATTTTTGAAATAAAATAGAAAATAAAATACAGCAATCTTTCCGTTATCGCTCTTTGTTGAAACTTTTACACTTATAACATTAAATTTTACATTTACAGCAAGTAAACACGCCCCATCACTTGTCTTAGTAAAAATTTCAAGGAATATATTCTTCAAAGCGGGTTATAAGTTACAAATTTGATTTGATTCGCAAGGGCTTTTTTTTGCAATATTTAATTAATAAAAGACAATTTCTAGTTCTTATTCTGAAATAACTAAGAAACAAGAAGCTTAAGCGGAAAAGTTTTTAATTTAAAAGAAAAGCGTGAACTTTTAGCAACATATTAATGATTTTCATCATAGGAAAGTGCATCGGAACTTGGGATGCGTTTAATTCAATTACTTTGAAAGAAAAACCAAATAATTATCTGTTAAAATTTAATTTTGTTTATTGGTACCTTTTGAAATTTCTTTTCAAATTCAGGTAAATAATACCTTTTCCTTGAGTGTAGGAACGTTCACCGGATATAAAAATCAGCCACTTAATAAAATTACTTTTGCTCAGAACGAATGTGATTTTAATAAGCAGCGGGTACTGTATATATATATATATATATATATATATATATATATATTTGTTTAAAAATGTTCCTAGATGTTTAAAATAACGTGTGGTCTTCTCAAACACTAAAACTACTGCACACAAACTTTCCATGGATGCATTTATATTAGCAATAAGACTTCATGGAATACTATTCCACTCCTCAAAAATTGTATTTTCTAATTTCTGGGCAGCAAAAAGATGTTTTGATCCCGCTATAATGCGTCATCCAAGTTTGTCTCAAAATGCTCGTTCAAATTTAGGTCAGCAAAGGATGCTGGTAATTCTATACGCTGTGTCGTACTAACTTCAAGCATATTCTCCACAAGATTAGTAGTATGAGGTATGGCATTCATCTGAAGAAAAGAATTTCCAGTGCCTGCAGTTTGAAGTATAGCATGAGCTATCAGTGTCTCTTCTGCATACGCTGTGAAATTGTCACTCCAAATGACATGCAAATTTGTGCGCTCACTCAAGCGAATTCTAGCCGATACAATAAACCTCTCGTCTGTGACGGGATCTCTCACGGCAGGATGTAGGTTTATTTAGAATATCACTTTCCCTCCAAACCAAAACATGCTGGGTGTCACACTTGAGACTGAATTTTAACTCGTTAATAAAAGCACTCGACACCACATTGCTTCTTATCTTGATATTCAGAAGCTCGGGTTCTTCTGTCTATCCAGTCTGTTGTGGTGAACAGAATGCATACAATTGGCTAATGTGTATAGAGACCAATCTGATGAAGCCTATTTCGAAATGTTTGCTTGATACAATTTGTTTTTCGTCACACTGTTAAAATGGTTTCTTAAAAATAAGCTACATTGTCTCAAAATAGCTCCGAAACAATGTATACTTAAATTTGAAAACCCATGTATTCATTTTTGTGTATATTGACATGTGAAACATGGGGATATTTGGATTCTTATTCGTCAACCCCATTTTTGAGCAGGTCAATATACTCAAAAATGAGTACATGGTTTCCTAAATTTAAGTATATATTGTTTCGGAGCTATTTTGAGACAATTTAGCTCATTTTTAAGAAACCATTTTTAACAGTGCAAGAATGCCATCCACAATTCTTTGTATGTGTATGGATATAAATCCTTCGGTAATACGATAAATCATGGATTCCTGTTAAATATATTGTTGTGACATTTTCAAATTACCCGTTCTCAAAACAAAAGCTGACAATTAAAATTCTCGGCTCAAACAGTGAAAGGAGAAGTTTATGATTTACAAATGAAGTATAATTTTATATTCTTTATTTTTCAATGAGCTATTTAACCTTTAAATAAGCTATTTTACCTGTATTTGCAGGAAAAACAACACATTTTAGATGTTGTGAAGAATAGAGTTTGATCGAATAACTATTGCAATGTTAGGTTAAGGAAAGGTTCCCTACGTGTTGGTCTTTCGAAGTGATATTAGTCTATATTTATGGAAAATTTAGAGAATGCGACGGAAAACCTATTTTAATGGCCGCGTCTATTAAAATATTACAAGTCGAGTTTGTGATTTCATATAAAAGGCAAAGCTGAATGTGTTTTCGACGTAAAAATATAAAACTTCCTGCACTAATAAAATTTTAGTTATAAATGTAGTATCAAATATGGTATAATTAGCATAATTTTTATTTATTATAGCCATTTTCAACCTTAGGATAAACTGATTTATATGAAAAATAGAACTCTTCTTTATAAATTCTTTTAATAAAACGAGATTAAAGTTAAAAGTTCCACTCACCATACTACTATTCATTATTATAAAGGTATTTCCGAAAATATCTCTAAATTGCTTAGAATAATTAATATCTCTACTATCTTTAAACCTCAACTCCGTATTAGTAACTTTCGCTCAAACTTTAAACCCGCTGTCCCCCCAATTAAACATTTAAGTGTAGTCTATAGTATCCACTGCAAAGATTGTGATTCTACATATATCGGTGAAACTGGCAGAACAGGTTAAATTCGATTAAAGGTACATAAACGCTCATATAAAATAGGTGATTAAGATCGAAAATCGTAATCCATTATCTCAATAGTGATCATATTCCTGATTTTGACAACTTTAAAATTTTAGCTTCTAATGTTAATATATATGAATCCTGTATTTTTCTAGAGGGCGCTTTTACTAAATTGCAAATTTCGGCCTTGAACGAGGCTAAAGCTATTCTTCCTATCTTGTTCTGATGTGTTATGGATTTTTTGTAAATGTTGTGCTTTGTATGTTTCACACTAAGGAGGGCTAGTGTTCTAGACGAAACGTCTGTCGTGTATTTTAATGTTTTTAATTAAAAAGTATTTTTAAAGTTTTAAAAATTTATGTATTCTTTATCTCATTTTAAATCATTTAATGATACGTATAAATTATGGTTAATTTTATTAAATCTTAGATATTGACAAAGCAATGCTTTTTTTTTTTCTTTCTGCTCTTGAATTCTGTATAGCAATAATAAATGTTCTTTAGATACTAACTCTAATATGTTTTGAGTCAGAAAAACTCAGAGAAAATGTGCCAATCATGAAATCGAGTACAGAAATAACAGTAGATTTAACCTTATTTTGCTGGATTTCTTTGCATTCATGTCCCCATTATTCACCGCATGTTCTATAGTTTTCAAAACGCAAAATTCTCTTTCCAAATATTGTTTGTTGTTAGGTCTTTTCTGAAGTTTTTCATACTTTGCCACAATATCGTAATTTTTTTTTCCCTCCTGATAATAAAATTTCATTATCAATTTAAATATTACTTTCAGTTAACATATTAGGGGGCCGGATAGTAATATCGCTTTTGAGCTTGTCGATAATCGATAGTCATTTATTTGTTCATTGTGTGTTCGAACTGATGCCCAAGACATTTCAAAGTTAGAGTGGCTTATTTACTCGTGAATTATAAAAGCTTTTTTTTTTTTTTTTTGCATTTATAGTGAAATGGCACATAAAAGAAGAGGTATATATCCGGCATTGTATGCTTTTTGAGTTTCGAAAGGGCAGTAAAGCAACAATTGCCACAAAAATAATTTGCGATAATAATTCAAGTGCATTGAATCTTTTTAAATGCTAAAAATGATTTTTTATGTTCTAAGTTAGTAATTTTGATCTTTCTGACTCGTGCCGATTACAAAGAAAAATAACTTTGGACAATAACATTTTAAGAGCGGAAGTGGAATCAAACCCTCGTAAAACAATTGAGAAGCTGTTAAACACTCTTAACAAATTTTGATCCACCATCCAAGAACGTTTACAGCAATTTGATAACGGAAGCAAAACACGTGTTTGGTTCTCACATAATCGGTGTGAAGGAAACAAAGCTAACCGATTGAGCACATGGAACTTATTGTTTCAGCGGTACAATACAGAAGTGTTTTTTGATCACATGATCACTGGAGATTAGAAACGAGACTTTTATGCTAATCCAAAATGCAAATAGCAGTGGACTCTTCGAATGAATAGCCAAAAAGTACAGCTAAGCCAGGCTTACACTACATTAAGGATATTTTGTGTGTTTGGTGGAGTATTCGCAGGGTAGTTCATTTTGAAGTGCTGAAATGTGGATAAACTGTGAATGTTGATCTTAAATGTGAACAATTGAATCAAGTTAATTAAACTTTAAGTGAAAAGTAGCCAGCGATTCTGAAGAGAAAAGGCGTGCTCTGCAAAATGATAATGCAAGACCACATTGCGCAAGACGAAACCCGAAAAAAAAAAATAATGAATTGTGTGTGTGTGTGGGGGGGGGGGGGGAAGTATTGCCTCACCTACCATATTCGCCTGATATAACGCCATTGGATTTCAATTCATTTTAACCGCTACAATATTTTCAAACAATTTGAATATTTATATGATGCCCAAAATGCAATCTCCAGAGATTTTTCTCAAAAATCAATTGATTTTTATCGATCCGGTATTGAAAACTTCGACACTAAATCTTAAGGTATGTTAATAAGAAGGGTTATTACATAATTAAGGAAAAATAAGTAAAAAGATCTAACTCCCTAATTCACTATCCCTACTAATAATAGTAACCGTTTTTATAGACTTTAATTAGCTATTTCTCATCATTTTTTGCAAGCTAAGTATGGCGTAAGCTGCTGTTAACAAAAATGTCATTTATTTTTTCAAATATAGGCTTCAGTAAAATGTGAATTATTTATTTGAAAATCACGTTAGTTACTAATATACTAATGATATGTAATTTCTAATTAATATTGACTGTATGCGTAATTACTTTAGATTTTACTTTATATATATATTCTTAGTATTGATTCCTTATACTTTAAATTTTAAAAATCTGTAGCAAATTAAATATTTAATTGCCCGTAATACTTTTTAAAAAGTATTTACATTCTATTGCATAAAGCATTTTTTTGTGCTTCTTCTGTTAAAACCTTCAATTTATTTCAATATTTGTTGCATATCCTTTTATTTCAGGATAACTGATTTGTGTTTAACATTAAGTATCAGAAATTTTATTAATTTAATCATTTTTATTTGTAATTGAACATTTTGATTAATACAACCTCTTTTAACAATTACATTTGTAATTCTGTTGGAGATACTTTAAATTTGATTTTTTAAATATGCTTTGCATAATTAAAGTATAATGATAATTATGTAAATACAAGTGTCTTATTGAACTGTAATTAGCATTTATTTTTAAAAAGGAAACTTTTCTGCTCATTTCTTTGAGATATTTTTTAAAGTATCATAAAACATAACATATTTTATATTCACCGCCAAATATTTATCGTAGTATTTTAAACAGTTATTCATTTTTATATCTTACAATTTGATAAATGTTAAAGTTTCTAAATTTTATATTTAAAAATGAAATTACCTTAATAAAAATTATCGTTCTACGTTTATTCTTAAACGTTGTTTTAAAAAATAGATCATCATGAGCCTTCGAAATCATAAAAATAAAAATTGTGATATTACATACGATAAATAAAAAAAAATGTATTATATAAAAATAAGACAAAAATATTTAAAATCCAAATTGGTATATATCATATTCTCATTAAAAATTTTTAGACTTTATGTAATATGAACATTTTAAAAAAATATTTCAAACAAAATAATCTTTTTATATTATACAAAGAACATTTTTTTTTCATTTTTTCTTCATTTTCTTTTCTATTTTCTTTTTCTATTTATCTTCTATTAGTTTAATTTAATCCTAGGTTTTTTATCATTTTTCAATAAAGTTTCTATTTCCCAAATATTTGACTGATATATAAAGAAAAAAAAAAAAAAAAAAAAAAAAAAAGAAAAGAAAAAAAGATGTTCTCCGAAATGTTGAATGGAAATTTTAAATATCAGCAAAACTGAATTTTGTCGCCTCGCAAACAATCAAAAATTTAAAAAAGAAAAAAAAAAAATGTTCCTCTTTTGTGCCGCAGAAAACAAATGCGAAATAAGCTCTTTCATACAAATTTTAAAATAGAATTTACTTTTTATCACTGTTTTATCGATCTTCATCATAACATGTTATTTAATTTAGAAGAATGTTAAATTTTTAAAAAGAGGAATCTAGACTTTTGTTCTCTAGCTGTATTGAATTTTCTACAATGTTGCTAGGGAAAGTTTGAAAAAAGTTTCAGAAAATTAAATAATAAAATAAATTCACGAGGATTAAATTCTGATCGATTTACTGTTCAAAAGATCAATTAGGAAGCTATTTGAATAAAAGTAAATTTTACCTAATTTATGCGTGATTGCGTGCACCTGCTTATTTCATATTGCATTTTTTTTCTGCTTACGTAGAAAATAATTAATTGTCTACAAATAGTGTTAAGTACATTTCATCTAGAGTATTTATTTTACTTTATTCCTTAAAGTAGAAAGTACAACATAAAAATAAAAATAAAGATATCGTTGAGCGTCTTGATTCAAATAATTTTGGTTATATGTTTTTTTCGTGCAAATACTCATATTGATAAAGATCATATAATGAAATGTCACGCAATTATAAAAATTAATTTTAGAATTTAAAAGTGGTAGATCTGTCACGATATTCCTTTAATATAATACATAGTTCTTCACTTTATAGTCTACATAAATAAAAAAAATTTCGCTATTTACATTTCTAAAACTAATATTTAATGTTCTGTGGTGGTTTTGACATTTTATTACATGGTTCTATAAATTAATATTAAAATATAAATTATTATTTCAAACGTCATTGCTGTTTTGAAAAAGGATTCTTTTTTTTTTTTTTACGCCGTAAGATAATTAGTAAAATATAATTATGACGTGTGGTGAAGAAAACTATTTAAAAACTTAAGAAGACAAGGAAGTGAGCGGCAAAATGACCAAGTTAGATAAGGTTAAAGACAAATGCAGATCTAAGGTAATATATAACTATATGTAAATTATTTAAGTTAAAATTAAAATATTTTTATAGTATATTTATAGTATAAAGGAATGCTGTTTTGAAAAAGGATTCTTTTTTTTTTTTTTACGCCGTAAGATAATTAGTAAAATATAATTATGACGTGTGGTGAAGAAAACTATTTAAAAACTTAAGAAGACAAGGAAGTGAGCGGCAAAATGACCAAGTTAGATAAGGTTAAAGACAAATGCAGATCTAAGGTAATATATAACTATATGTAAATTATTTAAGTTAAAATTAAAATATTTTTATAGTATATTTATAGTATAAAGGAATGATGTTAAGCAAAATAGAAGAAAATAAAAACATGCTGATAGTTCTTTGAAATAATTTCTATCTTTATCCAGATATTCTTCATTTGTTAATCTTTGGATTTTTCCTTGCAGTTCTGGTGTTCTCTTGAAGGACATAGAGCCAGCTAATGTAAATCTTTATACGGCTACAAAATATTGTAGCTATTTTCATTGACTAAAATGACCAAAACTTTCCAGGGTAAGCTTGTTCACATAATATTAAAAAAACGTTGCAAAGTAAACTCGACGGAAGCGCTTCCCGTCGTGCAGTGGCTGCGGAACCCGAAAAAAAGCTGTGAAGAACCCACCCCTATTGTGATTTCTTTAAAAATGTTATCTCTTCTGTTTTTAATGAAAACAACAATTAATTCTGGTTCTAAATTAACATTATAGATGCGATTATTTACTTGAAATTATTAGCGTACATTTGATTTTAAATACAAAATATGTTAGATTATCGCTAATAATTTCAAGTACAAAATCACCTCCATAGTGTTCACTTAGAACCAGAGTTACTTATTGTAAAATATAGCTTTTAAAATCGATCTTCTAATGTTATAAATTGTATTGTTATTACGAAAAAAAATCATGTATTAGTAATTCAAGAAGAAAATTTTAATGCATGCAATTTTTGAAGTTAAAATTTTGGTGAAAAAAAAAAAAAAAAGAAATTAAAATTTTGGAAAAAGAATTGCTTATAAAACATGACTTTAACGTTGTTTCTTTTATTAAAAAAATCATTATGTCATGTTTTATAGAACCAATCAGACGCAGACGAAATCATTCTCAAAAATTTTATCATCTAAACAAAGTATGTTTGTAATTGCTTTAAAGCAAAATCTATATCTAAAATAACATTTAGGAACGATAAAATAAAATTTAGGAATAAACAAATATAATATACATTAACTTGTTCTAACCTCATAAGAAATAAAAGCTACAGATTCAAAATTCCACAGATTTTCTCTTGATGCGCAAAGAATGAAAAATTGAAGAAAATAAGATTTCAATAATTATATAAATTGTAAGAAGTATTCAAAAAGCACTCTTTAAAAATTAATTGTAAAAGACATTACTTATCTTAAAATACGGGAAAATATAAGAAATATGAATATTTTAAAAATACGTGAATTTTTTCATTCAGATGTGAATTCGTTCCAACACAATTAATTCTATTTTAACTTTTAATATTTAGCATCGAGCGAGTAAACAAATTTTATTCGAGCATGCGCAGTTTCATCCTGGGTAGTTCTGGTATCGCCAACAGCAGACGGCTTTGTCAATAATCAGTGACGCAATTACGACGTAACCATGACCTAACTACGCTACCTAGAGCCCCTGTGATACAGGCTGGCTCATCAGGCATTTTGTTTCCCACTCAGCGATTGTTGCCCACGCGGTCCGAATTTCAAGTGTTATCAAATCACATGGAATGGAGGTTTAGCAGCCGAAAATTGCTCAAAATCATACTAGAACTGCTTTTAGAACGTTTAGATTTCCAACAGATGAAGAAAGGAAAAAGAAATGGGCTATTAATTGTCCAAAAGAAAATTGTACGCTTAGATTTCAATCACAAATATGAAGTGTAATTATGATATGTTTTCTTGCATTTTTTGTACCAATTGTTTGTTTTTATTGCTGTTTGATTATCTAAATGTTGTATTTTTCAACCTACACTTCTTTTCAACGTGTATAAATATTTAAAAAACTTATTTAACAGCAACAGTGACGACTACTTTTTACAAGGGTTATAAGAAAATTTCGTCAAATATTACCTCCAAACTTATCAAGTACAAACAATAATACGCTCGTCTGTTTAGGCAAATTCGCCCTTTTAGGCGATAAAGATGCCGAGTAATACGTCTGCAACTAAACGTCGCCAAGCTATATTTCCGCTGGGCAACAATGGTCACCTGTGAGTCAGCTCGTATTATAGGAGTCTTAACGCTACCCATTGCTCAATTGTGGTTATCACGCTTACTAGTACTTGCTTTGAAAATGACTATCAATTGAC
Organism: Salticus scenicus; assembly: GCA_963930645.1. NCBI lineage: Eukaryota > Metazoa > Arthropoda > Arachnida > Araneae > Salticidae > Salticus > Salticus scenicus. The sequence goes on from OZ005650.1 coordinate 180,337,756, forward strand.
GTGAATCTGACAAAAAAGACATTAGATGACGCTAATTCCTACAAGATGACGGTAAAACTGAAAGAAAAAGAAACAGAGAGTAGTAATGATGACGATTCAGATCCGGATTGAAAGTACTGCAACAAACTCTCAAGGTACATTTAATTTGTTTAATTTAATGTAGTATGTGTATAGATTATAATTCAATATATTAAGCAAAATGAATGTAATAATAATAACTAATAATAACAGGAAACTTGGCGTTGGAATATTAAAACCCGAATAAACTTCTACGTCAGAAACGCCAAAGAAAAATATTGGAAATGCATACAGCTGTTTCGGTAGCCTATAGCGTACCGTCTTCAGTGCAAAAAGGATTCTGAATCAGGAGAGGTGCTCATATATATAGGAAAGGGGCCTGATTTAGTTCAACCAATAGGATTACGGGAAAGGTGGGGAGAGTGGCCAATAAGAATTTAGGAAAGTTAGCTGTGTAAACAGCTAATTCCACATTTTCTTAATTTTTCTACTGTTTACACAGCTAACTTTCCTAAATTCTTATTGGCCACTCTCCCCACCTTTCCCGTAATCCTGTTGGTTGAACTAAATCCGGCCCCTTTCCTATATATACGAGCACCTCTCCTGATTCAGAATCCTTTTTGCACTAAAGACGGTACGCTATAGGCTACCGAAACAGCTGTATGCATTTCCAATATTTTTCTTTGGCGTTTCTGACATAGTAGTTTATTCGGGTTTTGAATGTAATAATAGCTCATTTTTTTTTTCACTAGTTTCTGATTGTTGAAATTTGAACAATCATGAAACGTAAAAAAAAAAAAAAAAAAAAAAACTAGTTGGCATAGGTGGACTCTGCTCAGTTCCCCATCATATTTATGTTCTCAGAAATTTCTAGTGCGAGACATATTATAATCATGTTAAAAGAAATGAATTTGACCAAAGCTTGACACAGTGACAGAATGAAATCCCCGCCTAATAGGCTATCCACCGTTCACTTGGATATAATTATCTTATTCTAATTTATTAATTTATTTTATCAGGGTCAATTCTGTTGTTTAGTTTTCATGCTACTATTTCCAATGCAATAAACCTTAAAATTCATATTTATATGAAAAATTTACAATTTCGCTATGTTGATAAAATCGTAAATTACGAATAATTTACGAAAATTTCCTAGTAGAATATTTGTATTCAATCATGTTCAAACAAATATCATAAACTTAATTTTGAAGTTGTCTAATGTATTTAGGATCCTCAAAATGGAAGTTTATGATCAATTTTGCCTTATTCTGACATGTTAAGTAAATCGTAAATTCCAAATAACTTACGAATGTTTTTTAATTGGAAAAATCATAGTCTATGATATTCATGCCAGTATCCTAAATAATATTTCGAATGTGGTTTGACATCTTTACGATGAAAATATCCCTCAAGATTGACGTTTATGTGAAATTTTGCTCTATTCTGACATGTTAAGAAATTCGTAAATTTCCAATAACTTACGAAATCTTTATATTGGAAAATTCATAGTCATTCATATTCATGCCAGTGTCCTAAATAATATTTCAAAGTAGTCTGACATCTTTACGATGAAAATATCTCTCAAAATTGAAGTTTATGTGAAATTTTGCCCTATACTGCCATGTTAAGAAATTCGCAAATTTCCAGTAACTTGCGAAATTTTCAAAGTAGCACATTTATAGTTACTGATGTTCCTTCCGGCATCAACACTGATATTTTAAAACTGGTCTGACATTTTTACAGTAAAAAGTTTTCATTTAATGCACTTCTAAGTGAATTTTTGTCCTATTCTCCCATGTTAAGAAAATCGTAAATTTCTAATAACTTACGAAGTTTTTAAATTCGAATGTTGCATTTGAATAGGGTTCTTGCCATTGTCGAAAGTAATATTTTAAAACTGATCTGACCTCTCTGCGACAATTTGTTCTTGAGATATCGTGTACACAGACTAACAAACTAACGGACTGACCCACTAACAGACTAACAGACTAACAGACTAACAGACACCCTACAGACAGACACCATAGAAATTTTGTCATTTTCGGATTCCTCAGACCTGAAAACGTGTAGAAAAGTAAAAAAACCGAGGTCGAAAATTTTCACGATTACCTAAGTTCCCCATACCTATAGTATGATGGGGAACTAAAAAACTTAGTGATAGTATTAAGTTGTATTTTGTATATATGTAGTAAAATTATTTTTATATTAATTATTTTTTCAAATTCATTATTATGATTTAATACTTTTGAATTTAATTTTAAGTTATTCTAAATTTTAGAAAAAAATTTTCAATAAAAAATGTTTATTTTTCCCCAACAATAATAGCATTTAAAAATTAATAAAAACAGATATTCTTATGATAATATAGAATTTTAATGCAAAATATTTTATACAGGTCTGCCAATCCATCAGCTTTTTTAACATCATAATTTATATTCGTAATATTGAAACAGCTTGTTCTCTTTTCCAAATAAAGCGAATATTTTATAAAAAAAAGAATTGGAATTCAAATATTCAGAGGGTTGTCAGCTTGTCTTATAACTAAAAACAAACACTAATGTAATAATGTTAATAGTAATACTTTTATATACATATTAGAATATTCCAACAGTTGTTTGGGCTAACTTTTACGGAGATCATGATATTTAGAAACGGAGTTATCAGTAACTACCATGTTTGTAGAATAGTTTAATATAAATAAGTATTAAAAACTTGCATGACATTATATTTTATTTATTTATTAAAATGTTGAATAAATTACGAAAATTTGTTAAAAATACCATAGTAGTTTCATATCAAGCAATCGGATAATTCTCGAAAAATATAAATCCTCGAAAAGAGGATTGTTGTACAGTCACCCAAAAAAAAAACGCCACCCCCCCACCTAATTTTGCCGTAAATTATCGTAGAAACATGCGACTGGTACCAATCAGTTTGTAATAACGTCTAGTTTATAATGTTATAGTTAGATTTTACTTAGGGGGGCGTCTACATATTAAAACTGACATCAACTTCATTTTTTTCAAAGGTAACCCCTATTTTTTATAATTTATTTGAATTCTTTGGATCAAATCATCACGGAAAATGGTATAGTTTATATATTTCGCTCAATTTTCATAGAGTTATAAGCTGTCAAAGTTTGGGGGTGCTAATGTTAAATGAATGTGACAAACATTAAATCATATCTTCCGAAATAATTATGATATTTAAATTCTGTTTTTTTTATTCGTTAGAATGGAGTAACCCAAACATATTCCATGCAAATTTTTGCTAAAAAAACATTTTTTGAATTATGAAAATTATTAATGAATTCATATTTGAAAAAAATATGAATTATGACCTATGTTAATTTTTGCACGAATAGAACGGGCATCATCAAAAACACAGGTTTCCAAATTTACAGGTCGTTCCTAACATTATTTTTTGAGTTACAGTGATATTTCACTTTTTATTCCTGTTAGGGGGCCGTCACTTGTTATAATCTGTATCCTCTATAAGTAAATGTTTGTATATAATTTGACGGAAAACTATTTTAATTTACCTTTATGTTATTTTTATTGTTTCCTAAGCAATATTTCGATGTTTATTATACAAATTGGCATATTTTTGTAAAGTTATCACAATGTAGGCGAGGGGTTGTGAAGGAATTTCAAAAGAAAAGAAGCCCCGCCTCTGATTCGCTGAAACACTATAAAAAAAAAAGACAAATTTGCATATTCCTATTTGACTCTATATGTGACGCTGGTATGCATAAATCACAATGGTATTTACTACATCGATTATTGAAGACAAAACTTAAATGATTTAATTACAAATATGCAAAATTATTTTGCTTTATATTATAAAGTTTTAGAAAATTTGTGAAAAGGCGTGACTATTTACATTAAGCCTTGATATGGAAGCTATGTTGCTGTTTTTCGATGCTGCGAAATTTACAAAATATATTTGTGTTAATATACTATACAGATAGAAGAATAATTATATAATATCAACAAATCTTCTTTAATCAATATGTTTATATACATTACTGTATGGAAATGTTTATATATGAATATTGTATTTATTTTTAATGAGAGATATAAACACAAAATACTAAAAAAAAAGAAGAAAATGTATTGTAATTTTTTATAAATCAAGCAAAATATATATGCATACTTGCCAACCTAACCCGTAACATTGTTAGTTCCCGCCCCTGTGTGTACACAATTTAATTTTTAGAGTAATTAACTTCAAATACATTTACGATTAACTCATGAGCGCCACGCGAATTCTTATGGAAATCCCATTCAGGCCACGCGTGCTGCTTAGAAGCGTGTTATGTTTATCGAGTTTCAATAAACCCCATTAGGCCTTAACGATAAATTCCTATAAAAATCATATTTAAAAAAAAAAAAAAAAAAAAAAAAAACATGAAGTAAATTTCAAATAAATTGTCAGTAATTACTTAAAACTATGTAAGTTCTGTAGTTTTATATCATATTTTACACTGCCGGCTGACTTAGCCTAAATGGAAAGATCAGTGTCAGCCACCGATGGCTGACACGGCTCTAAAAAGACTGATGTGAAAAAAATGTACGGAAAGGGGCGGGACCAGTAATCTTCCGGGATAGGTTGACAAGAATGTATATACATAGAGCAATGCCAGAAAATGTTCTTTATTTTTCATGAACTAGAGGAATGGTATTTTTTTCTGAATAGTCTATGTATTAAATATAATGCTGCTTTAAATACCCTTTAAATGAAAAGTTTTATTACATAAAGTAATTTTCTGGCACTCTACAGCTCCCAAATGACACACAATACAAAACCCGCCTTTTTCCAGTGTTTAAAGGGTATTAACGTTTAATATGCTTTATATTCGTTTTGATCTTTCTTTCTCCTCCTTATCTTCTTCTTTTTTCCTTAAAAAAAAAAAAAAAAGTTATGTAACATTTTGACCTTTTCAAGTGAAGATTTAGATTAAGGGTAGTCAGCCTTTCTACACCCACCGTCCACTTCGGTATCTGTGTTAAAGTGTAGAATTTTAGAACATCCCATTAAGTAGTAGGATTTATTATTTTACATATTAATTTGTTACACATTATAAAATATAAAAGCAAAAGAATATCGTGGAGATTTATGTAAAAGTTTTTAATAATGTCATGAAAATGAAATAATAATAATTAATTAAAAAATTAAATAAATAAAAATAAAAAAATCTGTTTTGATATTTTAAAAAAGTCAATTAAAGAAAATGAAAGTACTGCAGTATCAGAACAAACTCCCATTGTCACTGTGAAACGGCCGTGGGAACCAGGTCGAGTGCCGCCGTTTCAGACAATTATACGGCAGCTTGAGTTAAAATAGTTTTGAATTTTCAAACAAATTTAAAACCATTCATCTTTTTTTTTTTTTTTTCTTTTGGTAGATATTTTAATATCTATTCAAGCTATTTAATTTTCTTCGTATGAAGTGAACTATCTGGTGTTTAATCAATAGAAACCAATAAAAATCTTTTAATTCATAAACTAACTCAGAAAGTTCTGTGAATTAGTCATTTTTTTTATTTTATAAATAACATTTCTGAAATTTTTTTCCGGTGTGAAACATAATAAATAATGTGTACTGGGTGGTAGATCGTGATTTATATTTTCTAAATGTATAGACGGACCCCTAATACATTTTCACGTGTAACTCTATTTAAAATTGATTTAAGGTATATAAATAGGTATGTTTTTCGAACCGCCTTGATCTCAGAAATCTGAATATGAAGTCAAAAATAGAGGTTGCCATTGAAGAAAATGAAGTTAATGCCAGTTTTAATATGTAGACGACCCCTTAGGCAAAATTTAACTATACCGTTATAAACTAGACGTTATTACAAATCGATCGGTACCAGTCAAATGTTTCTACGATAATTTACGGCGAAATTAGGTGGGGGGGGTGGCGTTTTTTTTTTGGGTGACACCAAGAATAAGCAGCAAAATGTCGACATTCTATAACCTTGTAACATGCATTCTAAATTTTCTTTAAAATTTGCTAAAGTAATTTCAAAACTATTAAACACATCGCTGATCACAAATACGTAACAAGAAAAAAACAAAAATAGAATTTTATATTTCAAGATTTTTTTTTTAATTTGAAACACCTAATTCTTAACCAGAGTAAATTCGAATAATAATTAATTTAATTAATAAATATATTTGTAAGTAACTACTGTCAATTGTAAAACAAAACTCGCAATTTTTGTATCAGGTTAAAATAACAGCACAACTTTTCTTTAGGTGAAGAAAAAAAAAAAAAAACTAGGCGGAAATGAATTATTAAAGCAACACAGTTGTTATAACAGCACAGAAGTAGTTAGTAAGTTAGTAACAGCACACATTCATTAAAACAGCACATTAAAACGGCACTCATGTCACCTAAGAAATTTAAAGTGCTTTATTCATTTTACTTTCTTTCCGGAGTAAAGAATCGTTTGCCGAATATAGAAAAAAAAAATGTTAAATAATCGTTTAAAACAAAGAAAAAATATTGAAAATTGATGCATGAAAAATGTTAAAATTAGGTTTTAGTCCGAAACCAATTAATAATAAAGAATTAGTGCGCATTGAATGCAGTGTAGTTTACCTTCGTCTAGTTCTTAATAACACACGTTTTTTAAATACCAATATCTAGTGGATACTTGGTAAGTACATTTAAATAAAGCTGTTTCTTAAACAGTAGTTTTTCGCAATATTTGTTGAGCGAGTATATCATAATAAAAGTTAGCATGGACGTCGTCTGCTATGCATAAGTAATTTTAACGATGTTTTAATTTAATCTTTCTATGTAGATAATTTATTTAATGTTTAGATATTTACGAGACATAATTACAATTTTAAATGAAAATATTAACTATCTTTTGAATTACAGCGTTTTAACATATTTTATAACTATACTTTTTTATAGAACGAACAATCATTTTATAGCATGAATATAAGTTTTCACTTGGTTACGAAATATATATATGTATCTGTATTGAACAGTAAATAGGGTTCATTTAAAAATGTTTAATATTTTATTTACATATATATATTCTAGGACTACCCGAAAATCGTGAATTGGTTTCAGATTTTCAAAATAGGAGTTCTTCTTTGATTTGGATATTTTGTTTTAATTTATTTATGTAAAAAATTTTTTGCTTGGAAATATTTGACATGATTCTACTTCTTTCCTTTTTATTCGTCTAAACATTTTTTTTTTTTTTTTTTTAAGTATAATTACGTACTTGTTGACGAACATGTTATGTTGAAAATATGAAATTATTATAATTCATGAATTTCCGTTTTTTTTCTCTATACAAAAGTTCAAACTTTGTAAAATAAGTTCTAGTTGATACAAACACATTTTTATCCAAAATGTAAGCTTCGTATAGTTTATAGATACCGTTAATGCATTGAGGCTCTCTACCGGTGAGCATAAAGGACATTCAAACTCCGTGTTAACAAATGGAAAAAATAATTTCTTATATTGTTCATTAAATAATGCATATTTTCCAATTCATTTTCATACTCAGAAAATTCATGATTGTTAAATTATGTTTCGTTTTTGAAGAAAAAAAAATATTTATTTGTCATTTTAGTTTTTTCAATTTATTTTGAAGTTGTTAATTTCAAGATTTCACTTTGTAAAGTTTAGCATTTTACAGCTTCAAAATAAAACAGTAAAGTTTAAAAAAAAAAAAAATGTTTTCAAGTAACGAAGTAAAATATAACAGTGCTAATTTTTTCAAATGTAGAAAACAGGAAATTTAAAATATGCATTATTTAATAAATAATAATAGGGATTATTTTTTCCATTGATTAACATGGGATAATGGTGACCTTGGCGCTTACTAATACTGAGCCTTTAGGAGATTGAACATTTGATTACGGATGTTCATTTAAGTTTTGTGCTTTGTTAACAGTGTTACTAAAAGTTATCGAATATATTACAAAGATTAACGTGACTACGTTAACTATTTTATGATGTTGCGTGATTCCTAAGTGTACAGAATTTTCTAATAAAAAAAAAATAATAATCTTTGAAAAAATTTAATAATTTCGATTAAAATTTATTAAACTTAATTTAACTGTAGTACTTTGAATAAGTCAAACAGGTTTTCGTGAAGATAACGTTTAAAAAACCTTAAATTGAAATAATCGAACAAAAGAAAAAACTGATCCTTCAGTTACAAAAAATATTTTATAAGAAAAAAGTTAATTCTTTTTTGTCATTTTTCTAAGAGTATTTATATTTCTTGTTTATAAATTGTAAAAGTATTCATATTTCTTTTTTTATAAACTTTAAAAGTATTTATATTCCTTGTTTCTAAACTGAAAGAGAAAAAAAAACTTATCATAATATAAATATATTAAAGGGTAGATTTTTCAGTACTATTATTTCATCTAGCCATTGCATTTGTCCCAGAATTTTATTTATATTTCTTTTTTTTAAGTTCAACATTATAAAAATACAGTACATTGAATATTTAAGATATTCTTTCAAGTTTTGAGGAAAAATTGAAATTGACTATTACATAATTACTTATCAAACCATACATGCTCAATATAGTATAAATTAAAAATGAATCAACAATTCGCATCTTTCCAGTGAAAATTCCTATTACTTCTGAAATATACATTTTTTTTCCTTTATAACCTATTTCCAAGAATACATTTTACGTTATTATTCTTGGAAACGAAATTTAATTGATACAACTCATTTTTAGAAGCTTTCTTAAACATCAAATTAAAACGGAACGTGAAGTCTAAATTACTGTCTGAATATCTAACATACGTCAAGAACTTAGTTCAAATGTTTCAAGAGATTGTCAACAGAGTTATTTTATTCCAGATGAAAACCATTCAAAACCTTACAGAAAGCTTTTAATCAAAAGTACATAAGGCATGCACTGAATTTGAAACTTTGTTTAACAAATTATATTCTAAGGAGTTCGTGCAAAGCTGTTCCTCAAATCTTAATGAAATTCACGAAATCCAAATATAATTTTATGCATGGAATATCTTGTTAAATTTTAACTTCTGTTATTTAAGTAAACGCATTTTTTTTTTTTTTTTTTTTTTTTTTTTTTTTTAATGTCACTTTGAATGGAAGTATATAAATACTGTCAAGTTTATGTAGATGGTTTTATCAAAATTACTATCTGTTTACATAGAAAGTAAATTATATATATATTTCGATTTCACGAAATATATATATATATATATATATATATATATATATATATATATATATTTATTTACATGTTTCTTTCGTTTTCGTTTTATCAAAAGACACGTGAATATTGTAATAACAAAAATTGAACACATTGAAAATATTTTTACAGAATCCGTAAACAAAAAAAAAAAAAAAAAAAAAAAAAGAAATAGAGATGTTATGATATTCTCTTTTGAAAGCTCTTAATGCTGACACAGTTTTGAAAAAAAAAAAAAAATAAAAATAAAAATAAACATTTGTTCTAATGCAAATGGTAATAAGTACTTTAACATCTTTAAATTAAATAAATTTCCATTCTTTTTTGTAAAGTTTAGATAAACTCAATTTTTCTGATTAATAATTTACGATAATTAGCAATTATGAATTTATCGTACATAAATTTACTTATCTTAGTAACTGTCATGTACATATACACATCATACTTAAAATATCTGTTGTATTTTTCTTTAAATGTTGAAATAAGTAATTATTTTTCAGCTACCTTTAAAATTTATGTAAATTATTTTTTTTAATTACACATCGTAAGTAATTGTTTTGTTAATTATTAATCAGATTATGATTTATAAATGACATAAAGGGAAGAAAATCTAGATTCATTTTCTAGCTTCATTAATTGAGGGTGAGATACCAGTAGGATATTTTTATGCCTTTTAAAATTTATTATATTATACTTCCCAGAAATTATTCCAGTTTATTCGGAGGTTTTCATAATGATTGAGCAGATCATTTACCGAGAGCTATCACAGAGAAGTCGTTGGTTAAGCCAGCATCTCAGTGAGATTTGACGTTCCTCATCATCCTTAAAATCCCATAGGACTGTGATCACTTTATATTTTATGGATATCTTATTAAAAAATGGAATTTTATAGAATTCCTTTTTTCTTAATTTATTGTTTTAATGTCTTTCATTTTTTCTTATCCAGAATTTGAAAAATAAAAATGTGTATTTAAAATTTCCATCTCCTTATGCAATCTGAGAACTCTAAATTCCTACCTCGAAAAGAAGTAATTAAATGTATCTTAAAAAACAACAACAACAACAACAACAACAACAACAAATCTTACCAAAATAAACAGAAATAATTTCAAAGAATAGATTTTAAGAACAGATTTCCGATAGCTCTAATTTTCAATGAGATATCTGTATAACTGTAAGCAACGGTAATGTTCCAGGATTACACACACACACGCACATACACACACACAAAAAAAAAAAAAAAAAAAAACGAATGTAACTGATATACAGCCTAAGATTAGTTTCTATTGTAATGCCGAATGTCAAGTTTCACTGAGACTGTCGGTAGTTTAAAAGATTATGCCTTACTTGATTAATTGAAAGGAAAAAGTATGTGATGACGGCTAGTCCTTGTTAATTTCATTTACACAATTCTTTGCTCGAATTCGTTTATTGATAATTTAGGCCGCAAAGCAAAGAAATCTGTGAAGGATAAAATTCTTACGGTATTGCTCAAGTCCACTTTTAGGACTTACTTCTACACGCTTCATTACCTTCCATACTGGCAGCAAAACTATGTATTTTTTGTACCATGTCAATCCGAAAGCAGCTAAGGAATCTTTACCAACAATAATTTACCAACTCAACGAGAGGAAATTTATTAAATAATTTCTTACGAATATTTTTTACAGAAAACTGAAATTTATCTAATAAATGAAAAACTGAAACTGGAAACAACATCTCAGCAGAAATTACTCATATATGTCACATAGAACACGTTTGTAGTTGTATTTCAGGTTACCAAAAGGATGACATATAAATTTGAAATAGGGTATTTCATCTCTAAATAAACGCTTTCATTGTGAATAAAAGTTAACCATTTAATTTAATTTTAACTAATCTCCGATACAATTAGGATGCATTAGAATTTTAACAACTGGTATTTAGTTTAGGATGTCACTAAACCACTTTATCAAATTAAAACAACTTAAAGTTCTGAAAGAATAAAAAAAAAAAAAAAAAAGTAAACACGGAATGATTTTTATAAAAATCTAGTTTTTAAATAATGAAGGGAATTTTGCAAATTAAATTATAAAATCCGATAAACAGTCACTCAGAGAGAGTAGTAAAATCATTGTTTTAAATGTCTCGGTTTATTTAGAATGCTATGAAATTATGCATTAGGATAACCCCAATTTATGAATTAAGAAATCCCGAATGATATTGTTACAATAAAATACAGTTGTGAGATTAATCATTTAAATTTTATTAGGAATAATAAAATATTTACACTTAATTATTTAGTTAGTTGACTGGTTGTGGGGCTTAAGGTCGATTGACGACTCTAAGATCCTAGGCCAGTAGGTGGAATACCCTACGTGGGGGTCTTTCTAAGGGGTCCTAGCTCATACTCACGCGAGTTTCGGAAAAAACTGCGGAAAATGCCGAACGATTAGGTCGATTAGCGTGAGTTGGGACCGAATCTGACACTTACCGCAACTGATAGCTTTGAGAGCGAACCGCTCGGCTACTCGTGGGGCTTTAATCAATTGGAAAAAAAAATGAAAAAAGTGGTGGAGGGATGCAATATTTAAGAAAACTTGGAACAAAGCAATAGACCTAAAAATTCTGTAGTTAATGAAAATTCTACATAAGTGAAGTCATATTGCATATGTAGACTTGAATGTGTATACTCGCATGAGGATCACTTTAGAAGATCCTTCATGAGCTGCAATGAAAGCTTTGCAGCTGTCCAGTATAGAAGATATAAACTTCTGAATGTAATTTTGGCTAATTTCATGAAACTAGACCCTAATAATGCTTTGCTGCAGTTTTTTCTTAGAAGCAACTTTCGTTCCCTTTATATGCCAACTATTTTCACTGTGATTCAGGTCAGGACTATTCCCAGGCCAGTTCAAAATTTGAATGCCAGATATTTTCAAATAGGCTTGCACCTAAAGCATGGAAATTTGGGGGAAATTAATTTTCAAATAACCATTAAGTTGTGGAAATGAAATCTTGTTAATTAGGAACTGAAATCACTCATGAATAAGTTGGATTGTACTTACCGATTTCGCTGTGTGACAGGGTGAATAGTCCAGATCATTTCGAATGACCTTAAATAACGCACTTTGAGCCCTCCAGCAAGATTCGGGTATGAACGAATGCATTCACAGTTCCAGTAATAAATTTCAGGCATCCAACACCTTTGTTGGATATGAACCCCAGAGCATTTGGCTAGCTGGGGATTTTACAGTAGACGATATGCAATCAGGATGATAAGCTTAATTTTTATGTCTCCGAAAATACCTCATACCGTCCCATCCATGTATGTTGAACTGTGGAAAAAAATTACCGAGTCCCACTGAGCATTTATATCGATGAGAAATACTCTTTTGTGCAAGAAAGTCGCTTCTGCATCATATTTTTGGTAAGTAAAAGCTTTTTCTTGGAGCAATAAGCATTCAGACCGCATTCGACAAGGCGTACTTGGACAGTTCGTGCGCTTAAATTAAGGACACAGGCCTTCTGAATTCGACTTTTAAATCAGGAGCATTTGCATGACAATTACTCTGAGAGGTCCGTTTCAGATATCAATCATCATAATTTTAGGTTACCCTCTTTCGGACCGTTCTCATTCTTCGCCCAACATTACCAGTTTCATTTTTTAATTTAATCTTTTTCGAAACTGTCGCTTGATTGCAGAAATTTTTTTAGCAATTACAGGTTTCGAATGTCCATCTTAAGCTAAAGCAAGTATCACACATTTTTTCCCTTCCGTCGATTCCCACCATTTTATCGCTTAAAAAATAAGCAAAAGAACTGTTTTCTTCTTTCGTCGTGCTATTTTAGAAATCCGATTACGCAATACTTTGAAAGGGCTGTAAAATGCGACAGGAAAGTGAAGTGGTATCATATCTTGCTTTGCAGTAAATAAGATAATTTTATGTGAACAAAATAATTTATACTTTAAGAATTTTTTTTTTTTTCTAGTTGATGAAGTTTTTTTGTCCACTACTTTATATACACATGTATATGTCCCGATATTGTTTACTAGCGACACAATATATCCATAGCATGTTGTCTCCCAAATAAAGAGTCGAGAATGCCGCTCCCGGGGTGATACTTGAGTGGAGATTATTCAACAGGAACAACACAAACAAAGCCCGCCGATTTTCCTGTGTGTTTGCTTGCATAGAGCTCATTTTAACGCGAATTGTAATCTCCTCCTTCACTTCTTCATTGGTTGTTAACTTAATGATTGACAGTTGAGCTCTGGTCCAGATATCTAAGGTTCATTAGTATGCATTATTTAACAGCAAAAAACGTACGATTGCACAAACTCAACAACTTTTATCTTAAAAGTTTTTTTTTTTTTTTTTTTTTTTTTGTATTTTGCGTTATACATGTGCTTTACCGAGAAACTAACTTTACAAGGGCACTACCAAATTAATTTCAAGTTATGAATTTTGAATGGGATTTTATTTAGATTATTATAGAAAATTAATTTAAAATAATGAAATAATAATTTAAAATCCTAATTCTTTCTATTCCTTCATATCCCCGCCTCTCGAAGACGATGTTCCTCCAAGTCTGTGGGAACTCACCAGGAGGTAGAAGATATTCCAGGAATAAAGTTATATAGTTTAACGTTTAGAAAAAGTATATTTATGTCCTTTTTCTTTTTCTTTTTTTTTTTTTTAGCATCTAATGTTCAACTTTCTTAGCTTGGTTAGACATATAATTATATTAACAGCAACAATACGCAAGCACAGCAAAAGTGTATAAGATGATGTAGCATAAGTACAGAAAAGTTTTTGCCACATATAGAGACCCCTATTTTTTTTTTTTTCGAATATCTTTGCCTATGAAGAATATAAATAACTTCTGTACAATGTATCTAAATAATCCAGATTAGCGATAAAAAGTACAAAATTTGCAATGCATTATTTTTTCTAAAATTGTATTGGGCCTCACGCATATTTTCGTTGATGGTGTATTACTACAACGTAAGGAAATTTTTGTAAGTAGAAAAAGGAATTACAGCACATTTCTTTATTATTATAATGCATATTTACCAAAATAAAATTTTAGAGAATAAATCCAACAATGATTTTCTTATCTTAATGATAGCGGAAATTCGTAAAAAATGTTCTTTGTCAATGAATCCTAGCTTCTACCAAGTTTATCAGTATCAAAGGAAATGTAAGATAATATAATATATATATATATATATATACCCAAGTAGCACAGGAACGTTCTGTGAACGTCTAATAACGGTTTCAATAGTTCAAACACCGTGTTTCGTGACAAAAGAACGTTCTAAAACACGTTCAGAAATAGTATTATTTAGAACGTTCTGAAAATGTTTGATTTGTACCATCTATAAAACGTACAATTCTAGTTCTATATAGAACGTTCAAGTGTGACACCGTCATAACACGTTCTGTAACAGTGTAATTATAACGAATATGACAAAATGACTTTTTAGTACTATTGGTAGGGAAAATAGGTTAATCATGAAAATTTTTGACTTCAGTTTTTGATTTTTTTACACGTTTTGTGGCGTGAGGAATCCGGAAGTCAAAAGGTTGGTATGGTATCTGTTAATGTGTATCGGCTTCGGCACCTATTAGTGTGATAGCCCGTTAGTTCATGTACACGATATCTCAAGAACAAATGATTGCAGAGAGATCGGACCAGTTTTAAAATATCACTTATGATATTGATAAGAATCTTATTGAAAAATTTGCAACATTCTAATTTAAAAACTTCGTAAGTTATTCGAAATTTAAAATTTTTAGCATGATAGAGAATAGAGCATTTTTTACATTTTCAGTTTAACGTTTTGTTAGCACGTCAGTAAAGAATGCTTCTCAATAATCAGTAGCGGTAAGATGAAAAAAAATTACAAAATTTTAAACTCATAGAAAAATTTTGTGGATTTTGTATTTCAGGAATCAATGTATGGAATTCAACCAAACTTGTTACAATAATAGATCTTGCCCTAAATTGGAGTTTATTTGAATTTCATTTGCGATATATCGTCCGATAGATTCCGGTGCTATGCAATGAAACCCTCCATTTATGGGACGGCTATATCTCAGCTTCTATAGTGTACAAATGCATTAAACTTGATATATTGGCATATATCATCATAACCTCTGCTGATACAATTTGGATGTATACATTGTCCAACAGGTGGCATTGCTAATCTGCAATTTAATCATTTTAACGGAAAGGCAATATTTTAACTTTTGTGATTTAACAATAAATTTTGTGATACACTGAAGTTATAAGTGAAATCGATTTTATGTAAAGCTTTACTGGTCCATTTTGGATGCACATCGGCCAACAGGTGGCGTGGCTATGTTGCAATTTAATCTCATAACGGAAACGGAAAATCTCAACTTCTGTGATTTATAAATATTGTAAATTTGGTAAGTGAAATTAATATTACGCAAAACTCTACAGATTGCCTTTGGGTGCATATCGGACAACAGGTGGCACTGCCACGTTCCAAAATTTTCCATTCACAGAAAGGCTATCTATCAGCTTCTGTAATATATATACTCACCAAACCTTCTGCGTGACATACATTTCATATATATTATTGATTCAATTTGGATGTATAACGAGTAATAGTCAAACAGTTTTTTTTTATTATTATTATTCATAGGACATTGTTTTTTCCCCTAGGAATAAGTATACATCATCCCTGGGGGATGGGGGAGGGTGGATAAAAATTTTTACTATGATTATCTTTCAAAAGAATTCGATATCACCCTTAAAACGAATAATTGAAACATCGTTTTCTGATGATTTAAAACAAATTTACTTTTTTTTTTTTTTTTTTTTTTTTCATTTGTAATAATAATAATAATAAACCCTTAGAAAAATAGATTTTCTAAGATCTTCTATACAGCATAAAAATGATTGTCTTCTGTCATGAAAATCTATGCATTCCCCAGATCCAGAGTTTAGATACAAAAAGCTAATCACGGATGTTATTGAATAAGTAATATAGTGCTTTACGCGAGTTTCAAAGAAAATCACGGGAAAACTCCGAAAACCTAAGTCGACGAGCGTGACCAGGAATCGAAACCAACACTTCCCGTCTGTAAGGTTCGAGAGTAGAACCTCGCGGTCTCTAATACTCAACGGGAAGTTACAGAAATTAGTTTTTTTCTTCTTTTCTTTAAGTTATCATTCTATTTAAGTTTAAATGTTACTGATAAATTATCAATATTGATCATGTTGTTAAATCATTACTCTGTTTGATTGGTCTTATTTTATTTTATTTATTTTCACTGAATATTTTGTTCAATACTGAAATATACACTAAAACAAAATATGCTTTTCCGTTTAATTCGAGATTTTAAAATGGAAAAATAAAGTGATCTCATAAGTTTTTAAAATACTTTATAAAAATTTAAATAATTGTTTAACTCCACTAAATTGTTCCTTAAAATATTGACTATATGTTTTCTACAGCTATAAATGCTTAATAAATTTCTGTTTCAAATGTTGAACTTTGAAACATGAATATTGCGGATGCAAGAAGGGAGAGCAGATGATAACATCGACATCTGTGGATTGCATTTATTTAATTTTCGCTGACCGTGCAACTGCAAAGTCAAACGCCAGGCGCCGGCGCCAGGTCTTGGGAAAGTCGTGTCGTTATGTGAGGCGGTAATTTTAAAACATGTAATCTGATTTGTTCAGTTTTAGCGTTATAAAGACTAGGATAAGCTTTAGAAAAGGTAAAAATGTAATATTTTTAACCTGTAATATTCTCTATGTTCTATTTATTAAAGTCTTATTTTAATATCAATTAAACAATCATTTTCATATCTGCGTTCTTAAGCCTAACTTTTGATACTTGAAAGCAGCGTTGAATCGCAGAAAAAACTGCTCCTGTTACAGACAACCGCTTAGATATTATGGATTCATTTTATTAAGTTAGTCTTCTGAGATGGAATTTGTTAAAATAACTATTTTTGGTTATTATAATTCTGAATGAAGTATGAAGAAGTCACAAAGACTTTACAAGATAAGAGCTAATTTTAAGTGAATGCCCTTCCGACTGGTCATTGTGTATTTTAAAATGCTAGTTGGAAGGGTGTTTTCTCGAAGAAAATTCTTATGAAAATTCAGAAGGTTCGTAATTCTTTTTTTCTTTTCTTTTTAAATTCTGAAGTATTTATTTAATGTTTATATGATAATATATATACAATCTAGGTTATGCAAATTGCACATTTTTAAAATAATATCCTAAGTTTCACCGACTTACAATTTTAAATATCTCTTTACTGTTATTTATTAAATAAAATATATGAAATTGTTTAACTGCATAATAAAACAAAGATTCAATTCAATTTTATTCCACATCTTTATAAAAAAAAGATATTCTGCTTAAAAAAAAAAGGACGATTTACTATATTATTTATTAATACTAATAATATTTACATTTATCAATTATTTAATATGCCATGATAGCATAATTACATCAAATGAGGTAAAAATTGCGTTGACTCAATTTAAAGAAATTTAAACATTTAAAGAATACCAATTACATTGCCATGTGGAATAAATTTAAATACCTGCAAACATCATTTTTGTAAACTGCTGCTGTAAACTGAAAATATTTATACACACATGCACTGAAATTTAAAAATATGAAGTATGTTAAATATTTTAGAAAAATATTTTGATTAAATATATATATATGTATTTAAGTATTTGGAAATTTTTAAAATTTCCTCCTTCTAACTAATTTTTAATTTTTTGTTTCAATTTCTTATTATTATAAATTAACAATATATTCTAAACTCAATTATATATTATTTTAGCGGTGTATTGGTACATTCATTTTTGAAATTATTTTTTATGTTGGAATATTAAAATTTTCTATGAACTTCAGCATTCAAATATATTTATAAACTATCCATGGACTTACAAAGTAGTACCCAGAAATGTTTAGAATATACAGGGTGCAAAGTCGAGAGCAGGCCTTTATTTGCGCAACAATTGGTCTCAGACGTCCTCCAATAAGAAAATGTATTTAAAAAAAAATGTAAGAATTCATTATGTGACATGTTTAAATTTAAAAAATCAATTTATTAAAAATCACAAAAACTGTTAATTTTTATACAATTTCATGACACTAATAGTGAAAGTTGAGTTCGAACCTAAAAAACCTATATAACACAAAAAGTTTCACTTTTGTGCACCCAAAATTGTCTGAGATAGTTAGTTTCAAATTTTAGGATTATTTCGCATTTTCTCGGGCTTTATTAAAAAGTCAATAAAAAATTCTTTAATAAACCCAGGGAAAATGCAAGCAAAGTCCAATTAGGATTTTTAAACCGATCCCTTATTGAAGGCCGAAATATGTTAGAAAATCCAAACTTTAAATATCTTGTTCCATTTTTGGAGAATAGAAATGAAACTTTTTGTTAGGATGAGTGTCAGTTTTTCTAAATATGACTATAGGGATCTGGGACTATGTAAAAAGCTAGTTTTTGCAATTTTGAAAAAATAGATATTTTAAATTTAAACATGTTATACCACAAATGCTCATATTCTTTAAAACATTTTGTAACTGAAACTATATATTTGCGACCAATAGTTGCGGAGATAAAGGTATATTCGTCACAATGCTTTGCACCCTGTATTTAAAAAAATAATATTTAATATATATATATATGTATAAATGAGTTTTTAATCTTAGTTAAAGCCAAGCAACAGATATAAGATCCCTGAAACCACATAGGTCAATGAGAAGGAAATTACAACAAATTTAAATAACCTGGGGTGGCTGATTGTGATTTATTGAAACATTTATTTTTTATTTATTTATTTTTATTTTATTTAACTTCAGTCTAATCATAAATTTATTCCTATATTGTTAGTTGCAATTTTAATAATTTTGCCGGTGCGTAAAAACCACATGAAACTCAAATCAAAAGATACAAACAAGCAACGAGGAAATAAAAAATTAAGACAGCATTTTAAACATTTTTTTTAGGAAAAGCTTAGAATGGTAGGAAAAAAAAAAAAAAAAAAAAAAAAAAAAAAACTCATCAGGGGTGACCCTTTTCGTCGTTGAGCACCAATGTACGATTTCGTTCGTTAGCAGCTATAATAGCAAATTGCTAGCGGGCACCCTATCGTACAAGAAATTAATTGAAGTTAGAAATGAAGAATAAATTGGAATAAATCTTCAAGAAATCAGAGAATCAAACAGAAAACAACCATGAAAAACAAACATTAATCATAGGATGACGCATTCGGAATCACAAGGATTAAAACAAGCAAAATAAATCAAGAGTTTAGTTGTACATAGCAGAGGAAGAATAATATGATACAACACAGCAACAGGGATATAAATTACTTTTTTTAAATTCAAATAATGTTTGAGAAATTTTAACATACTTACTATTCCTTTAATTTCAACGTATATGCATGAAAAATTCCACATTTTATGACAGTAATTCCCAAAAAGTGTCATATCGTGTCTATGTCCCTTAAAAAATTCCTTAAATTTTGCATTTTTAAAAAATTTCTTTTTTCCCCTAATCTGAAGATAAGGACGTTATAGTATTAATTACGAAACTTTGAATAAACACCATAAAATGCAAGAACTCGCAACTACTACAAACAAAGCACGGCTTCTACAAACAAAGCGGCAACGCATTCAACACACTCAACGTGCTATAATGCAGCTCTCGTGCCTACAATGTTCGCCTGATGAAGTGTTGTGTCTTTTTTTGACCCGAAACAGTTTGTGCGAGTTCTTGCATTTTATGGTGTGTATTCAAAGTTTTGTAATTAATACTACAACTTCATTATCTTCAGATTAGGGGAAAAAAAGAAATTTTTAAAAATTTCAAAAATTTAAGAAATTTTTTAAGGTATAAAGAGACGTTATGACACTTTTTGGGGAAAATTGTCATAGAATATAGAATTTTTGATGCATATACGTTGAAATTAAAGGAATAGTAAGTATGTTAAAATTTCTCAAACATTATTTGAATTTAAAAAAAAAAGTAATTCATATCCCTGTTCATGTGTTGTATCATTATTCGTCATCAGCTATGTAATTTTTACTTCTAAAAGCTCGTACTGAGGTGATTTTTTATAATGACGTAATAATTTTTTTTTTTTTTTTTTTTTTAACTACACTATTTTGGAACGTTTACAGTACGTTTTCTGGAACGTGCTGAAAATGTGTATAACGTTTTGAAAACGTTCTAAATACGTTTAGAACGTTCTGAGACCGTATACATAGAACGTTCTCAGAACGCTTCTATAACACCGATGGTGATAGTTACACGTTCATTGAACGTTCTCTGAACCGTACTATTGTTCGTCTTCAAGATGGACAGATAGACGTCTATAACACGTTCAAAGTGAACGTTCTTAGAACGTGTTTGCAGAACAATTTTTGAACGTTCAGAGAACGTTTCGGTGCTGCTTGGGTATATATATATATATTATTTACAATATTTATTTTTGGGTAAAATATGTCATTGCAATTTGCTTATTTATTATTTAATAAAAAATGCAATTATTTAAGAATAAATTGTATAAAGTAACTTTCCTTAGTTTAAAACATTTTTCCCCTCGCATATATTGTTAACGCTAATTATAAATTACGATGATTATATAAATATGACTGCTAGCTTTATTGAAAGAAACCTAAGGAAAAAAAAAATTTATTTTAACTATATGTAAAATTATACCTTTAGCAATATAATTAAATTACAGCATAGGAAACTACAAATATAGAATTAACAAATGGAAAATTTAAATAGAGCAGAGAGTTACTTCGAGTCGGACCCTTTGTCTTTACAGTCTTAAAAGAACGTGTCAGAGGATTCAAAATGAGTAATTTAATTTGAAAATAGATGACCTAGTCTTTATTATTATTATTATTATTATTATTATTATTATCGTTATTTTTCCAAAATTTGATTCAAAATAAAAGCAATTTTTAAACAAGAATTTCATAATGTGGTATATATACTTAATAAACAAACAAAAAATTATAAGTTTATCTGTTTTAAAAATGAGGATTTGTAAACATAGGTATTCATAAGTAAGATATAGCTTTTTCACTTTTTGACAAAATAACTTGTAAAAAAATTAAAGTTTGAAATTGACAGTTTTGTATACATATTGTAAAATAGGTAAAATTAAGCTCACAAATACGGTAAAAGAGGTGAATTAACAGAATTATTTTCTTTCTTGAGTATGAAAAAAACTTCACTGAAATTTATTATTATTTTATTCAAAATGTGATTGATTCAAACGACTCATATTAGTTGTTAGTTATTACAAATTTTCAGTTATATTTAAATAATTCATCATCTCAACAATTTCAGTGGAATTCTCTCAACATCAGTAACTGCCTTTTAATATTTTAAGAAATGTGTCAAATTTCACTTTCGGTTTGAGAGAGAGTTTTATAATTAGATAAAATGATATTTATTTATATTCCCAATTTTGTCTGTGTGTTTTAATATATTTTAACACGTGACGAAAAAATAACATATGATGATAAAATATATGAAAAAAATATATGTGGATAATTTGGATTGTCCTAATTAAGAATAATATTACTGCGGAAATAGATACTTAAGTTGCTCATTACTTTGTTTTTCTCTTTTCTCTTTCCTCTTTTCTTTTTCTCTTTTTTTTTTAATTTTGTTAAAATATTTTTGTAAAACCATTTTATTATTATTATTATTATTATTATTATTTTATTCTACGCTATGATATAATTTTTAAAAAAATGTAACCTATCATTAAAAGTGTATGTCAAATAATAGCTTGAGCGTATGTGGATACTTTAATAATAGACTGTAACTTTTTTATCTTATTTTATAGAAAAAGTAATTTTGATAAAATGTAGGACACGTGTACCTAAATTACAAAATCCGGTGGAAAGCATGTAACTTTTAAAGGATTGATAAAAAAAAAAAAAAAAAACTGATATTGGCAAGAAATCAAGTTTTAGTAGAGTATAATACATACTTTTTATGTTACTTATTTTTAATAAGGTTATTTATATGAAGCATTCATATTTCAATACCTAAAAAATAAAATATTGAATTATATTTTTATAGCTTAATATAATATGGCAATCTTAATTATTTCAAGAACGATTTATATACAGAAAATAAAAGAAGGTGATCCTACATTTTTTATTTGTGGCTAAAAGAAATTATATATTTTGCTAGTTAAAAATTTTAAATTAATTGCTTGAACCAATATATCGTGTTTAATTTCACAAACGCTTCAGAGATTAAATAATATATATATATATATATATATATGTGTGTGTGTGTGTGTGAATTAGAAAAGAAATTTAAACTTTGCAAAATGCTTTAATCACTATTTCCGTAATATATATATCTATATATTGATAATATATTAATTTTTAAGTTGATTGCCATCGAAATCGATCTATTACAATCACTTATTTTATTTTTCTACACTTTAAGAAACTTTTCGTGAAATTCGAAGTTTTGACCATTAATTTAAACGATCAGCTCTCGTCTTTGAGAAAAATGTTAGCATTAGTATTTGTAGCAAATTGTTGCAATTTTCGGAGTAATGACCGTTTTTAAAGGTCGCTTCCCTTTTTTGAGAAAAAAATCCTGACGGATTTACGGGTATGGCTTTATTTTTATGGCCAGTGAATTACGATGAACTTTTTGCCGATCACTGAACGTAATTTACTGTTGATTTTTTTTTTTTTTTTTTTTTTTTTTTTTTTTTTTTACAGTGTGTCTGTAAATGTCTGTCTATGTGTCTTTTTATCTATAATTTTAAATTTGTTATCTCAAAAAATTTCGAATTCCGGAATCAATCAAAACCGAAATTAGAAAAATCTATTTGATCAGTTCGTTGGCCGATTTGATCCACCGATTTGCTCAAAATTGGCTGTGCCATTTGAAAATTCCAAACAATTACATAATATAAGTATTTATGAATTGACTTGAATAAAACTAAGTATTACATATCCCTTATCAATATCTTAACCAACTTATTAATTAGCTTGATCAGCCACCTTGTTTAAAATTAGTGGTCATTTAAAATTCGCCAAACAGCAAATAAAAATAAATAATAAAAATAAAAATAAATAAATCAAATTAAATCAACTTAACCTAATTTATAATGCACGTTTGTTAATTCGCGATCAGTTCATTTAAGCTAATAGCACTTTTAAAGAAATACTAAATGAATTGATTATATGTAATATAAAATAACGAGTAATTGTGTATAGCATATATATGCAGCATTTAAAATATATTAACGGTTAAAATATATAAAAAATAAAAGCATAAATTGAAATTTGTCAGTAGTTTATTTTTGCTTGCATTAAATCAGGAACATTTCATTCAACCCTGTTAATGAAAATGCATATATATATATATATATATATATATATGTATATATGCATACATAAATATTGTTTTCCTTGACAGTTACTGAAATCACTATTATAGTTGAGGGAGCAATCAGTTAGAGGTTGAAAATCCAGAAGATTTATCATGGGTAAAATAAAGAAGGCTTGCAAAATGTTTTTAGTTTTTAAAATATAAATAGTAAAAAAGGTGTCTTAAAAATATTGTTACATTCTTTTTTTTTTTTCTATTTTTATAGGAAAAACAAAATTAAATTCAAGCATTTAGATTTGCTGTAGATACCGAATATTTACAATGTCTTTTAGAAAATGATAAAAACAACAAAAACAAACAGAAAATTAGAATGAAACAACAGTAGAAACTACTGAACAACTTATATTTATTAAATGTAATAAAACAATAAACAGTTGATATTTATACGTATTTGCCATTCTTGTTTTCTGAATTTTTAGTCTATTATGACGCTAGAATAAGGGCGACAATTGCCTAAGCTACACAAACATGTCTTCATGGCATTCTCCTTGAACTGTTGCATTTTATATCTCTCTTCTTTATTTAATAGAAGAAAGAAACGAATTAGAAAAAAAATGATTTTCGCTTTTTTTTTTTTTTTTTTTTGGACGGAATTAAATGTTTGATCCCATTTTTTTTTTTTTTCTGTGTATGTGACAAAAATTTTGTGGTAGGTATAGTTAAGGAACTATTGCAATGAATTTCCTAAAAGTTTACGTAGTTCCTCTTGACATAAATCGGTACACATGAAATTTTTGAGCAAATCACCCAATAGTGGCCTTGTTACATAGCGATTTATCTCATTTACGAAAATGCAATATCTCCGTTTCAGTTAATGTACAAATAAATTTAATCCAAGTATATAGATTAATTCTTAACGAAAAATAAATTTTTACGATATTTCCTCAAATGATGTGAGGATATGATGGTTGTGTATTATTCCAATTTACCGCTTCCTGAAATCAGTTCCTTCAAATTTAATAGATGTAATTTACAATATAATGAACATGAGAGACATTTTATACGCAGAAAAAATCTTGTACACATTATCTTGGATATTTGTTAGCAATAATTAAAATTAATGGCACCATTGCGTATGAATGTAGATAGTATTATAGATTATATTTTTAGATGTTAAACATGGTGCTGTCCAAAATTCAGATATGTCCAAATTTATTTGCTAAATGAAGTATTTTCTGTTGGTATAGTACATTGCAAAGTAAGGATTTATAAACGCAATTTTAAATAATAAAATACCATATTAAAAATTAGAAATAACATATTTGTACAGATTTTTAAATAAATTTTTAATTAATTTTAGTAATTTAATAGTTATAAAAATATTTTTGTCAATATATTACAAATAAAAATTACACTAATTTTGCTTTTTAAAGTTTGTATTAACGTCTAAAATATAAATAAATTAGTATGTTGTTGCAGCCACAAAATTTTCTTCTATATTTTCCTTTACAAATTCACGAATTTCAATTGTTTATTAAATTTTTATTGTGATCATTTTTCATGAGGATTGCAGACGATTTTCATCTGAGAGAAGTATAACAATAAATGTTTGGAAAAGTCAGTTTTGATCCGATATATTAATAAATTCTTTTTTTCTTTTTATTATTTTTCTTTTTATTATTTTATTTTTCTTGTAAAAAAAAAAAAAAAAAAAAAAAAAAAAGTCGGTAATTTTGCATGATATTTGCAGTGTTCCTATTTATAAATAATAGTTTTACTATTTTTACTGTTATTATTATCAATATTTCTCGTTAAATTCACAAACGTTCATTAAAAAGAAATCTCATTATATTTATTTACATGAAAATTTCCCCTATAATATCATATTAAAAATCATGAAAAAGTGGGATGATAGCACTACGTGTTGAGTTATTAACTCCAAAATGTAATTAGCAACAGTTATTTAGATCAAGATCCAACTAAATGCTAAGTTTGATTAAATTTCGTTCATTGGTTCCTGAGCTATAGCGTTCACAATATTTATAAAACACACTAACTCTTTCACATAAACAAACCGATATACATTTTCTAAAAACAGTAAAATTGTGTTCAGAAAATCTCAAAACGAGTTAATCCATCTAAAACCTGAGGTCAAAAATTCTCAGCACACCAATACTTTCTTATTAAAAAAAAAGTAAAAATGTAGAAAACTTAGTAAATTGCAATATTCTTTTTTCATTATATAAAAAGAAAACAATAATATTTGAGAAAAAAAATAATTTCTGTTTCAATTACAGAATATGATTAAAAGTTCCAAATAAAATAAATTTATAACATGTTTTCAAATTTGCACAAAAAACAGTTAACGCGTATTTATAATCAAAAAGTAAGGAAAGAAATTCATATAAAATTTAATAAAATGAAATATTTCTGAAATACAATACGATAAGGTTTTAAGTAACATATCAGTTTTATTTAGTTATTCTGTTACACTTCGTACAATACAATTTTAAAACTTTTCCAACAACAACAACAACAAATAAAAAAAAATAAAAAATAAAGAAAAAATAATACTTTAAACAGAAAGCAAAGAAAAGCATACAAAAAAAAAAAAAAAAAAAAAAAAAAAAAAAATCTTTTGAATTTCTTGTCTTTGATATACTTCTTTTAAAATGAAATGTCCCCAGTCCTTTGTAGTTTCAAAGAATATTCTACAATGCATGTCTGAGAAATAAATTCTCTTTTCATGTTTTGCAGAATTTCTCTTAACGCATGTAAAATAGTTAATTAAAAAAGTCTTTTTATTTATACATTAAAATATAAATTTTAAATACAATTTCTCCATTTGTAAGTAAGTTGTATACATATATATATATATACATACCTGGAAAAATTTATAATTTATTCCGGAGTACTGTTAGCCACACCTATTTTTCCCATTTGTATATTTTCAAAGCATTTTTCTTCTTATTTTAACGTAATTACATAATGAAGAGAATTTCTCTAAAATCTTTCTGGTGTGAAAAAATGGCGAGGCTAATAGTACTGGGGAACAAATTATAAATATTACCAGGTATATCTGTATAATGTGAAAGGTAAAAAAAAAAAAGAAAAAAGAAAAATTAATAAAATAAGCAATATTAAAAAAAAAAAAAAAAATGTATACTTAATATGCAAGAAAATGCAGCAAATTAAACATATGTAAACCTAAATATAACTAAAATGTACAATATTTAAAAAATAAATACAACCAGAAAACAAAAATGAAACCACACAGGTAATATTAATTAACCCAAAAAACATCGAGGACATCTGCATGGAGCCCCATCAATGCAGCATGGGAAAACATAAAGATGTTTCAAGAGCTACTAGCAAAAATAAAAAGTAGCTTTTGTCCTCCCAACACATTACAAAGAGAAAAAAAATACTTAACCACTGCAGCTGAAACGTCAAATGAAAAAAATATTTAAATACAAAAGAAAAATTATAAAATTACACAATAATACATAAAAACATAAAAACGTATTTAAAAATAGACTAAAAAAAAACTTACCAAATGTGACAAAATTACTCGATTAGCAAACACCAATGCACTTAAAAGGAAAAACATTTACGATATTGTAACAGTTAATGATAGCAGGGATAATAAGAAAGATATCATTTGATTTCGCGGTGTCTGGCAAATAGCGAAACGTAACCTCAAGACTATCGTAATTGTTGAATATTTTTTTTTAATTCTAGCAATTTGCGAAAATAAAATATTTTTCTATACTTTAAGGCTTATATGTGATTACTAATTGGTCAAATTTACATGTAAACTTAAAATTGAAATATAACCTTTCATTATAAAGACTCCTTAACTCCAATCCAATTCCTTACTTTAATTCAAGCCTCCTTAACAAACTTATTTTTTAAATGTATAAAAGAAATTTTTGTTACAAGTGAGTTTTAAAAGTTAATCATTAGAATAAATATGTGGGGAAACCTTTAAGATATCGATACAATTAAACACTGAAAGATCACCAATATCCATATAGAATTTTTTCTCGTTAAAAAAAAAGAAAAAAAGAAGGGCAAAGGCATTAGAAGAAAAATTTCTTATAGAAATTCCTTTAATTTGTAAAAAAAAAATAAATAAATAATGAAACTATTTTATAAAAGTTTTTCAAAAATACAAATTTTAACTAAATTAATCCAGTAATTTTATTCACAATCTATAATTAAACTAAATTCTCCTTTTCTTTTTTTAATTACAAATCATAATAATGTCATAATGGCAATTACTTCCAAATAAATTTACAAAATTAAACTTGTTCCGTTTAGTTATAGGCACATTCTTACAAAAAGTTTTCAATTTATTAAATAGAGTATTGAAAAATATTTTTAAACAGAAAAGTAGTTTTATATAATCCTTAACCATAGTCCAGTTTTGGGTTATATTAATTGTAACAATTCTAATATATATTCGATTAACACGTTTGATTTTGAAAATTTATTTGTAAGTATCCCCCATTATGACAATATTATGATTTGTAAAAAGATGTATGATGAATTCTGTTCAATTATGGACTGTGAAAAAAAATACTGGATTAATTTAGTTAAATTTTATATTTTTGAAAATTATATCATGGTAGTGATTTTTTTTTTTTTTTTTTTTACAAATTATAGGAATTTCTTTGGGAAACTGTTTTTCTATTGCTTTTACAGAATTGCTTATAAAATACATATTTTATATTTTTATGAGAAAAAAAAAGTTCAGATGTAAAAGTTTTTAGGTATATTGGTGATCTGATAATGTTCAGTAGCAGTAATTTCTTAGAGGTTTCCACTGATATTTATTCTAATGATCTAATTTTAAAAATACTACTAACAAATTATAATTTAGTTTTTATATTTAAAAATTAAGTTAGTTGAGGCGTCTTGGATTACACTGCTCTGCAAAAAAAAAAAAAAAAAAAAAATTCGAGATCTGATACAACTCTTGCAGATTCTTATGTAAAATGACTTCCTGAATCCGAATTTGACCACCATTTTGCCCAATCACCCACCGTTTTCTAGATACATCCCCTACCTCATTTTTATCATTATTTGGTATTTTTATACCCAAGATTAGTTTATTTGCAGAGGAACGATGATTATTTTAACCGTTAATTGTCTTCTGACCTGAGGATCTACAGAGGTAGAAAGTTCTAAAACACGAGCATTTGTAGTAAGGAGGAAATTTGAGGGGATTTGTGCCCAGAAAACAAAAGAAAATCAATAACAACAATCAGTTTCTGTTTCTTTCTTTCTTTCTTTTATTTATTTATTTTCGCAATATTTCTCTTGTTTTTTACATATTTCAGCTTCCAGTTTGCCCTTTTTTTCACAAAACACCCCCCCCCCCCAAAAAAAAAAAAATAATAAAAATAATAAAAATAAAATAAAAATAAAAATAAAAAAATATTCAGCGAATTTTTTTTTTTCAAAATGTTGGTAAAATTCCAAAGCCCTCGCAAGAAAGTTTGACTGATTTACTGTACGACGTTTGCTTTCAATAACTCCTACGTTAAATGTTTTGGGCAGTAAAACATGAACAGTAACGTTTTGCGATAAGAGAGTCAACTTTATGGTTTTCTCGACGGTGGTGATCTTGTGTGGTGATCTTTGACACGTGTCAAAGGAGGATATTTTACTGTTCATGTTTTACTGCCCAAAACATTTAACGTGGGAGTTATTGAAAGCAAACGTCGTACAGTGAATCAGTCAAAATTTCTTGCGAAGACTTTGAGACTATACCAACATTTAAAAAAAAATCACTGTATATTTTTTATTATTTTGGGTGTTATGGTAAGAAAATGGCAAACTGGAAGCTGGAATATGCAAAAAATAAGAAAAATATTGCGAAAAAAAAAAAAGAAATAGAAAGAAAGAAACAGAAACTGATTGTTTTTATTGATTTTCTCTTGTTTTCTGGGCACAAATCCCATCAAATTTCCTCCTTACTACAAATGTTCGTTTTTAGAGCTTTTTACCTCTGTAGCTCCTCAGGTCAGAAGACATTTAACGGTTAAATTAATCATCGTTCCTCTCCAAATCAAACTGATGAGTATAAAATTACCAAACAGTGATAAATATGAGGGAGGAGGTGTATCTAGAAAACGGTAGGTGATTGGATAAATGGTGGTCATATTCGGATTCGAAGGTCATTTTACGTAAGCATATGCTGAAATGGTGTCAGAGGCAATTTTCATGCCGAGCAGTATTATAAGTATTTATGATAAAAGGTTATTAGATTTTAAGGTTATACGTTTAACTAATTCGCTATCGTGTATAAGTATTAAAAGTATGAAAAATATTTTATTTTCGCAAATTGCTAGGATTAAAAGAATATGCAACAATTGCGATTGTCTTGAGGTTGCGTTTTGTAATGTGTCTGACAATGCGAGATCAAATGAATATCCTTCTTATATTGTTATTACTATTCGTGAATGTTAAAACGTCGTAAATATTTTTTTTTAATTTTAAATGCCTTGGTATTCTGTATTCGTGTATTTTTTTCGTGTTTGGTATGTGCTTTTTACAAACTTTTTATAAGTTCTTATCTTGGTATATATTATTGTATAGTTTTTGTAATTTTCCTTTGTATTTATATAATTTTTCCTTTGGCGTTTCGAGATGCAGTGTTTAATATTTTTTTTTTCTTGGTAAGATGTAGGGGGCCAAGCTACTTTTTGTTTGTGTAGTAGCTCTTGACATATCTTACTGATTTTTTCATCCAGCATTGAGGGCCTGACTTCAACGTTTTTATGGTTAATTAATATTATTTGTTTCGTTTCATTGCTATTTTCTGGTTGTATTTCTTTTTAAAACATTTTACATTATATATATTTATATATAGATAGCTATAAATATAAATACAGATATACAGTGTTAGATAAATATATAAGAGATAAAGTATTAAATTTTTATAGTTATTAAATATAATGTGCTTTACTTTACACGAGATAACATAAAATTTGTAGACTAAAGGATTATATTGGACTAAAGGATTATTTTAAAATTATTTCTAAGTTCAGTTATGGATTAAAAATTCATCCATGCTTTTATTTCAACAGACGAATTATAAATTTCTTATTTCCTAATTTATATCAGAAATGTTTTGTTCCAAGATCATCTGCATATTTTAACAAAGCCGTTCTTAAAGTCAAAAACACCTGAAGTAACCTTTGAGAAATTTCTACATTTAATTAAAATTGAATTCAAACGCACAAGTTTCCAATTTTAAATTAAGAAATAATTTGTGATACTTCACATACATCACTTACAATTAATCTGTGAGATTTTAATAAATATAAGCAGAAATTAAATTGTAAAATAATTTAAAGAGCTATTTTCTCTGAAATTTAGCAACAGTTAATGATGTGAAGGAAATCATTTAATCTTTTACTAAGAAGTTTTAGGAAATGAAGTTTTAGAAACGTGACAAAAATTGCGATTCCAAATTTGAAGAGTTAAGGAAAATAACTTTCTATAACTTTTTTTTTCTTTCCTTTAACTTTTTGTTTTCACTAACAAAAATAAATTGAACAAAACCATTACTTTAAACTTTTTATAAAAATTGTAGAGCATTACAATCACGAATAATGTCGTTTTAACGCAAGTAATATTTTCTTCACAAAATTTAACGGTTTGTCAAAAAAAAAAAAAAAAAATCTACTTTAGGGTATTGCAATTCTTGAAGGAAATAATTGACAAAAAATAATAGCATTTTGTGTGTACATGAAAACTACTTTATTTTATATTGTTGTACATATTAAACGATCAGAAAAATAAGAAAAAACTTGAAAATGACTGCATATCAGAACCACCTATTGACCAATATTCAGTAAAATTAAGTCAGTATAATTTTTCATAAAATAAATGTCATGTCTAAAAATTAGTGGATTTATGCACAATAGATGATGTTATCTTCTCATTAACGGAGAAAATTGCAAAATAATATTTTCGCTCTCTTTTTTTTTATCGATTTTTTTTTTTTTTTTTTTAAATTTACAAAAGCATTTTTAACTTAAAATATGGTACAAGAAATTATTGACTAATAAATTATTTTAAATACCAAATAAAAAATCTTAAATTTCCATGTTTCAATTTAAATTTTCTCATATGGTGCTTTTGTAGGACATGAAAATTAATAATTTTCAATTTTATAGATTTCAATGTAGTTTTTATTTATATTAAATAGGGGGCTCTGCCCCCTGCTCGCTCCGCTCACCAACCCCTGCGGGGTTCTACCAGACTATTCACAACGATGCCTTTCATTGAATTGAAATATTAATAATACATAACACAAGAGAAAAGTTGAACAATATTATTGAAATCCACCATATTTGGTATCGCATTGATATACACAATATCTATTATTATATCGTTTATAATACGTGAAAAATCTGTTATAACGTTCGACAATTTAATAACAATTTGTCATTATTTTCAGAGAAAACATATGCTAGACAGCTAGACACACAAAATAAACAACATAGCACTAATTATTTAGAACAGAGAGAAATTCTTAACATCTAAACCATTTAGCGTTACAGCTTTAGTATATGATCGACTTGTTAAATTTTCGTCACTGTTTGACGATGAATTTTTGGGGTATTATTGCTTGATTAAAGAAATTATGAACTTATTTTTTCTAATACCTATATTTTTTATTATTGAATGTTTTTAGTTAATTTAGGATAATATGTAACACTCTGCATTTATTTCCCATGTACAGCGAGGTTTAAAATGGTTCTTCCAACAGTAAAGATGCAACTTTTTAAATTGCATTTTTTCTAGAATATGACTTAATCAGATACGTTGAAAATAAATATCTTATGTGATTATTGCAATTATTTTAAACATTTTATTAGTAGTAGTAGTAGTACGACAGGACAATTTCTTTCAGATAGTGATTTTGTGTTGTCGTCACTTATTGCATTACACCATGAATTTGCCAAGATGCCTGCCAATATCTCATTTTAATATTTAATTTCTTAAACTATATTAAATACTAAATTAAAACGGGGAAAAAAATCGCATTTTTTTAAATTTAGTGATAAGTGAAAAATTCATCCTTGATTGTATTGTAAAAACGAATTGCTGGTTTGAAGTATTCGAGACAGACCATCACCATTCATAAATTGGATGGCTTTTGAATATTTGTTGACAATATTTTCTGAATAAGTATTGATGATGGCTCCTGAATACTTGTTGGCGATATCTTCTGAATAATTATTATACTTGGCGATATCTACTGGATATATATTGATCATGACATTATAATAGTTGTTGGCTATATCTCCTAAAATTGTGTTCATGAGGGTTCTGAATATTTGTTGGCTACATCTTCTGGATATGTACTGATTACACCTTGATTTTCTTTTACATATATATTATGTAATGTTAAATTTAGAAAATAAAAATTGAGCATGGTGAATGAAATATAACAATACTGGATAATTAAATTTATAGAGACATCAATGGTACAAGTAAAACTACTTTAGCCATTTTCTTTCTAATAATACGGATAATATTTTACCTGGAGATATTTTGTACATTTAGACCAAATAAAAAATATTCTTCTTTTTTTCCCTCTTGAATTGAGTTAAAAAATATTTAAAATAAATTTGAAAAAAATCATTTTAAAGTAATGGTACAGTTTTACCTCTTGGCAAAATTTTAAATTTGGCGCCGAAGTAGCTTAGACGTTTCACGCGAAAATCTTGACATGCATAATTGCGATAGATAATTTAAGTCATCATCAAGTAAATGAAAAATTTAAAATTTGCCAGTGAGCTCCTGTATTAACTGTAACTAAAATATTTTAGCAATGCAGTTACTACATTCCTTTATGTGGAAAAATACTGGGGGGGGGGGGGGGAATGTCCTGTTGTATTAAATTTTGTTTTCTGCAAAGTTTTATATGAATGCTTAAAAAACAAAAATAGGTTGCAGATTTTATTATTATTATCATTATTATTGCACCATTTTATAATTTATATCTATATTTAAGGCATGGCTAGAGTTAAAATGGCTATTGTGGTTGCGTAAATGAATTCCTTGGCAAAATACGTACGAGCTTCTTCATTTCTAAATTTTAAAAATCGCTAAATTGGTCACAGTAAAGATCTATCCCTTTAAATATGTTTCGAGTTATAAAACTAAATCTGCATATAAACTAATAAAAATTTTATCTTGTAAATTTCATTTTAAAAATTTTTGGGATTAGCCTCTAACTCTATACCAATAGTTATTTAACATAATCATGGTATTCATTGCTAAATCTTTTTCGCCTAACGTTAAAATAAAAACTAATAATATAAACTAAGCTAATAGTATAAACTTAACTAATAATATAAAATAATAATGTAAACTAATAATATAAACTAAAATAAAAATATAAACTAATTTTTATTTCATCTTTATTTAATTTTTACTTAATATTTTATAAATATCGGTTATTTTCAAATGTTTTGCTATTCTAAATAAATTTTTCTTCTCTCGAGCATCTCAAAGATGTCAATTATTCTTATTTGCACCATTGATCACATTTTAATTTTTCCGAGGAAAGTGACACCAGAGACAGAGAAAAAAGCGTAATAATAGAAACATTTTGTACGGTGACAAATAGAGTACCTTTAAACCCGACGTTTTTAATGAATAACTTCGTTAATTAAGAAGATACAAATTTCTAACTACCGGAAATGTCTTCCTTTGAGAATTCGGAACACATTGACACCTCTAATGATCCAGAGAACCCTGCCCTCCGCGAAAAAATGCTGTCACAGACAAAAAAAAAAAAAAAAAAAAAAAAAAAAAAAAACTGTTTGCTTATTTTTATTGACTTTACAAATTTGAATTATAACAATTTAAGATAATTTCCATTTTATTAAGTGAAAATATAAATTCTAAAAGAATGTTTCATATGCAGTATGGAGTTTAATGTACACACGTTTTTAAATCCAAACATGACTGCATGACTGTGAGTAAAACTTTTATATAAAACATTGCAAATGTTATTTTTCTGCGAAATACATAGTAATAATTAAAAAAAAAAAAAAAAAAAAAAAAAAAAAAAAAACTATGAAATATTTTTTTTTTCAACTAAAACTTAATTCAAATATTTTCCTCATATCTCATAAATTTTATGTACTGCAAAATATACTACTACCACGTTAAGAAAAATATATTAAAAAAGGAGGGGGGGGGGATTGGAAATATCACAATCTCTGTACGATTTTAAGATAGTGGCTTTTTATTAGTAGATAGAATTAAATGTTAAATGAAATTCCAATCGCAATATTTATTCTTTCTTATTCTTAATCAAATAAATGTTCCTAAACGCAGGCAATGTTCCAAGTATTTTATGCTATTTTAGTTATCTTACCTTTTATTGAATTGAATGTTTGAAATTTTTTTATTTTTATCAGAATTTACATCTGCTTAAATAATTTTTAGCATACTGTTATCTAATTGAATTACATAATAATTTCAAAACAGAGTTATTCAAATTATAGTAAAAGTTTTAATCACTCTGTGATATCAAGAATAAGAATTTGCAGAGCTGCATTAAGCAGAAGTTTTTTTCTAATTTGAGAATATATCTTTGAAATGTCCATGCGAATGTTCATTATTTTAGATGAAAAGATAAACCTTAAAATAATTTTCCTGAATTTATAAGAATATAAAGATATTTCTTAGGTAAAGCATGATTATGAATAGAGATATTTTTTGGATATGTTGCAAAAAATAATTCTCTTTAAAGAATATAATAATCGAAATAGTTCTTAAAATTGTTTTTTACTGCAGGCATTTTCTTCATATCACATTTATCTTTGATATCGTAAAAATAATTTAAAAAAAAATGCCCTAATTAAAAGAAAAAGATATTTTGCGAATAGAATTATGATAATCTCTGTTTCTTGCTAACATGTCAGTCGCGACTTTTGAATACCATTATTTCACAATAAGAGTTTTTAGTTTATTTAAAGCTAGATTTCTGAAATTAAATAACATTAAAATAATTATACAAGAAAAAGTTTTAATTAAAAAACCAGGAGACTTGGAAGCTATGCATTAGCATTTCTTTAGTAAATATCATTATTATTATTATTATTATTATTATTATTATTATTATTATTATTTGAAAATTTCATCTATCGCATGCAACAGAATTTTCATTAATGCCTTAAATACAGGCAAACTTCAAATTACTTCTTGTTATTTTTGTTATCTTATTTACATTTAAATTACAGAAATCTTAAATAAAGTTTTATCATTAACAGAAATTACTTTTGCTTAATAGATTTTTTAGTTTATACTTATGTAAACGAATTTCACGATATTATTACAATATAATAGATTATTTAAAATGTACAGAACGATATATCAACAATTTATTGTAAAATTAACGATAAGCGTAGAAATATTAGATAATGAGAGTAAGATTTTGAAATGTTCATGGAAATATTAATTTCTTTATAGATGGAAAGATAAATATTAAATAAACTTGTAAGAACCATTAAAAATATAAAATAATTCCATACTAAAAAGTATGATTATGAATAAAGATATTTTTTGGAGACATTGAAAATAGCAGTTATTAAAAACTCTGTAGTAATCAACATAACTATTAATTTTCCTTTTTATAAATTTCAATGCGATTCTTTCCTTTAACATGTTTAAAAAAAATGCTGTTATCATATATAAAGAAACAGACATGTGGCGAAAGAAATTTGGTTAATCTCTGCTACATTTTAAGACATTCAAATTTCATTAGTAAATATTTTTTAAGTTTTAGAAAAATTTTATCTGTTTCTTGAAAAATTTTGTAAATCATAATATATATAATTTTCTAATTTCAAACGACTTTCCAAATATTTTCTGTTATTTTAATTATCTTACTTATTTAAGCTAGAAAATTTTGTGTGATTGTATACTTAAGATTGTTGAAAAAGATGTATACCTAACAGAAGTTATTTTTCTTAAATATTTTTCAGCATATTTTAATCCAATTTTCACAAGAATCCTTGAATAGAAATATTTTAAGTTTTAAAGCGATTTAATTATTAATTCTTATAAAGGATGAATGATCTCCAGAGTCGTATTAAACATAAGTTCTACAAATTAGAGAAAATATGTTTGAAGTTTCAAGGAAATTTTTACTTTTAAATAAAAAGATAAATAATAAATAACAAAGCGTTTAGACTCTATCGTGTTTACTCACATACATACACACATACATAGGTACATCCTCGAAAAAATAGTAAAGAATTCGGGGAACCTCAAAACGTTTATAAATACCAAAATGTCAATGTCGGATTTTTTACATGATTACAATGCTTTCCTTACGAGTGTATATTCGGAAAGTAACAAGTACCGTTTTTAAAGTTAATGAAACAGACATATAGGGACTGAAATTATGTTAATCTCTGCAACATTTTAAGATATTAACATTTTATTACTAAATATTTTTGGATATTACATCAAAATTTTATCTTCCTACATGTAATTACTTTTTCATTTTAAATTAAATAAATGTTCCTAAATGCAGAAAAGTATATATATATATGTTTTAACTTTTATTTTATTATTTTACTTTTCATTTAAACTAGAGACATATCTTATTATTTCAATATCATTCTGATTATTATTATAATTATTTGATTCTATTTCTATTAGAAATTACTTACTCTTGAATAAATTTTAGCATATTGTTATCTAAATAAATTACACCATAACTTTAACACAGCTGTTTTAAAACTTTTATAAAACTTTTAATAAACAATTCATATTAAGAGTAGTGATTTAAAGAAGCTTATTAAAAAAGAAAATCAAAAAATTCGAGACAATAATTTTAAAATTTTTTAGTAATCTTTTTTTTTTTTTTTCTTTTTCTGATAGAAAGATAGATGATAAAAAAATTTTCGTACACCGTTTAGAGTATAAAAATTTCCACCGTGTAAAATATGATTAGGGTTAAATATATTTTTCAAAGAAGTTAAAAATAGTAGCCGTTTGGAAAAAAAGACAGTAATCAAAGTACCTAAATATCTATTAAAAGTAATTTTAATTAAATTTTTATGCAGTTTTTTTCCCTAAGCCTCATTTATATTTGATAATAAAATAAAATAAAATAAAAATGCTGTTATGAATAAAAATGAGCATAAATTGGCTAATGTCTCATTCATTTTCAGATATTAGCAATCCATAAGTAAATAAGTCTTGAGATTAAATGAAAGTTCTATCTCATACATGCGTTAGTATATTTTTTATTCTAAATTAAATAAATGTTTCTCAGTGTTGGCAACTTTCCAAAAATTTTCTTTATTTTAAACATTTTCCACATTATTTAAATGAAAAAAAGAAAAAATAATCTGGTGTGAAACAACCACACGACTTCCATTACCCACTATTACACGTATTATAGGCATTTTTGAGAGATAATGTGATCAGAAAACATAAAAGTGACTTAAAGAGAAAATCGTTAGAGCCGTTTTTGAGATACCAATTTTTACAAAAAATCAATTATAGACCAGTAAACAATAATTACATACAAAAGGATATTTAAAAGTGAGTTAATAGGGCGAGTTTAAAAAATATCCGTACAGCTGTTTTTAAAGGAACGCGCTTAGAAGACCTGAAATTGAACTACTTATACAGGAAGCCTATTAATTTTCAAGAACTAACCAACTATATCATTCGAAATGACATCTAATAGAGTGTTTATATAGTAAATTTGAAGAAAATCGTTAGAGCTGTTTTTGAGATACGGACTTACGGTTCCACTTCCGGTTTCCGATGTCCCACTTCCGGTTAAACTCAATTATTGACAGGAAAACAATAATTACATACAAAAGCATATTTAAAAGTGAGTTAAAATGGCGAGTTTGAAAAAAATCCGTACAACCGTTTTTAAAGGAACGCCTTTGCGAGGCCTGAAATTGAGCTATTTATACAGGACGCCTATCAATTTTCCTGAACTAACCAACTATATCATTCGAAAGGAGATCTAATAGAGTGTTTATATAGCAAGTTTGAAGAAAATCGTTAGAGCGGTTTTTGAGATACGGTCTTACGGTCCCACTTCCGGTTTCCGATGCCCCACTTCCGGTTTTTCAATTTTCACCAAAATTTGGAAATTTCATCTGTACACCAGACGTATTTCAATTCTAAAGTTTCGTTGCTCTATCTTTATTAGTTTCTGAGCTATAATAGCCAGAAGATTCTCCACATACATACACACACACACACACACACACACACATACATACACACTGACCAATTGCCAAAAACCACTTTTTTGGACTCAGGGGACCTTAAAACGTGTAAATCAGGTGAAAACCCGATATCGAATTTTCAGACCGAATACAATACTTCCATTACCTACGGTAGTAGGGTAATGGAAGTAAAAATAGAAAACTAATGAAAATGTTATCTTTGGTAAATAATAATTTTAGTGCACTTTTAGTGCACTTTTATCTAACTTTTTTTTTTTTAAATTTGAAAATAGCCATTTATAAACTGTACTGTTAATGAAATGTATCTATCTATCTATCTATATATATATATATATATATATATATATATATAAGTATTACTTATATACATATATATATATATAAGTACAACTTTTAAATATAGACATATATGTATTGTATGTATGTATTTCACATGTTGCATGCATATTATATATGATAAATAAGATGTATTTAACAAGTCAAATTATAAGATATATTTAACAAGCTACGGAATTTCTGTAAATCAATTTATTTGAACAAGGAATGTTTTTTGAAAATAAAATTTTTTGATGCTACAAAAGTTAGAGAATATCTCGTGTATATTACATGTTATACGAGAAATAGAGTACAGATTACATCTTGTATTGAAATATATATATTTAAATCAAAATTTTAAATTAATACTGTAATCTTTGTCATACAGAGTGTTCCCGATTTCAAACGACAATATGCTAGGGATGACAGTAGGACTCAAGAGTAAGAACAAGTACTATATAGCACAGATTCTCAAACCTTGGTTAATGTAAGAAAATTGTAAAAAAAAATGTTATGAAGTGTGCGACCTCTAGTGGAACAAAAAAGATCAACAATAAGCCGAAAAGTAGAATCACTATACAGTCAGCGCATCAGCGCTGAGTGTCAGAAAGTAGAAGATTTGACATATTTGCAGGAAATGTTCAAAGTTGCGCAGCCAATATTGACATAACATACGCACTCAAAAAACATGCTTTGTTGAAACTACAAAAAACCTTTTAAGTCAACCTTTTTCTTTTTTTCCTTTTTTGACAAAAACTTCGTTTCCAGATTCAAAATTTTCATTCAAAGTTTACGGAAGTTTTGTCATCAGAATCGCTCACACACTGGCTGTTTATAAGGATAAATATCACATATCTTATCGGACTATGCAAGGACAGTGACTTTTCCTTAAATCGCTTTCTACTGAATGGAAACAAATTCGTTTGGGAAACGATACAAAATTTTTATTAAAAATTTTATTAAAAAAATTTAAAAAGAAAGAAAATATTCCTTTCAAGGGAACTAATTAAATAAATAAAACCAATAAATCTTAATTAAATTTTACTTTTAATAAGTTTAATCATATTACGAGTTTTTCGATATAAACAATTAATTGAAAAATAAAAATCTTTTCAAATGAATTAGTTAAATAAATGAAAAATAAATAATTTAAAATCGTTACCATGCGGCGTAGATGAATGAAATGAAGGAATAAATTTAAGAAAATGAAAGTTAAAATTCAAAGGATACAATTGAAAATAATAATAATAATAAAAATAAAAATTAATTTTCAAAACCGAAGGATTCTTTCTGTGGTGCATGTCTTCAGGGCCCAAGCTACCTCTTTGCACAGTTTTGCAGGTCTGCGACCAATAGCCTAAATACCTAAGCGCAGACACACACACAGACATACACACACACACAAATACACACAGACACTTATTTTTATTTATATAGATATGCACGGTACATCGATTGTTCAAATATAACAATTTTTGAAAAATGATAATTCTATTAATGAAACGATAATTAAAGCTACAAAGAGCATGCTTTACATTAAATATAAAGGTCGATAGCTAAATTACTTAGTTTCTTCTAAAGAAATAAAACTGAAAAAATACATTTTACAGCTTTCATATTATTCATAGTTCAAAACATACACTTTACGATCGTATTACAAGGAAATAATAATAATAATAAATGAATAAAAATAACATCTTATAAGGTAATTTTATAAAATTTTTCTCTCAAATTCTATGTGTTAAAACTTTTTTATTAATATACATATCTTTGTTTAAATAAATAATAATAATAAAAAAGTCATTTCCTAATTAATTAGTTAAATTCATTCAAAAATAATAAATATTCCATTTTCTCATGTATATAGTAAAATGAATGATTTTTATTATAATAAATTTAAACAGCTTACTCTTATGCATTATATAGAGCAGTTAAATTTGAAGAAAACATCATTAACAAAATAACCTCAGGTTATGACATAATGATCTTCTTTATCAGTATTTTTCAGAAAGAGTGCGCGTCAGCGTAACCACCACGGTGTAAAATTATATAATGAAAAAGGAGATAAATGCAAAATATACCTTTGGGGATTCGCAAGAGAAGAAAAGTGATTAACTAGGCCTGTTCCTTGGGGCATTTAGAGTTGTTTATTTAAAAAGACGTTGTATTTTGGAATTTAGAATATTTGTAGGAAAACGTCTTTAAATTTGTTCTATCTTCAACGGGTAATTTAAGTGCGTATGTTCACTTGTTCGCAGAATTTGAAAAAGTAAAAAAGAATAATCATGATTTTGAATATTTCTATTTTAAATATGCATATAAATAGATAAAGTCGCTAAATATATATATATATATATATATATATCATAATTAGCATGTAACCTCGTTATTTAATTAATATACAACTTATTTCATACTAAAAAAAATATATATAAGTTATTTATACTCAATTTTACTCACTGTTTGTTAATGATTTATATTGAAATAAAAGTGTGATTAATAATATCAAAGCATCTTTCAAATTATTTTTAAGTTTAAATTATTAATTTAAAATCTTATTTCCACATATTTATAAAACTTATTGTACAACACTCAAAATGGTTTTCAAAGATAAACTAAGCTTTGATATTGTGTCACAGATTTGACATTGTGTCACAATTCGATCTGAGATTTTTTTCAAAAAATAAATAGGGGGGGGGGGGGTGATTGAGGAATATTGGAGTTCATCCATAGAAGCTTTTCTTTTCTAAGTTTCTATAAAATAAGGATATGCTTGACCTTTACGGTGCCGTAACTGATTTTAGCTTTTAATTGCAAGGGAAAAAAAAAAAAAAAAAACTTAACTTTTTTATAGGAATGAAGCCATTACTATTTGAAATAGTGATCCATTGGAATGCCAAAAAAAAAAAAAAAAAA
Organism: Salticus scenicus; assembly: GCA_963930645.1. Taxonomy (NCBI): domain Eukaryota; kingdom Metazoa; phylum Arthropoda; class Arachnida; order Araneae; family Salticidae; genus Salticus; species Salticus scenicus. Next base: position 180,379,878 of record OZ005650.1, read on the forward strand.
AAAAAAAAGTTTATCTTCTTATATAAAATGAACAGAAGCATTTTTAATGGTAGCTCAGCAAACTGAATATCAAATTGCGGTATTTACGTATTTATTTTAGCTTTTAATTGCAAGAAATATACATACATATATTAACATTTCTTAATAATTTTATAGAAAAACACTGAATGAAGACATTTTGAAACAGTGGTGCATTGAAATTCGATAATAATAATAATAATAGTTTTAACTTCATATTTAAAACTAGCTGTTGTGCCCGTTCTTTGCGCGGGAATTTAATTGTTACTCACGGTATATTACGAAATATATATATCTTGGTTGAAGCTTACTATAATATGCTGATGAAGATAGTGAATAGGTTATTATAGTTAATAAATACAATTTGTCAATTTTCTCTTACATTCATATATATATATTAATTTGCGTAATTCTTTATGCACTAATTTGAATATAAATTTACTCAACGCTCAAAAAACATAATTTCTATTGCTATTTACATTCCGAAAAACTGGTACAATAGCTGGTAAAAGAAAAGTCGGGAAGAGTGTTCTACACTAATCAATGTTCAATGTTCAACTGCATGGAAAATTCATTAATTTTTGCAGCATTGAATTTTCAGGAAATGTTGAATCTATGGCGATATTTGAAACCGATATTGATAACAGAGGATCACTTAATATGTAAGCGTTATATAATAATAATAATAATAATAATTATTATTATTATATTTTCAAATAGTTTTACTCGCTCTACTTGGAGAAATTTGAAATTCGGCAGCCAAGTAGCTCGGTCGTTTCTCGCCAAGGCCTTTTCTAATTTTACGGCGATTGCCGTTTTAATTCATCGCCATTCATCAGTAAGAGGGTACTGTACTAAGCCAAATTCGTTTAAAGAACATAGATCTTTCTAATAAATTAATATTAATTTACTTACAAATTACTTTAAAATTAACAAAAGTTATTATTATTATTATTATTTGAATGTGGAAACTAATGTATGATAACATATTAACCTTTATCCATAGACCTATTATTACATTGGACGAAACATTGTTTTGTTAGGGGAATAAAAGGAAGAGTGTCAAAGATGAGTCAGATAATTGCAGGGAATATTTTTTTGCAGTTATCCGTTATTGGTGATTATTTGTTTGGAATGTCTTTTATTATTATTATTATTATTATTTTTTAATTAAAAGGCAAAGCAAGCAAAAACTTGTGAAAAACATTAAATTTTCAGCTTTATAGCTCTATTTTTTTTCCATTATATGCAATAATTTAGGCATAAATATTACTCCCATTAATTATCATTTATTGTAATAAAACAAATATTGCTTTTCTTTCTTTCTCTTTTCCTTTTTTTATTTTTTTATTTTTTTTTTTTTTTTAGTATGAAAGGACTATCTTTTTCAATGTGCGATTTTGCGTTGTCGCAATTTGTAGTATCCCCCTGTCGGTAAATAAATAATTAAATAAATTAACATGCAAACATATTATTACTGAAAATAAAGTTAAAAATTCTAAAACAAAGATGGCAATTTCTAATAAATTGAAATTAATGCAAAAAGCTAGAATTGGCTTAAATGTAACAATAGAAATGGAAATCTCTGAAAGAAAACAAGTATCGTGACAAAAATTTGACTATTGAAATTAATTAAAATTGAAAAGGAAAAAACTATACATCGGGAGAGTCTATTATTTATGTGCCAAAAATAAATAAATAAATATAATTCTCTTTATGTCCTATATATATATATGAACATGCATACTTTTTTTTTCTTTTATAATTAAAATAAAACTGAGGAAATTTGTTCTAAACAAATGGGACAGCTTCAGTATGAAACCTCTTGTCAAAATTTAAAATTTGGCACCGATGTAAGCTCATACGTTTCTCGCCAACACATTTATTTACGCATTTGCGGTAGCCATTTCAATTCATTGCCAAAGTGACAACAAAAATTTAAAAGCCACCAAGGAGCTCCTATGTTAAATCTATACCAAACAAACTTTAATAAATGCATATAGTTAGGGATGCTAAAGAATGAATCACAGTTACTGCATAGCTTTATATGGAAGAACAGATTTAAATAAGCCCTGTCGTATTAAAATAAGTTTTGTTTACAAAGAATGTAAGTAAAATTTATGTTTCTGTTTCTCTCTCTCTCTCTCTCTCTGTCCAGATAATACATACAATTGTTACTTTTTAATTTAAAGAAATAAATATAGAACTTAAAAGCTCTTTACAAAAATACTTAAAAAAAAAAAAAAAACTGTGAATCAACATTACTTGCAATAAAATATGTTTTATATACAAAACAATCTAACTTCTAAAGTGAAATATAAATTTTTAAAAGAACTGTCAAAAATGAGGAAAGATGTCGTCTGCGGAACAGAGTGCCGAGGACATATCAAAAAACAAAATAACAACGAATAAAATGTCGAATATTTTTCAAATATAATCATTTTAAAGTATCTATATATCTATGTATAATTTTTAATAAGTTACAGAAGCGTTTTTTACTCATATATCTGTAAATCTAATTAAAATTTTGAAAAGTTCGATTCATATAATTTTAAGTTTCGTACGGAGCTAAACCTGAGCCAGGTGTCATTGCATGCTGTCGAGCTGTTTTCTGGTAGAATAAAAACCTAAATTCCTTTATACCTAAATTCCACCCATGAACAACAGAGAAAATATTCTGAAACCATTTCGGGGTTCCCTGATTTCTAAAACGTAAAGATAACGCAACTTTTCCCCCCATTCAATGCGTTTTACTAACAAAAGCTTTATGGCGCATGCACAGAAGTTTTTTACCCATATCTCTAAATCTAATCAACTTTTTTAAATTTTTGTTATATATAATTTTAAGTTGGGTGATGATCTAAATTCCTGTCAAGTGTCGTTACCAGCCGTCCAGCCGTTCTCCTGTGATACCCGGATAAATATAGTGTTACAGACATACGGATTTCAACAGTGATTAGTCCGGTCAAATTAGACCAAAAAATAAGAGTGAAGATACGTAAAGTTACAACAAGCTGATAATCAGTAAAACTGTTCAAAATATAATTATAAATAAAATTTTGAAATTCCCCACCATTCCGGTGTATGGAAAAAATTTTACTCAAGGTCAAAGGTAAAAAAAATGAGTTTTTCGCGATTTTCAGCAAAACGGTAAGTTTTATCATAAAAATACCTCAGACAAAAATTGTAGATCATAAAATTATCTACAAAAAATGTATCAATACTTTTTTTCCTACGAGCCACCGTTTCTGAGATATTACGATCCAAAAAGTTGTAATGGTCATAATATGCATGAGTACGCCACGTATATACATCTCTAGAGTTTTGATATATGTTAAACTATTTTTTTATCGGTCATTGTAACTTACACTTAAAATATAAAATAAAAATAAGTTATAACTATAAGAATATCAGGTAAAATGAAAACAAGTCCCTTCATTTATACACCAGCGTAACCTCGAGACAACATCTGTCCCCTGTTCAATTGTGTGCGTGGCCACTGCTTAGCCAAGGATTAAAGACGGGTCATATGACTCGGAGGTGGAGAGAAAACGAATCTATTCTATAAACTAGGATAGGAGGGAAACGATAGGAGGATCCTACATAACTTGTTTTGGTGAGAGGTTGACTTTTCTCACCCTTTCAACGTATGTTTCCTTCCCTCCGGAATAATCCAATTTTTTGGCAGTGTTGACCCTGTTGATAATTGTTGACCATGTTGATAACTGTTGACCCTGTATTATTTTTCCAACGCATGAGTATTACTGCAGCATTTCAAAATGAAATAAAAACATATTTTGAATATGAATTAGCTCCCTGCCCCTTAACGTTGTTTGATGAGATCGGAATGCGCAAAACACAGAAGTATGCCATTTACGATTGTTTTGAAAAGGTAAATATTGATATTAACAAACAACACTAATGCGACATACATCATTGACGGAGGATATTTACTACATCGCGTTATGTGGGATAGCGAAGAAACATTCAACGTAATCTTAGATAAATACGTTCATTATGTACGTCGATATTTTGGTTCCAGAGTTACTGTCGTATTTGATGGCTACAATGATTACACGAGAAATATCAAAGCTGCAGAACAACGTCGTCGAACTTTAGCAACATTTTCATCTTCTGATATTTTATTTGATGAATTTATGACAGTTCCAACCACTCAACAGAAATTTCCTACAAATACTCACAACAAGTCTCGGTTCATTTCAATGTTGAAAGAAAAGTTTACTGCTGAAAATATATTGGTAAAACAAGCTAATAATGATGCTGATGTACTGATTATTGATACAACAATAGAGCAATTGAATGTGACAAATATAACAGTTGTTGGTGGTGAAGATGTAGATTTACTCGTATTACTCACTGCTCGAACTCCAACTGCAAAAACTATTTTCTTCTCAAAACCAGGAAAAGCTCAACATCAATCGGAAATATATTCTTCAAAAAGTTTATCTACTTTTGCAAAGAGTCAAAATCATGTACTATTTTTACACGCAATAACTGGCTGTGATACAACATCTGCATTTTACAGGAGCGGTAAAACAACAGTTTTCAAAATATTTGAAAAACAAGATTTAGTTCAATGTGCTCAAGTTTTTAATAATAGTAATTCAACTCAATAAGAAGTCATCACCAACGGCATTCGCTTTCTTCTTTCTATGTACGGAGCTCCTAAAAAACTACCTGCTTAGATAAGTATCGATATGCATGTTTCGTTAAAAATACTAACAATAAAAAACAAGTTCAATTAGCTTGTCTTCCTCCAACCTCAGATGCTGCTCATCAACATCTTTTTCGGGTACATTATCAAGTTCAATTGTGGCTTGGTTATCAGCTAGACCCTACAAAGTGGGGTTGGAAGTTGGTCAACAATACATTAGAAACAGTTCAAACTTTTCTCCCACGTGCGCCGGAAAAACTGCTGAACACAATTTTTTGCAACTGCAAAAAGGGATGCAGCGCTAAATGTGGTTGCAAAAAAATTGGACTGTTTTGTTCTCTGGCATGTACAAATTGTCAAGGCCGGTCGTGTTCTAATGTTGAATCACCAACAGTGGCGGATTCGTTTGATTCTAACGAGATGACATGCGATACGTCGCTATTAACGCAATTTACTTGCTCTCAGAATGAAGATGATGAAGAGGAGGAAGAAGAACAAGAACAAGAACCAGAACACGATCAAGAAGAAGAACAAGAAGAATTTGAATCAGACGAATAAGCTTCATTACTTTTTTTAATTGACATCGCTTTTATTTATTACAATCTTTGCTAATTTCCGTTATTTTGCAATGGATACAGATTAAACAGGATCATAATTGACTCGTGGAATAGGCCTACTGGGGAAATCACTTTTAAAAAAAACGCGCTAAGTACACTACCTCATAGGTGGCGTGGAAACGTCTGCATATTATGACGATTACAACTTTTTGGATCGTAATATCTCAGAAACGGTGGCTCGTAGGAAGAAAAGTATTGATACATTTTTTGTAGATAATTTTATGATCTACAATTTTTGTCTGAGGTATTTTTATGATAAAACTTACCGTTTTGCTGAAAATCGTGAAAAACTCATTTTTTTTTACCTTTGTCCTTGAGTAAATTTTTTTCCATACACCGGAATGGTGGGGAATTTCAAAATTTTATTTATAATTATATTTTGAACAATTTTACTGATAATCAGCTTGTTGTAACTTTATGTATCACCGAATGTCTAGATTGACCGGACTATGATAACGTGTTGTACACAATTCATTCGATGAAGGCTTGCATTATTGAATAAAGATTATTTTAATTCTGTACATTTTCAACATTTCTTTACCATTGTTCACATTTTACTGAAAGGTTCTTAATCAATGTTATTGTAGAAGAATTTAGCATTTTTAGAGAAGTTTTATTTTCATACACTATATTAAAATTAATACATTTAAAACTATTAATTGAAATATTATTTATTTCTAATACAGTTATAAATCTTAACATATTAATTAATCTGATATTTTTCAAGTGTTTATGTACTGTAAGTTAATATATATATATACATACACACACATTTTGAAACAGTGGTCCATTGGAATTTAAAAAAAAAAAAAAAAAAGATAATGTTTATCTTTATATTTAAAATAACTGGAATATAATAATAATAGTGATAACAATAATAATAACTAGAAGCCCTGTTGCATTTATATTGTAAAAAATCACTTTCTTTCTTTTTCTTTTCTTTTCTTATTATTACGAGGGTTGCCTTTTAAGTTTCTACAAAAAGTAGGAAAATAAAGAATTTTTTGGGAACAAACTGTTTTATTACTTTTCAAAATATTCGCTTTTAAGATTTATACACTTTTCCATCCGTTCAAACCAATTCTTGAAACAGTTTTTCCACTCTGAAATTGATATTGATTTTGGAAGGCATCAACAGCTCTTTGAGGTGATGAAAATCGCTGCCCACGCATATTTTGTTTGACATAAGGGAACAAGAAAAAGTCGTTAGGCGAAAAATCAGGAGAATATAGGCAATGAGACATTGATTCGATATTTTTATCCTTGAAATAATCAATTGTTCAACGTGCTGTGTGGGAGCTGGCGTTGTCGTGATGAAGAATGATGCTGCGATATTTGTTGTTTTTCCTGATTTCGTTGATGACTTTTGACAAACAAATTTCTGTATACCATTTAGCGCTAACAGTTTTTCGATCCTCTAAAGGAATGGCTGCGATATGTCCTTTAAAGCCGAAGAAACAAACAATGATTTTCTTGGAAGCGCTTCGTGAACAAATGACTTTCGTAGAATTCGGTTCATCCGGAAATACCGAAACAGTGGATTGTTGTTTAGTTTCCGACTTTAACGAAGATATCAAAGTTTCAGCACCTGTAACGATGTTGTATACGTATTATTTTCCCCTTTCCCTTAAAAAAATTAATATCTTCGTTAATGAGTTGTCAACTGTTCTTAAAAATTGGTTATCAGTAAATAGAAATAAAAAAAGATAAAAATAAAGTAAAATAAAACAATAAAATTAATTAATTAATTAATTAAATGTTGTAAAATTTCAGGATAAGAATTATAAATTATGTTTGAGAGTTATGGTTTAACAAGCAAGCGGAACTATAAAAGATAAGAATTAAGGATTGTTACTAAAAGTAAAAACTATGCAATTCACCTCCATCATCGAAAAGATGAGCCACTTGATAACTTCAATTTGCTTTAGAAAAAATTACGAAAAATAAGGAAATCCAGAAAAAATATCAGAAGAAAAAAAAAATCCCTTTTTAAATAATTTTGTCTCTAGCGTTAAAATTCACCACCAGATGGCGCTAATCTATTGAGTCTGATAACATTTTAAACCAATGTTCTTGCAGTATTATTATTAAAAAAAAAAAAAAAAAAAGGGGGAAAATTATGAGTTATTATTTTGATCAGTGTAATCTATAATAATAAAAGAAGATGTTTGTCTGTCTGTCTGTTCTTCTATACGTTCAGCCCCTACTGAACGCAGAAGCATAAAATTTGACATACGGGTGCCTTCCCGAGTTGATAGTGGAAACAGAATTTAAAAATTTTAATTAGTTCCGGAGATATTAATTAAAACGTCGACCAATGCCTAATTAAAAAGCGAGCGGATCGTAATTTTCGCCCTTCAGCGTGTTCCTCAAAAGAGAAAGCAGAGAGAGAAAAATTTCGCGGGTTTTTCTAAAGCGATCGTTGCCGATCTGTTGGAAATATCGAAAATACACCTATACCACGAGAAAGAGCATTTATTACCGATTCTTACGGTACAATTTTTTTTAAAAAATACGGACTTTTTATATTTTTGTAAAAAGTTTTAAAAAGGGTCGAAAATTTCTCTTTTTCTCGATTGTCTTATTTGAAACGCCCTGTACGACCGAGTAACTGTTCCATTTATTAAAAACTGGTATATTTGGAAAGGACATTTAATCCTCTTTCGAACCATATAAACATTTTTACAAAATACGGATTAGCGATCCATATTTTTAGATTTTACGAAACATCGATTTTTTCACAAAACATTTTATAACTCAAAAGCGTTTAGAGATAAATCATTTCTTTTTTTTTTTTTTTTTTGTATATAGATCTCGCTTCAACAATTGAATATCTAAAAGATTGAGAGAAAATTTCAAAAACTGAATGAGTTATAATTTTTTTAATTTTCAGTATCGCGGCAGTTTTCGATTAAATTCTGAAACTCTTGCAACTGACCTTGACATAGAAGAGAGAATAAGATTCTTCAGTGCCAGGTGCTAGAGGTCGGGAAAAATTGCTTTTTTGTTTTTCACCCGAGTTACTTTTAACAGAATAATATTGATTTTTTTTTTCCTTTTTTTTTTTTTTTTTTTTTTTTTTTTTTAATGAATTCGGTTGTAAAAAAGCAGTTTTGGAATTCTTAAATTTTAGATGGATTTCAATAGAAATCGTTAATCGCCCTTGATAGATTAGCCATTTTGAGTCTAAAATACATCATAGATATTCATTATTGTAATACATAATACATCAGTCAAAAGATATTTTAAAGTATTTTTATTGCAGGCTATTAAAATGATATAAGCCGTTCAAATTCTGTACGAAACTTTCGGAGAAAACTACGGAAAAACCAGAAAATTTTTATTCTTTTATATTTTACAGAGTTTATATTTAGATTTTAGCTCACATTTCGTACTAATAATTTTTAACGATATATAGCTCGGAATTAAGCAAGTTTTGGAGAAAACCACAGATAAGTCAGACACAAATCTTTTAAAAAATGTTATACGGCGCCGCAGGCGCCACCGAGCGGAACTTAGCTAAAGTCAGAAATTTGAAAGATCATAACATGGTGAGCGAACAGGCTATTTCAGATATTTAAAAAGGAAGAGGGCGCCGAAGGTGCTACCGCACGGAAATTTACTACGCTTTCAATAAGCTATTTTCACGATATATCGATAAGCTGTTATTAGACCTGAAACGGGAAAAAGGCGCGGCAGGCGCCACCAAGCGGGAGTTTCGTAAAGTCGGATTTTTCAGGGATCGCGAACCAGCTGGTCGCCGAAGGCATCTAGTCATTAAAATAAAATAAGACAAAATAATTCTCTACTCCAACTAAAATACCTTTATAAGTGTTTAATGTTAGGTCAGACTCAATTTAAGGACTCCATGATCAGAGATGCAAAAAACCCGGGAATTTAAAACCAAGGGAAAACCCGGGAGTTTTGGGGGAAAAACTGGGAAATTTGGGAATTTTGCGGGGAAAAAACTAATTAGAATTCTCTAAAGCATATAATAAGTTGTTTACTTAATATAAATGGTTATTTTAAAGACTTTGATGAACTGATAAGCTTATAACATTAATTTATCATTTTATTTTCAATTTTTCAGAACTGCAGCCAAACCAAAATTTGAAAAGAAACTTAAGCTTTCTTTATTAAATTAGCACTTAAGATAAATGTATTGGTACAATGTTGGATACAATTTCCATATTATACAAGCTGAAGAATTAAGTAAGAAATGTACATAATCCTGTTTCCTGTAATAGTTTGAGAAGAGAAATAATTAAGATTTGAAAAGTTCCTTAAAAATTTCTATTTTATAAAGCTGAAGAATTATTTAAAATAATGAAGTAGTTTTTAGAAAGAAGAGTTGGCATTTTATGCAATTACTGCAGTGGTATAGTTTCTTTTACAAGTTATTTTCATAAATATTTCTTATTAGAGTTTGTAAAAATTGATATTAAATTTCCTACAAGGAAAATTTTTTGATAAAAATTTATATACATATTGTTTTCCTGATTTTTAAACACATATATATATATATAAAGTTTCTGCATTTTCGAATTACTTATATATTTCCTTAAAACATATTAAATTTAAGAATTCTTTTTTTTTTTTCTGTTTTGTTTTGTTTTGTTGTAAAAAAAAAAAAAAAAAAAAAACACTTTAATTTAACACACTAATTTCTTAAATAATTCACTTAAGTTTAATGAAACTTGAATTTAGTTTTTTTTTTTTTTTTCTTTTTTTTTTTTTTTCTAAAATCTTAAGTCCGATTCTCTAATTGTTTGATAGTCATTCATAAACCAATTATGAATAAAAAAATTTAAATGTTATTAATTCTCATTAAGAATGGAAAGGATATCTCAAGAACATAACAAAATAATATTAATGAATAATGACAGAAACTTACTGTTAGTGTTAGCACCGCATTAATTATAATTAATTATTTTCTTCGTCTTCGGAATAAACATCGAAGATGCTCGAATTAGCTGGAAAGGGAATCGAAAATCTATGCAGGAATCAAAGCTGAAGTTAATTTAAAGATAGAAGGCTAAATAATTAACAAAAGTTATAAAAATAATCATAATTTGAAAATTCCCAGCTTTGGGGAAATTTCAAAATTCCCAGGGGAAAAAAAACGGCTGTTTGAAAGCCTTGCATCTCTATCCATGATAGATGAGTATTTTCAACTGCTATGAACAACTAAACCTTTGAATCATTTTTACTGCACTCCACGTAAATGCAGCTGCCTCGTCCAGTGAGTATTGTTTGCTTTTTTATTCTTTATTTTATTTATTTATTTATTTTGTTTGATTCTCTGAATTCTCGTACTAAATAGTTTTTCCTACTTCTTTCTTTTTCATACTTGACTTCAATTTTTTAATGTACGATCGGGGACCAGCTAGTAAGTTTCTGATATAGCCACTAGCGTAATGTAATCGAACCTTGCTGCTCAAGGGTGAAAAAGTTCTCGTCTCTCCTGATTAGTTTTCCCCCCTTTCTGAGCTTTTCTTACTTCAATTTTCTCTAAAATAGTGTCTTAATTGTTTATTTTCTCATTGCTTGTTTGTACTTTTTGTGTATGGATCATTAAGTAAAAATAAATTGTTTCAACAATTAAACGTAAGTCTTCAAGTTAATTTCCATTATTCTTCTTGGTCCATGTGATTTCAGTGAACTTTTATCTGTTGCTCGGCTTTTACTATGATTTAAAGTATTATTAATATATATATGTATATATATATATATATATATATATATATATATACATATATACATACAACAAAAACCTGCAATCAAATCAAAACAAATCAGTTTGAAAAAAAAAAAAAAAATCATTTTCTGCATACAGATTAAAACATATTATAGGAGTCAATGTTTATAATAAAATATCATTAATATATAAATATAGGGGAATGTCTCCGGTTGTGGGCAATCTCTGGTTATGGGCACCCCACCATATCTTTTAACAAAATGCAAATATGGTGTATCTGAGTACTGTCAAACTTGCATTGTGACAGTACGCAGTTTTTGCGCTAACACCGAATTGAATAGATGCATGGTCTTAGTAAGTGCACGCATCGAAATAAATTTTAAAAAAAAAAGTAACATAAAAGTAATTTCTGAAAGTTTTCAGTGTGCGATAAATCGAAGCGAATTAATTCAAAGTGTATTATAAAAATATTTGTCATTTTCGGTTGTGGGCACCTTCATGTAATAGGTTGTGTGCACCCATCTTTCTTTCATTTAAAGCGTGTGTTTGACTTATAAATTGTCAAATATGGTCGGTTATGTCAACATAACATATTTTATAGGTGTGTTATGTATTTATAGGCATTTTTAGCCATGTCAATCCCAGAAAAGTCAACCGATCCAAATAAATGGATTTTAATGTGCTGGTCGCATTTAAGATTGCTTAGTAGATAAGAAATCCATATAATCGACTGCCCGAAAATATGGACTTCCTTGCAGCTTCTGTATCCCTCCAAAAGAAACCTAGAAAAATAAGGCAAATTCCCCCATCAAACTGCCGGCCAAGCACGCTAAAATTAGGAAAATCCACAATCAGATGAGGATTTCGACTTCTGCATCATTTGTTTGGGGAACCTGCTACCATGCCAACCAAGAGCAAACGGAATCAAATGCAACCAGTATGATCGATTGGTGCATCTCTAGCTTTCTATTGGTATTCATATATTTGCATAATATTCACTCTATCAAAAGTTATAAGCCAAATAAAAAACTGTGCCCACAACCACAGACATTCCTTTACATAATTCACTTAAAAGCATACTGTAACCCCGTCGTACGCCTCAAATCACAGGAACCATTTTTGACTGTTTTAATCCCGTTTTATTTACTATGGAGTATGATTTTATGCGGTTTCTGATCTACTTGTTTTGTTTACACGTGCATGTACGTATGTTAATGTAACGTACGATTAAAAACAATTAATAAATATGTGTAAGTAATAATAACAATAATAATAATAACTTATCTCTCTTAACAAAGTAAGTTCATGGAGTTAGTTATAATCTCCAAATATGTATAACTATCTTCTTTTGTACAAAAAATTATCTTCTAGATATATCGTTTGCAGATGTAAGCTAATGACAAAAACATTTGCGGTACATATTTTTGTAAAAATAATCACTATATTAGAATGCATATAAAATGATTTAAGTGTAGAGGTGTTTTGTTTAAATCAGATTCTGAATTTACATCTAATTTTCAAAAATACGCACTGCTATCAATTTAGAAAATCACTATTAACGTTTGCCTTTTACTCTTTGTTTTAGATAGGTAATTAGATCTGCAGTTACAGTTATTATTTAAAAATATACCGATATTTGTATATAAATGTTTGTTAACATAATATATTCAGATAAAGTTCTCTTCTACATATTAAAGTTTTCTAGTTTTGCTTTGTGTATTATTTTGGCATGTTGAAATCAGACTTTCCAATGCTTTCAAGTAGAAAAAAAATCTCTACATCTATCTCTATCTCAATTTATACATCTATCTATCTATCTATGTGCGTGTGTGTATGCGGGGGGGGGGGTACGTGTGTACATGCACCTTTATTCCATGTCATACTTTTTAAATCATCATTTTTTTTCCTCCTTGAGTAACGTATGTGAGGTAATTAGAAATGTAAGTTTTAGAATTAAAATAAGTAAATCCATAAATAAAATAAAAACATTTAACTTCATTGTAACTTGATACTGCAAGAATGCTAATCATTTTAAATCGTTTTTGATATGTCATGGGTTGTGAAAAATTATTAATATACAGAAATTAATATACAGAATAGTGAAGTTTTGAAACAAATAACTTTCAGAACATTTTTTTTTAATGCTTTAAATCATAAATTATTGTTAAACCAGGAGTGGAACAAAATCAAATTTAATGCTTTAAGAAATGCTCCGTTATCATGGAAATCACGATGTAGTATGATAGTTTCAACAAATGAGCTATCATACTGAATATATTGGAAAGTAAAATCTTTATATTTGTTGATATATATATGTCTTTGCAAAACCGTTGCAAAAATGTTCGAACCCAAGGGGCGGGGGGGGGGGACAGGGGGGCAAGGATTGTCAGCGCTAGATATTTTTTGACAAGATTATTTTTTACTACTCATACATTTTCAAAATTACTATCTTTGTTGATTGGTTTCATAAATATCATTAAATGAACTGAAATTCATATCTAATCTCGTAAAACATCACTTGAATATTTGTAGTGTGGCTATCAAAAATTCTCCCCCCCCCCCCCCGACCCTCTTTTTTTTTATAGTGGCAACTTTGTTTTTAGGAATTATCCGTTTTTGAAAGTGCATATTTTGATAAATATAAAGCATAATTAATTTTGAAGTATTATTTCAGTTATTGTTTAAAGATGGTTAGTGTAGTTTAAATTAAAATTTTGGTGGTAATCAATGTTACCCGAAAAGATACTTTTAACACTCAATAGCATACATAATATATACGCAACCATTTAAATCTTACGATCTAAAAAGAACTTTACGTTACGTTAAATATTTAAAGACATCAAAAACATTTTTCTCATGACTGATTTAACTATTTTAAGAATCTAGAAACTACCAGAAACTACCTTTTTACTTTAAATTTTCAAATGTGTTAATATATAATTCTATCTTAACTGCTCTAATTTTTAATGATTACTATTATTTAGAACATTTTTTTCTTACACAAAGAAATTTTAATTATTTAATAAATAACTAATGTAAATAAACACAATGTTAATAATTGAGATGATGTGATTTGTGAATTTTATAGTAAAGGTAAAATAAAAGAAAGTTGATTGTATCCAAAACTAAATAGGACCGAAGTGAAAACATATGAATGACGCATATAACATAATTTAAAAAGCCTTTTTGTCATATGAAACGGCATGCAATGTTTACAAAGTATCAGTTACATCGATAGCTATTCTATTTGAGATTGGTACTTATCAATACAAAGCGGTGAATTTATGTAATACCATTAATTACCTTTATATTTTATATTCAACTCATGGTGCAATAAAATTTGGTTATTAAGAAATATGTTATGTAACACGGCTAAAAATGAATTTTTAAGCATTTCTACTGACACTTGTAATGTATTGATTTTTTATTTCCTTATAAAAGTGCCTATATAATGTTAATGCTGCTCATATTATTTTCATTCAGAATAATACTTTTGTGCTTCTACAAAACGCATGTTAATTTATTTACAGCCAGTGCAATGTATGACTGTTAACGGGCCCTTTTGAAAATTTCGCTCATATACAGAGATATATTAGAATTAATTTGTTTTTTCTTGTACACATATCGTTAGTCCTACGTATACATTTTCAATAGAAGACACACTATGGGAAAACTGGATAGCGTATATAAATTTCGAACCATTCGAATGAAATTTCCTAAGGCTAATGCACACAGACAGATCGAAGAGCAAACGGAAATGCAGCCAAACCGAAGGCATAAACATTTTTAATCTTGATAGACAGTTTTAGAAAAAGCAACATTTACCTGAAATAGTTATTAAAATAACATTAACCACATGGCTATCTACCAAAAGGAGGCATAAACATAAACATTAAAACACAAGAAATTCCGTTTGCCTTCCGAATTTCTTTTTAACTTTTAGATTTTCTGCTAATCTCCTACTTTTCATGAGCTGAGGAAATTTATGTGATAATATCTTACATTTTTCACTAGTTATGGTAGTATCATTAATTATACTAGAGTAAATATACAGGGTGATTATAATTAAAGTTACGATTTCAAAACGCTATAATTTTAAAACTGCCTATCAGAGCGATTTGATATTTTACCAGAGCAATAAGGAGGCAATGAAATTTTGTTTGGGGGAGGAAGAAAGCAGTTCCAACATGTTCCTAAAGATGACGCTGTCAGGGTAATGTCAGAGGAAACGCCTAAATGGACTCATTAAACACTGGAATGTTGTTAGCAACACAATGAAATAGCAGGAAACAATAGACTTCAAGAGTTAAGTACAATTTTTTTTATCAAAAAGACAAGAATACGTATTTGCAGCGGAAACAGTCATAGTGAAAAGAGAAAAAGGGGAGCTTCATGAAACAAATACTTTACAGATAATCAACGGCACATTTTGGAACTATTTCTTTTTCTTTTGCCAAACAAAAGTTCATTGCTTCACAATAGCTCTAGTAAAATACCAAATCGCTATGATAGGTAGTTTTAAAATTATAGAGTTTTGAAATCGTAACTTTAGTTATAATCACCCTGTATTAGTCATTAGTACACGAATAATATCTGTGTCAAAGATAATTAATTTTGGCACATTTTGTTTGTAAGGAAATGCCACTTACAAAAAGAAAAAAAAAAGGGCTTTAAATAGTGTTTTGTACAAGCACCAACTACGATAATCAAAGAGAGTTTATCTGATATAAGGCAGACATTCCGCTTAAAAATATTAAAACAACAACAACAAAGTTTAAAAAAAAAAAAAAAAAAAATAGCGTCTACATTTTTCTTTAGCGAAACACTTTTCTTTATATATATGTGTTTGTTTTCGCGACTATTTTTCTGCCGTAAGCAACTTTCTTTTATTAAAAATACGATGCTTTTCTTTCCTTTTTTCTCTTTATATTTCTTTAGGCGTTATTATAGAACGCCATTTCTAACAGTATATTAAAAAAAAGAAAAATATATATTTGTTTTAGAAGTGCTTCGGTTTTCTTAACTTTTCTCTGTTTATTTTATTTATTTATTTTTTTAACCGCGTTATAAATCATCCAAAAAGTTTAAAAAATTTATTTTATTTTTATTTCAGTATTCTTAATACCATAATTCTCGTGTTCTGATCGGTACACTGTTTATCTTTTGCCTCTTTTTGTCTCTTGTGTTGACACTTTCATTTTCAGAGATTATTAACAACTGTGTACATTTTTTTGTAAGTTACCTATGCACTAAATTTTTATTTCAGTCTTTTAATTTTTCTTTACATTGCATTAATATATATATATACGAGGTGTGGCTATTAAATAACGAGACTATTGCTGTAAAAAATTTTATTTTAAATTTATACATATTTAATTATTATCACCTTCAATATACACCCCTCCTCTCTCCCTACAATGCTCCATGCGAATTTTCCATTGTTTGAAACAGTGCTGGAAGTCTTGTCCTGTAAGCTTCTGCATGAGGCGTGCCGCTTTTTCTTTCACGGCTTTAACTGACTCAAATCGTGTTCCTTTTAATGCAGATTTAACTTTGGGGAACGAATAAAAGTCACATGGGGCCAGGTCAAGCGAATAAGGCGGATGGTCTAAAACTGGGATGTTGTATTTGGCTAGAAACGCCTTGACAGACAATGACGCGTGAGCCGGCGCGTTGGCTTGATGGAGAACCCATGACTTGTTCTTCTACAATTAGGGTCGTTTTTTCCTTACCCCTTCACGGATTTGAGCCAGCACCTCAAGATAGTAATGTTGATTAATAGTTTGACATTCAGGAACCAAGTGAAGGTACATAATACCATGAATGTCGAGAAAAAGGATCATCATCGCTTTGAATTTCGGTCATCATCTCCAAAGTCTTCTCAGCCATCTTGGAAACGCTTGAACCACTCATAAACACGCGCACGTGATAAACATTCATCGCCATAAACTTGTTTTAATGAAAGATAAGTTTCACTAGCGGTTTTACCAAGTTTCACGTGAAATTTCACGACAATTCGTTACTCTACTTTTACACTTATCACGTTTTTCCGGCAAAACGAAACAAACACCTCTCACACAAATGAAGGTTACGACCAGACTGATTTCTCTAGAAACACGGGAGGTGCTGCAATCGAAAGAGAAGGCTTTACGCTACACAGCTATCGGTCGTTCGGATTTGGCGCATATGTAGTTCATCTGTAGCAGCAATAGTCTCGTTATTTAATAGCCACACCTCGTATATATACAAACACACACACACACACACACACACACACACACATATATATATATATATATATATATATATACATATACAAACATTTTTTTTTTTTTTTTGTAACGATTGAATGTTTTTGTAGGATATTTATTATGTACGCTTGATTCAAATCAACGAGGAAAAGCTTAGAAACGTTTAAAAAATCTCCTTACTAGAAAAACTATTTAGCTTAAGATTATAGTTTTTTCAACAATATAATGTACATTAAGTTATTTAGAAATGCTTGTAAAACAAACATGCCTTTAGAAAGTGCGTAATGTAAATATATAATTTCTTTAAAAAAAAAATATATATATATATATATATATATATATATATATATATATATATATATATATATATATATATATATATATATTAATTACATTCTTCACAATTTGCTTTTTTTTTTTTTTACATAAAATGTATTTGCAGAGATAATAAGTCCGTTTAAGAGGAATATTGTAAGAGACTACAAATTTAAGCGCATGTTTTACTTGGAAACTATCGTAAAACTTTCAGAATTATCGAAATATTTAAAATAATAACTTTGTAAATATAAAACAGTGAAATAAGTAAATGAGAAAATAATAATAATAATAATAATTTGAAGATATTCGAGATTGAAACGTAATATATAAAAACGTAGCACTTATCGCAGTAACATCATAGCTGGTAAAGCAACGAGTTCATAATTGAAAGATTGCGGGTTCGATACTCGAGACACTGACGGTCGTCGTGTATATTAATGGTGCCTGGTAGTAATGGTAAAATCCGTTATGGCCCCAGTGTCCTCCATAATTCGAAATTAATACATTTCGTGGTTACCGTAAATGGGGTGCCATCCTCCAAGAAATAACAATATTCTAATGTCATGGCTCCGTATCGCCTCTAGTCTGAAACCGCCACCGGGTATCCATTATGTAATTCTAGTATTAAGAAAAATTCACTCAACATCATTGTCAACCTAAAAAGAAAAAAAAAAATCAATGTTTACAGAGTAAGTTTATTAATGAAGTGTACAGTTATTTATCGTACGCTATGTATTAAGGGTAAATATTTTCTAAATCAATTTTTAACAAAATTAAGTTCTGCTCTATTTAGAAATAGACACGCATATTTTTGAAAATATTTATAAATTCAATAGAGAAACATTTTTTTTTTTTTTTTTTTAATGGAAACGCTTGTGCGATATTTAACTTACTGATGAAATATCATTTCAAAATCAGTTGGTTGCATGATGAATTTTTATATAATTCTCTCAATTATTCCGTGATGAAGGATTGCGGACCATTTATTAAATTGTCACTTACCTTCTTCGAGATTTTGTTTTATTAATTTAACGGGCAAAACTTTATTTTTACGGACAGCAATTGAAACATATTTTGCAGTAGACCGTAATCTAGTGTTAAAACTTCTTACATAGTAATTTATTATTGTTATTATTATTATTATTATTATTTACTTATCTCATATTAGGATTTTTGTTATTAGATAATAATAACGATTACTTTTTATTAATATAATAATTATTATGTAATCACAATTACTCACAATTACAAAATCATTTATACATAGGGAATGAATAAAAATAAACAATTTCTAAACATTAAAATTTTAAAAATGAAAAGTGGAAATTAATTGAATTTGAATATTTTTTTCTGTAATTAAATACCTCAGAACAGAATAGTTTGTTCATGATTGGATTACATTTTTTTAGTTCCCCATCATACTATAGGTATGGGGAACTTAGGTAATCGTGAAAATTTTCGACCTCGTTTTTTTTACTTTTCTACACGTTTTTATGTGTGAGGAATCCGAAAATGACAAAATTTCTATGGTGTCTGTCTGTAGGGTGTCTGTTAGTCTGTTAGTGTGTTAGTCTGTTAGTGGGTTAGTGTGTTAGTCCGTTAGTTTGTTAGTCTATGTACACGATATCTCAAGAACAAATTGTCGCAGAGAGGTCAGATCAGTTTTAAAATATTACTTTCGACACTGGCAAGAACCCTATTCATTTGCAACATTCGAATTTAAAAACTTCGTAAGTTATTAGAAATTTACGATTTTCTTAACATGGGAGAATAGGACAAAAATTCACTTAAACGTGCATTAAATGGAAACTTTTTACTGTTCAAGTGTCAGACCAGTTTTAAAATATCAGTTTTGATGCCGGAAGGAACATCAGTAACTATAAATATGCTACTTTGAAAATTTCGCAAGTTATTGGAAATTTACGAATTTCTTAAGATGGAAGTATAGGGCAAAATTTCACATAATCGTCAATTTTGAGAGATATTTTCATCGTAAAGATGTCAGACTACTTTTGAAATATTATTTAGGACACTGGTATGAATATTAATGACTATGAATTTTCCAATATAAAAATTTCGTAAGTTATTGGAAATTTACGAATTTCTTAACATGGCAGCATAGAGCAAAATTTCACATAAACGTCAATCTTGAGGGATATTTTCATCGTAAAGATGTCAAACCACTTTCGAAATATTATTTAGGATACTGGCATGAATATCATAGACTATGATTTTTCCAATTTAAAAAAATTCGTAAGTTATTTGGAATTTACGATTTACTTAACATGCCATAATAAGGTAAAATTGAGCATAAACTTTCATTTTGAGGCTCATAAATATTTTAGACAACTTAAAAATTACATTTATGATATTTGTTTGAACATGATTGAATACAAATATTCTAATAGGAAAATTTCGTAAATTATTCGTAATTTACGATTTTACCAATATAGCGAAATTGTAAATTTTTCATATAAATGTAAGTTTTGAGGATTATTGCATTGGAAATAGTAGCATGAAAACTAAACAACGGAATTGACCCCGCAAAATAAATTTATAGATTAGAATAAGATAAATATATCGAAGTGAACGGTGGATAGCCTAGGCGGGGATTTCATTCTGTCACTGTATCAAGCTTTGGTCAAATTCATTTCTTTTAACATGATTATAATATGTCTCGCACTAGAAATTTCTGAGAACATAAATATGATGGGGAACTGAGCAGAGTCCACCTATGCCAACTAGTTTTAACAACATTTCATTTAATAGGAGAAAACTATGGTTTTGAAAACATGGACAAAAAAAAAAATAAATGAATAACAATCCAACGAAAAATTTTAAGAAGTAAATGTAAAAAATACTGAAATTTAATTTATTAAGAATTTTTTATTTACAATTTTTGATGTTACGTATATTTTAATACAGCTCGTCTGTATTATATGATTACTATTATATATCATATTTAAAATAATAATAATAGTAATAATAATACCCTAAAAACTATTTCAACATACTCAACCGCATTTAAAAAGAGAAAATTTGTACAAAAACAAAAAAATAAAGCATTGTTCTCAGATTTACTTTGTAGACACCGTCTGTGAAGTTTTTTTTTTTTTTTCTTTAAAAGTTCGAAAAGTTACTAATCCTTTTATATTGCAACAAACATTCAAGAAACTTTTTATTTTCATGTTTCATGGTGGAGATTTCTTTTAAAGGTATGCAAAAAAGTTGCTTCTAAAAGAGCCTGGAGAAATTTTTCTATATGAAAAGAGAGAGTAATGTTCAAACTTTAAGTATTTTTGCAAGAAAAAAAAAGAAAGAAAAATTTAAATGATGCACTTTAGAATTTTCTATTAAAAGAATTATAAATCCAGGACAATATGTTGCGTAATTTTCACTTTCTAATTTAAATTTTTAATTTCTTAAATTAAAGAATATGTGAGCGTTCATTTATTCTAATGAAAATTACAAATTATATAAGCAATTTCTAAAATTTATGTTTACTAGAAGAAGTATTTATTTTATTTATTTATTTATTTGCATAAAATTATTTATAAAATTTCCCGTTTTTGTTTGGAATAAGTTGTACGAAAAATTTAATTTTCTTTAAGTCATTCAATGCAGAAACATTGCAGAATTTATATTCAATGCAGAAAAACTATATATACTTTTTTGAGGCTTCAAGAGGTTTTCGTAAGAATCGAGAGTTGTGAAGAAGCCTATTTGGGTAAGAAATCTCTGTTTACAAAGGTACTCTTTGAAGGAATGCCATTATTTACGTGTTTAAAGGAAAAACTTTGTACCTTTCAGAATTTAGAATCTAATTAGTTTTGAATAAGTTAGTTCGAAACTACGTTGCGTACAATTGCAAAGGCATGATAAAATCGTATTCAGAGACTCAACGAGCTCCTTCAGTTTAGTTCAGTACGAAGGTTGCATATCGAGGGGTTTTCAGTTGATATCTCTTGGAGTTTATCTATACTCGAGCGTAGCATTGAGAAGTACAGACGGGTTCGACAGCTACTTTCGATATCTCTCACTTCAGAGTATATTTTTCGCGTTAAAAAAATGTGTATGATTTTTTTTATCAGTTAATTGTATATTTTGATTTGATGATGTTGAAAAATTTAGTGTAAATAAAGTATCTTCTTATAGGAAACGCCAAAATTTGGAATGAAACTGTAGCGTCACGTAGTTTGGGCAAAAACCATACATTTGCTGGTTTAGAACACAGTATTAAAAATGTATTTTCATGTGCAGTAGGTAAAGCAAATTACGCCATGAATTATATACACATAGCATGGCGTTTTATGATAAGCCCACATTATTCTTGCTACGAAAATTGAATATTATCAAACAGCTCGACATAACTCATTCGCAGCTGTTTTGGAGATAGTGACTCCCCTCTTCAAAGTCCCAATACAAGATTATTTAGACATGACAGCTATTACATCTTATGATGATTTTTTTTTCAAATCTTAAATAAATATCAGCAGATACACCTTGCTACTACCGAAAAAGAAATGTAAACGGCTAGAATAAAGATTCGATCTCCACCCTCAAAATTTTATTTGTAAATCTGTTCAAAGAAATAAGACTTCTTACAGAAATAAACCTGTGAATTTTCAACGCAATTTTTCTCGAAAAGATTTTCAGCGTAATGACAATTATCAACGTATTTTGTCCAGAAGTAAATATAGTCATATCAGACAGCGACAGACAAAGCAAGCTAGAAACCACCTTGTAAATCATCACAGTATTTCTGTTAGTCCTACGGACTGTTTTTCTTCATTATAAACTGTTCATAATAATAATAATAATAATAAAAATGATAATGTAGAATTACCCTTAACAAATGAAACCGTTCTTGAATCAAAACAAATTATTTTAAATGCTTATAGTAATTTATCCCCTGTAGACAAACATAGTATATGTGTAAAATTTTTTCAAAATTTAAAATATGATTATAAAAATGAAAATTATTTAAAGGATTCAAGAGATATTTTTGCAGAAAATTTTAGTAGTAAATAACGAAATATGTATTTATATGTTTAGAAAGTTTCAAAACGGATTCATTCTATGAATGGTAAAAATATAAGAAAACATCCTAAATTTGCAGAAATTAAAAGTAACATCTCTGAAAGACCTATTTTATTTTTATTGAATGATTTCAATTTAAACAGAACGTCTACAGATAAACTTGGTTTAAAAGATTAAAAAAAAAAATGATTTTGTATTATGTTTAATGGTTTTAAAATTGTTAATGATTTTAAAATCAACCAATTTAAAATAAAATTGGCATAGAAAATTTAAAACCTGAATTTGGAAATGAAATAAGCCCAGAGAAATTTGTCTCGTAAAATAATTCGTCTGTTAATTTTTAGAATGAAATAAAGGATCATGCAATAAATTTAGTGATAGTAATTTTCTAACTTCAGTTAAAAACCCACTTTTTATCATTGATATATCTAAACGATAAAACTTCCTTAAAAAAAGGAACTTTATCCATATGTTTAGAAGCACTAGAAATTAGTAAATCTAGACTACCTCTTTTTGAAAATTTTTCACGGGGCGAAACACGCCCATAACAGTAAAAACTTTTATATGATTTTTATTTCACCTAGCACCACAAGAAGGAAAGTCGGGGAAAATTCTACTTTTGAACGCCTTCCTCTCTCAGAGGCAGTCGTCCTGCTTCGAGGCAGTCGCCCTGCAAATACTGAAAGAAGAAATGGTGACGAATTATGATTCAAGCCAAACGAAGTCCAGATTCGGTCAGTTCCCTCTTGGGATCATGAAAACCTCTGGACGGCGCCCACCTACCTGGGCGTAGCCAAGTTTAACGGGTTTGATATCGTCCAAAGAGGCGAATAACGCGAGATCAGCTCATGACAACATACTACTCGTACTCTACGAGCTACTTGAACATCCCATAGAAATAGCTGTGTCTGGATGTACTAGGTTAAGACTTCTAACTGTAGATTTCTATCTTATAGGTAATAATTCATCAATGGGATTTCACTTTTCAGAGTTTTTCTGGGATACGTTGCTCGACCAGCACAACTTTATTTTCAAGAATGTGCTAACAGAAGCGCACAGAGTACGCACCAGGGTGTTGGAATTTCGAATTGTATTCAGAGCTACCAAAGAAAATAGAGAGAAGAAAATGAAAAGAGGGGATAAATGAACAGGAAAGCCACAAAAGGAAGTTGTGCGCGTAAAATTAGTAATGGAAAGGCAGGAGGTACAAACGTATTTAAAAACAGGAAAAAAGAAAAAAAGAAAAAAGAAATAAAAGAAAAAGAAATTGCGATGACATTCCTGCTTTAAGACTCCTGAATGACGAAAGAAACTGAGAAATAATGGCCTGGGGAAATTAAATACTTGAAATGATAATTCCGTAATTGACACTGGGGGAGGAAGGAAAAAAAAAACTTAGTGATGTGCTTAACTTAATTTATGTACTGATATTGGCGTGGCAGGTAATTAAAGACTGAATCAAAGATGTATTATGCACAGGAGTTACCGAATTGAGAATTTCCTCAACTGCAATAGTAGCTTTCGGAAATGTGTAAAGCCTCCTTCTGGATGTTTTGAATCTAATCCTTTGTTTTGTCCCAAAATCCACAACTACGAGTATCTTATCAACGCTATTCCATGATCAGGCACAGACAGCAAAGATAAATTATATCATGTGTGTCATTTTCAATATTTTTCTTATATTAAAAAGAAAAAAAAAAGTATATATGCTAGAAAAACTCGATGCAGAAAAACGAACGCATTTCAATATTCAAAAGATGAACTTTTGTGAAAATTTTACACTGAAATCTGTGTGTTAATTAGATTGTTTCGTTCAAGTTTTCAAAATGTATAATTTCTATATTTTATAAATCTTGCCTTTATTATGAATTGTATATTGTTAACGTGTCAAGTTGACAATTTTTATTAGTTGACAATTTTTATTTATTTTTATTAGAGTAATTTTCCTCCCAAAAATGATATATTAATTTCAAAATAGAAAATTTGATGAATTTGATGTCGATGTACAATTATATTGTCTAATATTGTTTATTCATTCAAAATATTTTCATAAGAATAATATAATTTAATATAATTCAAATTAAAAAAAAATGTACCAGTCCATAAAATTTCTCAAATATATATATTATTTTAAATGATTGGCAATTTTATTTTCGTTATAACATTTAAATATTCCAAATAGTTTGAAACTTAAGCAATAAATTAAAAAAATAAAATAAAAATTTTGTTACTTTAATAAAATAATTTAAATAAATATTAATTAACGTACCAGAACATTATTATAAGTATTAGTAAAAAATGCCGATTTGAATTATATTGGTTAACTTAAGATTGTTTTTATTAATATATATATAAAACAAAGTACTGGATTCTTAAAAATTATTGACTTTCAGTTTTCGATGGATTTCAACGATTTAAGATATTCTAAATACGATTTCAATATTTTATAATGACCGTTCGTCTGCATGTGTAATGCGACAAGAATTTTGGGGCAATTCCAGTTAAAGAAAGTATCCAAAAAATTTCAAACTGTATAATATTTAGTTATAACTACTTATAAATTGGTGTCTCATATTGCACAGATGGGTCTGCTTTGCTGCGTATTCTAATTTTTGGAAAGGCTATAACTCACCTTTTATTTTGTAAATTGAACAAAACTTGATATTTGTGAAAGTCGTTATGAATAACTATGCTGATTGAATTTGGCTGCATAACCACCGATTGCAGCTCTACTTTGCTGCAATTTTTCCCGTGTGCGACAAGGTTATATCTTAACTTCTTCTTTTTTTATTTTTATAAAACATCATAAATGTTAATGGAAATAGTAATTATAGATAGTAATTATATATGTATTTATATATATATATATATATATATATATATTAATTAGGAAGCTAAATTAAAATTTCTGAGGTCTAAAAAAAGAGATATTTTAAACCTCTCACAAAATAAATAAATAAACCAATTTCTTCCAAATTTTCTAAACTTTCTTATTAAATTCACAGAATCAGTGAAATATCAATATATTCAAATATTTCCTTTCGTCAAAGATATTTTATTTTATTGAATTCTGCTTGCTTTAGAATTTCTCCATTTGTTTTAAGTGTGAGAATTCTAAAAGAAAATTCTCTAAATTATTTTTAAATAATGAAACGGAAATTACCAGACTGTTAAAATAAAAAAATTATATTTCCCTAGAGATGGGTCGAATCATGAATGTTATTTGTAAATTTATTTTACGAGTTCCAAGAAATGAGATCATTACTAGCATTTTTTTTTTTCTTGATAGTATAAGGATATTGAATTTTTATTAATGTCGAACGAAACTATTTTAAGAAGTAATGTCAATGTGATTAAAGACTCTCTTTTTAGATTATATATTTGTTGATTTTTAAGCACAAAAGTTTAATGATAATTATTCGTTATTTTTATAATTAGTTTGTTTGTACTTTAAGCTATAAATAGCATATAATATTCTTATTTAATAATTTTTTTAATATTTATAAATACTGGTACAATCAGACAACGATATGTAATTGATCATTAACTAATCAATTAAGTTTAAAAAAAAAAACTTATTTAAATCAATCAGCAAAATGAAATTTCAGTGGTATGAACATGGTAAAATGGGATTATTGTTTTTTATTATAAATTTCTAAATGCATATGTATACAGTCGGTAACAAAATTGTCCGAACACTAGCAAAAATTCCTATGTAAAAAAAGTACACTTGATACGGTTGTGTTAAATAAATCCTTATCGAATCATGTTCTTACACTGACTAAGAACAGGATTCGACAAGGATTTATTTAACAAAAACGTACGAAGTGTACTTTTTTTACATAGGAATTTTTGCTAGTGTTCGGACACTTTTGTTACCGACTGTATATATTTTAATTGTGTTAACTGATCAATTGAAAAACAAGTGCACTTGTAATTTCTCATCTTTTCCACATACAGCTTAATTTTCCCATACATATTTTTTCATACTAACTATATTTTGAAATTAAATATTTTTTATCATCATAAAATTATTGCATTAATTGTTAATTTTAAACAAAATATTTTATTATAAAATAAAATAAAGTATTAACAACATAAAATATTATATGACGCTTATAAATATTGATCCATACTAATTCTTTAAATTTTGTTGTAATAAGATAATTTAAATTTTTGTTTTAATTAAAGAACTTAACTTCAATAAACTAAATATCATTAGATTTTTTATTTAATAAAATAAATTTAAACTTTTGTTCAAATAAATAAGTAAATTGTGATAATTTTCGTTTTAATAAAATAACTTAAATCCAATAAGATAAATAGTACCAATGATTGAGTTCACTCGATCTCAGTTTAAAAATGATTCGTAGTGTAGAAACAGTGATTTCTTTTCCAGTAATTATATATATTACTAGCAGATCCGGCCACGCGTTGCTGCGGCTAAGTAATACGTTGATAATTTGAAAAGGTATATAGTATTTCCCCACAACTGGATTTGGCGATTTTTTTTTTTTTTTTTTGGCGCCTTTTTGAACGATAACGAAGTCGTTCTGGATTCTTTGCAATAAAATATGGTAACCTGCATGCTTTTATTTTAGATTTATGATTTAGATTATGATTTTATCATTTATGATTTATGATTTAGCCATAATCGTCAAATCCAGTTGTGGGGGAATACTATAGTTGTTACCCACAACTATAACCTATAATCTAACTTCAGTAATTATATTTGGATAATTATAACTTCAGTATATCCCCACAGCTGAATTTGGCGATTTTTCTTTGGCGCCGTTTTGAACGATAACGATGTCGCTCTGGACTGTTTATGATATAATATGGCAGCCTATATGTTGTTTATTTTGGATTTATTATTTTATGTTTTTGATTTATGTTTTAGATTATCATTTATCATTTATGATTTATGATTTATAGATTTATGATTTAGCCATAATCGCCAACAAAAAATCGCCAAATATCGTTGTGGGGATATACTGATTAATATATTACTGAAAAGATTAATATATTTTAACGAAGTGATGAGAAGATTCTGAGTATGTTAAAATTTTAATAGTAAATTCAAGTTAATCAAGAAGGAAAGCATTGAGGATTAAGATAAGAAAATTGCAAGATTTTAAGATTGCATTTTCAGCAATAAATATGAGTCAAAATTTAATGCAAAAAATATATATAAACCACAAATTTAATCAGGAACGTTAAATTGGTAAGTTATTAAAGAAAAATAAGAGAAATAATTAATTAAACTTTCGAACATCGAACATATAGATTAGCGTTACAAAACAAATAAACAGACTTAAACTCTTCCAAACTTTTAAATAAGTTTTAAATTAAGTTTTAAAATTTAATGTAAAATAAAACAGACTTTTAAATAAGTTTTAAAATATTGAAATGGTTACTTTTTATTTAGAACATTATGTATAGATCACAAATTTCTTAAAGAAAACGAAGTGCAACAAAAATTGAAAAAGCAAGGTTATATCGTAAATAAATTTTTAACACACGTGTCACGTGAAATAAATTGTAGCATATACATAATGTATCTGATGTAAGATATTAACATGTTGCAGCGGAATAAATTTCATATCTATCATCCTTGGCGGAAAAAAAATAATATCGCCAAATTATCTGGCGCACACATTTAATTCCTTTCAAAAATCATGGTTATTTTAACAACTTATATTAAGAGAGTAATGAATAATATGAAACAATATTTCGCACAATACATATTACAAAAATATACATCTATCTTGTATATTTTCGTGTTACGTTTTTGATCGCCAAATACGAAAAACTCCAAGGACGACAGAGCTTTGAAATTTAAAATTAAAATTTTGTCAATTTGACAGCAAAATAACTCAATCTAACGTATGCACATGATAAATAGTACATATCTATACA
Source organism: Salticus scenicus (assembly GCA_963930645.1). NCBI lineage: Eukaryota > Metazoa > Arthropoda > Arachnida > Araneae > Salticidae > Salticus > Salticus scenicus. The sequence continues at coordinate 180,408,414 of OZ005650.1, forward strand.
AAAATATGGGGATTAAAATCCGGAAATAATTTTCCTCGTTTTTTAATAATTTTTTACAAAAAATACAATGGGCGATTAACATAAGAAATCTTTTTCTTGATTTCACAGACGGTCAGTGACGTCACACTTCGCTTGTGTATAACTACATACTTTATCAATGCGAATAAAATCTTTAAATTGATTATGACGTCAATTTTCGTGAGATGTATAATTTAACTTTTTACAATTTTTTAACGTTCATGTTTGATTAAATGTATTTACTTTTGTGTCGAAAGAAAATTAACTCGTAATTTTTTCTTTTTGGCAACAATTAAACTTATGGAACTCACAGATATTTTGGAGCAACTGTATCAAAGGTCTATAATTAACAAATAATTGCAATAAAACAATATTGTGATAATAAATTGAGATAAAAACTATCCTATCTCTCAAGTTGGACCAAACTGCACACAGTGTGCAAAATTTCATTAAAATCGGTTCCTTAGTTTAGGAGTTTATCGCGGACAAACATCGTGACACGTAATTTTTATATATATATACAGATTTGTTTGCTCAGTGTCGAGCACTGGTTAACACTGAAAGCTAATTTTCCTAGAGATAAGAAAAATTTAAATCGAATTATCATATCAACTATAGTTTCTTATTAAAATCATTGAAACAGTTTCCAAGACGAATTATAGATTTCTGCTATATATAGTTCTAGGGCAGTGACAGCTAATTGTTGTGAAGAATAATATAAGCGAGACCTATTTTCATCTAAAAAATAGCCTCTAAATTTTTTTGAAATAGTTTTTGCAATTTCTAAGAAAAGAAAGTTTATGCTGTATTTCCCATGGTTCTTGTGCGGGTTACCAGTGAAAGCTAATTGTAACGAAGATGAGGGTTATTTCAGATCGAAATATCATCTCAAAAATACAAAAACTCTAAATATTTATCAAAATCGTTCGATGACTTAAAAAAAGGGAAGTTTCTGCCATTTTCACTGCAGGAAGTGCGGATTACCGGTAAACTCTAAATGTTCTAAACATAATGTCAGACTTTAGTGCTTAATATCAAATTGTAAACACAAAAATTTCCTAAACCTAAACTTTTCATAAAAATCATTAAAATACTTTCTAAGAAAACTGTATCTCTTTCATATTTTGCCATCTGCAAAATGAAGATTAACAAAAAAACTCTAATTTTTATGAAGATAAGGATAAATAAGATGGGTTTCTCATCTCAACAAACTCTTAATGCAATTTTTTTTTTATCAAAAGCATTAGAAACATTTCCTAGAAAGTTTCTTCCGTAGTTTGGTATCGGGCGTAGTGAAGGCTAACTGTGAGCGTTATATTTTCTGAAGATGAAGAAAATTGAACTTCAATTATCATCTAAAATCCCAAACATTAGATATTTGTCAAAATAGTTCAACTACTTTCCAAGAAAATAAAATTTTGCCACGATGGAGTGAGGGTTAACACAACAGAGAACACTAACTTTCATCGAAACACGTATATGTCAGACAGGTTTCTCAGTAAAATAATAATAATAATAATAATAATAATAATAATAATAATTCTATGTCTTTATTAAAACAGATTTATTAAAAAAAAAAGAAAAGTTCCTGCCATATTTTGAAACTGGCGGAAAAGAAATAACAGTGAATGCTAATTTTTGTGACTATGAGGCTAAATCAGAGGGATTTGCCCTCTCAAAAAGCATCTAAGAATTTATCCAAAATCATTAGAGACGTTCCACAGATGACCAATTCCAGTCATATTTTTCAACTGGAATAACAAGAGTTAACAGCGAAAGCTAATTTTCCAGAAGATGAAATTAGATTAGATGAGTTTGTAGTCTCAAAACAACCTTATTTCTAATTTTTTATCAAAATAATTTGAACCATTCTCGAGAAATCTCAGATTAAACCTGATTTCTGCCACATTTTTCAACACTAGGAATGAGGGTTAACAATATACCCTGATTTTCACAAAGATGGGGATAAGTCAAGTGGGTTTATCTTCTCAAAATAACTTTAACCGTAAGTATTTATTAAAAGTGTCATACCATTTACTAGTAAACCTAAATTCTGCCGTATTTTTTAAACCGACGGCTGATGGGTTAGCAACGAATGCAAATTTTCCTGAATACAAGTATATGTACAATCCAATTCTCACCATGTAAAACCCTTAACCCCTATCTTTCCTGAAAGTCACTATATCTATTTCTAAATAAACACAATTTCTACCATTTTTTGCAGCAGGAAGATAAATGGTTAAAAAAGTACTACAATTTTCTAATATGAGAATAAAATTAATCCAATTTTTACTTCAAAACACCCTTAACTCTAAACTTTCATTAAAGATTGTTATAATTATTTATGAGTAAATGCAATTTCTGGCTTTTTTTGCAAACTAACAGTAAACCCAAATTTTCCTGAAGGTGTGATTATATCTAATTGATTTTGTATCCTAAAAATATTTTAATCTAAAATTTTCTTCAAAATCATTACATCCATTTCCGAGTAAACTCAAATTCTGACGTCATTTACAACTGGCTGATAAATGAAGCCAGCGGGAATTTTTTCTGCAATGAGAAAAATCTAATGGATTTTGCACTTCAAAGAACATCTAATTCAAAACTTTTAACAAAATTCATTATATCTATTTTCGAGTAAATTAAATTTTGGCCACATGTTGCAACTGACCGTAAAGGGTTAACAGTAAACACGAATTTTCCTGAACATAAGGATATTTCTGATCAATTTTTCTCTTCAAAAATACTTAATCCCAAACTTTTAACAAAATCACTATATCCATTTCCGAGTAAAACCAATTTCTGCCAAATGTCGCAACCGGCTGATAAAGGGTTAACAAGGAACGCAAATTCTCCTCAAGATGAGTACATTTCCAATAGATTTAGCTCTCTAAAATCACTTAACCGAAACTTTCATCAAAGTCGTTATATCCATTTCCAAATAAACACATTTTTTGCTATATGTTGCAACTGGCCGACAAAGGCTTAGCAGCGAACGCGAATTTTCCTAGATATCAGGATAAGCTCAATCGTTTTTTTTCGACTCGAAAGACCCTTAAACCCAAACTTCCCGAGATTCCCAAAACTTCCCGAGACCTTTCCGAGATTCCCAAGAGAATTATATATATGTATAACAAGTCACGTGATTTACTCGTTTAATGGAAGATAAGTACAGCATAAAATAATATAAAATAAAATGTATAATTATAAACTATTAAAGTAAATATAATAATTTATAAAATCTTTCTTCCTCAATATATTACAACTTATAAAAAAGGTGTTTTATTTTTATTTTTTATTTATTTATTTATTTTTTTGTACACTTTTATGCTTATAAAATCTTTCTTTTTTTCTCTTTTTTTGTACACTTTTATGCTTTTTAAAAATTCTTTGCATTGCAAGTTATTTTTTTTATTTTACACATAGACGGAGCTACTTCATTTATTACTCTACGAGATACTATTAACATTTCATATCACATTATATAGAGTTCATTTCCGCAAAAAATTTAATATTGCTATTAATTAAATTAAAATAGTATAAAATATATATTACCTAGAATTTTTATTTGGATTATTATTTTATCCGGATTAGTTATAAAAATATTACGTACTATATTTTAAACCTTTATTAATTAAATAGTTGTTTTCATGAATTTTAATACTACTTCAACTTTTTATTTCAGTATTATGTTAACACTCCTTTTGAACAAATTATTCTGTTCTTAAATGATTTTATTTATTTATTTATGCATTTTCATTTAAGTTAGCATGTATTTTCCTAGTTTCTCTTTACCTTCAATTTAATACTGAATTTAACTTGTATTTATTTTCCATTGTTTACGTCTGGTTTAGGTGAAATGGGTAACGGTAACTGCATTTTTTTTTGTGTGTGTGTGTGTATGTATGGGGCTTTAGGCTTACAGGTATACAGAAATGCACCAATAATTTGCATGCATTAATCAATCACTACACCTGAAGAAGTATTGTTTTAATGCCTGCTTACATTTTTGGACTTTGAATACCTTTTTTGATTTCATCTTTCATTTTTTCCTGCGATATTTAATTTTTCTTCTTTAAATGTTTGAAAAGCTTTATCACACACACACACACACACACACACACACACACACACACACACACACACACACACACACATATATATATATATAAATAAATAATTTAAAATAATTTGGTGAGTCCCGTACACGATTTTCTCTTACCCTGAAATTTAATGGTATAAATATAGATTGGAGTTTAGGGGATAAAATATCGAGTAATGTTATGTAACCTCATGTTAAAACATTTCAAATTAGAGATTGGAACAGCTTTATTTAACAAATAAATCTGAGTGCGGTGCTGACAGCTTTATTTAACAAATAAATCTGCCCCCAGTTCAACCCCTGTTTCATGATTGTACCTACATTTATACAGAATTACAATCTGTTAATAAATTCAAAAGTTCATTTAAAATTATTCTGACAGCTTTCACACGCAAAATCTCTTGAAACTTATGAATCTTGACCAAACTTTCCTAGTAACAAATGTATTAACCTGAAAATGCAACATTTGGATCGCCTGAAATTATTTGTTTTCAATTTACTCTAAGAGACACAGTCAAAGATAAAAGTTAAATATTTAATCAGGAAGCGTCAAAACATGTAAAAATGTATATATATAAAGCGATGAATATTTAGCTTTAAAAAAATACTTATTTACCATATGGCTATTACGAATTAATTTCAATTCCTGAGTAGCTTTCTGGATATGGTAAAATATTACACTAAAGCACTTTCACTAACAATAAAAAATAATATTATGACTTAAATATTTGCAGCCCTGTATATCTTCTGAAGGTTATGTACACATCAGATGGTGGACATGAATATAATCCCATATTAATACCACACGGCACAACCTGAAATACACTTTCATCGATTTTCAAGCATTGTCGCACTATAATCTAGTTCTTTTGTGTAGCCCTGTAAACGAACAGTCATAGATTTCCATACCATATTCTACATGCAACATGTTTTTACGCATATAAAAAATATATATTCGTTTCATTTGATTTAGTGCCACATATAGATAATAAACTCTACTTAGCTGTAATATCCCCCATAGACGTAATGTATTTGAATTCTCCAATGTTTCCCTGTACACGAACCATTTACTTGATACCAACGAAAAGTTTAGTGTAGCATACCTATATGATACATATTTAGAATACTAAGTTTGAATTTTCTGCTAGTATTTGTTCTTGAGATGTGCTAATAACAGACAGATATACACACACACAAACAGACCAACCGCTTAAAACACGATTTTGGGAATCAGGGTCACCTCGAAACGTGTAAATATAAGAAAACACTCAATTTAGAAAATTTGACTCAAAAACAATACTTTCTCTACCATATGCACGGGTAAGAGGAAGTAAAAAATATGAGAATACATTTGAAATATGGTCATTGTGGTCAAGAGCGTGATAAAAAACACAGAGATGTTTCGGATTATTGCAATGAATTAAAAAATCCAAAGTATCGCTATTAATTTTTCAGATATTTCTGTAAAATCAACAATAAGAGCGAAACAAAAATAATTCTAGATAAAAGAATAAGGAGACAAAACAATATTATACGATAAAGATTAATAAATATTCAGTTACAGTCAGTAAACCGGGGTGAGAGTGATTGTTGATTTTTATCCGGGGTGAAATAAAGTGTGAAAGTTAAGTTGTACTACAATAAATCATCTAATGTAATCTATCTATATATCTCTCTATATAATATACAGTTTGCAACAAATTATGCGAGCGCTAACAATATTTCCTGTGTAAAGAAAAGTACACTTAATGCTGCTTTGTCAAATAAATCCTTGTCGAATCATGTTCTAAGTGAGTCTAAGAACATGATTCGACAAGGATTTATTTAACAAAACAGAATTAAGTGTACTTTTTTTAGATAGGAATTATTGCTAGCACTCGAATAACTTTGCTGCCGACTGTATATATATATATATTGCAATTTTGTAAAATCTGTATTTTCTTGAGTTTAAGAATAGTCTATAAAATTTCTCAAAGACTTTTTGTCAAGCAAGAAATGAAATTTCTTATCATAATTTACTATGAAAAATTACATTAAAATATATTTTTACAACTCACTGCATTTTAACATTGCTTATATTCTAACATTTAATAAAAGAAAAAATAAAGAATAAAACAACGGCTTTGTCAGGAATGTTAAATGAATTTTTTAGAAATCTGCAGATCGCAACTTTTCCTTCAGGAAATAAACAATATCATTTTCTATAATGTTACTTTCCTAGGCTTCCGGAAACAAATGAAAAATAAGCTATTCTGCAAAAATTCAAAAGTAGAATTTTCCTTTTATCACTGTTTGATGGATGACCATGATAACAAGTTATTCAATTTAGTGGAAAGTTAAATTTTTAAATTTTTAAATCTGAACTTTTGTTCTCCTGCTATTGTATAAATTTGCCCCTAAAGTTAAAGCTAAAGTTTAAAAAAGTTTTAAAAACTTTAGAGTGATAAAATAGATCTTTGAAAAAAAAAAAAAAAGATCATGTTTCGTAAAATGATTTTAAAGTTATCTGAATGAGAATATATTTTATTTAATTTAAAGCTATTCCAGAAATAGAAAACTTTCTTTTTACAAATAATTTTAATAGATTTGATACTTATATATATATATGATTTAAAATATGCATTTTTATTTGTCTTTAAGTAGACAAAATTAATTTTTTGAGTGTTTAATAATAAAAATACATTTACAAAGAATTTATTTTGGTTCAGAATTAATCGATAAGAAATATGAGTTCAGTATTGTAATTTTCACACTCCTGTCTTTTTGATTGGCGGAAAATTTTCTTTAGAGTAATAATATAAGTCACAAGAAGTTTGCAATCAAATATTTATAAACATATAAACATATAAATAAATAAAATAAAATAAATAAAAGATAAGAGATTGAAAGCATAGAAACATAAAAATGGAATTAAGTATAAAATCTTATGGAAAAGGAAACAAAAAGTAACAAAAAAAAAGTAAAATAATAATATTAATAATAATAATAAATAAAGATAAAACAAAATGAAAACTTTGTATCAATGCATAATATGATACCGATATAAACTTATTTTGAAAAATATTTGTTCTTAATTTCGTTTTGTATGTTGAATGTCTTATGTACACATTTGAAATTAGACTGGCATAATTATAGTATTCTTGAAAGTTTATATTGCCTTACCAGCAGCCGTGCGGTTTTGCGCTCAAAGCTTGTAGCTGGGAAGTGTGTTTGATTCCAGATCATGGTCGCCGGCCCATGGTCGCCGGCATGGTCGCCATACTGAGTTTTCCGTAGTTTTCTGAAAAGTTCGTGTAAATAAGGTTTAAGGCCCTTTAAGATACCTCCAAGAAGGGCATTTAAACACAGGCTTCGGCATCAGTGCAGTCATTCGGTTTTAACTCGAACACCAACACCATCAGTATTTCTGTTGTAATAGAGAAAAAATATTTACATTCATGTGTTTAATGTCACACCTCACACAATAACAAATTTTACTTATAGGAAAATTGACTTAACGAATCTCTTCAAAGTTTTGCACGAATGTAGATACATGATATGTTTCTTATTTCATTGTTTTCTACTATATATAAAACAAAAAAATGTTGAATTCGTAAACATTTCCAACATCCGGGTTTCTATATATTTACACGTTTTGAGATTATATGAAAACATTCAAGTCTTTTCCCCAAATTCTTATGTACTTACTGATAAACCGCAGAAGAATGATCCCTGGCATAATCAGCGCATGGGTGAAAAGGGTTGGTCGATTTATAAAATAAAAGCGTCCGTAGTATCAATGATTCTAAAGATTGCAAACGAAACAAGAGTAATAGAAAAATTCCCCCTCTCTCATCCATTGCTGTCTTCCCTAGCGCGTGAGTAGAATCGTCCTGGCACTTTGCCAGCAGGGGATCAATCTAACGCGGCCGGAGAGTACTGTCATTCACTACGGTATGTTTGTGAATCTCAACCAAATAAAAAATACCCCTCTATTTTAAGGTAAATACGAGCTTTTTCATTTGTCTCTCCGTGGCTCAGTTGGTAAGCGCGCCATGTTAGTAATCCGATGGCCCCGCATTCGATACCCTGGAAGTCCGGAGTGTTAATTTTTGCAGACAATTAGTATAGAAAAGATGTCAATTGATAAAAGGGAATTTATCGTTGAATACACAGTATTCTAAGAATTTTTGAAGAGTTTTTTTAAGAAGCCTTTTTCTTATATCTCTTTTTAAAAGCAAAAAAGAGTTTTTTGTGGACTACAAGTGCCCTCTATTGGGCAAGCATAAAGACCAAATGAAGAACGATACTGTAGACTGAAGTCGAGAAGAAATCAAACAAAGGATTTCACTCTTGTACAGAAACAATAGTTACTAGTATTGTTTAGTTACTAACGTTTAGAAGGACACTGCCAGTAACCAATATCCTGCTGTATTCCATAATTACGTATATTCACGGCATGTTCGTAATTACCAAGGCATGGTTTTACTTTGTAAAGTGGGCAAATTAGCATGTCATCTGGAGAAGATATGAATAGAGAAATGTCCTATTCTTGGGCGAGTCTCACTTTTCAGTTGTTTCTAATAATAGGCGCATTTACTCTCGAAGGAATGTACAGCTCGAAAAATTTCTACATTTACAAATTTAAAAAATATGAAGTAACAATGTGGAGTGGTAGCACATTTTGAGTTCCCATGAACATTCTTAGCCAACAGATAGAAATGGATCTCCGGCTGCTCAGTTTTTTAATGATAAAATCCTTCCATCTTGTCTCTCACGCTGAAGCAATGAAAAGTAATTTCATTTTAATGGTTGACAAGTGCTGTTCACAATGTGCTTGGCTGGATGAGGATTTAATTAATAGTAAAGGTATCATTTAAATAATTTAGCTAACATGCTCTTCCGACATGAACCCAATAGAAAACGTTTAGCACATGCTGGTAGACGGAATGCTGCCGTTCTAATATCCCCAAACGTTTCCATAACCGTAAAAACATCTTTTGAAGAATCCAGATTGATTCAATGTCTATCAGGTGTTTAATTTTGCTATCCGTCAGACAAAATATATACGCTACTGAAATGAAGTTTTCTATTAAGAATTAACGATTTTCGTGTGTGTTATTTCTAAATACATAAAACTGTGTATCTTTCAGTTTGTACCAAAATATCATTAAAATGTAATATTTTCCCTTTCATGTGAATGAAATTTCATTTATTTTCTTATAGCACATTATGTATGTGTAGAATGTACAAAGCATTAAACCTTAAATTTATCTCGAATATCGAGCAAAAATTTCATTATCTCTCTCTATCTTTTCAATAGTGTAATGAACAAAAAATGTGGTTTCCCTTTTAATGAATCAATACTTTTGCGCTGACTTAAAAAAATATTAAAAAGAGAGAGAGGGAGAGGGAGAGAGAAATGAAAGGTAGTTGGCATCTTCGCTATATGTTTAAAGTATCTGAAGTCCAAGACTATCAATGAGTACATTCACTAAAGTATTTGGATTGTTATTATTTAGTTTTCGGTAAACCTTTTTACAGGTATTTTTCTGTAAAATATTTAATTTTTTTCAAAATTTTATTATAAATGCCAGTTACATGCATTAAATTGATATATAATTTGTTAAGAACAGGCGATTAAAAGTTAGCAGGTCCAAAAATTTTGCGTGTTTATAATTATAATGTCAAAGAAATATATAAGTTAAATTATCCGTATTGTATAAATTATTTGCAAGTGTAAATAATAACAGAAATTCATTTTTGAAAATTTTTAGAGACATGTAAAACATGAGGATTTAAATTGTTCTTTATGCAAATACATTCTGTATAACGTAATTATATACATTAACTGTAAGGTGATTTTTTTTCTAATTACTAAATAAAATATTAGAATAAAATACTTCTTCAAGTGCTGTCATTTATTTGTATTAGATTAATAGGAAGTTGTACTTATCTTGCTCTAAAATGTGTACAAATATATAACGCAGAAAATAATGTTTTATGAAATACAGACCGAAAATCTAAATGTTAACCATAAGATGTATACTCTAAATAAAGCATCTTGATACTTTCAATCCTAGGGATACATTTTAAATTTATTTGTGCCATTAGATATGGAGCGAGCTTTAAATCATGGTAGAAAGTTTTCCGAAAAGAAACATACTTACTTTGATGATTTCCGATACTTAGATGAATGGATAAGGAGGCGAAGAAACTTGTGTTTCAAAATTTTAACTATATCACACCAAACATTTGATTTAGCTGTAAACTTATAATGCTTTCTAACTTAAATTATCTGAGTATTTATAATATTATTTTATTTTAAAATTGCATAATTTTATCCATTGCAAAACTTATAAATTTCTGTAAAAAGTTTTGAAAGAAGTGTCGAAAGCATATTCCTTTTTAAATACCACCCAACAAATACAAGCCTTTCGGTATGCAGACGGCCAGCAATCCGCAATGTCGGTTTACTATCGGGAAAAGTGCGTTTGTGTCTGCAAGTAGTCAGTAAAATGCCGAAAATCGTCTGAAGAAAAATAATGTCGTTTGCTGTTAGCGGTCACGAGAAGTTTTTGGAATCAGTTTTGTTTAAAATAGTTTGATATTAAAAATTTAATTACTTCAAATCTTTTTAAAATGTAAGTCATGATGTAAACAACATTGTAACCAGTATAACGAAACATGTATTTTTTCTTTATACAAAAAATAAAACCTTGTTTAAGTCTTACTTAACAATTTATATCATTAATGAAATTTTCTTTGTTGCTGATAGATCTTCAATTATCAGAAATAATAAAAAGGCGCCTTTTATAATTTACCTCTGCGAGTTCAAAACTAATTATGCCTTGGCAGATTGTACTACACATCTTTTATCGAAAGTAAGAGGATTTATAAAAGAAAGAACGCTTTGGATTATAATTGAAAATGGCTGAAACGGAAGAAAGATAATTGATTAAAATGAGAATACAGATTAAGAAGAAAGAATTTTCAGTGAGTTTGGATTTGTTTGCTATTTAAAAATTAATTTGAAAATGTGTATTTTTTTACACACAGAAAAATGAAAAATCGAAACTTGTCAAGAGACGTGCCATCTTTGTGACACTAAACGTTTGTCAAGTACATTGACAAACTTGCACAAAATTACGCAAAATTTTAAACAATCAAAACACTACCTGACAATCCCATTTAGTCATGAGACACAAAAGTCGTTTTATTTTACCATGTATCTTTAATGTGTTTCGTCTGATGATCCGTTTTGGCTCTAAAACTTGTCAGATGACTAATTTCCCAGGTACAGTTTTCATTTTCCTCAAATTTGACCGGTTAGTCAGATGAAAGAATAAAAATAAATTATTCCTATTTTGTCAATTGACTAAGAAAGATTTGTCTGGTTAGTCCAAAAGCTCAGCATTATTATTTTTTTTTCTTTAATTATTTTTTTTTATTTGTTTATTTATTTTTTGTCTCCTTCTGACAACTTGAGTTAGTCAACCGAAATCAAAAAATAAACAATAAACTCATCGCATTTGGCGGGATAGTGCAAATGCCGTTGGAGTGATTTTCATTTTAGAAAGAGAACGAGAGATTTTTTAGTAATCAGAATCAGCGAATCGAGTTTACAGCCAAAAGTAAGTGCTAAATACTTTATTTTATTGTAAGCTTTGTAAGAATAGTAAATTGTAAATTTGTAGAATTCTAAAGCTTCGGCAATCTTTTAACAATATGAATCGTAATTAGAATTTGTTCTAATTTATAAAGTTGTTTAAAATGTATAAAATTTAAAACACGTTATTTTAAATCTAGTTTTACGTATCGTTGTATTATAAAAGTCAGTATATTTAATTTGTCTAAGCTATAGTTGTTTACATACACTTTTAACATTAAGCTCATATTAATATTTTTATACACAGAATAGTAATGATTTATTTTTCCCTAAAGATGGTTCAGAAGGTATTTGGATTTCCAAAGGACGTCAATTTAAGAAAGATATAGAAAAATGCTATCCATGGGGATTTTGAAAGAAATCCGAATTTTAAGGTATGTTTTTTAAATTATCGTTTGCAACATTATATCTATCTTAGAACAATAAAAAATAATATTAATACTTTATTTTATATTTAAACTTTTTAATGAGATAAATTAAAAAAATTTAAAGGTTTCTCGTTTATCTGTTATTATTTATTTATTTATTTATTTTTAATTCCTGTTCTAAATAAATATTTTTTTTAATATAAATAATTTTGGCAAATGGTTGATAATAGTCTATAATAATAAAAGAAGATGTCTGTCTGCCTGTCTCTCTGTCTGAGCATCTATACGTTCAGCCCCTACTGAACGCAGAAGTATAAAATTTGACATACGTGTGCTCAGAAGCCTTCCCGAGCCCGAGTTGATAGTGAAAACAGAATTTAAAAATTTTAATTAGTTGCGGAGATATTAATTAAAATGTCGACCCATGTCGATGGAAAAATGACCGAGAAAAAGAAACTTTCTATCAGCAGACGATTTTCTAAGCTGTCTCGATCGGAAACAAAACACATGGAGACAACGGTCTGCGATAAAAAAGGAAATGAATGTAACCAATTAAGATATCACGTGCTTCATAGTGGGGATAAAAATTGCAATTTTCAACCTTTTTCAAATTTTCATTCACGTTACATTTGAATTAATATTTGGCCTAGACAGCATATTATAAAGCTACTGTTCAATTTTCATGAAAATATATGAATAAATAAAAAAATGACGTATTTATTGGAAAAAGATTAAGTTTTCTTTTATACATTGCAGTATTTTAAATGCGAATATTTTCGAGTGTAAAATTATTATTATCGGCGGAAAAGGGGGGGGGGGGAGAGCGAAGGGGCAAAGATGTAGAAAAGGAACGGGAGTTTCGGAGAAAACAACGGAATACCCAGAACACCTTTACTCTTTAATATTTTGCAGAGTTTCGAATTCGAATTTCTGCTCACATACCGTACTAAGGATTTTAACGTTATATAGCCCGGAATTATGCAAGTTTCGGGGATTACTGAAAGAAATTTTGCAGAATAAAAGAAAAAAAAATACATTTTAATTTACATTTAATTGCAAATAAAATTTTATTCTAATATTCTAATACGTGTATTTCAAATTCTAATTATGATTAAATTATTTTTAATACTTCATTCGAAAGACATTTTGAAATACTTTTATATTATCAAATCGAAAGTGGAATTCGAGATTTCACCTGATTTACACGTTTTAAGGTGTCCTGATTAGGTTTTCTTTTGTATCTCAGCTACTAATTAAAATAATTTCATAAGTAATACATCATTTGAAAGCTTTGTTGATTTGGAATTAAACAATATATTACAGAAATTTATACCACCAGATGGCGCTGTAATATTTTAAAATTTCAATATTTCAAATTCTAATGAGCGAGGAAGGTGCTGTAAGTCCTAAAACGGGGATAAGGCGCCACCGAGCGGGACTTAGCTAAAGTCAGAAATTTGAAAGATCATAACATGTTGAGCGAACAGGCTGTTTCAGATATTGAAAAGGGAAGAGGGCGCGAAGGCGCTACCGAGCGGGAATTTACTGCAATTTCAATAAGCTATTTTCACGATATATCAATAAGCTGTTATTAGACCTGAAACGGGAAAAAGGCGCCGCAGGCGACACCGAGCGGGAGTTTCGTAAAGTCGGATTTTTTAGGGATCGCGAACCAGCTGGTCGCCGAAGGCGGCTAGTATGTAATAAAAAAATGACTTTTTTATTATTAAATGTTTGACACCAATTTTTTTCAAAACAACTTTTAGCAAAAGTAATATGAATATAATATTGCATATTATATTCTGTTCTCAATTTAAAGTCAAATTGTTCTTGTATACAATATTAATTATTAGCGATAAATAATAAATATCTTGGTAAATAAATAAATATATATATATATATATTCAACTTCATGTTATTTGTTTCATTCAAATGATTGATGATTGTAGGTTGATATTTTTAGTTATTAAAAATTTGATATCATATATATATATATATATTTTTTTTTTTTGTCCAAAACAAATTTAATCAAAAATAATATGAGTTTAAATTATTAGATACTGTATTCTCGATTCAAAATCAAATTGTTCATGCGCAGCATATTAAGTATTCGTGATAAACAAACGATATCTTGTTAAAAATATGTACTTAATTTCATGTTATTTGTTTCATTCTTAACACATTTAAATTTAAAAACTATTTGGTATGTCAATTTAAACAACATTTTTTTTTTCTTTTAACTATGCTCTATAAATTAAGTAATTCTTGCAAACATTTAGTTGTATACTCTATTTCCACAATAACTTAAAATTCATTTTGATTTTCTTCTACATATATAAGAATGAAGTACTGGATTTTTCAAAATTTTCTTTATCTGGCTTTTGGTGCATTTACAAATTTGAGATTTCCTTAAACTCGATTAAACCATTTTTAGGAGATGTCTGTCTGTGTATAATCAAAATTTCATGTTTTGGGTGCTGTATCTCACAAAATAATGAACAGAATTGTACAAAAGTTTATATTTGGATGCACATTTACATAAATTTGTGCTGAATAGCTTTTGGTACATATCATCTAAGAAGTGGCGCTACTATGCTGCAATTTCCCACAATTAAGGAAAGACTATATCTTAGCTTCTATTGCGTAGAACTTCACATAACTTAATGTTCAAATAGTCGATTGTGAAAGACTATGTTTATTCAACTGTGCATATCGGTCATCAGGTAATGCCAGTATGTTGCAATTTTTCACATTTAAGAAAATGCTGTAACTGAGCTTCTGTGATATATAAATGCACTAAACTTGATATGTGCAACAGCCATTATGAACTATTATGCTGATTTAATTTGAACGCATATCGGCCGACAGGTGACGTTGGCATGGTGCAATTTTCTCTATTTATAGGAGAGCCATATCTCAGCTTCTATGATATGTATGTGCACCGAATTTGATATGTAAGGTGTATGTCATAAATCCAAAAACTATGCCAAACTAGCTTTTTAAAAACTATGCCGAATCAATTTGGGTGTACATCAGATGACGTGCCGCGCTACTATTACTCTTTGTAAATTTCCAGATAGTTATAGTATCTCAGCATCTATTTGTTAAATTAGTTTGTAAAATCTTTATTTGTGAGAAGCTGTGTTAATTACTTTGTGCATTGTAACAGATATATGGTGCTATTATATTAAATAATAATAGAAGAAAATTTTGTAATGGCTACAGCATATACTAATTTTAAATATAGTGGGTTAAATATATGTTAGTAATTTGCAACTGGTTATTATGAATGATTTACTTATAAATTTTCAAATATATTTCCCCCAGAAAAAATTTTAAATTCATTAATACGTAATATTTTTTCCCCCACAATAGTATCAAGACACGGTAAAGGTATATAAACTTTATCATTAATGGTATAAATGGCAAACATTTCCAATTTAACAATAAAATTTTTTTAATAATTTACAACAAGTAATTTAAAATACTTTATTTAAGTGGGCATGAATATTATAATACTTACAAAACTTTAAATTGACACCATAAAAATAAAATATCTCGCAACAATTGTTTCGGGTCGAAAGAGCACACGACCCTTCGTCAGGCACCCAAAGTAGGCACGAGTGCAGCAGTCAAAGTGGTAATGCACGGCTTTGACTGCTGTACTCGTGCCTACTTTGGTCGCCTGACGAAGGGTCGTGTGCTCTTTAGACCCGAAACAATTGTTGCAAATTTTTTTTTTATTTTATGGTGTTTATTCAAAGTTTTGTAAGGATTATTTTGCAACGCCAGTTCTGTGGTGCGAATAATTGATAAACCTTTTTTCATTTTCTTTCTGAAACAACAGACAGACGATCAGCCTTTTCTCTCTCTCTCTCTCTCTCTCTGTGTGTTTTTCTCTCTGTGTTTGTTTATCTTCGATAGCGCACATTCGATCTACGACTGCAATTCACAGCTATCGTACTGCTCACCTTTCAAAATATTTTTTACAATTATAAATCTAAATTTATAGGCATATTTATAACTCTGTAACTAATTTAAACATTATACACATGCTAGACATGTATCGGAGCTCCCTTTTCGTATCCAGAAAAATAGATCCGTATTTGTATGGATCTGTTTTCTTTTCTTCAACGAAACTAATATGTATCTTTTGTAGAAATTGTATGAAAATTAGAAAAGTATTATAAATCTTTTTTGACTGTTATTAATATATAAATTAAATAAATACAGTATAACCTCGTATTTACATCCTGGAAATTGAAAAGATTTCGCAATTTACATTTTTTTTTTTTTTTTTATTCTATATTCAATAGAAGAAAGTACTAGATTCATAAAAATTTTCGACTTCCGTTTTTCGATGAATTTGCACGTATTGAAAGTTCCAGAACACGATTTGACTATTTTTAGAAAATATTAGATATGCCTCTGTGTGTGTCAGAGAGACAAAAATTTTGTGGCGACTGCAACTCTGGAACTACTGCACGTAATTGCATATAAATTTATATGTAAATTCACCTTGGCATAAATTAGTACCTATCAACTTTTGGTGCCCATCCATCAAGAAATGGTACTGCTATACAGCGATTTCTAGAGACCATATATTAGGAAACTATATTATACAGGGTCTCTAGCGATTTCAACAATTTAAGGGAATGCTATGTCTCATGAACTACTGCAGAGAATTGCATATAAATTTATATGTAGATGCACCTTGACATAACCTAGTCCTTATCAGCTTTTTATGTCAATTTCTCAAAAGATGGCGCTGCTATACAGTGATTTTCACAATTCAAGGGAAGGCTATATCTCAGAAACTACTACACATAAATTTATATGTGGATCTACCTCGAGATAAATTATTGTCCATCCACTTTTGGTATCAATAATTCAATAGGTGACGGCGCTATATAGCGATTTCCATAATTTAAGGAAAAGAGATATCTCAAGTTCTATTGCGTACAATGATAATAATAAATGATATGTGAAAAGACCATTATCAAATATTATGCTAATTCAATTTGGATGCATATCGGCCAATAGGTGGTGCTGCTGTACTGCAATTTTCCCCGAGAACAGAAAAGCTATATTTCAACTTCTATGGTGTATAACTGTGCAAAATTTTATATGTGAGATAACCATTATGAAAACGCATTTTTAATATATTATTTAAAGAGAATAAAGCTGTCTTTCTTTGTACTTTCAATGCAATTTTTCTCTAAGATGAAAATCGTCTGCATTCAGTATGGTAGGTAATTTAAATAAATAAGAGCTTTAATAAATTATTTGTACTGAGCGAATTTCTATTAGAAAAGATAAAAAGAAAGTCTTGTGGTGGCCACAACATACTTTTTTTTTGTTGTTGTTGTTTTAAATACCTTTATTTTTAATAAAAATTCAGTCCTCGCTTTTATATGAACGAAATTTTCAAAGCAAATATAGAGGAAATACTTGTCGTGATTTCATTTAAAGCTATTATGTTGTGACCACCGCAAAACTTTCTTCTATATTTTCCTATAGGAAAATTCATTCGCCCAGTAAAATTATTTTCTTAAAACTATTATTTATTAAAATTATCTACCATAATGAATGCAGATAATTTCATTTTAGAAAAAACTAACACTAATAATAAGAAAAGAAAGACAGTTTAATTATCTATAAATAAAGTCTTAAAAAATGCTTCTTCAAATTGGTTACCTCATATATCAGGTTTTGTACAGTTATATGGCACAGAAGTTGAGATATAGCCATATCCTGTTCTCAGAGAAAATCGCAGTATACCAGCGCCAATTATTGGCTGATATGCATTCAAATTGAATCTGCTTAATGTCATATAATGGCTACGTTGATACGTGTCAAGTTTTGTTTGATTATACACAACAGAACCTTAGATACAGCCTTCCCTGAAAACACGAAAGTCGATGTATAGCTGCACCAACTGTTGAGCAGTTCACAAAAAATATTGGTGGGCACTAACTTACGTCAAAGTTTATCTGCATATAAATTTATGCAAATTCGTTTAGTAGTTTCTCAGATATAGCCTTTCCTGAAATTGCGAAAATCGCGGTCTAGCAGCGCCACTTGTTGAGCAAATAACACCAAAAGTTGATAGGCACTAACTTAGGCCAAGGTACATCTGCATATAAATTTATATGCAGTTATCTGCAGTAGTTCCTGAGATACGTTGCCACAAAATTTTTGTCACACACACACAGACACATATTTTTCTAAGAATAGTCAAATCGTGTTCTGGAGCCCTCAAAACGTGTAAATCCATTGAAAAGCGGATGTTGAAAATTTTTACGATTGAAATACTTTCTTCTATTGAATACAGAAGAAAGTAAAAAAAAAAAAAAAACAATATAAAATAAACACATTTAGGAAACTTATTCCATCAAGGCAGATAATAATAATATTCTTTATCGTCTTCTCTAGAACAAATAAAAACAAAGCAGATGTTTAATTGCGAATCATATATATCCATGCAACCCAAATTATTATAGTAAATAAACATTCCCGTCGAACAAATGCAATAAATAAAGATACTTTTTTTTTTTTTTTTTTTTTCAGAATATAAGCATTAAACAATGAACTGACCTTGAAGCACATTTTTGCAATCTAAAGTTCACAACTCACATAAGTGTTTAATCATTATTATTAGGATTTTTTTTTTTCTTCAGG
The DNA here is from genome assembly GCA_963930645.1 of Salticus scenicus. Classification (NCBI taxonomy): domain Eukaryota; kingdom Metazoa; phylum Arthropoda; class Arachnida; order Araneae; family Salticidae; genus Salticus; species Salticus scenicus. The sequence continues at coordinate 180,427,231 of OZ005650.1, forward strand.
TTTTTAACTCAATACAATTAGTAATTACATCTTTTTTTTTTTTTTTTTTTTTTTTTTTTCCTTGTAAGTTCAATGGAAGAAAGTATTGGATTTGTAAAAATTTTCGACTTCCGGTTTTCGACGGATTTACAAGTTTTGAGAGGTTAGACCACGATTTGACCATTTTTAGAAAATGTCTTGTCTGTCCGTCTGTGTGTGTATGTATATGTGACAAAAATTTTGTGGCAACTGTATCTACGGAACTACTGTGCAGAATTACATATAAATTTATATGTAGATTCACCTTGACCTAAATTAGTGCCTATCAACTTTTGGTGTCAATCGCTCGAAAGGCGGCGCTGCTATGCATCGATAGCATTTATAATATGGTTGTCAACTTTCAAATATGCTTAACAATAGTGTTCTAACAGGGATATATTCATTAAAAAAAATAATAATTCAATTAAAAAAAAAATCAATAAAACCAGATCGATTTTTAAAAAAATCTCGTGCTTGCTTTTCTAAAGTAATCATACGAATTATAAGGTATGGTGTTATATGACAATATATATATATCATCATTACCAATTTCAGCCTCTATCAACCCACTGCAGGATGAAGGCCTCTGCTAGGCGATTCCAAACTGCCCTGTTTTCGCACACACACACACATATATATATATATATATAATAATTTATGCATAGATTAAGAAAGGTTTTGATAGAATATTTCGTCTCCTCATTGATTTATTTGATTTCCAATGAAGCCATCTATGATATATGCAACTTCTTAATTGAATGCAACCTATGCAATGAGGTGAAATTTACACCTCATATAACGTATTTCTTAGTAATGTCCTGATGTCTTTTTTTTTTTCTTCTTTTTTTTTTAAGGTTTGTGAGCTCTATTTAAAACCTGATGGAATTATACAAACAATAACTTATTTTGATGAAAAAGAAGGAAAGTTATATCAAGTCCCAAGAAATAAACGAATTGTTAAAGATGGTGCTATTCCTACTATTTTCAGCTGCTTGCCATCTTTAGGCATAAACAAATTCCGTTTTATTACCTAATTATATTTGTGCTTTTATATTATTAATTTTTATGTAAATTATGGAGCAATCTTCTTCACGTATATGAAACATTTATAATTTTCAATAAAATTATTTTTATCTTGATTTTTGTCTTTTATGTATTATTTCAATTACATAGTTTTAATGAAGGAGAAATCTTATTTAAATAAGCCACTTAAATTCTTGATTTAAAGAATGTTGAAAGTAATGTCATCAGGTAAGTGAGAGTTATTTTGGATGATCAAATACTTATAAATTATTGTTATATATTAAAATTTCTCTGGGCATAAAATTTACAGAGATGATTAAAAATAAAAATTCTTATTATATATGTTAAAGGGTTTTTAATGCAAATTTTATGTCCACCCTTACCTTGAAAAAAAAAAGTATATCATTAATATTTATGATTTTAAAACTTTAAATAACCTGAAATTTGGAGTTCGATGTTATTTATAGTTTAGTACATTGTATCGTCTATACCGTGCATATTGTTTATATTACATGTATCAATTGTTAAAGCATATTGTATCGTCGTACTTATCTGTAATTTTAATCAGGTGGAAAAAATCCATTATTTAAAAAAATATATACATATATTCAGGTGGCTTAAATATTAAAAAAAGGAACTTAAAAAAAAAAAAAAAAAAAAAAAAAAAAAAAAAGTTTACATTTATTTTTGTAACCACAGCGTATAAAATGAAAGCACCGATGAGAAAAATATATATATATATTTCTAAATCCATATATGAGGATGTGCATAAAAAGTGGACTAAATCATGTGGCGCCACAATCCTCTTGGAATGCCTTCATAAAAAAGTGTTGGATAAATGCGTGCGTTAATGATGAATAAAGGTAGGGAAGTATGATTAAACTAGCAAATTCTTTGTTTCAGTAGCTTGTTAAATTTCCAGTATTCATAGCTGCTAACTTTTTTAATTGATTCCGGAATGTTGTTAGTATATCGCCCTATCTTCAAACCATATTCTTTGAGGAGTAATTATCTTCATATTTAATTGTAATTACATGCCAAAGAAAATTATTCTATTAAGAATATGGTATGAAGAAAAGGGCGAATGTTAACAACATTCCGGAATAAATTGAAAAAGTTGGCAGCTATGAGTATTTTATTCCAGTTGATGGACAAGTAATATTTTTCAGAAAAGTTTTTAAATATTTTTGCAAGGTTGAACATTTAAAAGGGGAGGGGGGATTAAAAAATTACAAAAGTAAAGAGGTTAAGACTAACAACAATGCTTTTTCAAAAGCCCCTGCAAACAAGTATGAGGCCACTTCCTCATAAAATATGACGGATTTTAATCTATTAAATTTTTTTGATTAATCTCTCTCAAATATTATGAGACAGGCTAGTCAAATATTTTTTTTTTCGGGCTAAAATTCCTCCACAAATATTATGAGGCAGCTTAGTCAAATAGAGACTAGTTTTCCTTTTCAAATATTACCAGACAGATTAGTCAGGTAAATAGTCTTGACTATCCTGCCTCTTCAGATATTCATTGAAAATTGACTAGCTTGCTTCGTAAAATACCTGTTGGCTGCTGACTAACCGTCTTAATCAAGTGCAGATTCTGACTAACTTGCCTTGTCTGGCAACTGCGGTTGTTGACTAACCTTCCTGGTCAGATAATTATGATTATCGACTAGCCTTCTTTGTCTAATAATATTAACCTTCCTAGTCTGGAGTAGTATTTTGGTGACTAGTTTAGCAAGTACACTTTTCAGTTTTGGTGACTAGTTCAGCAAGTACACTTTTCAGTTTTGAAGACTAGTTCAACAAGTACACTTTTCAGTTTCGGTGACTAGTTCAGCAAGTACACTTTTCAGTTTTGGAGACTAGTTCAGCAAGTTCACTTTTTGGCTAGTCAGTTATTTTGGTTAGTCAATTCTGTATTGTCAGCTGAGCATTTTGGCAGGTCACTGTGACCAATTTATTTTTCTGTGTGTAGATGTTTAATAAACTCTTATAATTAATATAGATTGTTGATCAATTTAATTTTTTACGAACATTTCCTTGTAAATTTTAATGGTTAAAATATAAAGTTATTGTCAAATTGAATGGATTGTTAAAATAGAAGTAGTTTGTTTAACCAAAAGAAATGTTCCAGCTTAGCTGCAACCAATATTTCGGTGCTAAAATACATACAACATTTAAATAGTGCTTACTAATAATATGACGCTATAAAATTGTTAAAAATTACAACTAAAGTATTTTTAATATTTTGGTACAGATAATATGATTATGTAATAAATATATAATATAACATTTGATTTTTATTAACATTATAATAATTATAATGTAACAATTGATTTTTAACAGATATAAGTATGAACAGGGATTCATAATAAGAAAATTCGATTAATATTGTTGCGTACTTGGGGGTTCGTGAGTTGTTTGAGAATGAAAGGCCGAACGTACAAAAATTCAGTAATTTATTCACAGAAAATTCCAGAAAAGTGTAGGTCTATAAACCAAGTATCAGCTTCAATTCAAACAGTAATCACAGCTTAAACAGCAGCTGTCAATAGCAAATCCACAGTACAAACTGTATAGCAATAACACTTGAAGCAAGTCTCTTCCAAAGAGGCTCAAGCAATGCAACATTGACAGAAGCTGACCTTAGACTGAACTGAACTGACTCTGACTGGCCTTGGCGAAGAAAACAGGCTTATATACTGTTCCATGGAATCCAGATTTTTCGAGAAAACTCTAGAAAGTGGTCAACCAATCAACTTACAGCTTCCATATTTGGTATATCCCATACAAGGATTTTCTCGCCAAGGTCGCCAAAAAAATCGCCAAGATGGGAAAAAGTCGCCAAATTTGGCGCCAAATCCATTACCTGCCTTATTGGGCTTTTTAATGCGTTTTTAAGGGAAAATAAGGCTATTTCAACGCTAAGACGACTAGAAATGTACAAAATTAGCACTTTATCAACTTACTAAGCCTCTTTGAAAGAATTTATACAAAAATAAACACAATTATTTACAATTTTGTAACACTGCCCCCCTCCCAAGGACTGCACGTCCCGGGCAGTGCAACCCTTGGTTAAGAGGCGAAACTAACCAAATTTACACAATCTCAAATACAAAACTAAGTTGCATATAACGACAAAATAGAAACAAAAATCAAGTGAGAAATATTTACAAAATTCACAAATATGTACAAGTATCTATATACAAATATTTACATTACGCATGCGCAAATTTTACCAGTATTTACATTTTAAATTTTAATATTACCATTAATTGTGGTACTTGGCTAGCCTGTTATAGTGCCCCACCTTCGGTTTTGATGAAGGTGTTTTAGTGATCCGCACCACTACATCATTCAGCCTTTTTAAGACTATGTATGGTCCGTCCCAGTTGCACTGTAACTTGGGAGAGAGTCCTTTGCGTCGAACAGGATTCCACAACCAGACCTTCTCTCTTTCCTGGAACTCATGTTGCGTAGCTTTTAGATCGTACCTTGTCTTCATTTTCTCCGTTGCCATGTTAATCCGCTCCCGAGCAAAGTTGTGTACGTCCTCAAATCGTGCCTGGAGATCTTGGATATACTCCTCGCGCGATGAAGGCGCATCGGGTGGACAACCAAACAGGAGATCATAAGGGAGACGAAGTTCACGTCCGAACAGCATCTGGGCTGGAGTATAGCCGGTGGTTTCATGGACAGCACTTCGATAAGCCAGCAGGAACAATGGCAACTTCAAGTCCTAATCTTGCTGGTTCCTTGATACTAGAAGAGAGACGTTATTCAGGATGGTACGATTGAACCTCTCGACCATGCCGTCCGACTGGGTATGTAAGGGTGTAGCCCGAGTTTTGTCTATGCCGAGTAGTTGACACAGTCCTTTGAAAACTTCAGAGGTAAAGTTCCTACCTTGGTCGGTATGAAGTTGTTGGGGCGTGCCGTACCTTGACACCCATTGCTGCACTATGACCTCTGCGACTGTGCATGCCTCTTGATTGGGGATGGGATATGCCTCAGGCCACTTGGTGAAATAGTCCATCACGACTAGGATGTATTTATTTCCACTGGAGGTCCGTGGCAAAGGACCCAAGATGTCGATTGCAATCCGTTCAAATGGTGCTCCCACGTTATACAGTTGCAGTCTTCCTCTACTTCGTTTCTGCGGGCCTTTACGTGCCGCACAAGCATCACAGGATTTACACCATTTCTCCACATCCTCCTTTGCCTTGCACCAGTAGAAGCGTTCCCGAACTTTCTGCAGAGTCTTCATTACCCCAAAATGGCCTCCGGTAGAGCTACTATGCAGTTGTTCTAAAACAGCTGGAATTTTTGATCTTGGTAATAAAGTCTGCCATCTGAAGCTTTTCCCATCATCAGATTCCCACTTTCTGTATAATACGCCGTTTCTGATATGAAGAGAGTCCCAAAGTGCCCAATAACTTTTCGTAATGGGACTGAATCTCGAAATGTCCTGCCAGGTAGGTCTGTTGCTGGTCGTCTCCTTCAGCTGTAATATTGGCTTTATGTCAGGATCTTCTAACTGGACTTGTCTAAGTTCTTCGTCACTCCATGGATCGGGATCTTGTTCTGATGGTGTTGAGATAGTAACTTGGCGAGCAACTGGCTGTATTCTTTGGGGTCTATCATCGGCTTTACAGCTGTATTTATGATCTTCATATGGAGGCTTCCGCAAGAAGGCATCTGGATTTTCCCGAAGATCTCCTCCTGTTTGGCATACTCCGGAGACATTCTTGGTTGCGTCTCTAGGTGCTCGTACTGGGCAGCTTCGTTTGATATGCCCGTCTTTTCCACAGCTCCAGCATTTAGTTGTTGGAGTCTTCCGGTCTTTCTTCCTCTCAAGAATGCGTAGTCTTCTATTAATTTCTGCAATCATTTCCTGAATCTCTTTAAGATCATCTTGAGAGCCGTTCACTTTGTCTGCTGTACTGTTCTGGCGATGTTTATAGGAGGCTTGTTGGACTGTCTCGAGCTTTAAGGCATACACCAAGGCTGACTCCACATCCTTCACGCCGGAGAGTCTGAGGGCTTGTTGAATATCTGGATCTCCGACAGCATCAATGAAATATTCTAGAGCCAGATCATTACGTGTTTGAGGATGACAGTCTGAGAAAGCCAAATGTGAAAGCCTCTGGATGTTTGATGCCAGTTCTTGTAAGCTTTCCCCTGGTCTCTGACGACGGGACCTTAGCTGGAGTCGACTATATTCTTTGGACCATTTCGCTCCAAAACGTAGCTCTAGTGCTCTGGTTACAGCTTCGAAGTCATATCGCTGTTCCTTCGAAAGGGTCTCCAGAATATCTGCGGCGTCGCCCCGCAACGACCCTACCAGATGAGCCGTCTTTGCTAAATAGTCCCAGCCGTTAGCTTCAGCCCCGATGGAAAACTGCGTCTTATATACATGCCAGGAAGATCTGCCGTCGTAGGTGGATAGCTTAATCAATTCCTGATTCTGAATTCTTCTCTCTTTCATTTCAGTTTCCTGGGGCATGGATTTTAACTTTTCTTCCACTTTTCTCTCCAGATCTTCTTCTATTCTCTTCAGTTTACCTTCTATCTCTGAAAACCACCCTTTCAGTTCCTGATCAAAATTTTCTTTAACTTTCTCCTCGAAACTCCGTTCTATTTTCGTAACACTCTCTTCAACCTTCATAACATTTTCTTCTATCTTCATAGCTTTCTCTTCAACCTTCATAACATTTTCTTTTATCTTCATAGTTTCCTCTTCAAAACTTCCTTCTATTTTCAAAACTTTCTCTTCTATTCCATCTATTCTGCTTCCCATATCCGATAATTTACTTTCGATTGATTCTTTCACCGTTGAAAGCTCTCTCTTCATCTCATCTTGATTAGATTTAATTTCTTCCTGAACTTCACCCATAGTGTCTTTCATTTCCTTCATTTCTTCAGTCAAGCCGTCTTTCAATTCTTTCTGTCCGGCTTTCATTTCATTCATCTCTTGACTCAAGCTATCTTTCATCTCTCTTTGTCCTTCCTTCATTTCTCTTTGCCCTTCTTTCATTTCATTCATCTGGGTAGCTAAGCTTTCTAGAAGTTTCTTCATCTGTTCCTCCATAGCTCTAGTTATAACCATTCACAGACAACCCCGCTTCTGAATCCAGAAATGTTGCGTACTTGGGGGTTCGTGAGTTGTCTGAGAATGAAAGGCCAAACGTACAAAAATTCAGTAATTTATTCACAGAAAATTCCAGAAAAGTGCAGGTCTATAAACCAAGTATCAGCTTCAATTCAAACAGTAATCACAGCTTAAACAGCAGCTGTCATTAGCAAATCCACAGTACAAACTGTATAGCAATAACACTTGAAGCAAGTCTCTTCCAAAGAGGCTCAAGCAATGCAACATTGACAGAAGCTGATCTTAGACTGAACTGAACTGACTCTGACTGGCCTTGGCGAAGAAAACAGGCTTATATACTGTTCCATGGAATCCAGATTTTTCGAGAAAACTCTAGAAAGTGGTCAACCAATCAACTTACAGCTTCCATATTTGGTACAGCTTCCCATATAAGGATTTTCTCGCCAAGGTCGCAAAAAAAATCGCCAAGGTGGGAAAAGTCGCCAAATTTGGCGCCAAATCCATTACCTGCCTTATTGGGGCTTTTTAATGTGTTTTTAAGGGAAAATAAGGCTATTTCAACGCTAAGACGACTAGAAATGCACAAAATTAGCACTTTATCAACTTACTAAGCCTCTTTGAAAGAATTTATACAAAAATAAACACAATTATTTACAATTTTGTAACAATATTATCTAATATAACGCATGCATCTCCAAATTTTAAACTTCTCTAAAAACGAACAAATACATTCTTTTACACAATAATGTAGAAACAAATAACTGTCATAAAATTAAGTGGTAAGAAAATCTGCCAAAACGGACGAACCTCATTAAAAAATGTGACCTCAGAAAGCAAGTGGAAGAATCTTTATATTGCCAATTTTAAATTTTACAATAAATTCTTAAATTTTTGACCACCTGTTATAATGAAGATATCACATCGTCGATAAAGTGGATCGCGTACACATCGGAATATACCAGACAATTAACAGCTGTTTACGCTTTTAACATTAAGTCATTCTGCAAGTTACAATAATGACTTAAGTAACGCTCGTAAATGTGTCGTCACGTCCAGTTTATCGGTTTCACAAGAATAAAGTTCCGAACAGACACAAATCTAGTGTCCTAAAGTTCAAAATAATGAGTTCAATGTGTCAAATTAATTTTTTCAAAAAGTTCTTTCCAAAAATTTTTTTGTGAATGTTGTTCCGACCTCTCTTGTAGAAATATGTGGACATTTCTTCCGAATCGAAGTACTTGATTCAAGATTTTAATCGTACATTTTTAATAAATACAGAAGCACCTTTTTTTTTCTTTAAGTTTTTATGTAAAGTAATTTCATTTATATCCATTAAAAAAGAAATAAAAGTCAGTGTTCAATTAAAAAAAAAAAATTGAAACTTAAATGAATTTTAATTGAATGAAACAACAAACAACGATGAGATTTAACTATGTAAATCTTTAAAACATATATTTGTCTGATTTCAGACCCAATTGAACCTGAAATTAAGCAGTTTCTTTTCTTTTTTTTTTTTTTTTTTTTTTTTTTGGAGTTGACAACGACTAGCTAATTATTTTGAAATTTAACAAATTTATCAGTTAATATCCTAGCACCCATTTTATAATAAATAAATAATTAATAATTTTGAAGATAAAGTATGATGATATTTATTAAAATATATCTATATTTTGAACAAACGCTGACAGTTTATACTAAAATAACAAACAACACTCACCAAATTTTTAAACTTCCATATTGCAATTTTACGGCATTATTATAATTTTCTTTTCCTCCAATTTTTTTGAAAAATATATCATTTTATTTAAATATTTTAGGACAGAATGTATAAAAGACTAGGCTTCTCTCGTAAAGAAGCATTGTTATTTAAATATTTATATATTTAACATTGTTTTCTGTTAATCCCCCCCCCTCAAAAAAAAAAAAAAAAAAAAAAAAAATTATTTTAGATTCAAGAGAATAATTACATCATTAAATTTCCAATAACAACATTTAGAATTACTGTACGTTTTTATGCTTTTACAAAAAAGCATCGTTACAGTCATAATGAAACTGTAACGCTATAAGTTGACAAAAATGTATTGTTATATTACATAATGATAACATTTTTCAGATATTATAAGTATAGTGTAAATTAAATATCGAAGAAGGCTCATTTTATTAGTTTCATTGTACTTTTTTAATTCTATGTAATACTAGAAACTATTTTCTCATGCGAAGAAATTTTTAAAAGAAATAACCTATCAGAACTTCAGAGATTCAATGAAGTTTCCTAAAAATTACACAACGTTAATTCTTAAAAAAGCGCCATTTCAATTTTAAATGTATTAGAACACATAGAAGGAACCGCCTTTTATTTTTTAACGTTGATGTAAAATCAATTTTTGTGCATAATAGCAAAACATCTGAAGTGTATGGATATATGTATATATAAAATTACACTTTTATCCCCTTACATTTATTTCTACAACATTGCCTTCAATTTTTACTTTGTTAAATTGTAAAATAATCATATTATTATGAATAAGTATATAACATTGATTATTTTTATGTAATTTAATTCAGGTTATAAAATGTTTATATGTCCTGCCAAACCACGTGCTAGAAATTTCGCGATTAATAGTATGCTTTAAGCGAGAACTCTTCCGACGATTGAGTCAATTTCCTCGTCAAGCGGCTTACTGTTAAGAGATACTGACTGGGTCTCTTGCTACTGTTTTATTACAGCCTATTCCTGTGTGCTAATGCTATCGTACAGCTTATGCTTTGATTTTGGTGCTATCAGCTGTTATTTAAGCTGTATTTTCCTGTATAACTCTGAAGTCGATACTTGGTTTACAACACTGCAATTTTCTAGAATACTCTGTAAATAAACTTTTAAACAATTAAACGAATACAGTGTATCCAATCCGACAAATACAGTACGACTTCAGTATCGCGTCGGACTGCCTCCTGCTGCAATACATGCCGCAACACTGTCCAGCATTGAATTGATTAGACGTCTAATGTTGTCTTGAGTCTGATGGGCCCACAAATATTCAAGAAATACCTCCAGATCATGTACAGACTGCCACGGTGGCATTTGTCGTTTCAGCTGGCCTCACACATGCTCTATAGGAGACAGGTCCGAGGATCGGGCCGGCCATCGAAGAGTTTGAACATGACGTAGGAAGTTTGAGCAACTCGAGCTGTATGCAGACGGTCATTATCTTGCCATAGAATTGTCTGCGGAAGACTATTGAGGAAAGGTCCCGCGAGGGGTCGAAGAATGTCGTCAACTTAACGCTGGCCAGTTAACGTTCCACGTATCACAATTAGAGAGGATAGGCTATGCCCCCCCAGACCATTACGCCTGCTACGCACGATTGCTAGGGAGGTTGTACCGTTCACCAGGATGCCTCCATTCCCGCGCGCGGTTACTATTTGTCCCCAAAACAAATCAGGATTATCACTAAACACACCTTTTTGCCAGTCTGTAACATCCAACGTCAATCTGGCTTGGCACCAGTATAGACGAAGTCGCCGATATTTCCGTGTTAAAGGCAGTACGCGAAAAGGGAGTTTGGATTGCAGATTATCTTTTGCAAGCCGTCGGAAATGGTTTTTGGAACAACTGGTACCATACATTTGATTGTATCGTGGAACGAGTCACTGTGGGTTCACGAACGCTTGTATCACGATTTTTCGATCCTCTCTCTTTGTCGTCTTCCTGGTAACTCCGGACTCATTTCTCCGCACGTGGGTACCATCTTGTGTTCACTCCTCCCAACATGTTCTGACGGCACACTCAGAACGAATGACCTGGTGATCAACACGGCGCGTCGACGAGCCTGCAGTTTTCAAGCCAATGATCAGGCCTATCTCAAACTTGCTTAACTGTGAGAAACGTTTTCTCATGTCTGGCATTTTTCGCTAACTAAAGTCCCTCTAGAGTCGAAATGAGATCGTTACGTTTATGAATCTTCCAGCATGCGCCGTTTTATATATAGCCCATTTACTGATTGCAGCTTGTATGGTCATACGCATTGGCACCAAACTTAGATCATTTGTGCATTGGATCTGACTGTACTTATTTGCAAAGTTTCGCGGTTGTGCGTATCTCCCTTCTTCGTGCGCTATTTTCAATGTCCCTGAGTGTACATATATACATATACACACACATATATATACATACATATATATATATATATATATAGATAATATAGAGGGTAGAAATTATGTTTACTTTTAAAAATTAAGACTAAGAGTTGAAGAAATTGTTTTAGTATGAAATACAGAGCTGTATACATCAGTTCTATTAAAACATATTGTGAACAGGAAAGAAATACATATTTTTTTCTGTATAGAAAATAGTTTAATTGATTTCACTCTAAAGAGTATGTTTTAAGAAATTAATTAATGAGTGTTATTTTAGGTTTTTCTTAATTTGAATGAATTATAACGTTTGAATTGTTACATTCGTTTACATAAACTGAAACAGCTGCAAACGTTATATATATATATAAATAAATAAATAATAATAATAATGGATGTTAGGAGAAACAAATAAAAAATAATCGTTTAAAAAAATTCACTATTGACATTTTTTTTGTTAACTATTATTGCAAAATTAAAGCTCATCCCTAACAAAAGTAATTTATGAAGAAAGCTCATAATACTTCAAAAACGAATGTAAAATTAAAATTTGTCTTCTATAAAATTATGCTTTCTGTTTATCTTTTAAATTAAGAAAGATTATTTAAAATTTAGATGTTTAATATTAGTGTTTAAATTTTTATATATTACTGAAATTCAAGATGCTTTCCCATTAAAAGTGTCGAATGACAAGCAATGAATTTAAAGATATAGTAATTATTCTGTACAAAGTTAATTAATGTACCTAAAAAATTATAGAGTTGAAATAAAGTTTAAATGCAGAATATTTTAATACGACAAAAAAAAAAAAAAAAAAAAAAAAACACTTATTATTTATTTAAGTATTTTTTGTTGTAATTATAATTTAAACTTTTATGCTTTTGTGAAAGAAAAGAAAAGCTCTTGATTTCTCCTTTAAATGAAATTCTCACTTTTTTTTTTTTTTTTTAATATATAATTATTAAACAGATCTGAATTTTCATTTAAAATTGCAATTTATAATAATACAAGTTCATTAGATAACTTTACGTGTTAAAAAATGAATTTAATTCAGTCAGTATTATATTACTAATGAGTGTTTTTAATAATATGAACGTCTACTTTGTTGATCGCATATAAGTTACTAATTATTAGAAATGAAAAAAAAAAAAGTTATTTTTAATGTTGAATAAAAAGGATAAAAATTGTTTTTTATTGGAGATATATCTAAACCTCATTCCACACCTCGCAGATATATTATGCTTACTTAAAAGAAAAGATAAAAAAAAAACCATACTATATTTGTAAAAATACATGCGTATAAAACATAAAATTTACATATAAAAAGCATTAAGCATCTGATAAACGATTCCTTTTAGATACAGTAAACACAACATTTTAAGTTCACTGTTGTAACTAAAAAAAAAAAAAAAAAAAAAAAAAAGTAAAAAGCTTATTACGTTTACCTTAGTCAAATCTCTTTAAGAGAAAAAAAATTCATTGTTCCTTAAAAAATTCAAGTATGTAAACAAAGAATAATTCTAATTACGGGTTAGAAACCACCTTATGATAAATGTAGGTTAGAAGGTAATGTTAGAAACCTAGATATTCTTTTATCCTGGTAATACATTCATGTGTCACCCGAGTCCTTTTTTTTTCTACCAATCATTAATTGTTTCGGAATACCACAATTACCAATACATACATTTCATAATTTTCAGATCGAGTTTGAAGAACATCCGCAGATTCATTTTTCAAGAAACCCACTTCTACGATTTAAATTAATAGACCTACTTATAATAAGACTTTGAAATTCTTATCTAGAAAACCAATTAATTTTCTTGAAAGTGACAAATAATACATACGATCATACGAATAGATATCTAAAAGGGTATTTATCTAGCAACTTTCGAGAAAACCGTAATATGCTATCTGAAAAAGAATTGAAAAAGGTGAAAACTCGTTATTAATTTATTTTTTGACTGAAACCAATAATTTCACTTTCTACAGTAGCCAGGCGATAGAACAAAAATATTTCATAACGTGGAAACTAGAGGAGGGACACATCAACACGATAAAATTCAGTTAGTAAAAAAAAAAAAATTAAAAGACGAAATTTGACCGTATAATTTTATGCGAAATGACCGTTTTGCAAGCTAAACGATTAAAGCTCGTAAACTGATCATGAAAGCATAATTTTAGAATACTGGTATTTTTTACAGGCAAAAGCCGTTAATCTACGTAATTTTCACAAATATGGCATCAAACTGTATTTTTACGGTCATATCCCTTCAAATGTAATGTATTAGCTTTTCAGTTGTAGAGAATTATGGTGCGCCATGATCTTATTTAACTTTAACGTACAGGTTGACTTAAGGTTGAATGATGCAAACTTACTTATTTAACTTTAGATTGACTTGAAGCTGTAAACTGAAATACTTAAGTCTATGAAGAAATGACAGAGTCAGATTTGTAAAATCAATGGAGCTTTAATTGAGCTTAAATAAGAAGGGGGACGCTGGACTTTGATTGGATTTAATACGTTAAATGGGCAGACCTCTTAAATGCTTTGACAGAAATAAATAACCTCCGTTACTTTACTTTACTTAACTACTCGCAAATGGTCTCAACTACTTTTATTTAAATTAGCTTCTAAGGCCAAGTAATCTTTCGCATGTAGGAGGATTCCCTGACGCTACAATGTTACAGGACTTACTCTCTTCTATCCTACGCCGCTAACAGCTAGCTCCCTCAACTCTCATACTAACACACTCCAACTACGAAGTACCTCCTCTCAACTAACACTCTAGCTCACTCCTTCCAACTCTCTCTCCAACTAACTAACCCCGAAACAATCTTCCTTCTCCTTTCATCTATCTTACTTTACAAAATATTTGCATATCGTGAATTACAATTTCAATTTAGGATGAGAACTAACTCTACTAGTCGACTTGAATCCTAAAACAGCACATTCACGTTTTACCCGCAAAGTGCGAGTTTTAATTGTAGCACTTTGCTATACCTGACAGTTCCTCCCCCCCAAAAAAAAAATTCGCGGAAAAAATCCCCAACGGGTTTTTACCCGTGCAAATTTTAAATTATTGCAATACTATGCAAAGAAAAGTTAGCTGCAGTGACTTACTGTTTAAAATTCAACTATATAATATTTCAGAAAAAGAAAAAAAAAGAGGGGGGAAACTTAAATTTAAACTAAACTGCCCAAAAATAACAATTAGATGTTTTTAAAAAAATCCAATCGTGAGAAAAAGTAAGGCCGTGCTTAAAACTGTCCACTCAGGAAAGATTAATGATAAAAATACTTTTCTTGTTTAGCTCCATCTGAGGTGCTTGACGGCAGAAACTCCATGCCCTAACTTAGTTTAAACTTATCTAAAGTCCAGCGTAATTACAGCGGGGCTTACATTCATCTTTCCTTAAAACAAATGGAAAGGAAAAAATTTTCATTAATTTAAAATAAATTTTAGTAGAAAAAGGATCGCCTATTAAAAATAAATGCGATCGTTATTGAAATTAAATTGTGACATTAAAAAGTCTTTATTGACAAAAAACTTGTATATCTTTATCCATCTGCAGGTTAGTCTTAACCCAGATCATCAGCTAGGAAAAATACTTGAACGGGCATCAGAAAAAAAGAATTCCAGTTGTCCACTGTGAGTTAACTTGAAAGGTCAATCCACTGCTGTTGGCAGTGTTCCGAAAAGCACCTTTGACTTTAGAAAAGAAACACTGGCACAGTTCCAAAAATACCGTCTTTAGCATGAAAAGTAACAATTGAAGAAATCAAGCTGGCTTTTCAGATTTAACATCTATACTTCGGGTTTAGAGTCAGGATCAGCAACTGGACCTCAGATTTTCTAAAATTAAAACTTTTTTAAACGTATACATCAAAAATAGACGTGAACTACACTTTTATATATAGATAAATGACATAATTTTATACATAAGCCATATTTCAACTAGGTATTTGCGTACGGAAAAAACAAAATGTTAGTGGATTAATAAGGTTAGTCGTTAAACGCGAATTTACATGCAAAATAGCTTTAAAAAAAATTCTCTTTTTACCCCATACTAATAGATATACATACATAAAAACTTTTAGTAAAAAATTTAGTAAAAAGTTTACAACAAGAAAATTCATTTGATACACTTTCTACAACATTTAGAAAACATATTTAAGGATACAAAATTTTCAAAACTGCAGTTGACCGCTGAGAAATAAAAGAGATTTACGGACATACATTTTACATTACATTTACAAAACTATAGAGAAAAATGTTTATACACTTATAAAAGTTTATTTTATACAATTTACGACATTTAGAAAAGTATATATAATGAATAGATATATATACAAAGTTATTCAAAAAAGTTTTCAAGACTCCGTTGTTGGCTAGAAAATAGAAAAGTAGTAGAGTATATACATATTGATCATGTAAAAACTTAGAGAGAAAATTTATATACAAAGGTAAGAAAATTTATCGTACGAATTGCTGCAGGTGATGGCTAAACAGAAAACATTTAAGTACAGATATATAAATCATTCACAAAACTAAAGAGGGGGGAATTTATATAAAATGTTCAAAAAGGTTTTTTTTTTACCAAGAACTGCTGGTGTTGGCTAGGAATAAAAAAAAAACATTAACGTACATACATGCATATATTATATACAGAAAAAAAATTATGACATGTAATCCAAAACATGAAATTTCGGTAGTTGAAAGTTCATGCAGCAAGTTTAAATTTAGATTTGTGATATTTTAAAAAGTTCATCTCTTTGAGATAATGATTGAAAGTCCAAAAGAAAGTCCTACATGTCGTAGATTTTAGTACAGTACTGATAAACCAATACTTGAGAAGAACTAAAATACTGAACAATACGACCTGACAAATTGAGTCCTTGATATCAGCAAAAGAGATGCGGTTCAGACTGGTCAGTAGAGTTGTTGTGGCAATTTCCGTGCTGGTGGCTTGTACAACGGAGTCCGGCATCGGAGATGCATTTTTCTGGGATGGACTCGAGCCCGGTACCTTTTCACTGTCCCCAGTTATCACAGAGGACTGCGTTCGCTCCGTGCTGTCCAATGCAGGGCTGCTAGACTTTCTGGAAACTTCACAGGAGGTTAAATAGACGTTTGGATTTGCCGACTTTAAAATACTTGCATTTTCCGTTGGTTTAATCGGCGGGTCACTTTGGAACTTTAAGTTCACGTTCGCATTAGAAATATTTGACTGTGTCGGCTGTATAGATGCACAGCTGACATCTAAAGGCGAGTTACCAGGATTACCCGCATCATGTAATGATTTTCCACTTTCGCTTAGTTTAACGGTTTCAGCAGCCATAGTTATCTTAATTTTATTTTCTTTTCCTTTGAGCGGCGTGTCATTTGGACCAATTACGTGCAATTTCTCAGTAGAAACAATTAACTTTGTCGGCTGTATAGATTCAAAACTGACAGCTAAAGTTGAGTTACAAGGATTAACCGAATCATTTACTGATTTTACATTTTCGCTTGGTTTAACAGTTTCTGAGAAATTAAAAGAGTCCGTCGACTTGACTGTTTTGGAACTTAATTTATCAGGAGGTGAATTTAAATGACTAGAAAAGTTAGCCGCAACATTTATTAATTTGTCACTGTCAGTCCGTTTAACGGCTTCAGCGGCCGCAGTTATTTTAATTTCCTTTACAATCTCTGTTACCCGAGCTTCAGTTACGTTTGATATTTCGGCTTGAGCCGGTTTAGCCTTTAAATGCGAATGATGAATATATGAGGCTTTAACAGTAGGATTTAACTGATCATTCGTTTCACTTAAAGCAAGGGATTCATTTACAGAATTTCGTTCAATCGTATTTTCCCTTTCAGCCGCCGTCTCTACGCTAGAGGTTTTATCGGATTTTTCATCCATAGCCAAAGGTTGAAAAACAGAGGTCGATTTGTCTGTAGTGCTGGTTAAAAGCGTAGTTTGCACGTTTTCATTAACTTTTATTTGACTTTTGTCACCAGAAATACCGTTTTCATCGTCAGTTTTAGGTTGGTTTAAACTAATACAGCTTGCTTCCTGTGACTTAATAACTTCTTGTGGGTTTTCCGCTGGGTTTACTGTTGTTTCTCACTGACGTTCGTGAGGGGGGAGGGAACGGTCATGTTGCATTCTTAGTCTGTCATCCCGAGTGGCAAAAAGACTGATAATCCGACTTTTTAAGTCGTCATAGGTTGGATTTGGGCCAAGCGAATGGCAGGCGATTAGTCTATGCCACTGTCGTGGTTCTCCTTCTAAGGAACATGCTAACCAGGCATAGTGTTTGGATCGATCGATGTTATGAACGTTAAAAAAATATTCAAGCTGCTCAAAAAATTGCAGCACACTATTAGCGCCGTCAAAAAATATTTGCTCGGGGGAGGGGGGATTCGACTTTATTTGGGCGCCAGTGTAGAGAATTATGGTGCGCCATGATCTTATTTAACTTTAACTTACAGGTTGACTTAAGGTTGAATGCTGTAAACTTACTTATTTAGCTTTAGATTGACTTGAAGCTGTAAACTGAAATACTTAAGTCTATGAAAAAATGACAGAGTCAGATTTGTAAAATCAATGGAGCTTTAATTGAGCTTAAATAAGAAGGGGGACGCTGGACTTTGATTGGATTTAATACGTTAAATGGGCAGCCCTCTTAAATGCTTTGACAGCAATAAATATCCTCCGTTACTTTACTTTACTTAACTACTCGCAAATGGTCTCAACTACTTTTACTTAAATTAGCTTCTAAGGCCAAGTAATCTTTCGCTTGTAGGAGGATTCCCTGACGCTACAATGCTACAGGACTTACTCTCTTCTATCCTACGCCGCTAACAGCTAGCTCCCTCAACTCTCATACTAACACACTCCAACTACGAAGTACCTCCTCTCAACTAACACTCTAGCTCACTCCTTCCAACTCTCTCTCCAACTAACTAACCCCGAAACAATCTTCCTTCTCCTTTTATCTATCTTACTTTCCAAAATATTTGCATATCGTGAATTACAATTTCAATTTAGGATGAGAACTAACTCTACTAGTCGACTTGAATCCTAAAACAGCGCATTCACGTTTTACCCGCAAAGTGCGAGTTTTAATTGTAGCACTTTGCTATACCTGACACAGTGATGTCATATAAGAATCACTTTGTATTTTAAACTGAAAATATAATTGTAGTTTTAGATGACAGAGTTTATTTATACATTCATATAAAAACCGATTGATGTAAAAGAGCTATTTTTCACTAATTTAATTCAAAGTTGTTTAATTCAAAGTGAATGCATCATTTATGGTACAAATGTTTTTTTACGGGCTTTACATGGAATCTCTGCTGCCGGGCGTTGTTAAAATTTTTCTTACTGTGAAATTAACTTACAAATGAGGATTGGTTCGTCGTTCTTTGACGTATATTAGGAAACTGATTCTAGCATTAGCATTATATAATTCCTCAACTCTAGCAACGTCCTTTCTTGAAATCTAAAGTTATTCTGCAGAATTTACTGCCCCTCGCTACAGCCACAACGAGGATGAAGAATGTCTTGCATCACCATTTCACAATTATATGCGCATTCGTTAGTAGAGAATTCCCAGTAAAGCATTCGTTACGAAATGACTAATTCATTCTCCCGATCTCGCGTCAAGGAAATTTATTTCATTGATTATTTCAAAAGTTTGAGATACCAAGGAAACTTTGGAATTTTCTAATTTTTAAGAATGAATGTGTCGCAAAACTTTGGAGATTTCTGTGCAGTATATTCTGCATTGGAACACATGCTGTTCACAGAATACAATTTTTGATAGATGTTAAAGTGTAATTGTCATTAGGCACACATTTTGGTAGAGTATTCTTAGTGAAACACCTAAGCAATAATTATATATACTTTTTTTTGCACATACACACAGGGTTACAGTTTCATTACTTGAATATATATATATCCAAATGTTTTTTACGGGCTTTACATGGAATACCTGCTGCCGGGCGTTGTTAAAATTTTTCTTACTGTGAAATAAACTTAAACGTGAGGATTGATCCGTTGTTCTTTGACATATATTAGGAAACTGATTCTAGCATTAGTGACATAATATGAAGTGGTATACTAGTGGTACACTAGTGATATACTAGGTGAGCGAAAACCTCGTTTAAAATTTAAAAACCTATGAAAAGGGGAGGAATAATGACAAAAATGTGTGGTTTGCAAGAAAGAGATATAAAAGAAGTCGGGTTTTGTTTAGAAGTAAAAAAAAAAAAAAAAAAAAAAAAAAAAAAACAGATTTCAGGTTGTGGGGCATTTTGAAATCACTTGAATAGCTTCTATCCCCTTCAACATTAGTCAAGCTCAATGGTTCTATCTGTCGCGAAATTTCTGCAATTCATTCCGACATGTGGCATTCAGATGTAACGAGTGTTGTGAATCGTCTTATTAATTTCATAGAATATGCTGGACGTCATGATAACATTTGTTATTACACGAAGAATTGAATGGAATGCACTGTTGCTCTGTTTATTGTATTTCGAGCAGTCGACGCCCAACCGACTTTTTTTTTTTTTTGCTTCTAAACAGATTTTGACTTCTTTGTGACCAGTTGTTTGCAAACCGCACATTTTTATCATTATTTCTGCCTCTTTTATATATATATATTTTTAAGTTTTAACGAACTTTTGACTCACCCAGTATACACACACACACACACACACACACATATATATATATATATATATAAATATATACATGCATATATATTAAAATAAAATAATGAGCACTAATTTATGTCAAATTTATTTATATACAAAATAACTAATAAGTAACTTTTTTAATAATTGTAAAAATTATCTCTTTTTAAAACATTTTTAATGCACACATAATTAAGAAAAAGAATATTCACAAGATATTTCTGGAAATATCTTGTGAAAATCTAACTTTATTTTTAATCTTAGAAAGTGAACTTAAGTACCAACACGAAAACTTAACGACTTTGCCTATCTTCGATATTTAATGAAGCTAATTTTAAAATATCATTAACAAAAGAAGCTGTGAAATAATGCTTTGGCCTTTTCATATTTCCAAAATAGTTTTGTTGAAGAAAGTTACTGAGGAAGACCATTTAAAAAATTAATTGTGTATGGGGAAGCAAATGATCCAAAATGCTTCTTAATTAACATTAATAAAAAAAAAAAAAAGTTTTTTTTTTTTTTAAATCATTTTTAGTTATTATATGTTATATCAAAGCTGGTTATATTTACCATGGGATAAAACATACGACTTAAAAAACTATATCTAAAAAGGACAGAAATTTAATTAATTTTCCATATGTATTTAAAATACATATTTACACACAAATATCAGAAAATATGTATACATAAATTTTTCGAATTTGATAAAGATTCTTAGTCTTGTATGAAAGATTGTATAATACAGAATAATATGTCATGGTAATTGGTAATTGTTTGAAAAATTTAGAAATACTCAAAAATTATGTTAATAGTATTCTAATCTCTTTTAAAAAGTTTTTATTATTTATTATAAACCAATTAATTTTGTTATAAATCTGTAAAACCCCCCATAGATCTGTTTTAAAATCTCTGTATTTGTGTGTAAGACAAAATAGGGCAAAAACTTCTAAAAATCAGACGTAATTAAGAAATATACATATATAAAAAGTGTTATATATTAAAATGTCATATTATATATTAATATGTCAGTTCTTGGTATGAGTATTGAGTAAAAAAAAAGATTAAATATGTTTTAGTTGAATATAGAACTACAGAAATAACTTTTTTTAGATGTTTAAAGATGGATCATTTGCATAACAGCAATTTAATTAATTGTGATTAATTGAGAGTTTGGTGTAATTTTTTATATCAAATGATCGATAAAAGGATACCTGAGATTGGGATTGTATGTAAATGTGTTTGCTAACAAAAATTATTTTAGCTACGTATATGAACTAGAAAAGATTATTTATTTATCTATTCTTTCTCATACACTATTAGCTGAGATATAAATAATTACAAGATAAAGAGAACTTTTTATATACTACGTTTTTAAATTTTCTGTTGAATCATGTAAACTTTACAATTCTATGTTTTAATAAATACTTTTATTTATTTATTTATTTATTATTTATTATCCCACCAACTTGAAAGGTAAGCAAAATGCAAAATGATCAAAAATGATCAAATGCGTATTAAAGAGAGTAGCATATAAAAAAATTCAAACATTTACTAATTGAATAACAATATTAAAAGAATAAATTATCATCGCTTTTTGAGCTATGCTAAAAGTTTCAAATGTCTAGCTAGTCGAGATGTTAGTTAAAAATCGATAGCAAATATTGTACTGGACAAACAAACAAGAAGGCGAGGTAATAAAAAAGTGTTAAAATTATGAAGTTTTACTAAAGATGTAAAATATATTACATTAAAAATGTTAATTACTTTTACTGTAAACTATAATAACTAATTTTAAGTTAGTTCTTTTTTTATTTTAGTTAGTTAATATATATATATATATATATATATATATATGTATGTATAAACGTATGTTTTAACGAAATTTCATAATTTTAATCTTACGCGTTTGGATTATTTAGGTTAACAAGAATTTGTGTAAGCTAGAAACAATCGAATACAATCGAATTATTTTCTAGAATTAAAAAAAAAAAAAAAAAAAAAAAAAAAAAAACTGCGATTTCTCAAAGAAACCATGCAAGAAAAAGGAAGAAATTTTAGACCTTACTCTTGTTACTTTTTGTCAATCAATTAATTAGAAAAGAGATTATAACATCTTTGAACTACCTTTAATATTATTCCAGAAATTTGACAAAATATCTATTAGACCCTTTAGATATTTCGGAAAAGTTAACTGAATAAGAATAATTAGTATTTATTTAAGAATCTGTAATTAAAAAGAAAAATAGATACGTAAGTTATTTCATATTTAAAGAAGCAATTATTCATAATTACAATTTTTTAAATCAATGTACAAAATTTTGTTTTTAAATTTACTTTTATATTACAAAAATAAAAAATGAATTTATAAAAATATTTGTAGAATCATATTTTGTGAACACTTTCATGTATTATCTATTTAATAGTTCATTACGAAAAGGAACATTTGATAAGTTATTCCGCTGAGAAAAAAAAATTCTGTAACTGACATCAAGAATCTAAATTGTGGCTCTAGAAAAAATAGTTCCATGTCATCCTTATAAATTATTGTACCCTTTGAAATCGAGTTCTAGAAACTCCTATTAGAATTCCAGAGAGTTAGTCTATATTATAGAGGTCAAACCTTTTTGAAATTATCTCCAAATAAATGTGAACAAAAGAGGTGGGTTTCAGCAACTATTATCTTGGTTCGTGATCCAATTCTAGATAATCAAGCGAGAATTATTCGCCATACGAAAGATTCAGAATAGTCAGAATATTGTTTCACCATCTAGAAATGTATAGACTAGAAATTCTCAACCATTCCGTCTATTCAGTTTATTGGCGTGCCTTATGCGCATAGCTCGGAAATCTATATTTCTAGTTAAGGGATTTAGAAAATGACCACTTATTCATTCTAAATAAAGGCTGTATATATTTTTTCTCAGTGTATATGTATTTTATGTTTGAAGTAGCTTAAAGCATTGAAGAAATATTTTAAAATATATATTTATGAAATCCGAAGCTTATTGCCCTTAGCTGCTGTTTAGCATTTCGTTATTAATTTCAACGTAATTACGACTTTCGTATTTTAAAAATGCCTTGCAACCCATAAATTTTTCATTTAATAAATACGAAGTTACTTTCACTTTAATCTTTAATCAAAATCTGATATACATAGCGAGTATTAGAAATTACAAAGCACTACTTCTTATCAAAATTTTATACTAATAAGAAAACTAACCTTAGTAAACGAAATTCTCTCATTAGTCGTAAAATAATCAAATGGTGACCAAGCATTTCAAAGATTAATATAGAAAATTTTAACCCCATGAGATAAACTCAATTAGTAAATTCCTAAATAAGGTATGTGAGTGAATGTGCAGAAAAGAGATATTTAGTAATATTTCTAAAATATTCGGAATAAACTGAATTCAGTCTGTAAGAGTAACAACAAATGCTAATTTTGTGTTAACATAAAATTTATCACAAGTATCGTTTAAGTATTATTCGTCGTTGTTATTCATAATGATACTCTTTATAATCTTTCCAAAATAAAATTTTTATTTTGTAAAGTGTATTATAAAACAGTTTCCATCATATTTTCGTAACATTTGTATCTTCTATATTTATTAAAAGGAAGAATACTAAATTTTCTATATTAGGATTTATATAGGTTTAGTCGTTTTCAGAATTATATCTAAAAATTTATGAGTTTTACAGTTTTTTTTCCCCCCATAAAAAGCAATTTTTCCAAAGACATTTTCCATGATAAAAAAAAAAAAAAAAAAAAAGGGATTTTTTTTTAAACATTTTTCATCGATATATATATATATATATATATCTATATATATATCGATGAAAAATGTTAAAAAAAAACTCCTTATTAATTAAAAATTTATATATATATATATATATATATATATATTGTTATAAGACTTCTTTTAATAAAATCAAATATTTTATGGATAGACTTTCACACACAGCATATTAATAATATAAACACACACACACACACACACATATATATATATACTAAAGATAAGTTTAATCTTCATTAAACTACACTAAAACCCAGAGGGGAAGTTATAAATATCTAAACAACGCAAACACATATCAGTTTTCCTTGAATGCTAATGTGATTACAATATTGGAATCGGAAATAATAAACTAAGCAAGTTTACATTTAACTCAAAGGGAAAAATAACTTTGTTGAAATTAAATCGATGTCTGAGAATAGTTACTTAAATAGTTTAGGTTGTAAAAATTGGAATAAAAAGAATGATAAAAAGTTATTTTTTTTTCTATTATTTCATTCAATTATACAAATATACGACAGTCGGTGATATTATTTTTACTGCTCCATATAGAATTTTAGAAAAGAAATTCAAGGTTAACACACCAAGTACAACACGCCTGAAGGTTATGGTTTTAAAGTTGTCGGGGGCAGAAAAATGATTCTAGAATTCGCGGAAGATAGCGGCAACAAAAAAGCACGCTAAAAGAAATATTAATATAACCGATACTGACGCTTCATGACGATTCTATTGTGAATCAAGCTTTACTTACACAATCGCGACAGCCATTTTAATTCATCGTCAGAAAAGGAAAATATTCGTTTGGGGGATCCTATAATAAAACTTAGCCCACATTACTTTGAAAATGATAAAATCAAAAAGAGAAAAAAATGTCTGGAGCAACTCCACTTTACATTCCGAACATTAAGTAAATGACGATTGTTTAAATAACCTAAAGAATGAGAAGTCGTTAAATAAATAAAAGAGAAAATTGTAATAGGCTGTTTGTGTAACTCCCCCCCACCCCCCACCCACCCCCCCAAAAAAAAAAAAAAAAAAAAAGTTTAATGGAATGTAATATATCTAAATTACTTTATGTATCCCTGTAAAAGGGTTATAAGTGCTAGATTGACTAAAGCTATAACGTTCGTACGACGGTGAATGATAACATGCATATAAATAACAGGTGCGGCAGTGAAAGGGGCGATTTTGAAACCTTGGAAATTGTAAGTTACGTTGGGAATCAGGTGCCATTTGGACAACAAACCTTTGCCATTGACCCTGATATCGATGTTCAGTTGAAATGGCGTCGTGCACCGGTGAACAACGCGCTTTTTCTGTGAAGGCGTTTTACAAAAACAACGACAGCTACGTGGCCGCGCAGCGTGTATTTCGTACTCATTATAATCTCCCACGTCATGAGCCAGTTCCGTCGGCGCATGTTATCAAATTGTGGGCACAGGACTTTGAGAAAACAGGTAATGTGATGAGAAAGATGGGTGTGTGTGAAGGAAAAGGCGGGCCACATACGTGATGTTATTTCCAAGTGATGAACATTTTGTGTCGTGACATGTCTGTGCAAGATGTGCAAGTTGTTTAGAAATATTCCTCACAAATTGCAAGCATTGTAAATTCATGCTGTAATTATTTTATATCGCTGTGAATAAATTTGTATCGCTGGTGGAGGTTTCAAAATCGCCCGTTTCACTGCCGCAGCTATTGTAAAGCTCAATCGAATAAGGCATTTAGATGCTGTCACATTTTAAATAATTTCAGCCCATCAGACATACAGATAAAAAAAATCATCGTGTCCCTGGAAAAAAAAAATCTATAAGTGCTACATTAACCAAAATCTTTGAAATTCGTGCGAGAAGGAGATATTTCAGCTAATCTGAACAAAACGTTTAGATGCTATCGTGTTCACTCATATATATACATACACATATACATACACCACTGTAAAAATAGCAAAAATGAACTGAAAACATTTGCATATACCAAAAGGCCAAAGTCGATTTTTTCTCATGATTATAATACATGATTACAATACTTTTCTTATATTTTGAAAGTAAAAAACATGTAAGACTAGTTGGCTAATTGAAATTAATCTCTATATATTAAAAAAAAAGTAACTGTCGCTGGCGTCAATTTTTTTTGTCGGCGACAGCATCTTCTCGCGGAGAGCAGAGTGCTCTGCATCATGAGATGTATCAGTGTATTCCGACTGCTTCAAGGAAGGTATTTCAGCTCCTTAGAAATTTCTATCATTTTAATTAACGAAGTTATTAAATAAAAACGTCGGGTTTATAAAGGTACTCTGTTTGCCACCGGAGAAAAAGTTTCTCTTATGACATTTTTTCTGCGTTTCTGACGTTACTTTCCTCGGGAAAACTAAAATGTGATCAATGGTGTAAATAAGAAAAATTGAAAAATTGGCATCTTTGAGATGCTCGAGAGAAGATAAAAAATTATTTAGAATAGCGAAGCATGAAAATAACCGATATTTAAAAAATATTAAGTAAAAATTTAATAAAAATGAAATGAAAATTAGTTTATATTTTTATTTTATTTTATATTATTAGTTTTACAGTATTAGTTAAGTTTATATTATTAGTTATAAAGAATATTATTAGTTATAAGAAATGAAGCTCTTTCAATCTGGCCATTTGACCTCGTAGTTCGGTTGTTATGTGTACTTGTTGTATATTTTCTGCGATACAGTAATATTCAAACTCTGTCGACGTAAAGGCTGAGCCTTGATCCGAAATGAGTTTCCAAATACTGCTATTTGAATCTTGATTTTGGAAATACCTTCGTGAGCATCAGTGGATTTTGTTGGGTACAGACAAATAAATTTAGTGAAAGCATCGATGACAGAAAAAATATATTTATACTTTTTATGTGTGCTCTCAAAAGGACTAAGATGATCAGCATGGTAAGTATACAAAGAGATTTTGTCCTTTTCGACAGGAGGTAATCCGCTTCTTATTTACCTCGTTTACGTTTCACATGTAATCATAAAACACAGTTCAGGATGCATTTTTCGATGTTTTGTTTAAGCTTAGGAATATAAAATTCATTAATTAAATTTTTTTGGTATAAATTGCCGGAAAGTGACCTTTTTTTAATGAGCAGTTCTAATTATGTTAACCTGCATGCCTTCTGGTACTACCAATAAGTTGTTACCATTTACATATTTAAATTTTCGTTTCGCATCTGTCATCTTTTTCCTAATATAATATACAGTATGAAGCTGATTATTAATAATGGATCGTTTTATTAACAATGCGCCGTAACCCTCTTTTATAAAACTCGCAGACATCGGTAGGTATCACCGTTCACTTTTAGGATTATAGTAGATAGACAAAACCGGTTTTGAATGCAAAATTTGCTTAAGTTCATTATTAAAGGCTGATTTTTCTTCGATGTGAAATTTAAAATTTGTATCCTTTTTTAGCAGTTGACTGAGGGGTTTAGGCACATTTTAATTATTTCTAATAAATTTTCTAAACTATCTGGTTATTTCCAAGAAGCTTTGAACATCCACAGTACACTTTGGCTCAGGGAAACTCGACACCGCTTTGATGTTGTACAGTGAGGTTTTGTTTTTCCATCTGAAATCTTATATTCTAAAAATTCATTGTTGCGCTTTAGAAAATTACATTCTTTTAATATTCAGCTCCAGTCTGTATTCAGAGACGGTCTGTAGAAGTAGTTTAAAAAATTACATACCCTGTTCTATTGTTTCTGATAGAATGACGAGATCATCCATAGATAACTACTATATTGTCTTTTGAAAATTTACGGAAAACATTGTAAATGTATTTCTGGAAAACATTAGGAAAATTCGCTAGACCGAAGGGACATTTTAAAAATCCAAATTAATCCTCACAAAACTAGTATATTTTCTGGACCTTTCATCCACATCAACGTGGAAGAAACCATTCTTATGATCGACAGTGGTGAACAACTTCACTGAATGTAACTTATCAATAAAACCATCGATTATGGTCAATGGAAGTGTTCCCGAACTTTCTTTTTGTTAAAGCACCGGAAGTCTACACAGTCTGTGGGAGTTATCGTTTTTCTTCAAGAAAACTATAAGTGAGGTAAAGTCAGAATAACTCCTACAGATCATTAATTCCCTTTTATAACAACTCTTCTATCTGTGCTTCGACTATTTTCTTTTTAACCAGTGGTAAATATCATGGGGCAGAAACTACAGGTTTTTCATTGGTTAAATTAATTCTCTTCTTAACATCAACAGTTTTTATATTATTTGGAAAATAATTCTGAATTAGAGAGAACAATTCCAAACGTATATCTTTGTCATTAATATGGCTCAGATCAATGTCAGATTCCTCAACAACATTAACCAAATTAACCTAAGAAATTTCTTAAACATTTTCATTTTTAATTAGCGATAACGCAGCAGACGATAGGATTAAAATACCTTGATATAGAACGTCTGTGTCAATAATTAAATCAAAATTGAGGCTTAATTTATAACAAAAATATCAGTACTAAATACGTAATTATTAATATTTATTTCTGCTGAAAAAGACCTTAATGGTCTCAAGGACATTTTCCTTAGTCGGATAACAAATTATTATTTTTTTTTTCCAAAATGATACTTTTATTTAATTTTTCATAATCACTATTTTTGATAAGAGTCTTTTCAGAACCCGTATCTACCAATGCATTAATAGGTGTATCATTAACGTACATTTCTTTACAATTTAAATTTTGGGAACAGATTATATTAACCTGCGAAGTATTTCGGGGTTTTTCTTGTTTTGGTTTGAGGCTTTCAAAAGACTTGTGGCTGTAGTCTGAGCAATTAAATCAAAGGGGGCTTTTTTATGTTTACAATCTACGCTTTTATGATTCTATTAGACGCAATTAAAGCAACAGTTTTTTTTTTTTTTTTTTTTTTTTTTTTGACAGAATTTATCCCAATCTCATATTTTGGTTTGTCAAATTTATGTTTACTCTCAAATTTCATTTTTGTTTCAACTTTCGGTTTAGACTGTTTGGATTTGTCGACATCTTTCATAATCGCTTTATAAATTTTCATTTTTTTCCGAAATTCAACCATGATTTTAGCTCGATACAGAATTGACGTTTTATAAATTGGGTCGTTAATGTCACTGTCGTATTGAATTAAACTTTGCTTGCTCATTTATTTTACCATGCACATTTTTTTTTCATGTGATTGAAATATTCATCGTAACTCTCATTCGGTTCCATTTTCCTCTATGCTAGCATTTCATGCAATTCATCCGCTTTGCATTGAGTGCCAAACACTTTCAAAATTAATTTTATTAATTTTGTCCAAGAATGAATTTTTGTTTCGCTCTCAATCAGTAATTTATCCTTACCCATTGACACCTTTTTACCATAAATCAACTTATGCAGGTCATAAAGGTTTAATAAATTCGCTATACGTTCAAGATTATCAATCCAATTATTAACGCTTTTATAGTAGATTTCAGAAAAATGAGAAAGAGACACTTCATTTGTATATCCGCTGTTTTCCATTAAAGAAAGAGATAGAAAGGCAGTTCCGCGCGATATATATATATATATATATATATATATTATTTTAAATAATATAGAGTGAATAATTATGGTTTACTTAGTAATGTGTGATACAGATAGAACATTCAGACATGAAATTAACACTTAATGACGTAGTTCAAACAATACTTAAAGTTAGTTGTCAAAGTTTTGTGTTGTATTCTTTGTTCAAGGATAACAAATGATATTAAAAATTTACTCTCGTGTTATCTACATTATTTTTCTTATTTAGAAACTTAATTAGTACCGTCTCAGATAATTATTATTCATGTATATACACTTCACAAAAGAAAAATTGTAATAAAAATTATATATATATATATATATATATATATATAATCTTATGTATGTTTTTATTATTCAGTGGGAGTCTAAACATACATATATATCATTATCATACTCTACAAAGAAATGATAATCATGTATCAAAAATATAATTCTCAAATTCAAAAATGATAAATTGAGCAATTATTTTCGCCTTTCTTTAAAGATCTTTGCATTTTTTTTTCCAAAAATATGTATGAAAAAAAAAAAATAATAATAAATCATTAGCATTCCAATAAATAAGTTAAAAATAATCTTTCTCTTTTTTCTTCTTTTTTGTATATAAACCCCACATTTGAAAAAAAAATGTTTTTAAAACAACAGTTACAGCTTTTTATGCTAATAGAATGATTACCAAGCAAAAATGTATTTACTTTTAAAAATGAATTTTTTTCTTTTAAATATTTTGTAAAAATTACGTTTCAGATATTTAAAAAAATAAAAATAATAATGGAAATATTCTTTACATTCAATTTGTAGTAAAGATAACACACAATATTTAAAAAGAAATGTCTGACATCAGGAAGATGATACATGGAAGGATGTTAAAAATGTAAATCAATAGGTTATCTTTTATCACTGATTAAATTCAATGTTATTAAATAAGAGCTTTTACACTAAATAATTTTTTAAATGCATTAACAATAATTTCTAAAATCTACGATGTCTCTCTTTGTATGTATATTTAAGAATAAAGACAACTAGAGAAGTAAATAATTTTTCTTTCTGATGTTGTTTGATTTATAAAGTGAGTTATGATAAATTTACAATCACGTAATATAATAAGGCACATGTCCTTGTCCTGGGTGTTGAAAAAGTTATAAAACGTCTGTTAATTCTATATTTTAAAAATATATAATTAGTAAGTTATATTTGACTTACTATGTGTATTTATAGGAAATTACATATTTTGTAATTAGTTATGTACATTTAAAAAAAAAAAATATTTCATTTCATTAAAGAGTTTAAAATAATTGTACACTTTTATTTTGAAAAGTTCCTGTTCTAGTTTATAATTTTTCTTAGGAAATGTTTTTGAAATTGTTAATTCAATAACTTGTATGTAAGACCTTTTACCGCAAAGTTCTTTCGAGAACTTTTACATACAAACTAAAAAAAAAAAAAAAAAAAAAAAAAAAAAGTAGGTTCTTTTACGATGCTTTTAAAATAACTTTTAAAACATACTTTTGAAGTTACTTTTAAAAGAAATTGTTTTTTTTTTTCAAAAAGCGTTTGTTCCAGGACATTTATATGCAATTTCATTACAATATTCTTGCAAAGCCATCATGTTATTTCTAAGTGTGGGTGATAGAAAGCAAATATGCAAAATACTTCGATTTATTTGACACTTTAGAAAGCAGGAAAGGAAGAAATTACTATCGCTAAATGAAATTTCTTACATTAGGTTTCGTTACTATATAAGCGTATGTGTAAAAGTTTTGTTAAGGAAACGTGTGTATGGTGAAATATTACAGCTTTTACAGAATTCTTGTTTCAAGAGCTAGAAGATTATTTCCCCCTCCAATCATTTGAATGCAAAATATAATCACACGTCAAGCGCTAAGCCAATGATCACACGTCAAGCGAAGTTTGTAAAAGTTTGTAAGCCAAAAGTTTGTAAACTTATATGTGAGAACTTATAGTTAAAAGTAGTTTTTCTTGGAACTTCTGTTATTAGAACTTCTATAAAAACTGCAACTATAACTTATGTATACTTACCAAACGTTTAATAAAAAGTTCTTTTGATGTAAGTTCAAGGGAACATTTAACAAAAATGTTATTTTGATAAATGTTCTTGTGGAAAATTTATACTAGAACTTTACTTTTAAAAGTTCTTGCAAAGCAGTTAAACAGTGACTTTTTGAAAAGGTTTAATAACTGTTTTGAAACTTAGTTTTTCTTTTTTTTTTTTTTTTTAACTACGATATTTTGCAAATGAATACGAGATACATGAATAGAAAGAAATTGAATAAAAATTTTTCACGAAAAAACATACGGCCCACGATTGATTAACTTGGGATCCAGTGCATTTTGAAAAGAATTTAAAATTCATTTATAAAATATAAAGAATATTCCAATACTAGGACATAACTTCCATGAAATACGGTTGTGTGTAGCAATGCCTTGCAGATACTTTTGCGAGTGATTCAAGAAAGTTTACTATTTTAAGAGGTGTCGTGCAATTCGAATAAAGGTGGCAGAATGATCAAATTGAAGGATAGTTTCCCGTATGGATCGTAAAAATAGATAGATTATTTCCATTATTTAATTTAAGCTAATTAATAATTGAACTTAATATAACATATCTATTTATACAAAATACCTATTTATTCTAAATCTATATATCTATTTGTACAAAGATTTTTATTCTAAATTTACTTCTAGAAGAATCATGCTTTTTTTTTTTATTATTATTATTTAAACTTTTTAATTAAACATAATTATGTAATCTATAACTAATTAAATAATAAAAGTAAAATTTTTAAAATACTTTTCAAAAGTTCATTTTTTGAATAAAATTACCGAAGCATTCTCTTTGTCGAAATAAGATTGATTGAAAAAATCATAAAGAATTTTATTATTATTATTTTTGAGTACACTTGATAAATTGTTTACAAAAACATCTTAGTAAAATTAATTTGAACATACATAAAATTATGATTTTAGGAAACAGCATATTAATTTTGCACGGGGATGAATAAATTTAATAAAAAACTTGCTTCAGGTTGTGCTCGTCTATATCTCAAAATTAATACATTCACACTAAAGAAAAAAATAAATTATATTAAATTATTTGACTATTTTTCTTGATTTAGTTCAATTAATAAAAGAAGATATTGAATTAAGAGCTTATTAATTATGCACGTACTCCTTCAAAGAGTACAATGGCTTCTGCTCAAAAGAATTTAAGTAATACATTTCTTATTTTTGTGTTTACATAAGAAAAATATTTTTTTATTTTAATGTTATTTAGTAAGATATTTTTTGATAATTATTTCTTAAGTGCAATTTATTTATTTACTACTTTCCACAGTTATTTCTCTTCTATGACGAATTGAATTAATGTAATTATTATTTACGGATTATTTTATAAGGAACTTTTTAAGTTATAATAATTATATAATTTTAAGTTAGGTTTGAATTATTTTAAAATAGATTATCTATTTCTGTACGTTTTTTGTGCTGCATGTTTACATGTAATATTCTTAGAAATGCAATTAAATAAAGAAAAATATTTTAGAGATATATGGTAGTTATTAAAATAATAATAATAATAATAATAATAATAAGTAAATAAGAATTTATTTTCCACTTTTCTCTGAGTTATTGTTAGTTGTAAGTATGAAATAGGCTTTACATTTTAGATGTAATTATCAACCTTGTCATTTACTTGTTAAGATTTTTTCTTTTCGCTGTTTTAGTTCAAAAGAAAAAAAAGGTATTTGCTTTTATCCGGTAAATATTAATAATGAAATAAAAATTACGAAAATAAATTTTTGACGATTTTCTAAAAGGTCATAAAAATTAAAAAAGTGCGACAAATCGTATTAAATTTTAACAAAATACTTTCAAAAATAGTTTTTTTTAATTGAAATATTTGTAATTAGATTTGTAATTTTTAAATATAATGAGTTAGAATAATATATATATATATATATATATATATATATATACACATATATTGCAATTTCATAATCAGTGTGGTGATCTCGATTAAAAAATGCTTTTTTCACAATTTTAGTCTTAATAACTTTATCTGAATTATCTTGGACAGCTAAGTGGAATCCTGCTTTAATTTCAATTTTCCACATTTTACTTGAAAGTGCGAAATCGCAATATGAAATTTATTATAATTGCAATAATTGTAAATGAGTCATATTTTTATTTTTAATGATATGTTGATTTTCATAAAATAAATAAATAAATAAATGGAAATAAATCAAGCACATACATGAAACTAATATATGCACTTGGATTAATGAAAAAAAAAAGTATGTGATCATGAAATATAATGAAACTAATAAAAATATTTTTTTAAGGTAAAGTGGGGCAAGTGGGGCGCTTACAAGTAATGAGCTGAGTTTGGGCGAAATACTCATCATTTGTTAAATTTAGCCTTAGGAAACCTAATCCATTATCAAACAGTGGTAATTACAAAGAAATAAACTGCAAAATTGTTTACATTTTCCTCTCCGACAGAGTGCCTTTCTCAAAATC
This sequence comes from Salticus scenicus, assembly GCA_963930645.1. NCBI lineage: Eukaryota > Metazoa > Arthropoda > Arachnida > Araneae > Salticidae > Salticus > Salticus scenicus. Next base: position 180,461,100 of record OZ005650.1, read on the forward strand.
AGATATTCTGCAATTGCTTTATTCGGAATCTAGTTAGAATTGTTTCCATGTCAAGAATTTGGTATATCAGGAAACTGTTATTAGGGATTTCACACTTGTTCCAAGCACCTCAACTGGCATATTTTTATTTTTTGTTTTACAGATATGTATTTAAATTATCAATTAAACCTAATATTCTAACCAATTTTTTTTTTTTTTTTTTTTTTTAATTTTTTTAATTTTTTTAATTTTTTTTTTTCTCGGTGTAATAAAAAATGTTAAGGTGAGAAGCGCTAGTTCGAGGCTTACGGTAAAGTTCGCGGATCTGTAACGAGTTAAAATATTTAAAAAATTTAAAAAAATCCAGATTTACGAAGATTTTTGCTATCTGGAAACTTGACTTTCATTTCTCTTATCGTACTGTATATCTGTTATAAATATGACTTACATTATGAGTATTTATAATTTTACTTACTGTACAATCATATAGATACAGTATGTATTTAAGTATGATTGTACTTACTGTATATGAATTATATATCCCTTAATGTAATATATGTGTTGAGACGGACCACTTGAGAGCGTAAACCATGGAGCAACGGGAGCCTCTATACCAAAAATCTTCAATTTTTTTTCTTTAAATGGTACGTTGTTTAATTATAAAAACCTTATTTTTTTAATAGCAACTGAGTAAAATAAGATAAATTCGAATTATGTCAAAGCTTTCTAAACCTTAACCCAGTTCACCCTTATTTAAACATATGTACTCATGTTAAAGGATTGCAGACTAAATCCGTTTCGTTTGCACAACTAATATTGGAAAAAAAAAAATGAAATGAAATGAAATACATCAGAGATCAATTCTTCTTCTCCTTAATGAGGAAATTAATCGATTTTTTCTGTGATGTAGCTGGGTGAAGAATTTTTTCAAATCGAGTACGGTCAGTAATTACTGTTAAAAAATGACTTCTTGAAAACATGCCAAAGCGATTTTTAAACTTTATTACTATGCAATTTTTACTCTGGTTTATTTTCTTCCATATCTGCATGTTTCCTTTATACATTTGCAAATCTGATTTTTTTCATTTTAAATTCCCAATAAATTATTGTAAAACTAACATGTACTAAAAGTAAATTCATGAAAAACATAGAAGCCATTTTATTTCTAAATCTTAGTGTTGAAATGCACGAGGTTGTATTAATATGATTTGAGTTAGATTTTGATACATATATAATTTCTTATTAATTTTATTTTTACAAAATCAAAATTTATACTTGAATTGCACGGCGATAAATATTTTATATGTAAGCCAAAATGCCAAAATATTTGATCACAAATAAATAATATGATCATATTGATGATCATAAATAAATAATTATAAAAAGGTTTATAAAAATTAGTTGAAAAAATTTGTTGATTTTTAACCGACTTCAAAAAAGGAGGAAGGTTCTCAATTCAAACCGTATGATGTTTTTTTTTTTTTTTTTGTTAGCTCATAACTTCTGAACGTATGCTCCGATTTTGAAACTTTTTGTTTTGTTGAAAAGGTCTTGGTCTGAAATGGGTCCCATTGTAATATCTTTACGATCTAAAGAAAATACAAAGTGCCAAAAAAAAAATTAGTCCCAACTCTTTTAACTGCTCAACGGCTGCAGCTATAGTGATAAAAATGGTATGTAATTACAGCAAAGATGCAGTACAAGGTTAAACCGCTTGCAGCGCCACCTGGTGGAAAATAGCGGAGTTAGTGTTCCTATCTCGAAAATGGTTCTAGAGAAAAAAGTGAATTATAAAATTTCAGAGCATCAGCGATTTAGTACGAAAAGATAGTTTAGACATTGATGCTAAAAATACAATGCTAAAAACGTGCATTTGTTTGGTCACAATTACTTACACTATGCACACTTGAGCTACATTGCACACGTTGTAGCGTAGCTGGTGAGACATACGCTATATAGTTCAAAATACGGTTACTTGCTACTTTTTGTTTTGTTGTAAAGATCTTGGTCTGAAGTAGAAAGTAAAGCGTCATCTGTTGAAAAACAGCGGAATTAGCACTCCTATCTCAAAAACGTTTCAAGATGGGAGAAAAGTTAATTACGAAGTTGTAGAGCATCATCGATATACTACGAAAATAAAGTTTTTAGACATTATTGCTAAAAATAGAACGCTTAAAACGTGCAGTTGTTTCTTCGCAATTTCCTACACTGTGCACACTTGAACTACATTGCACACTTTGCAGCGTAGCGGATGACACGTACACTCTGTGGTACAAAGTACTGTTACTGTAAGCGACATCGATTAGCGCAAAGTCGTTTTCAACCAACTTCAGACAAGAGGGGGTTCTTTCTTCGAGCTATGTGTTGTTGTTGGTGTTTGTAAGCTTATAACTTCGTAAGAGATGCTCTAATTAACCGACTTCAAAAAGGAGAAGGTTCTCAATTGAAAGCGTATGGTCTTTTTGTTTTTGTTTTTGTTTGTTAGCTCATAACTTCTGAACGGATGATCCTATTTTGATACTTTTTGTTTTATTGTAAAAGTTTTGGCCTGAAATAGGTCCCAATGTAATATCTTTAGGGTCAAAAGAAAATACAGGGTGCCCAAAAAATGTCAGTCTGGACTCTTTTAACTGCTGAACAGCTGCAGCTATAGCCATAAAAGTGATATGTAGGTATAGTAAATGGACATGTGCTACGCGATTCAACAGCCTACAGCCCCACCTGGTGAAAAACACTGGAGTTAGCGTTCCTATATCGGAATGTTCAAGACAGGGGAAAAAAGTGAAATATAAAATCGCAAAGCATCATCGATTTAGTACGAAAGGTAGTTTAGACTTTAATGCTAAAAACAGAACGCTTAAAACGCGCATTTGTTTGTTCACAATTTCCTATTTTGTGCACACTTGAAAGACATTGCATATGTTGTAGCGTACCGGTGACATTTATGCTATGAAAAATTCTAAGTATGGTTATTGAAAGCGGTCACATCGATTAACGCATAGACGTTTTAAACCGACTTCATAAAGTAAGAGGGTCTCAATACAAACCATGTTTCTCATAGTTGTTGTTGAAATTTGTTAGCTTATAACTTTGTAAGATATGATTTAATTTTAACACTTTTTTTGTTGCCGTAATGATCTTGGCCTGAAATAGGTTTCATTATGATTTCATTAAGATATAAACAAATTACAGGATACTCACAAAAGTCTGTTCTCACTCTAACTGCTGAACGCATGCAGCTACACTGGTAAAAGCCGTACGTAAGTATCGATGGTTGAAACTTCTGTCCGTCAGCTGCAATGCATATTTTGCTCTTTGTTTGAACTTTACGCTGCGCAATTTCCATGGCAGCGGGTGACACGTATTCACTGTAAAGTTCAATATGCAGCGAACAGTTCAGTGTGCAATATGTTACGAACGCCGCGTATTTGTTCTTTACATTTCTAAAGACTTTTTAATTTAACGTATATTCATTCAATAGATACTGTTTTGCTCATATCCGATAAAGGCAAGAAAAGTGACACAACTTAAAAATGCAGCATTTGAGAAAAATCAACTTAAAAATAACTTGACTAGAATAAAACTGGAACAACTGTCTCTCAAGTGGATAACTTTCTAGATAGAGATGTAAATTGTTCTTGACATTGGGTGCATTTCATGTATTCTTCAGTGACAAATACCAGTTTTTGCGATATGACACATTTCTTGGAAGTTCTCATTTGTGAAACTGCCGTCGAACGTCTTCTGATGTTCTGCTATATGAATAAGTTTTCACTGAAAAGAGAAAAATAAAATAATTTTGTAAAAAAATAGAACCGACTTCAAAAAGCAACTACTATTCAAACAGCTTAAAAAAAGAAAAAAAAAAAAAAAAAGAAAAATTGGTATGAAATGAAATTGTAAATTGTAAAATAAAGTATAAAATAATTTCCTTCGCCAAACAACCTATAACACTACAATTAATCATAACTTTTGAAGTCGGCGCAAAATTAAATAAAAATTGATAACTTTATTCAATACAAAAAACAAATCCTATTCAAAATATACATCTCATATTGTCACCTGCAAAACGCAGCCGAAAACTACTTTGACTCAAGAAAACAAATAAGATTTCGTAAGCAGCGAAAGTTGGCGAAGATGCTGGTATCTGCCGTCCTTGGGGAAAGAAAAATCGCAAAATTATCTGGCAAAAATATTTAATTTCATTTAGATATAATGATTATTTTGATAAGGTATATCAAGAGGGTAATCAAGAATATGAAACAATACTTCGTACAGTATAAATTATGAAAATATACATCCTGCGTGTATGTTTTTCCATTACGTTTTGATCGCCAAATCCAAAACCCACCAAGGATGATAGTTATCAAAGTTATACCAAATTTGCAAAGGGAACTCTAACTTTGTAGAAACATAAATACCGCATTGTGAAGAATGTTCACAGTTCTGTGTAGATGCTATCAGTGGAGAAATTGTATACGGTGATAAAATAATAAAGGAAACACGAAAATGGATCATTCGAGACAACAGCAGTTGTTGCTACAGATCTGAAAACAAACCTTTAAAAACTTATTAAATTTTATTTAATTTTGCGCCGACTTCAAAAGTCATGATTAATTGTAGTGTTATATGTTGTTTGGCGAAGGAAATTATTTTATACTTTTAGGCGCAACTTACAGTTTCATTTCATACCAATTTATTTATTTATTTATTTTTTTTAGTTGTTTGAATAGTCGTTGCTTTTTGAAGTCTGTTCTATTTTTTTACAAAAAGGTTTTATTAATTTTTAAACATGATAAATGAATGTTGCACGATCATCATATCTAAAATATATCCTTAATAATTTTAAAAAATGGAACTTAGATATATATAGTTTTTTTAAGTTATTATTACGTATCATTTTTGGAAAATATTTACTTGGATATATAGATGATTTATAGAGTTAAACAATTATCTAAAGATTTTTTGTTTATTTGCTTTATCCAGTGGAAAAATTATTCCTTTGACTCTCTATATTGAATGGAAACTGAAGGAAAAAATAACATTTATAAAACAAAAAAATAATAAATAGAACAATTTCTCTTCTTCATTCGTTAATATATTTTAACTAAATTCATTAGAAAAGCTAAACTTACATTTGATTATGATATACACTACCTACCAATAACTATATCGACAATTTCAAATTTTGACTTTTTACAAATAACAAACAAAATTCTTTAGGAATAATCTTCAAACTTTTGGAATATAAAGAACATGTTGCACCTCATATATTTGAGCAAAAATATTTTCCTGAAGAGGAAAAGGGGGCTAATAAAAAATTTAAAAAAAAATCAAAATATTTTGCAGATTCAATTTGGATGCTTATCGGCCAAAAGATGGCTCTGCTATAAAGCAATGCTACTCGATAACGGGAAGCCTATATCTTAACTTCTATGACATATGAATGTACGAACCTGGAATGTGAGATAACCATTATGAAAACGCATTTTTTAAGATTCTATTTATAGACAACTGTCTTTCGTTCGATATTTATGTTAGTTTTCTCTAAGATGAAAATCATTTGCATGCATCCTGTTAGATAATTTTAATAAATATTAGCTTTAATAAATTGTGTACACTTAGTGAATTAATATAGGAAAATATAGAAGAAAGTCTTGTGGTGGCATCAACATACTAGTTTACATTTAATACAATAATCTAGGCAGAAGTATAATACCAATTGAATTTTTTTTGCAATTTTGCGCTGTCGCCATTTGTAGTGTTCCAATTTTAATTTTATATTTCTTTTTATCTCGAAAAAAAGAAAAAAAAAAGTAGGGAGGGGGGGGGAAGAAATGAAATGAACAGTCAAACATATTATTACAGAAAAGAAAGTTAAAGTTTCTAAAATAGCGATGGAAACTTATAATAAATTAAAATAAACGGAAAAAGCTTGAATGTAATAATAATAATAATAATAATGAAAATTTCTGAAAGCAAACAAACATTGTGAAAATTAAATTATTGTCAAGATTAAATATTGTGAAGGTTAAATATTTCAAAAAATGTTATTCTAATAAGAATTATTATCAATGTCAGAGAAAAATTAGTGAGAACACTTATCCAAATGCCATTACAAATATTTATCCAATTTTTGCTTTTAACGGTATCTAATTTGAGCTCTTAATCATGTTGGGAAAAAATAATTTATTCGGCCTTAATTACCCTTCATCAAGGTAACCTCGGTGTTTTTTAGATGATATTCTTACTAATTGTAATAGTTATTGATTTTTTTTTTTTTTTTTTTTTTTTTAATCTAGCATGTATTTTCGTTTTTAGTTATGAATATATATATATATATTTTCTTTACACATGCTAAATTATTCACATATTTTTCTTGTCATTAGCAATGCAATTTTGTACTTCCTTCGATTATATTTTAAGCTATTTTAAAAGATTTAAAATATCATAGAAGTAATGGAGGGTTAGTTTTGTTTGAACTACTTGAATAAATTTAAAAAAGAAAATCGTATAGTTAATGCTGCAAAAATTAAATCAGCATATAAATACACAAGTAAATAATTAAGTAAAATACGTGTATATTTTGTGTTACACAATTAAATATAAATTTATTTGGGGTAAGGACCAGTCAATTGCCGAGAGGTTCTACTTTCGAAGCTAATAGAGAGAAGTGATGTATCCATGCCATTGTCGCGCTCACCACCATAGCCTACAAGTGTTTTCTCTGAAGCTCGAATGAATACGGGGTAGGACTAATTTAAAACACATTCCATCTAGACCCTTAACACTCGTTTAGTCAATTAGCCTTAAACCCCTACAACTATTCGGTGTAAAAGGGCTTAATGGCCTATTGGAGTAAGTCATTGGGATTGTGTAAAGTTGTGTGATAACGTTGGACTTCATAAACCTATTATAAGTTTTGTGATCCATTACGATTTAAAACAACTATTAAAGTATTAAATATGATTTATGAATCGCAGTAATCATACTTTAACAAGGCCAGAATTTGAATTATGCATGCAATCTCTCGTAGATGAAATGCACAATGAATATTTCTACTTCATATATTTTTATATTAAATGGTTATATTTCCATACTAAATTGAAATATTCCATTGACTATTTTCATATTAAATTGTTAACACTTTAATGATCAGTAGGTAATATAATAATCTTATATTCCATTGTAGTTTGAAAAATACCTTATAACATAAAATTGACTATTATTTATTTTTTAGTCAATCTCTATAACATTTATTGGAGTTAATGGTTTACTTTTTAATTTGTAACATCTACCACCACTTCGTTTTCTATTAAAGCTATCTTAAGTTATATGAATTTATTTTAAAACTGAAATCGTAAGCCTTAAAATAAAATATTTAGCATAATAGATGCAGTATATAAAATAAACTGTTTTCCGACTGTTTTCCTGATAGTCTCGTGCCAATATTCCTCCGAAATGTCTGCTTCTCTTCATTGTTCTTCATACTGCTGTTTCGTTGAATTTGAATTGTTAAAACTACGAACTTATTACTTGTTGTCGTATGGCCTTATTATTAATCAGAATAATTATTAAGCATATATATATATGTATATATATATATATATATATATTAAATAAACATGAATTTTTTAGTTGAGTATCAGTATTTTAGGATAAGAAATTTTATAAGACATTATTAAAAATGTTTGACTGCGCAAAACCTTGAAGATGTCTCTATAAAATTTTGATTAAAAAAGTAGTGAAGCAAACAGATTAAATCTACATTTTTTTTTTTTTTTTTTTAACCGAATGCTGAATTTCCAAGTTTGTAAATCTCTGTTACACACACACACACACACATATATATATATAATATGATTCGATAAATTTTATGCGTGATTTTCTTATTAGATTATACACATATGTTTATGCTTAAGGAATCATAAACTTAATAATGCGATTATTTAAATAACCAAAAATTGTGCTACACTTTATTCTGCCTTATAAAAGTGTACTTAGGACATAATGTATAGTTAAATGAAATTACCAATAAAATCCAGTTATATTTAAAAAAAAAAAAAAATGTATCGGGTTTATTAATTTGTTTGATCAGCGAATTAACTTTTACACTGTTGCATTTGCACTATATTTCCAATTTCCAAATACAAAAAAAATTTCTAATGGCTTGCGATTACACCTTTTGATGTGCAATGTACAACGGAAACATCTAATTTAAAAAGTAGGGAAAACCACTTTTTTAATGGGGTTCTAACCTTTTTTTGGTGTCCCCAATTACTAAAATGAAATACTGTCTTTTAACACTTTCATCGACCAGTGTGATTCGGCTGAGTTTCTCGCCGGGCCCAAATCCGACCGCCGGAGATAACGTGTACCAGAGAACCACAAAGAAAAAATAGAAATAAGAAAATTTCGGGAACTTCTCGTTACCGAATAGTTGTTCTCAGAAAATACTATGACAAGGATGTGCGCCTTATGTTGCCAGAAGAAGAGTTAAACTGCCAAATGCCAAGAAACAAGAACAACAACAAAAAAAAAAAAATACAACCTTTTGTTCTAATTGTCCAATATCACATCAGATGTATTTAGAGTGTTTGAACCAGTACCATGCGACATAATATAATGTGATATGCTATCCTAAATATAAATTACTAAAAAGTATAGTAGGATAGGTGCTCCACTGATTGACATGCTCCAGTAATTCATATCTTCCGAGAAATAATTAATAAATAAGAAATAAATAAAAGCAAATGACATTCACATCAGAATTTTAGCGTTGTATGCCAAACGCTGGATATATCATGTTTACTGTTACATTTTCTTTTATAAAAAGCAACAAATTTCATTTTTTTAAATATGTAAAATTTTATAAATTTTATAAATATTTAATACATATATATATATATATATTATATACTGCATATATTTGTTATATTATTGATTGTTTTTCTATAATGGCGCACACACAAACGCTCACGCACATATATGTATATATATTTTGTGCCTATATATTATTGGTTATATAGGTTATATATACTTTGTGCCTATCTCTCTCCCCACCCCCTCTTTTCGCATATGTGTACACACACACACACACACACACACACACACACACATATATATATATATATATATATATTATGCATACCAAGTTGCTGAAACACATATTTTCTTGATTATATGGAATTTTATTTATAAGTTTAATTATATTTACGTTTGAGATCGTGCGATGGCAAAGTGAAAAATTCAATGTAGTTGTTACGAATAGATGCTAGAATAATTCAAACTAGATATTACAGCAATTATCTCACAAACAAGGAGTCGCAGAAGTATACTTCCAATTACAAACTTTATTAAAATTAAGAGTAGTTTTAAAATATGTCATCTCTTGTAGAAGGAGGCTATATAAACATACGAAGAAAAAAAAGATCAATTTACAAATAGTATTTTTTCCCTATCAATTATGTTTGGAAAGGCATTCCCTTGATCTAAATAGAGAAACGTAATCATCTTCTTAATAAAAAATTTTGAGTAGAAAATTCAGTACTTGTTTCCAAGTTTTAAGTATAAGGAGAAAGTTGTAATTCTATTCTTTTATCGATTTTTTTTTAAATTAAAGTTATTTTCATATAATCTTTTATAAGTAATGCTCGACCCCGGGGGATAATTATATATATATATATATGTGCGTGTGTGTGTATGTATAGTTATGTATATAGAAAACTTTATAACTGAGTATTTAATACACATTTCCTTTTTTCTTTTATTAATTTGTATATGTTTGTAAACATATTTTCCTCTAGAATAATTTTTCTCAGAACGGTGAGTTATTCATGTAGTTTTAAATTCTTTCGGTGACAAAATTTTCTTAAAGCTAAATTAGTCTTACATTAGAAGTGTAATTAGTCGTGAGTTATCACTTTACTTAAACAACGCAATTGATGTTTTTAAAGCTTTTTCCATCTTATTATATTTGGAGATATTTTATTTGTAACATAAGTTTTCGAATTAATTTTAAGAGAAAATTATTGAAAAGAAAATATATTTATCATCTCAGAAACTACATGAAAAGCTTCACTTGTTTTTCAACGTATAGAGTTAAATATATGGAATTTTATTTTCTATTTTAAATACATTTACTCGTAATATGTTAAAAAAAAAAAAGAAAAAAAAAAAGAAATGTTTGATTACCATAAAAATATCACGTATCAGAACATGCAAACATGAGGAAAAAAAATTTAAATTCATCTTTCCTATTGTGCATTTGCGATTATTGAAAAATAAGCCTGCCAGAAATAAATGCAATAATTTCGAATAATAATAAAAAATCGTATTTATACATTATATATATATAATCTTACTAGATGCTTCTTTAATTTTTAAGTCATAATTCAGTTTCAAAAATTAAGAGTTTATTCTCTATGTAGTCATAATCATACATAATAATGCATCATCTATGATATTAATGTATCATTTTACATTTTACGTTAAAATGTATCAAATTATGTTTGGCCTGATTACAATTACTCGAAAAAATATATATATATTTTTTTTCTTTTAGCAGATGAAATTATTTCTTAGCCATGAAAGCAAATTACAATTTTAAAACTAAAATGAATAATAGAAAAGAATAATTGATTGTAAAAATATTATTTATAAACTTTTTAAATTTAATTCTCCTCATCCATATATAAAATTTAAAATTTAGACAGAAAATATTTACAATAAGCAAACAATCCGTATACACGACATGTTGCTATGGCACTTCCTATAAAGTATCAATGAATCGTGTGAATTTATTCATATTCTTCATTTTACTTATGACACGAATATTCTATAAAATGATAATTTTAGATTGGCTCAAAGATTTTTGCTTAAGCTCATATGACTCTTTTTTAGTATTTAATTTTTTACCGTGAAATAATAATAAGTGTTTAATATATAATAAGATTAATTGTTTTAGCACTTACTTAAATGTAGTAAAATTACTCTTATAAATTTAATGAAACAGGTTTTAAATAATTCATTTATTACCATGTAATGTCTCACAGCGCACACGTATGTATATATTTTCTCATATTTTATACTCAGCGTCATATCTATGAAAGTATTTATCTTCCTTGCATTAATTGTATTGTATAATAATAATAATAATAATAATAATAATAATACAGTAGTAGATGATTAATGCGTTCACTTTTGTATTGAAATTTGGGCGGATTTTGGTTTTTGCAGATTATAATTCATTTCAAAATTAATTGCATAAAATATTATTATTATTATTATTATTATTATTATTATTTCAATTCACAAAATTTAAAATGAAGCAAAATTTATATCCAGACTTTATTTAAAATGTTTAGTAATAGTAAATAGTAAAAAGAAAAATACGCTTTTTTTAAGACAGCATTTAAAGTAGTTTGCTTAAATATTTTACATTTTCGAATATGTATATATATAATCTGTAAATTGCCCTTAATTCTTAGGAAGTTACACAACGTTAAATAACACAACGTTCGATAAATTTTAAGTATTTTCTTCCAAATCTAAATTCAGTTCAATTTCTCCTTTTTTTAATTAATTATTTCTGCTTCATCTCGCATTTTTCTCATTTGAAACTCTTTCAATAATTTTTCCTCAGATTTTTTTTTTTCCTACAACTGGATCTTTACCATCATATTACATCTATTTTAAAATGATATCTTGTTTATTTTGTCTTAGAATTTATGATTTACACCAATATTTAGTTTATTTTAGCAGCGGACTTTCTAAAAGTGTGTAGTGCAATGTGTCTTTTTAGAAAACGCGCATCGGAGATTGAGATGTGTTTAGGATATGAATTAAAAGGTACTTTGTTTTTACATGGATGGGAAAGAAGCATCGTGAATTAACGGCGGGAGACTAAAAATTATCAGCATCGATATGAGGTACTCGCGAGCTACAGGGACGCTAATTAACGGTGTTGAACGTTTTTGGTGGTCGCGAATTACGAACGCTGTTTAATGATTCTCAATTTTATATGGTTTAATTTTGATAGAATTTTCCTTATATCCATTTCAGAGAAAAAAGTTTTTAAATATTCGAAAAAAAAAAAAAATGTTAGTGAAATGTAGCTTCGTAGGATATAAAAATGCTATTGTAGTGTTGAATACATAAATATACGTGCTATTGGTAGTTTTGTTATTAATATAATATTATTAAAATTGTTGTTGTTGTTATTATGTAAGATAAACTGTAATTATAGTGCAAAAAAAAAAAAAAAAAAAAAAAAAAAAAAAAACGCAAGCAAGCAATTCTAGTTACCAATAACGTATATCTATGTATAAAACATGTATGCATGAAAACATATGTGAGTATGTACGCACATATTGGATATGTTAAAGAATGTGTGAATTCGTGACTAATACGGATTCATTAATCAGATACAGAAAATTTGACCAAATTATTAAAAAATTTGTGAAATATCGGTTAAATAAAAGATCGATTTGGAGCTAAAATGAAAAATCCTTTGTCATATTTGTACTTTAAGAAAATTTCATAATCAGTCCATTTTATTTATTTTCTATGTCGTAACGTCTTTCAAATTTTATTTGTCTAAAAAGCCGTTCATAAAATAAATTATTATGTTTAGAATTGCTTTCATAAACATAATTATTATTAAATTTAATGATATACTTCACATAATTAGTTTGGTCATTGTTAATTAATAAAAGAGAAACACCTCAAGATAAAATATGAAATAATTTAACAAAAACAGTATCTCAATTTCAAACTTTTAAAAATTAATTAAAAAAAGAGAATATGAAACTTGATGAAAATTTTTTTTTTTAAATTGAACGCTAATATCTTTATAATTTTATTACGATATGGAATAAGTAATATCCACTTACTTTAATTTTTATATAATTTCTTTTAATTAGATACTGGGTTTTCATGAAGGAATTGTTTTAAAATTTATATAAAAATAAATGCTCTTAAAATAAAATAAATAAATGTTTCATTCACATTTAATTAACAAATTTTATGTCTTTTTTTTCTAAACCTTACACTAGCCAACGACCTGAAAATTGCTGTTTCAGTATCACTGCTGTTTCAATATTTTGTGACACTTGAATATTACTAATAATGATTTTGTATTGCGAAAATACCATGTCTTTCAGAAAGTATGTTTATATACATATTTATCGCATTGCAAATTTAAAGTGGTTTGGTTATGAATACAAATTTATTTCAACTTAGATTAAGACTACCGAATAAATGTATGATTTTTTTTTCAAATAAGTGGGTACCGTTAAAGGGTCAGTCTCTGTTAAACAAACACAAAATAGCTGCATTTTTAACGTCCCCTCCCGACCCTTCTTGATTTTTATAATATTGGGCTCATTTATGAATTCTACAAAGGAACGAATGCATACAATTAATAAATTTCTTCCAATTTTAGTTTTTGTTATACAGGGCTGCAAAAATGAGTAAAAAGGGAAAATTTTCAAAATTTATATGTTACAAATGTACCCATATTTTTTGGTCTAATTGCCTTACAGGCATACGTTTAGTATCACTAGAAATAGTTTAATATAGACTTTAAAATGATATATCACATTTACTTATTTATAAAATATTTCATTTTAAGGTCGAATATTTTGAACTTTGAACTTCAAAATCTCAAAAAGTATATTTTTAATTTTCTTTAAAAAATTACATGTTATTTTTACATTTATTGCCTATAATTGTTGTGAGTTTCACCTTCGTACAGCAGTGTTATGATGAGATATAAATTGAAATGCAACCTTTTAGCAGAATTTTCATATTTACATAATATGTGTTTTACAAAAAATTTCTGCGAATATAATGCACAATGTAAGTGAAACTTGATTGCAATTTACAGTTTCTCCTATTAAATATTGCTCTGTGAAAGATTAATGATAATTAGTCATCTAGGTGCTGTTTGGTTTCCCAGTAAAGAAAAATGATATAAAGGTCTCATAACAATTAGAATAATTTTAGTAATTTTTCATTTTTATTTTTATTGAACATCAGTGAGAGTTAATACTGTGAAGACATATACTAAAAAACTTAGTATTGTATAAATTAAGAAAACTTTTAAGCAACTCAAGGGTGACTATCCAGACCTTAATATTAAATATTCAACATTTGCAGATCTAAAAAAAAAAAAAAAAAAAAAAAAAAAAAATGCATTTTGACTGTAGACCAGTTAGCTTAAATATTACAATTTTTATTATGGAAACGTCAATAATAATAATTATTAATAATGATGAAAATGCTGAAAATTATAAGAGAAAAATAAAATTTAAAAACAATTTTTTATAAATTATAATTTATAAAAATTAAAAATTCAAAGGAGTACTCCCTTATCGTGCCAAAAGAAAAACGTAAGATAAATATATTTTTTACTTACAAAATCTTGCAAAATATTTTTTACCCCCAAAACAACTGTCGTTTCCTTTTTACTACAGAAACGTCCGTCCCATTTAGGTTTTGTAAAAATGGGAATACGAAAAAAAAAATAATAATAATAATTTCTTGAAAAAGTAATTTGGAAAATGCTGCATAAAATAACTTAAAATAAAGAAACAGTGGAATCTAATTTATTTTTTCTAGAATACAAAATAAACAAAAATAAACAAAAACAATCAAATAACCTCATATATTTGTATTTTACTTTTATTTATTTATTTATTTAATAATTTTTGATGATTTAAATACATATACATATATATATGTATTTAAATTTATTTTGTTACTATTTTTATAAAGACAATGTACAGTATAACACTTAAAGAAAATACAGATTATTTGCTACCTGAGTAGCATATTATGATTTTTACGTGTAAAATGTCCATGATCCCTCCCTCAACCCCCCCCCCCCTCCTCAAAAAAAAAAAAAAAAAGGTATTGCATTGAAATTTAAAGCGTTTTTAAAATCAATCAGTAAAGCATTGGAGGATTCTAATAAAATGTAGAGAAATAAATAGAAAATTGTGGGGAGATATACTCAAAAGTGGGTAAAGTATAGGTGGTTAGATAATGCAAAAGAGTATTTAATGAAAGGTAAGTTCACATATCAGAAACAAGAGTTTATATGGTACATCCTAAATCGTTTCAAATTTATATAGCTTTTATATTTCATTTTCTGTAGTAGAAGAATAAAATTGCTTCATTTATCTAAGCATGCTTATGGAACTTAAAAAAATTTCGATAGACTGGAAAACAAATGTTATTAACTCATTTCAAAATAATGGAAATTGGTAAAATAAAGCTGAAAAATATTATAGTAAATGGGATTGTAAATAAAAATAATATAAAAACGAATCAGTTACATTTGTAATTAAATATTTGAAGATTTTGATGAAATAATTTTAACAAAATATAAAACTTTTATTTGTTTTTTGCCACAAAAATATAAAAATGAGGTAGAAAATACATGTACCTGGTAGCTAAATTTAAACAGGGATAATTTTCAGACCAATAATTTCGGTCTATCTTAAAGCATCCTGATAAAACTTTAAGTATGCGGTATATTGAAAATAAATCTGTAAAATACGGTTAAAAAAAAAAAAAAAGTTTAAATTCCGCTATTAGACAGAAGTAGCTGGCTTATAGTAGAGGCGAATGAGTGAGATGCAAATAAGTGAAATTTTATATGTCGGTGGAACTAATCGTTTAACAACAGTGATTATCAATGCTGCCATATCTGGTGGATTTTTATTCAATAATCACCAATAATTTTGAGAAAGGATATTTGTTACACCTAACAGGCTATCAATCTTCGAAGTGATTAGGCAAACGTTACAATAAAAAGTTACTGCCACTGATTTCCGTCAGTTTAATTTTTATCGAAAATTTGTATAGAAAGAGACATGCTAATATTTTTAATTTATTCCATATCTTTGTTACTCCGCCTTTATTTCGTATCACTTTTCTTATTTTTTATTTCTTATTAATAATAATTTCATATTGGAAAAAATTCACTACAAAGAAAGTGGTGTGATAAAAAGACAATAACTGTAATCTAGATTAATGCAAATATTGGCATGTATGTATTTACAGGGCGGACATAATGTAAGGCCTTGTGTTCAGAGCCTATGACTCTTATTATAATGGGAGAAATGTAATAAAAAATCTCTTATATATTTAGCAAAGTTTACGGTTTCGATTTCCAAAGAAAAACGAATATGCTTCCTTAAAAACGTCGTCCACTGTTAAAAATTTCAACAGGAAACTCTGTGCAATCTATTATCTTAAGTCTTACGTAAAATTACAGAGAAAAATAAACGGAGATGTTAAATAACTTATTTTATGCATTCACTTTAATAACTAATATTAATTTAATTAATTATTGATGAGAATATATTTCGGACTTGGAATGCTTTTTCTAAAATAGAAACAGTCATTTTTAATTTTAATTAAAAAATTAAATAATAAAATTAGGTAAAAATACAGAATAAATATTGAGAATCTCGATTATTTTCTTTTAACTAAGAATTACTGTAAATTTACAGAGACTCTGGATAAATATTTACATTAACTTTACAAAAGTTTTTAACAGTGTATACAGTTTCCGATTATTGTAATATCCCTATGGTGGCCCCATTAAGCCGTATTTGTAAGCAACAATGACAAAAAATTGTTAATTACTGTTTAGATTGGCAATTTAGTATTCATTTACCACGCATATTACGTTTAAAGCGTCAAAGTTTACAGTAGTGGTGGACATTATTACAATATTTTCTACTTTAAAAATTATATAGACACTACCCAAGCAGCACCGAAACGTTCTCTGAACGTTCAAATATTGTTCTGCAAACACGTTCTAAGAACGTTCCCTTTGAACGTGTTATAGACGTCTATTTGTCCATCTTGAAAAAGTACAATAGTACGGTTCAGGGAACGTTCAATGAACGTGTAGCTATCACCATCGGTGTTATAGAAGCGTTCAGAGAACGTTCTATGTATACGGTCTCAGAACGTTCTAAACGTTTTTAGAACGTTTTCAAAACGTTATACACATTTTCAGAACGTTCTAGAAAACGTACTGTAAACGTTCTAAAATAGTGTAGACACGTTCTGAAAACGTTCTATACACACGTTCTCACAACGTTATGTAAACAATTTTTGAACGTTCTTTGAACGTGCTAAAAATGTATTTAATGTATAATAAAATGGAAGAACTCGCAACAATTGTTTCGGGTCGAAAGAAGACACGACCCTTCGTCAGACGAACATAATAGGCACGAGTGCTGCAAATACAAGAGCTACGTTGCAGATTTTT
Organism: Salticus scenicus; assembly: GCA_963930645.1. Classification (NCBI taxonomy): domain Eukaryota; kingdom Metazoa; phylum Arthropoda; class Arachnida; order Araneae; family Salticidae; genus Salticus; species Salticus scenicus. The sequence goes on from OZ005650.1 coordinate 180,478,372, forward strand.
TGCAGCACTCGTGCCTACTTTGTTCGGTTGATGAAGGGTTGTGTCTTTTCTCGACCCGGAACAATTGCTTCGAGTTCTTGAATTTTATAGTGTCTGTTTATTTTATTTACTTATTTTTTTTCTTTTTTTTTTCCTTTCCTTTATTTATCTTTTCTTTTCTTTTTTCTTTTTTGTGTAGTTTTTATTTTATCTTTTTATTATTATTATTATTTTTCATAAATAATTGTCTTAGTAATATAAAATTTTGCATACATGCATTGAAATATTGTATAACAAAAGATCAAGTATTTTGAATATTCTAGATAAATATTTGAATTCAAAAACAAACAAATAAATAAATTCAAGTTCTGGAATATTTTGAAAATTTTTAAGATAATATGCCCCCTGCTAACTAATTATTATTCCCCCCCCCCTAGATTTTGCATCATTATAATTTAACAATAGAATATAACCATATTTGGATATTAATTTAATAAGTTAACGGCCCTCTTCACTTACCGTCGCCGGTAGACCGAGCCAATGATATTCTATGGGGAAATTTTCTTTACAAGTAACTTATTAACTAATACATATTTTTAAATTCTATTTTCACATTCAGAAAATTCCCAGCTGTTAAATTGACGGACCTTTTTTGAAAAAGTATTTTTTTAATTTTTAATATTTTATTTTGAAATTGCAAAATGAAAAAAAATCACATATTGTAAATTCGTATTTTGCAGCTTCGAAGTAAAATATAAAAAATTAAAAAAAAAAATTTTTAAAAAAGGTCCGTCAATTTAACAGCTGTGAACTTTCATAATGTGAAAACAGAATTTAAAAATATGTATTACTTAATAAGTTATTTGTAAAGAAAAATTTCCCATTGAATAACATTAGCTTCGGCTTCCAGCGGCGGTGAGTGAAGAGGGCTCTTAAGCAAAAAAATTTAAAAATATTTATGTCTAAATTTTAAAACTTACTGCAAACTTTTGGCATTCAAACACAAAAGTATTTTATTAAATTTTAAATTATCAATGAAATCTCAAATTAATGCCCAGATATGTTACATATTCTATTTTTAAACTATAATAATACACAATCAATGGAAAACAAAAAATAAAAATTAGTTAAAAGAAGTACACAAGTGTACAAAATTTAAACAATAAACTTTTTTCTCGTTTTCTTTTTCTTTTTTCCACATAATTCTTAAACAAATAAACACAGAAGTATAAAATTTGGATAGTATGTTTTTTAAACTACCATAAATCGAATTTTATATAACTTTAGCATAAGTAATAATTGTTAAACTAAATATCAGTAAATTTTTCTCAAAAGTAAACATTAAAAAAATGAAAAATTTCAGCAATTTTAGAAAAGAAAACTTAATGAAAAATGGTCATGAAGATGCATTACAGATAGGTTAAAAATGTAGGCTCATCCATGCGTTAGATTAAAACCGTATATTTCTTCATGTAGTCACTTTTTTGTTTCTTCTTCTTTCTTCATTTTTTCGCGTGTGAATAATTTTTTTAAAATTTTACATAGAAATATGAAAATCGGATAAGGCGTTCATTATTAAATTATTTATCGACATTTTTATTATTCTGGTGATGATCACAGTTTATACAAATTAGTAATTATTATTTTTTTTTTTTTTCAAAAATTCCGTTATTAAAGTAAAAGAAAAGTGAACACAGAAAGTAAAACTAGGATTTTGTTTAACATGTGAGGGCATGTGCGTCTTCACTTGTCTATAATGCATCATTAACACAATTTTTCATTAAGTTTTCTTCGCTAAAATTGTTGAAATTTTTAATTTTTTCCAAAGCTTACTTTTGAGAAAAATTAATAATTATTAGTTTTAAATTATCACTTATTCTAAAATTATGTAAAATTCGATTAATGATATGATAACGAACATGACATCCAAATTTTATGTCCATGTGTTTATTTGTTTAAAAGTTATGCATAAAAGAAGAAAATGAAAAAGCAGGTTTGTTCCTTTAATTTTGAACAGCGGTGTATTTTAAATACGTTTAAAAAAAATACATACATATATATATATATATATATATATATATATATATATATATATATATATATATATTATTTTGTTTTTTTATTTAAATAGATTACGTGAAATTTACTTAATATTTTCATATTTCAAATCATGCGTATGCGAAATTTATTTAAATTATTGATTTTGAGTTTATAAATTTTACGTACACATGCAGTGAAATATGACAGTATAAAATATGGTGAAACATTTTGAAAAATAAATAAATAATTAATTAAAATTTTATTCTGTAAACAAATAAATAGATAAAAATTAAATAAATAAACTTCAAAATTTAAAATATTTAGCAATATTAAGATTCACCTTAGTAACTATTTCTTTTTTAATACTTCTCCCTGCTTTTACATTTCTACAGTGTAATGTAAAACGATCAAACATGATCAAATCTATCTATATATTTCTTTAACGTGGATCAGTTGCAATTAATTTTTGCCGAAACGATATAGTAGTGTAATTATTGAAATATGCGAGGATAAAAAATAATATTTAAAAATGAACAATATTTAAGCATGCGGACTCAACTCAATGAACTAATAAGAAAAAATTGCGAAATTTGTCTGCTTACATTATTTTATGGAAAACTGTATTTTTAAAAATTGCTTCTTCAATCTTTATAAGCGTCATTTTAAACATAGAAATACTTTAAAGATTATACAGAATATGAATAATTGTCATAAATTGACTAAAAATCATAAACATAAAAATATAATCAAAATAAGAATTATTATTATTATTATTTTTTAAACAAAATACACCAAAATAAATAAAAAGTCATCACCAACATCGCGACAAAAATTTAAAAGGCATCATGGAAATCCTATACTATAACTGTACTGCCTGCGGAAGTATGAAACTGGGACTTCAACCATGAATTTTATTTTGAAACCTTTCTTTGAATGATCTTGGTCTCACAATTGCACAATATTAATTTGGTACTAATAATAATTTGGCTTCTGGTAAATTAATATTTTAATTAGAGGGGGAATTCGGTATCATATTTATGAGTTTCAAATTTTAAAAGTAAATAAGAAAAGAAAAGTTCGAAAAATTCTCATGGGTTTGTTTAAACTACAACGTTGAACTGTAATAATAAAATATCGAACGAAATAAATTTAGGAGTTAGCGTGAAAGATGTGAAAAATTAAAAAAATTCAAATTTAATTTTAAAATATTATATGTTTTTTTTTTTAAATTTTAATAAATTTTGTAAGATTTCAATGCATAAGTATGAAAATTTTATAAAAAGGAAAAGTAAGTGAACGAACTTATCTGTCTGTATCTTGAAGCTGTTTGCTGTTGTAGTGTATCCGAACGAAAGTTAAATTCAAATCTGAATGTAAATACAAAATATGTGATGAGTAATCAAGCAGTAGGACTTTGGATCCAACAGGCCACGCCAAGAAATACAAACTTCCTGTGCAAAAACAGAGCAGATGGCATTTACGCCCGGCAAAAATTTCTGTCGATCAAGCAATTTATTCAATAACAATCGTTTCTAATAAAGATTTTTCATACTGTTCAAAACTTAACCTTTTTAAAAATTATTATACTGAGGCCATCCTAAAACTTTCTTCTATATTTTCCTGCGCAGGTCGATCACATAAATATTATTTGCTAAAATAATCTATCAAAATTATTTTCCATGGTAAATGTATACGATTTTCATCTCAAACAAATATAACACTAAATATCCAAAAAAATCAATTTTACGGTATACAAAATATGTATCTTAAGAAATGTATTTTACATAATGAAAAATGTGAAAAGTCGATAACTTTGTTTTAAATTATCACAGATTTAGGGTTCATCCTTTCGCTTTAAAAGTATAGACGACTTTTCTGGCAAGAATATTGAAAATTTTAATACAATAGCGAAAGCGATGAACTATACAAATTGCCCATATTTTTTTTTATTAAATATTACTAATATAAATGTATATATATATATATATATACATATATATATACATATTTAATTTTCCAGGGAAAAGTTAAAAACAATGCTGACTCATGCACATTTATACGAAATTTTGACCTATTATGACATATTAAAAATTCTGAAAATAATGGTACGACAGCGCTACCTATTGAACGATTTATTAACAAATATAATCGCCACCAGTTTAGGTCATAGTCCAAGTAAACAAAGTTTGAATAAATTACGTTCATTAGTTCATGAGATACAGCATCCATAGAATTTTAAAATTTATTAATTTAATCATAAAAATTTAATCAACACAGGTTTTTATAATTAACATTTTTATATATGAAATTTTGTACATTTTTCACCAAAAAATGCTGAAATACAGATATCTGAAAAATCGCAGAAAGCAATAGAAGCACCATCCGTCGGTGGATATATACGGAGGTGGATATATTCGTAAGGTGAGGTACAGGCTTCCCGTAAGTTGAAACGTAACAGTGCCACCTGTCATTTGATATGTACCCGAAGTGAATCAGTAAAATTTACGTAATATCTATTTCACGTACCAAATTTAGAGCATTTATAAATCATAGAAAATGTGCTATTGCGTTCCGTTCCCTTGAATAAAATTAATTTGCAGCATACCAGTGCCTCCAGTTGTCCGATATGCACGCAAAATTATTCTGCAAAGTTTTATATGATATTAATTTTACATACCAAGTTCAGTGTATTTATAATTATTTATATCACAAAAACTGAATTATTGCCATTACGTTAACGGGGTTAAATTACAGGAGAGCCGCGCCACCAGTTGGTCAATATATGCACCCGAATTAAATCAGCGTACTGTTACATAATATCTGTTTCACATATTAAGTTTGGTGCATTTGTGCACCGTAGAAGCTGAGATATAATCTCCCCATAAAAGGGAGAATTTACAGAATAGAAGCGAACCCTATCTGGTGATACATTCCAGAGGCTAATGAGCACCAAAGCTGATATTTAGGTCAATATCTAATTAAATATTCCTGATATTTAGCAAATTAGTTTAAAGTCTAACTAAACATCAAGTTTGGTTAAATTCCGTCCATTGGTTTGTGAGATACAGAGTCCACAAAACTTTGATAACACACACACACACACACACAAAAAAAAACAGACAGACTGGCATTTTGAAAGAATGATAGAATTGTGTTCTGGACATCTCAAGAGTGTATAAACCCATGGAAAACCGGGGATCAAAAATTCCCAATTATCCAACACATTTTTCTTGGTATATACAAAATAATATTAATAATAATAATAATAAATAAATAAAATAAATAAAATAAATTAATTTTTCGTAACTTAATTTATTAACAATTTAAGAAACAAATAATAATGAATATCTGCAAAAGTAATCTGGAGTAATGTGTTTGACAGAATTGAACAACATAAAACTTAAATAAAATTATAAATAATTATTATGATTATAGTAACATATAATTAAAGTTTAAAATTATGTAATTTTTTCTCACCGCATCTCTATTACATTTTAGTGATTATTCTACATGTCAACAAAATTTGAAACTGAAAATAAGGAAAAAAAAAAAAAAAAAAAAAAAAAAGGAATTTTCTCATATTCGTTATAATCACACTGTTACAGAACGTGCTACGACGGTGATACACTTGAACGTTTTACATAGAACTAGACTTGTACGTTTTCTGGATGGTACAAAGCAAACCTTTTCAGAACGTTCTAAGTAATACTATTTTTGAACGTCTAATCAAACGTTCTCTTGACACGAAACACGGTGTTTGAACGACTGTAACCGTTATTAGACGTTCACAGAACGTTCCTGTGCTACTTGGGTATACTCTGCTGTTTATATGCAATTTTGTTTGTTGAGTTGGCTCATTATACTACGAGCTATAGAGCTAGCTCTTAACACTTCACGTTATTAACACGCTTTTATTAGCTTCACCTGTATGTATGTATGTATGTTTGTATGTTTGTAACCGCTCTGTGAGCAAACAAAAAATCTATATTGTAAAAAAAGACTTTCCTTACGTGAATGCCGTGGCGTTGAGGTATAGCTCCGCGCTACGAACCTAAACGTCTAACGTTCGATCCCAGTCAGGGGAGATTTTTTAAAAATGGTTTTTGTTTAATTCTCAATTATTTTAATTAAAGATTTAAATGTATGTAAATATTATGGTGTGTCACTCATACCATTTTCTCTTACCCTGCATTTTAATACTAAGATAGATATTTTGTGCTTTTTAGTTCACATTTCTATAAAAGCGTGTTCGTTAATTTTTAAAACTATAATATTATTTTATAATATTGCTCTCTTTTTGTATATATGTTAGGGTGGGCCGGAAAATGGTTCTTTCAAATAAGTGATTTCTATTAGCGAGAAAAAATGGTACTTTTGCATCCTGAATTTGAGGAAAATAATAAAAATAAATAAATATGTATATCTTTAGTTCGTGCATGGCCTTCAAAGTTCGAAAAAATTATGGAAAAAGGTCAAATTTCAAAAATTTGTATTGTAATACAAATATTATTAGTTTCTGTTCAAATACCATTCAAATGCTTCTTTTCAACACTCTTTCCATATATCTTTTAAAATATTTATATTATTTTACAGTTATCGCACAATAAGCCGTAAAGTTTCGTGAAATTAATCAAAATTTGACTTATATATATGTATTACTAAATTCAGTATTTCATTTTTTGTAGTTCAGTTTTACACTTTTTAGATTAAATTTGCACTGTGCAGCTCTTTGTTTGTTAAGCAGTTATAATTTATAACAATAACAACTCAAACCTGACCATTGTGAGGTGTTTGCACTTCGAGTTCTATCCTGCCCTTACCATCCAACCAACCATGATGGACAGTTATTTACATTATTTACATATTTGTAGTGCGTTTTCATTTTCATTTATTATATAGTTTTAAACACGTTTCAATTTTTGGATTAAAGTTGGAAGTTGAATTTATTACTCAGTTTTGTCATGGATAATCGTGAGACTAAATAAATCCATCTCTTGAATCTGCAGATCCATTAACCACCTTCCCAATCCTTTCAACAGCTTGAATGTGATATGTGAATTTTATCATTCTAAACTTTGGTAATTGTTTAGTTTATAGAAATCATAAAAGTTCCTTGTTTTTCACATTTTCCTACAGTGTAGGCATAGAGAAAGAGAGAAAGTAAACATGTTCTTCAACTGATCAACACTTCATAGCTCACAATTTCAAAACTTAATACTAGTAGAATATATTCTCTTATAGATACAGAAGTGTGTCCTTATAGTTGTTCTCTTACCTTGAGTATCCTTCTATAAATCAAAAGTTTTAATCTGTCATTCATTACAGAGGTGGCAAATTTTGATAGTAAATTTCCATTTGAGTTTTAGATGATGAAGCAACAGATGCGTCACCTTCTTGTATTGTTTCTTTAAATGACTGACTTATTAAGATGTACATTTACAACTGAATCGTTGGAAGAACTAATTAACCTTTATTATTTTTTTTTCAGTATTGATCTAATAAGTTTCTAAGTTCCTTCTATCTCAATCTTTATATTTCTTTCCTGTCTAGAATACTAATGTGTTTCTGGTATTTCGTTTTCATACAAAAATTTTAATTCAATACGAGCTTTTTTTTCTTTTTTTCACATTTGTAATCAGTGTTTACAGAATCTCTGATTTTCCCCATGAAAGCAAGAAAAAGTGATTGTGATTTTACATGCTGTAACTTCCAGCGACTTTGATTTATCATTAGTGAAGCACTCACCATTGTTAAAGCTGCTTTCAGCTTTGTCTCTGTTATAAGTCTTTCTTAAATTAAATCATGATAGTCTTTTATAAATTGTACTATTCTAGTAAAGACACAATTGGTATTGAAGCTCTTCGGTATAACTCCTACATTTTTTAATTAACTCAATCGGCATTAGTAAAAAATGCAGGCATTTTCTTAGACTATAAAGATAATCGCTGCCTTTTATTGAAACAACTTAAAAGTACATCTTTAAATGATGAAAAAGTGTTCGTATCCAGTTCTTTTTTTGGTAAACACCCACAAAAATAAATAAACAAGTAAGTAAAAATAAAAACGAATACACAAAGTATTGCTTGCTTGCCGCCATTACTAATGACGGTATAAAGGTAAAATAACACAAATAAAACACCAAATAGTTTTTAAAGCACTACTGTGAATTCACTATTTAACGTAATATTTTAACCTAAACCTACTTAAATATGATAAAATTAAAACATAATGATCTAAACCGACAGCTTGCTGACAGCAGACTGATATATATTAGAATGAGAATGGAGAATGAAATTGAAAGGAGAATTCACTTGGCTCGGTGCACTGTTAAAAATTTCGGTAAATTTAATGTAAATATTTATCCAGAGTCTCTGTAAATTTACAGTAATTCTTAGTTAAAAACAAATAGTCAAAATTCTCAGTCTTCTTTCTGTATTTTTACCTAATTTTATCATTTAATTTTTTAATTAAAATTAAAAGTGACTGTTTCTACTTTAGAAAAAGCATTCTAAGTCTGAAATATATTCTCACCAATAATTAAGCAAATTAATATTAGATATTGAAGTGAATATATAAAATACGTTTTTTAACATCTCCGTTTATTTTCCTCTGTAATTTTAACTAAGACTTAATATAATACGTTACACAAAATTTCCTGTTGAAATTTGTAACAGTGTGTGTGAAGCCAGATACGGTATCAACGAGTATGATGATTTGCTAACCAAAAAGGTAGCTAATATATTTTACTATCACATACTTTTATTAACTATGAAAGTAGAATGCCTCCACATGTAACGAAATATTAGATTCAACAGGTTTCCTAGCAAGCTGGATTTGTTATTTAAAAAACAATAAAAAAAGCAATTTTGGTTAATTTTACGAAACTTTACGGCTTATGCGCGATCTGAAAATTGTAAAATAATGTAAAATTCTTTTAAGGTATATGTAAATTGCGTTAAAAGGAAGCATTTGAAAGGTATTAGAACAAAAAATAGTAATATTTGTATTTCAATAAAAGTTTTTGAACTGTGACCCTTTTTCATAATTTTTTCGAACTTTGAAGGTCATGCTCGAACAAAATATATAAATATTTATTTATTTTTATTATTTTCCCTAAATTGAGGATGCCAAAGTATAACTTTTGTTTTGCTATTAGAAATTACTTAATCAAAATATCCATTTTTTGGCCCACCCGAATATATGGTAATTTACAAAGGTTTAAGACCAGTAGCCGATTTTCAGTATTTTGACACATTGCAACATTTGCCCAGATTATTGTGTCATCTCAAGTACTGATTGCATCAGACGCATTCTACTGCTATAAATAAAGATGCCCGGCACGTTTATTGCCAGTTGTTCATTGGATTTTGTCGTAGACAGTGCTGTTGTGTAGTTATTTTGTAATGGGTAAAAAACCATCACTTACTGTTACAAAAAGGTCAGAAACTCAGAAATATTGACCCTGCATAAAATTGGATTTTCTGAACGTCAAATATTATTCTCATGCCAATTTAAATTGTTTATTATCGATACACATAGTATTCTTCATGGTATTATAATTTATTACATTAACAACCCAAACCTGACCATGGTGAGATGTTTGCACTTCGAATTATATCCTGTCCTTACCATCCAAACAACCATGATTGACAGTTATTTACATTATTTACATTATATCATGGTATATTCATATTTATGGTATTATAATATCTTTTGTATTATTTCATTTATATTTATTTGTTGATAGTAATAATCTCTTTTATTTTGTACCTTAGACCTACGAAACATAAATTATATGTTTATTTTTATCTTCTTTCTTTCTTTCTTTCTTATATTTTCTTTTAATTATTTTTATTTAAAAGTAGACAGAATTTAACGTAATATTTTCCATGCGTTGTTGTTGTATCGTCATATTTTATTTTATATTAAATTATTAAAAATTATTTAATCTGTAGAAAAAATAGACAAAAATTTATTTCCTTTATCTAAATACATTGTTCCAGCAGCAATGACATCAGTTTCAAGCTTTAGTATTGGGAAATTTCGGGTTTTATTATTAAGACGATGTTGTAAATAGAAGGCACCTGAATCATTTTTTTCAATTACACAAAATTATTCATATATATGTGTATGTATAATATATATATATATATATATATATATAAATGTTGTAAACAATTTTATTATATATTTAAATGTTTCTTTTATAAGTTTTGCATATCTAATTAATTTCGATGAAGAAAATGAAAAAAAATAAATAAATAAAATAAATAAATACTGGAGTGATTTCATTCAACTTTCTGAACATTAAATAATTAACATCTGTATAGATAAAGTAAGAGATATCATTAAATAAACAAAAGAGAAAATTATAATCAGGTATGTAATTATTTATCTCTATGAAGTGTGTTCTTTAAATTAAGGCTATTGCCATTCAAATACTTTGAGCATAGATCACGATGATAAAGAAATTTTTGTTGTATCCCTGTAAAAATTTTTAAATGCTAGTCTTACTAAAATCTATACAATTCGTGCGACGGTCGCTTACAACAATTATATAAATTTTCAGCTCAAATGAATGAGGCGTTCAGAAGCTATAGCACATTAAATAATTTGAGCCATATGTCTCAATGATAAATTTTTTTATTTGAATCACTGTAAAAACTCTTTAAGTGCTAGATTTTACAAAATTGATACAGCTCGTTTGAAATTCATCTATAACATGCATATAAATTTTCAGCTCAATCCGATATAGCGTTTAGACGCTACCGAACTTTAACGAATTTGTGCCTATGAGTTTTCGTTGTGTCCCTGTAAAAAAAAAAAAAAAAAAAAAAAAAAAAAAAAAAAAAAAACCTATACCTACTAGATTTATTAAAATCAGTGTAGTTCGTGCAACGGTGACCTGTAACATGTTTATGAATTTTCAGTACAATCAATAAGACGTTTAGACGCTATCGAACTTTAAAATAATTTGGGACTACAGACCATAATGATAAGGAAATTTTCGTTGTGTCCCTGTAAAAATCTATAAGTATTAGACTCACAGAACTTTATACAGCTTGTGCGACGGTGACCTGTAATATGCATGTAAATTTATAACTCAATCGGATGAAGCGTTTAGACGCTATCGCAATTTGAATAATTTAAGCCCACAGAGTTAATGTGACGGCAATGTATAACATGTATATAGACTTTTAACGCAATCCGATACGGCGTTTAGACGTAATTGTACTTTAAAGAATTTGAGCCCATAGGGCATAATGATAATGCATTTTTCGTTGTGACCCTGTAAAAGAACTATAAGTGCTAGATTCACCAAAATTGATTCACTTTGTTCAACGGTAATTTGTATAAATGTGTATAAATTTGCAGCTCAATTGAATAAGGCGTTTCGACGCTATCGCAGTTTAAAGAATTTGGGTACATATAGACCATATCGAAAAAGATATATATATATATATATATATTTTTTTTTTGTGTGTGTGTGTGTCTATCTAAAAAAAAAAACTATAAACGCTATATTCACCAAAATTTATATAGTTCGTGCGACGATAATTCATAACATGTGTATAAATTTTCAGCTCAGTCGCATTTAGACGCTATCGCACTTTAAAAAAAATTGGCGCAAAAGCCATAATAAAAAAATAATTTCTCTTTGTGTCCCTGTAAAAAATTATAAGAGCTAGATTCACCAAAATGAATAGGGTTCGTGATATGGTGACTTATAACATATGTAAAAACATTCAGTGCATTCGAACAAAGCGTATTGCGCGATCGTGTTTACTCACATACACGTGTACATACACACGTACATACATCATCGTAAAAACAGTAAACATGAATTCAGGTGATCTCAAAACGTGTATAAACACCAAAATTGCAAATTCGAATTTTTGACATGATTACAATGCTTTCCTCCTCACCATAGTGTTCGGAAAGTAAAAAATCAATGTTTCTGTAATAGCTGATAGATTTTTCTCAGAATTCTGTAAAATGTACAAAATTCACGAGAATAAATTAAATGTAAATTTTTTTAGTATTATGAGATTGCTTTTATTCACTTTTATTATTATTATTATTATTATTATTATTTTTGGGAGGGGGTGGCAGATTTCTGAAAGGAATCTCCCATTACAGGCGAAATAACGATAAATTTCGTTGGTTTTCTGAGTTGTCGTTCTCACATTTTCATTCGTCTTCTCTCAGCTCCACTCCTTTCGTTTGCAGTGGCACACACACACACACACACACATATACACGTATGTACTATATGACTTTTTAAAAAAGTATTTTGATTTATTTTAAACACGTGTGAATTAAGTAGTTTATTTTTATGTCTAAAAATTATTTAACTTTTCTTTTTTTTTTTTTTTTTTTTTGAGACTGTAAGGTTTTTAACAGCAGCAACATTTAACAAGCATACCGTGGTCATCAAAAAACATTCTTTTATATTGTTCTATATAACTGTTTATAAATATCTATATATTATATTGTATATAAAATACATTGCATATTGAAAAAAATAATAATAATTTTGCATTGCATTTTTAAAAAAATAAAAAATAAAAATAATTATAAGATAAAAACCTTTTTAAAAACCATGTTTTTAAATTTTCTGTTGAATCATAGCTATAGAACTAACTACATTAGCACTTTATCAATGTGTATGAAATCTTTAAACCGATAGTGACGTCAATATTTGTGAGATACATATTTTAACATTTTACAATTTTTTAACGCTTACATTTAATTAAATTATTTATGTAATCGCGTTTATTTATTTTTATGTCGAAAGAAAATGAACTCGTATTTTTTTTTTTTTTTTTTTTTTTTTTTTGGCAACAATTAAATTACAGCTAATATTTTAATGGCTATTTATAAGGTATTAGGTGGTTATTATTTTCATATTTTAATTAATAATAAAAATATATTACTCGAAAATTCGGAAATCGGACTTCGAAGTATTGTGTTGTCATCGGGTTGTGAAAGTTTCAAATGTCTAGCAAGTAGGGAAGTTAGTTAAAATTCTATTGCACGATTTGTACCGCACAAACAAACAAACAAACATGCAAGCGAAAAAACAAGAATAGAAGTTAGTAAAAACATGGTAAAATTAGAATATGTTCGCAAAAGTTGCTTAAAACACACACACACACACACACACACACATATATATATATATATATATATACACATATATGGAAATTAAATGTATGTAGTAAATACAAAATTCTGTCATAATATGTTATTAAAATAATACGCATTTTAAAATAAAGATATCTTTTTTCTTAATATTCACTAATTAATTTTGTTTGACTCGATGTAATATACGAAATATAAGTTAATGGATATTTAATAGGAGTTATACGAATATAAAATTCATCATAAAATCGATCAATTTATCGCAATTGCTTAATGTCATGGGTCATTTAAACTTCTGCATTACTTTCATTTCAAAGATGGTAATGAGAGCAAAATTAGATTAACGAGATAAATGAGGAAGAAATTTAGGAGAGCGATAATACCACTTAAACATACAAAATCTGATGTAGTTGAATAATTAACGCGACCGATTAGTATGCATTAAAATGAGAAAAAAAAATAATAATCTGCATGTCAAAAAGAAATAAATACGAACAAAATATTTAATTTTATTTATTGTGTATTAAATTTAAAAAGAGAATTTATCTTATACTGAAATTAGATTGAAGTGTGCTTAGAATAAAGGCAGAGAAAATGTTAATTAATATTTATATCAGTATTAAAAAAAAAAAAAAAAAAAAAAAAAAAAAAAAAAACTAGTATGTTGTGGCCACCACAAGACTTTCTTCTATATTTTCCTATACAAATTCACTAAGTGCAAATAATTTATTAAAACTATTATTTATTAAAATTATATAACATGATGAATGCAAATGATTTTAATCTTAGAGAAAACTAACACAAAATATCCGAAGAAAGATAGTTTTATTGTCTATAAATAACATCTTAAAAAATGCGTTTTCATAATGTTTATCTCACATATCAAGTTTCGTGCAGTTATATGCCATACAAGTTTAGATATAGCATTCCCGTTATCGAGAAAAGTTACCGTATAAAAGCGCCATTATTTGGTCCATAAACATCCAATTTGAATCAGCATAATGCCCGATAATGGTTCTCAAGTTATGTTTGATTATACGCAATAGAACTTGAGATATAGCCTTTCCTTAAATTGCAGATGTCTCTATGTAGCAATGCCACCTCTTGAGCACTTGACAGCAAAATTTGATAGGAACTAAATTATATCAAAGTGCATCTACATATAAATTTATATGTAATTTTGTGCAGTTGTATCTGATATATAGCCTTCCCTTAAATTGCAGAAATGGCTGTATAGCAGCGCCACCTGTTGGTCGATAAGCATTTAAGTTGAATCAGCATAAAATCTCATAATTATCTTATTACATATCAAGTTTTGTTTGATTTTACTCAATACAATCTGAGATATAGCCTCCCCTTAAATTGCGCAAATCGCTGTATAGCAGCTCCAGCTGTTGATCCGTTGACACCAAAAGATGACAGGCAGTAATATAAGTCAAGATGCATCTACATAAAAATTATAAGTAATTCTGAGTAGTAGTTCTGGAGATACAGTTGCGAAATTTTTTTTGCCACACACAGAGACAGACAGACGGACAGACAGACATTTTCTAAAAGTGATAAAATCGTGTTCTATACCTCTCAAAACGTGTAAATCCGTAGAAAACCGGAAATTATAGCTAATATTTTAAAGACTATTTTTAAAGCTTTTAGAAGATTATTATTTTCATATTTTAATTAATTAAAAGAAAACTAATCAATATTTCGAAAATTGGGCTTCGAAGTATTGAAGTATTGTGTTGTCATCGGGTTCTGAGCTATTCTCAATGTTTCAAGTGTCTAGCTACTAGGGAAGTTAGTTAAAAATTGTTTGCAAGATTTGTACCGGACAAACAAACAAACAGGGATCGAAGTTAAAAACATGGTAAAATGTATGCCGATGTTTAGAGACATTTTATTTAAAATATGTTAAAGAAAAGGTTATTTTTCATACACAAATACATTTAAATATACAGATTATTATAAAGAATGCATATGGAGTTTAAAATAGAGGCATGGATAAATATAAGGTAAAACTACGAGAGTTTGCACATAATTCATAAAAAATTCAAATAATAATTTTTTGCTATACTGTTGCTGAATAATTTTGAATTCATTTGTATGCTACAGACATCCAACACCATTTTGTAATTATGCTATAAATTAAAGCAACAACTGTAACAAAACCAAGAGAGCTATTTTGCACAATCTCTCCTTAGAAGGTAGAAGAGACTGTGCCCACGGGTAGGAGAGATTGCCCTTGGTTATAACTATAATTAAATTGTTAACAAAAGTAATTGCACTTAAATGACATTGTTGTCAGGTTTTTGTACAATATATATATATATATATATATATTTACATTAAGTAGATATTTCATTTTAATAATTAAAAAAAAAATCAGTAAAGTAAAAGAAATTTAAAAAGAATTAAATATAAATAAATAAAAATAAAGGAAAAGTATTAAGGAACCATAAAAAGAAAGACCAGATAAGATTACAAAATAAGATTGTTGCTTGATAATACGTTTAAATAATATTAGAACATTTCTTTTTCATTATGAATGTTTTCTTGTTGGCAGACCTAATTTTTCGTTGTCCACAAAGTTTGCACTTATTGTTGCAAATGGTGCAGCTTTCGTGCAACCATCTGTGACAAGTAACATGTATAACCTAGTACATTAGAAATTGTCTAATTTTAAAATATATTGTGTAACACTACCATTCTATAGAAATTCCTAGGAAGAGTTATGAAATCCAAGCAATCATTTTTTTAAACGAGACAAAATAAATACGTTTAATCTTAGACGCTTAAAGCAATCAACATCCACATTCAAGTTGGCACTATACTATTGATGTTGTACATCTAGGTAAGTGCGAGTTAGGATCACTTTTTCGGACCCCAATGCAGAGCATTCTATCCATAGTAAGTAAAAAGGTAAAGCTAGGAGAGGTCGGGCGGTAGGAGAGATTGGACACATAGGGGATTGACAGGAAAGAGTAGAGTGGGTGAGTTGCGATTTCAGGTGGTACAACACGAATAGTGAAGTGCCCACTAAGATGTGCATGTTCATTGCTTCAAGCATCTAACAAGGAAACATTCAAAAGGTGTCGTCTTCAAAAAATATTGAAAAAAATATATATGTGTTTCTACTCCCCATAAAACACCAGAAAGTGAAAAAATTATCGGCTGAAATGAATTACAGCGACCACAAAAAATTATCAAAATTGTTGAGGAGTTTTTAATCAACTGTGTTAAAAATAGTAAACGAAGAAATAATTTAATAATTTAGTTTTTTTATCACAACGGAAATGAATTATTTTTGGCTCTGAAGAGAGGGAAAGATCTAAAAGATTAGATAAGAAATTAAGTCAGTCAGCGAAAAAGAAAAGGAGGTAAATCTCTGTATTAAATTCTTTCTTTGAAAACATTGCTTCTCTGGCCGGTTATCTTTTATCAGAAGGGTTCGTGAATGCTGAGAGGGGGAACGTGTCCTTGACTCTCAAGGTTGCTTCTTGCCTGTCACCACGCTTTTCTTGGCGGGAGAGAAAGTGATTCCACACTCTTTACGAAGTCCGTCAGAGTATCGGTTGAATGAGGCAGGTTTTTCAAGGGGAGTTTCTCTTCCGTCCTGGCAGCCAAAAGGAAGAAGGCGGGAAAAAGAAGGTAACGCGGAGAGGACGCGAAGAGGGGACGCCGCAGAGAGTGCAGGTAACAGTACGTGTCGGCCCTTAAGGGCGTAAGCCCTGGCTGGGGCCCTTGTGTCCCCCTTTTTCACAAAAGGAAACTTCATAGATTTGAAGTGAGAACTAATTACTTACAACAGCTTGAGTAAAAAATTAAACCATGCAAGATGAACTCGAGAAAGGATTGAAACCGATGTTTTTGCGTAGCGAAACCTTGGATGTGAATATATGTATAGAGCAAGAATGTAGCGGAGTAGGGCCATGGCGCCTTTGGGGATTCCTTCAAGATATAAAAATTGATTAAATGAAGTAGAAGAAAGCACAAACTATCCACAAATTATGGCAGACAAAGATCGTGGTCATCTAATTACTGAACTTTGTAAAGTGACAGGTGCTGAGGCTGTTCGTGCAGAGCATTACTTACATGCGACGGGTTGGGATTATAATCTTGCCATTAGAAGTTTCTTTGAAGAAAGTGAAGATGTAGCTACCCCTGAAAGTAATAGCATGTTTCCTAGACCTGGAAGCCCGAAACCGCAGCCTAAACCCAAGGCAGCAGCTTCAAGCACATCAACAAGGGCATTTCAGTGAAGAAAATTGATCTGGTGATACTGTACAAAGAGAGTGTAGCGGGTACCAAAAGTGATTAAAGAAGGTTCGAAAGGTCTTTCCCTGAAACTGTGTGTCTTGTGCTCTAAAGGATTTACGGAAAGGATTCGTCTAAATAGACATCTACAAAATAAAGTAGTGTGTGCGTAAAGAAAGTTACTCAAACAAGTGATAATGTTGCTTAGAATTGGTGATGGTTGAAGTAACCTAAGAGATTATTCCACGGGGAAGTCCTCCCAGGGACGGGACCCCCAGTCATCTTCTGACACCCAAGTTGTAGGTAAATATGTTTTCTTCATGTAATTTGTTGTTAACATAGTGCTCATAATAATGAAACTTATAATACTATGTTTTGGTAAAATTTGTGTGAAAGTAAGTAACTGCTGATGTAGGTGGTTATGAATTGTTCACGCCTTGAGGCATGCAATGACTTATATACTGAGAAAGTAGCATTAATTTTAGGATAAAGAAGTTTATGTTGAAGGCAGCAGTTAATGACAATTATCACGAAGAGACTGAAGAAATAAAAGTAGATTAAATACTATTACTTCATTGACGTTGATTTTCTTATTTTTTTTGTTGATATATTTGTATATATGTTGCAGGGATTTACTGACAGTTTAGCTCACAGTTGTTCAGTGTGTTTTAATTCTTTAATTAACAGTTTTAAATTAGGAGATAATTTGTGATGCTATTAATGATATAAAAAATAGTCAGAAAGTAAATTGTAGAAAATTTTTTTATGAGTAAAGTATTTAAATTGCCTAAACCCTTAATTTTGCAAATGTTTAAATGAACAACTGTGACCACTTAAATTCCTTTTTCTTTATTATCATTTGGGAGGAAACTGTCAGCTAATTGAGTATATATTTTTTTTTATTTATATACTATATTGTTGAGTGCTCAGTGTGTGAGCTGCTGTCTGTGAAAAAGTCTAGTTTAAAGAGTTATGAGTTTTAGGTTTAAGAAGAAAAGGGAAGAAACTAAGTTTTAAATATCCATTATTTATACAGTTTGTCTAAATGAACAGACAGCATCTCACCACACTGTGTTATAAGTTATTAGAGAAAAAGAATATTTATATCTTTCAATTTTTAAGGGCAATTTTAGTAGTCTGTGGTGAGGCTAAAGAGAAAATGAAAATTAGAGGTAGGCATTTCAGTTTAAGTTAAATTATTTGATAAAAAAGTTATGGTTTATCTTGTAAATTAAAAGTAAAGTCCCCCTTTCTCACCGCAGGCTACATTTCTATTTTTTTTGTTTATTTTTATGGGGGGAGGCAAATTGCCCAGTATGTATTTTTTTTTATTTTTATTTATTGATGAACATTTAGCATATTTAAAAGATTGTCTAGGAGAGTCTCTGTCGATTCATAATAGTCTAAGTAAAGGTTAAAGTGAGACAGAGGCTGCCATAGACCATAATGTAGGAAAAATCATTTTTTTTTTACACCTACATTGAGTAAAAATCATAACTGCACAGCAACACAAAACTTTCTAGGGTGCAATTCATTGTACAAACACTAGTTTTATTTTGGGGAACCTGGAAAATTTTGCGGGAAAAACACAACGCGCTTTAATGTGATTTAGTAGTTTGAGGAAAATTTAATAATTTTGTTAAATAAATTTAAAATATGGTGAGATAACAAACAACCTTTCATTCTCACCATAACAACTGGAGCCGAGACCAGTTCTGGAATTTGTGTTGCTGTTCTGTTGTGTACATAAATAAATATTGAATTTTGTTATGTTGTTTACATTCCAATCATGAAAAATTTTTTTTATTAATGTTGCATGTACTTTTATTGTTGTGATTTCATGTGAAGCAATTCAATTTTTTTTTTCTCAACTAGTAAATGTGAATTAGTAAATGTTTTTTGAAGTAATGAATGTAGTAAACCTTTTACCAAAATTTTAGAATGCAAAATTATTATGTAGGAGAAAAGGCGGTTTTAAAAGAGAAATTGTTTTTAATTTGTTACTCTGAGTGTGGGTCACAAATTTTATAATTTAGCAAAAACATCTACTAGTTAGAGGTGGAGGATATGAAGTAAAATAGAGAAATGTATATTTGCTGGGTGCGGTTCTATTTTTATATTGTTTTGAGCTGGTATTGCAGTACTGGCTAACCTCTCTTTTGCACGCAGAACTCGAATAGCTCTGTGGTGTTTGTCGTCAGGTTGACTTAATTTTTAGGAGGGGGTTAGCTGTATTGAATGCCTAAGTGCATGATTTTGAATTTTCTGTACCAGCTCTGGTAAGTTAGCAAAAAGTAATTAAAATTTCCCAAACTATGTTTTGGTTGTGGCTACCTGCTGACATAAATAGAAAAAGCTTTTCCCAGCATCTGAATATTTTCTGTTTAAAAAAAAAATATTAGTAATATGCTAATAATTGAAAGTAAAATAATTAAATAAAAAATGCTACCACCTAGTTTTGTTTTGTGACCAGCTCTCAGTGTGGCAGGGTGTAAATTTTGGAAAATTTAGATTTTAAAGCATGTCGCCTAGGTTAAGATATAAAATAAGAGTGTAATACTTTATTTTTGAATTATTGTTTTGGAGAAACTTGAGCTGTGAATTCATACAACTGTGTAATTACTTTAAATTTCTTTTTAATTTTAAATAAAGGCTAGATTTACATAGTACCTGTTTCAACAAAAAAAAAAAAAAAAAAAATGGTGAATGTGTTAGGGTTGGTAATAATTTTTTTTTGGACTAGGCAGTGTTCAATTAAATATTTGTCATTATTTTGATCTCACA
The DNA here is from genome assembly GCA_963930645.1 of Salticus scenicus. Taxonomy (NCBI): domain Eukaryota; kingdom Metazoa; phylum Arthropoda; class Arachnida; order Araneae; family Salticidae; genus Salticus; species Salticus scenicus. Next base: position 180,498,571 of record OZ005650.1, read on the forward strand.
TTTAATTGTTTGAGGTTTGTTAATAATAATAATAAAAAAAAAATCCAAAATTTTAACTAACATTGAAATAGAAATCAGTTTTTTTTTGCTTCTGAAATTTTTATTCTTTGCAATTTATGAATGATATGATATATAAAAGTAAATTTTAGAATTTTTTTTTGATATTTTGAATGGGAAAACTGGAATTTTTGACATGTTGGTGTGAGAACTGGAGTATGCCAGAAAACTCTTTGGCTCGCAGATTTCCAATAAATCTCTTGTGGTTATTCCACTGAATTTTTAAAAGGCTATGAGTTTGGCTTTTGTGGGGCGACAAAATTTTTGTTGCTAATACTTTACAAAGTTCTCACTCACAGGGTATGCTCTTGAAAGTATGAAATGTTGATAGTAATATAGTGTTAGTGTTAAAGAATTATCATGATGAAATTTTTTTCTCGAGAAGAAAAGTTTATGTTGGGAAAAAGTGAATTTACTTAGTGAAAATTTGGAGGTAAAATTGATTGTGGTTTATGGAAAGGTGAACCAGAAAATTGTAGACATTCAGATTTTTTTTTTCTCGAGCTACCCATGTTGTCTCCCATTTATGCCTATTCAAATATCTTTCAATTTAATAGTAATGGTTGAGATTTTTTTTTCCTAGAAAAATTAGGTAAGCTTAGAAATTTGTTAGGCACTAGGAAATTGAATTGAGTTTCAGTGACGTGCAAAATTTTTAGATGTAGGTAGTTAGTTATGAAATAGGGTCGAGTCTCTCAGTGCATATTAGTGTCTGAACCGAGTAGTAATGGAGGTAAATTCTGATAGTTTAGAGTAAACTGAGGTCTAAATGTTAAAAATAATAAAAATAGAAAAAAAATGAAAAAAAAAGTGTAAAAATATAATTTTTTTTAATATTTAGCTCCTAGAGTAGTTTAGTATTTCCGGACTAGGAATTGTGATAAGGTATGGACATTGAATTTTGTGTAAATTTCAAAACAAATCTTTGTTTACCTCATATGTTATGCACTGAGAGAGCAATAATTAAGACTCAATCTGTATTGTTTGTTTTCGTTAGCTGTGACCCTGCTCACCTATGCGCATGCGTGAGGTCTGCATTGATTTTGTTAAAATAGGGTAGAAGCGTAGAAGATGAGAGAATGTTTACATTTTACGAGTGAGAGATAAGTTGCGGTTTCTTTTTTCTTTTTTTTTTCTTTTCAGGACATTATTGAATTTTGAGGCGATACTTCTTCGTTATATTCGTATAAAGGCAAAATGCTGATTTTTCCCCCTTGTAATTTTTAAATAAGTGTAGAAGATCAGTTTTATTCTTCGATGCAAAATAAAATCCGTAAACTTAAAAGTAAATGCCTGTTTTCTTTCTTCTTCTTCTTTTTTTTTTTTTCAGTTAAAATTATTTTTATTTGCTTACTTGATCTCTAAATTCGTACTATATCTGTCATACCTGAACACTTGTTTCATGCACTGATTATAGTAGTAAATTAATTAAAAATGACTTACATTAGGTAAAATTTACATAATTCATTAATAAAAGAAGAGAAAAAGAACAACGTTTACAGTAGACTTTACCTGTAGTAAAAGTAATATATTTTTTTCTTTTAAATTATACTGCTAAAATAAAAATACCATATTTTTGGATCTCTATTTTACAGAAATTTACAGTAAATCGTATTTAAATCAAATCATTAGATTTTTTTATCATGATTATTTTACACCTTTTATTTTTCGCGCATATTGTCATATAAATTACATTAAATAAAATATTGTTAATTAAAATTAAGTAAAATAAATATTGAAGACTGATAAAAAGAAAACGAACACGTGTAGAACGAAAAGCGCATTTGGCTAAGTACCCATCTCATTCAACGCATCACCCCTTTTCCGAGTAGGATCGTTCCGCGAGAGGTAGACATGGTTTACGAAAACGGACAGTACCTATAGTGTGGTAGAGAAATAAAAATAGAATAGTAAGACCACCCTGGCACATTCTGTAAAACTAACTTAAATTTTGTTTGATTGTGATTCGGCCAAAGAAATTTTTTTTTAGATATATTGCATTTTTTTTAATTGTGTGAAAAAAAATAAGAAAAATTTTGAAGTAAAATGTCAATTACAAAATTTCTAATAGCATATTTTTTTAAGTGGATTTCTTTTGCACTTTCTAACTCGCATTGGTGATTTATACAAAATTTTCATTTGCATTAAAGTTTGTGTGGGGAAATTTATAATAATAATAATGCAAAGAGGTCATTTATGAGTTCTCGAGTTTCAGTAAATATTGGGGGGAGTTTTACAAAACTTCTTTTACTTTAAATTGTAAGTGTTTAAATTTTTAGTCAAAATTGTAATTTAACTTCTGTTTGCAAGGTGCACATTGTAGACAGATTTTGAGTTTTAAGAGATTGGTCGTGTTCTGTGTATTTGTGTATGTGGGTCGGTGTTTGACTTTATACACTTTGCTCGGGGCATGAGATAGGTCTTCTGTTTGTGTTTAAATTGTTGAACTAGTATTACATGAGTTTAAGAGATGCTGTGACTTTAATTTTATGCGAGTATGGGTGAAAAAGGGATTTGCTTATTGACTTAAAAATTTTCAGCTAAAATTTTTTTTTTCTCCAGAGGTATTGAGGGTGTAATAATTTTCATTAAAACTTTTAATGTAGACTTTTTTTAATATGCTATTGCATATGTGCCTTAGATATCATGTAATTTTTTTTAGGATTTTTACAAAATTTCAGAATGTCAGAACTTTTAAAGAAGAAATTTTCAGTGTAATTTTCATAACAATTTTTAATTTCAGGTTTAATAATATGTCACTGTTGGCTTGGTCATACAGACCGTGTTAAAAAATTTGGCAAATTTCTGTGGTTTTTGTCGTGTATATGTATTTGTAATATGTTAAGTCAGTCACTTTGCCACTTCTCAGTGCATGTATTAACTTTCGAGATAAATTAGATTTAAATTTAGTAAGAAATTTTAAAATAACAGTATGTAAATATAAGTGCCAGATGTAGTTGCACAGGCACTTGAGCGCGGATCCAACTGTATATTTTGATGATAAAAATAGCAAATATGAAAAAAAAAACTTTTGGTATATGGTTGGCGAAGATGAAAACTCCTGTTTCGCTTGGAGAATTTCTGTTGTACAGTCGTTATGCTTTAACTTGTTGATATAATATGTGCACTGGGAAGTTCAAAAAAAAAAAAATCCTTATGTTTTGATTTTTTTTTAAGTACAAATTGAAATATAAGAGTGTGGCTGAAAAATTTGTGTTGATGTAATATTATGTTTTATTCCAGAACTTGCCTTATGCTGTTGTTTGTAATATGTATATGCCATGTATTTTTTTTTTTTTGTGTGTGTGTTTTGTAACAGGGAGTGTCGGTGGATGGCTGGTGGTCGCTTTCTTTACCCTGGTACGACTTGTCAAAAAGTATTGGAAGTGCAATTTTGTTTGTGGTTTTTTTTGGTGTCTTGTATGAAGTCTTTCCGACTGCTGGGCGACAGTCATCCAGCTTCTGGTTTGAATGTATTTTTTTAACATTTTTGTTTTACAGGCATTAGAACGTGTGCAGAGAAATAAATTTGAAATTATGATCTTTCATGGTAGTACTTTAAGCTAAGTAGATTTTTGGATTTTTTTTCTCTTTCTTTTGGTGTTAGGAATTTTAAATTTTGCACAAGTCACCCATTGCTGGGTATTTTAGAAGAAAAAGTTGACAATAGTACATTAAAAAAAAAAATATAATAATTTTAACTGATTTTTTGAATGTGAGATTAAGGTGCGTAAATTTTTTTTTTTGGTGGGATGTTTTGCTACTGAATGTTGGCCATGTATGGTTCATGTAGCTATTACAGTTCTTAGTGTTTGCTACCTGTCCTCGCGGAGTCGGTGTCAGACTTCTCTTGGATTAGGGGCATTTGCTGGGTATCTGGCATCCTTTAAAAAAAAATTGTGCCAATTTTTTTTCCCGGAAGACGGAGAGTGTTGTTGAGGAGTTTTTCCTCAACTGTGTTAAAAATAGTAAACGAAGAAATAATTTAATAATTTAGTTTTTTTATCACAACGGAAATGAATTATTTTTGGCTCTGAAGAGAGAGAAAGATCTAAAAGATTAGATAAGAAATTAAGTCAATCAGCGAAAAAGAAAAGGAGGAAAATCTCTGTATTAAATTCTTTCTTTGAAAACATTGCTTCTCTGGCCGGTTATCTTTTATCAGAAGGGTTCGTGAATGCTGAGAGGGGGAACGTGTCCTTGACTCTCAAAGTTGCTTCTTGCCTGTCACCGCGCTTTTCTTGGCGGGAGAGAAAGTGATTCCACACTCTTTACGAAGTCCGTCAGAGTATCGGTTGAATGAGGCAGGTTTTTCAAGGGGAGTTTCTCTTCCGTCCTGGCAGCCGAAAGGAAGAAGGCGGGAAAAAGAAGGTAACGCGGAGAGGACGCGAAGAGGGGACGCCGCAGAGAGTGCAGGTAACAGTACGTGTCGGCCCTTAAGGGCGTAAGCCTTGGCTGGGGCCCTTGTGTGCCCTTTTTGCACAAAAGGAAACTTCATAGCTTTGAAGTGAGATCTAATTACTTACAACAGCTTGAGTAAAAAATTCAACCATGCAAGATGAACTCGAGAAAGGATTGAAACTGATGTTTTTGCGTAGCGAAACCTTGGATGTGAATATATATATAGAGCAAGAATGTAGCGGAGTAGGGCCATGGCCCCTTTGGGGATTCCTTCAAGATATAAAAATTGATTAAATGAAGTAGAAGGAAACACAAACTATGCACAAATTATGGCAGACCAAGATCGTGGTCATCTAATTACTGAACTTTGTAAAGTGACAGGTGCTGATGCTGTTCGTGCAGAGCATTACTTACATGCGACGGGTTGGGATTATAATCTTGCCATTAGAAGTTTCTTTGAAGAAAGTGAAGATGTAGCTACCCCTGAAAGTAATAGCATGTTTCCTAGACCTGGAAGCCCGAAACCACAGCCTAAACCCAAGACAGCAGCTTCAAGCACATCAATAAGGGCATTTCAGTGAAGAAAATTGATCTGGTGATACTGTACAAAGAGAGTGTAGCGGGTACCAAAAGTGATTAAAGAAGGTTCGAAAGGTCTTTCCCTGAAACTGTGTGTCTTGTGCTCTAAAGGATTTACGGAAAGGATTCGTCTAAATAGACATCTACAAAATAAAGTAGTGTGTGCGTAAAAAAAGTTACTCAAACAAGTGATAATGTTGCTCAGAATTGGTGATGGTTGAAGTAACCTAAGAGATTATTCCACGGGGAAGTCCTCCCAGGGACGGGACCCCCAGTCATCTTCTGACACCCAAGTTGTAGGTAAATATGTTTTCTTCATGTAAATTGTTGTTAACATAGTGCTCATAATAATGAAACTTATAATACTATGTTTTGGTAAAATTTGTGTGAAAGTAAGTAACTGCTGATGTAGGTGGTTATGAATTGTTCACGCCTTGAGGCATGCAATGACTTATATACTGAAAAAGTAGCATTAATTTTAGGATAAAGAAGTTTATGTTGAAGGCAGCTGTTAATGACAATTATCACGAAGAGACTGAAGAAATAAAAGTAGATTAAATACTATTACTTCATAGACTTTGATTTTCTTATTATTTTTTGTTGATATATTTGTATATATGTTGCAGGGATTTACTGACAGTTTAGCTCACAGTGGTTCAGTGTGTTTTAATTCTTTAATTAACAGTTTTAAATTAGGAGATAATTTGTGATGCTATTAATGATATAAAAAATAGTCAGAAAGTAAATTGTAGAAACATTTTTATGAGTAAAGTATTTAAATTGCCTAAACCCTTAATTTTGCAAATGTTTAAATGAACAACTGTGACCACTTAAATTCCTTTTTCTTTATTATCATTTGGGAGGAAACTGTCAGCTAATTGAGTATATATTTTTTTTTATTTATATACTATATTGTTGAGTGATCAGTCTGTGAGCTGCTGCCTGTGAAAAAGTCTAGTTTAAAGAGTTATGAGTTTTAGGTTTAAGAAGAAAAGGGAAGTAACTAAGTTTTAAATATCCATTATTTAAACAGTTTGTCTAAATGAACAGACAGCATCTCATCACACTGTGTTATAAGTTATTAGAGAAAAAGAATATCTATATCTTTCAATTTTTAAGGGCAATTTTAGTAGTCTGTGGTGAGGCTAAAGAGAAAATGAAAATTAGAGGTAGGCATTTCAGTTTAAGTTAAATTGTTTGATAAAAAAGTTATGGTTTATCTTGTAAATTAAAAGTAAAGTCCCCCTTTCTCACCGCAGGCTACATTTCTATTTTTTTTGTTTATTTTTATGGGGGGGAGGAAAATTGCCCAGTATGTATTTTTTTATTTTTATTTATTTATGAATATTTAGCATATTTAAAAGATTGTCTAAGAGAGTCTCTGTCTATTCATAATAGTCTAAGTAAAGGTTAAAGTGAGACAGAGGCTGCCATAGACCATAATGTAGGAAAAATCATTTTTTTTTACACCTACATTGAGTAAAAATCATAACTGCACAGCAACACAAAACTTTCTAGGGTGCAATTCATTGCACAAACACTAGTTTTATTTTGGGGAACCTGGAAAATTTTGCGGGAAAAAAAACGCGCTTTAATGTGATTTAGTAGTTTGAGGAAAATTTATTAATTTTGTTAAATAAATTTAAAATATGGTGAGATAACAAACAACCTTTCATTCTCACCATAACAACTGGAGCCGAGACCATTTCTGGAATTTGTGTTGCTGTTCTGTTGTGTACATAAATAAATATTGAATTTTGTTATGTTGTTTACATTCCAATCATGAAAAAAATTTTTTTATTAATGTTGCATGTACTTTTATTGTTGTGATTTCATGTGAAGCAATTCAATTTTTTTTTTTCTAAACTAGTAAATGTGAATTAGTAAATTTTTTTTGAAGTAATGAATGTAGTAAACCTTTTACCAAAATTTTAGAATGCAAAATTATTATGTAGGAGAAAAGGCGGTTTTAAAAGAGAAATTGTTTTTAATTTGTTACTCTGAGTGTGGGTCACAAATTTTATAATTTAGCAAAAACATCTACTAGTTAGAGGTGGAGGATATGAAGTAAAATAGAGAAATGTATATTTGCTGGGTGCGGTTCTATTTTTATATTGTTTTGAGCTGGTATTGCAGTACTGGCTAACCTCTCTGTTGCACGCAGAACTCGAATAGCTCTGTGGTGTTAAAATATTAAACCTGTATCACCAAATATTTCTTGTAAAACTCTCGTTATGATAAAACATATTATTTATTTATTTTTAAAATATTAAATTCAGTTAGTCAAATAGTTTTGTACGTTTTTTCTTTTCTTTTCTTTCTTTTTTTTTTTTTTTTTTTTTGTTCATAAAGTAATTTAGGTATAGTTTTATTTAGTGCAGTACCACCGTGTTGACTTTTAATATATTTTGTCAATTTGGGGATGAATTAAAATGGCTATCTCAACTGCGTAAGTAAATACCTTGGCGATAAACATCCGAGCTACATCGGTGTCAGAATTCAATTTTCACCAATAGGATCCTATACTAAAGCTGTTCTTTACTGTGGATATATATTTAGTTTATTTTAGTTAACCGTAGTTATAATGAACATATTTAGACATAAAAATTAAATTTTATTTGCATTTCATTAACAGCTCTACATCATGGTACATTATTACATGGTTTTGATTTGATGAAAATAGTATCCAATAATCTGTATATTAATATGTAAACATGAAATTTGTCGTACACTTTTAACGTAACAATTTTGGAAATAGAGGACTGAAATTAGTATCCTTCAAAAAGTATTATTAATGGGAGTTTGAGAAAAAAAATAAAATCTCCTATAATGTTTAGAACGTATTTAAAAATACTTTTATTTTTCATGTATTTTTTATTTTATATACATATTATTTGTATTAAAAGTTATTAAAAAGAAAGTTGTTAAATCTGGACATTTTTCAAAATACATGTAAAACCATAGATCTGTTGTATAGAAATACACAACTAAACATTTCAAATATCATATTTTCTTTAAATTTTTTTTAGTGAAAAATTAAATGCTTTTTTAATATATAATTAAAATATTTAATAACTTATTTCTTATATATAAATGAATAATTTAATATCATTATTTTTTTTTCTCCATTATATAATATAAAGGTATAATAAGGTTATATTAAAAGTTCTTAATCAAATATTCTATTTATTTAATTAATTACAAAGAAGTTGGGAAGAATGTGTTTCAGAAAATTTTCAAGTATAAATTGAAAACTAATTATTTACCCTGCAGGTAAGAACAGTATTCCTTTAAGAAGATTAAGAAAATATCCAGACAAGATTGATTTAAGCAGAAATGTTTAATTAAATGAAAATATATCTCTCTAAATTAGAAAATGTTATGAAGCTGTAAATATGCATTTACAGGGCTACACAAAAGAGCTAGATTATAATGCGACAATACTTGAAAATCGATGAAAGTGTACTTTAGGTTGTGCCGTGTGTCATTAATATAGGATTATATTTATGTGCACCATATGATGTGTACACAACTTTCAGAAGATATACAGGGTTGCCAATATTTAAGCCATAACTTCTTTTTTATTATTTTGTGGAAGTTCTTTACTATAATACTTTACCGTGTCCAAGAAAGCTGCTCAGGAATTAAAATTAATTCCTCATAGCCATATGGCGAATAATGTATTTTTTTAAGTTAAATATTTATCGCTTGGTTTTTAGTATATTTACACGTTTTGAGGCTTCCTGAATACCAAAGTAAAGTTTTATAATTTGATCTTTGTGTCTGTTAGAGTAAATTAAAAACAAATAACTTCAGGCGATCCATACGAGGTATTTTTAAGTTAATACGTTTGTTGCTAGAAAAGTTTATTCAAGATTAATAAGATTCAAGGAATGATGCGTGCGAATGTTGTCTAAATAAGTTTAAATGAACATTTGAACTTAATAATAACTTTTAATTATATATAAATGTAGATACAATAATGGAATTGGGGGGGGTTGAGCGGGGCGGTAGCCGCCTTCATACAGAATTATTTGTCAAATGAAGATGTGCCGAAGCCTAATTTGGATTATTTTAGCATAGGTTTGCATAACAGTACTCGTTATCTTACCCTTTAACCTCCAATCTGTATTTTTAGTATTAAATTTCAGTGTACGATACAGTCGAGTGAGTGACACACTAGATTATTATTTTTTAATTATTATTCATATTTTTGTTAAATGAGTTTGTTGAAAATTTGTTGGAAGCCCAGTTTCCTGTTATTGCTTTCATCTAAATTCAACAGTCGGAAATCTTTCTTCTTCTTCTTATTATTTTTTTTTTTTTACACTCTGTTTTCTATGAATTACACATTATGAAGTGTTAAGAACCCGATTTAACATTTTTATAAACTTCCTGTCTCTCTGTGTGAAAAAAAATTCTTTAAACTCTATGTCCAGAAATAACTCAGTGAATGCCATAAAAAGTTATACCTAGTTACACCTTCACGTAACTACTGCGGATTAACTTTTGATAAATTTTACTCAATAGTTGATACTTTCCCTTTTTTATCATAATTTTTAACATTGCGGTAAGTTTAGGGGAAATTTCCATATAAACATATACAAAGAAGATTTTTTTAACTAATAATTGTCAAGTTAAGAAGAAAAACAAATATTAATAGTTAAATAACAAGAAGATATGTGTATATTGTACATGTAGCAGCTCTTTCCCTCTGTTTTAGAGTTTCTTCCCCAGAAATGTAAATTTTCAATATGCGTACTTTTTAAAGGAACTTACCAATCCGTAAAAAACGAATGGTTGAACAATGAATCTATTATGATTTGAAACAGTGTTATAGATTTATTTCATTTTAAACCAATAATAATAAAAATAATAATAAATACGTGAAATAAAGATTTTTGTATGGTGTGTCTCATATCGTATGTATGATTGATGAGTTATAGGGTACATATTATTTCCTGTACGTATAATCAATAGGTAACAAAATTGACGCTGTTTCGGTAATTACGATTATATTTTTCTAAGATGAAAATTGTCTGTACTCATCATAGAAAATAATTTTGGCAAATAACACAGCCAAATTTGTATAGAATGTACGGATGATTTTTTTTTTTTTTTTTTTTTTTTTTAATGTCTACAAAATACTAGTTTATTAATGGAATGCTAATGCTAACTGACTTCACAATAAATTTTACATACCAAAAGTCTTCACAGACTGAGATTATCGTATGATAATAGCGAATTAAAAAGACAACGGAGGGGGAATTATAATTCTCTTCATTTATTTATTTATTTATTTACTTTGGTTCTTCCGTTCAATATTTCATATGTTTTGGATACACGGAGTTTTAAAAACTTAAGGTTCATTAAAAAAAAAAAAAAAAAAAAAAAAAAAAACTCTTCATAAAACAACTACTCAATACTTATTTTAGTCTCCGATCATGATTAATTTCTTTTCATTCAAAAAGAAAATCATGATAAAGTATAAATACAAAACTAATTCTGGGAAGTAGATAATTAATTAATCAACACATACAAAAAAAAGCAAATATATAATGTACAAGAATAATTAATTTCTCCAAGTAATCTGGATTCCTCATGTTAAACGTTTGATGTTGCAAAAACTTTTTTTTTTTTTTAATGTTTTTTTATATATTGAATGAAAAAGAATTTCAGTGCTACAACTTACAAGTATTTCAGTTTATTTAATAAGTTTAATTCGCATTATTATTGTTTTTTTTAACAGAGGTTTTATTTTTCTATCTGTTTATTTTTTTTAAACATTTTATTAGTTGAAAATATAAAAATACGTAAATTCCATAAAATATAGTTACATTGTTTCTTGCTATATTTGTGATATATAATCAAGACATCCACAATAAAAGTTGGTTTTTACAATTTACTGTGACATTCGATTAATAAAGTCTCTCTCTCTCTCTCTCTCTCTCTATATATATATATATATATATATATATATATATAAGTTTACAAAAGCCAACAGAAGTTATTTTCAGTGTAACATTTGATGATGAATCGAAGCATATGAGCAACAGAAATATTTGATGCTGTATAACAGAATTCTTTTACCGAAAGGAATTCTGTCCATTCGGTACTCGAATGGCAAAATCTCTGACCTTTAGTAGCGAGGTACCAGTTTTTGAATCCAGGTTTTGGTATGGTTAATTGTAATTATTTTGTATTTAACTAAAACCGTAGGGTCCAATTAAATGGGACTTAATGTGCAAAAAATAAGATTAGAAGACAATTCAAGCCCATAATAAAATTTTGAAGGGAAAAAAAAATATACATTTTCGTATTGAAAATTTAATGAACTTGTAATTTACAAATGATAGTAAAGAAAATTTTGCGAACCGCAAAATATATATATATATATATATATATATATATATATATATATATATATATATATTACTTTTAGTCACAATCCTTTTTTACACTTTTCAGTAAATTTCTTATATGTTATAGAAATCCCACCTATCTCTAATAGATGACATTTCACCTTCATATCCTTCTATTTTTTCTCTTTTTAATATAATTTTCAAATGTCTAGCTTGTCAGGAAGTTAGTTAAATAAATGTTCTGTTGAATCATATAAACGCTGCTGAAGGCAGTAGGGACCTGAAACAGTTGACTAAAAGTATTAAAAAAAATGTATTGCCACCGTGTTCTGAGCTATCCTGAAATTTTCAAATGTCTAGCTAGTCGAGAAGTTAGTGAAAAATCGATTACAAGCTTTGTATTGGTAACGCTGCCGAAGGCAGCAGGAACCCGAAGTAGTTGGTTAAAAATATTTAAAAAATGCATTTTCACCGTGTTCTGAACTATTCTGAAAGTTTCCAATGTCTAGCTAGTCGGGAAGTTAGTTAAATAAATTTTCTGTTGAATCATATAAACGCTGCCGAAGGCAGTGGGGACCTGCAGCAGTTGACTAAAAGTATTTGAAAAATGTATTGTCATCGTGTTTTGAGCTATCCTGAAAGTTTCAAATGTCTAGCTAGTCGGAAAGTTAGGAAAAAATCGATTGCAATATTTTTACTAATAACCCGAACAGTTGGGAACCCGAAACAGTTGGCTAAAGGTATTAAAAATATGCATTTGAACCTTATTCTGAACTATTCTGAAAGTTTCAAATGTCTAGCTAGTCGGGAAGTTAGTTAAATAAATTTTCTGCCGAATCATATAAACGCTGCCGTAGGTAGCGGAACCTGAAGCAGTTGACTAAAATTATTAGAAAAATGTATTGTCACCGTGTTGTGAGCTGTCCTGAAAATTTCAAATCTCTAGCTAGTCGGGAAGTTAGTTAAAAATCGATTGCAAGATTTGTCCCTGACAAACACACAAACAAACAAACAAACAAACAAGAATCGAAGTTAATAAAAACATGGTAAAAAGTTGGGAGAGTGATCCTAGAGCATATATTTAACTGGAGAACGTATCCTTCATAGAAGAATACAATCAGCATAAAAAATCAATGATGAGTGCTTTTCATATTTTCACCAATGAAGGTCAATTGTTTCGCCCCTCAACACATTTTCGAACAAGCGGTATGAAACATTTTTCGCTGTCATCCAATTACTGACGAATCTGGCCATTTCACTCATCACGTTACTGATAACATCATCCTCAATCTTTGTTATCCTTTCAGAAGGAACTTCAGCCAGCACTGAATGCACATTTTAGTGAATTATATGCTCTTGGAGAAAGAAGAAGGAAGAAAAAGCTTTAATTTTAAAATTATTGCAAAAAATAAATTATATGTTTTTGACAATAATACTTCACAAATCATTGTTAACTCTTTATATTTTAAAACAATGTTTGAAAATAAAAATAAATAAAAGATGATGCTAAAGATTCATTGTAGTAAGAATTTTCTTTTTTAATTTTAAAATTTACGCTTAGTTTTTATCAAAAAGCTTTTCTTTTATTCATTTTTGAAAATATATATATTACCTGGTAATCTCTGAGTATCGCCTACCAAAGGAAAGTTATTGAAGCCAGAAATTTGATTTATACAAAAATACAGCTAACACATTTCATAAAGAAAGGTTTTATGAGAAGACAAACCAATCAGACTAACCTTCATCTTTGGAAAACTTAGCGTTTACAGTTAATCTGCACCATTGCAAAATAGGGCATAAACCTGGTTCTTTGAGACATGGCTCTAAGAATTATAATAAAACTCAGGGTTAAGTGTTTTTTGGTACGACAAATTTATTTGGCTTTTCCTCATCTTTACAAAAATTTTTACTCACTTTTAGCCATTTTCCGTCCATTGCAAATTATGGCAACAACTTGTTTTTCTTGGATTTTTATCAAAGGATTTTAATAAAAACATGGAGTTAAAGATACTTTCTTATGTAAAACCCATCAACCATATCCTCATCTTTAGAAAAATTAGCGTTTACTGTTGCGTTAACCCCATTCTCCACCGTGGCAAAATATAATAGAAACGCGGTTTTCCTTGAAACTTCTCGAAATATGGATAATTATTTAATGTTTTCTTTTGAAATATGAATTCAAAGTGACATTTATTTTTTATCTACAAGTGACTTAACGTTCAAAGTTCAAACCGCTCTCGAAAATGTCTCGAAAAAGCTTACCGTTATTTATTGATTGATTTATTTATTTTTTGAGGTCAGAAACATTACTGACTTATCCTCATCTTCACGAAAATTAGCATTCATTGTATATCCCCAATCCGCCGAAGGTGAAATATAGTAGCGACTTTAATTTCTATGAATTTACTTAAACGGTTTTTATAAAAAAAAAGTTGATTTAGGGACTTTCTGAGTTTACAATTTACTGTTAAATGTAAAATTAATAATATTATAGTTTTAATAAAGAACACGCTTTTATAGAAATGTGAACTAAAAAGCACAAAATATCTATCTTAGTATTAAAATGCAGGGTAAGAGAAAATCGTGTGAGTTACATACCATAATATATTAAAACCACTTTTAACACACGTAAATTTAAATTTTTATTTAAAAGATGTTAAAAACATTTTTATCCAAAGCTTTTCGCTTTACTAATAAAGCATCGTCAGGGATTTTTTTTTAAAATTTAAAAATCCCTGACGATGCTTTACTATTAAAGCGAAAAGCTTTGGATAAAAAGTTTTTTAACATCTTTTAAATAAAAATTTAAATTTACGTGTGTTAAAAGTGGTTTTAATATATTTAACAAATGACACGTGTTCAATTTAACTCTCTTTTTTTCTTAGAGATTATTTATGACACACAATAATATTTACATACATTTAAATCTTTAATTAAAATAATTTAGAATTAAACAAAAACCATTTTTAAAAAATCTCCCCTGACTGGGCTCGAACGCTGGACCATTAGATTCGTAGCGCGGTGCTTTACCTCACGGCTACAGCGTTCACGTAGGGAATTTCTTTTTTTTACAATATAGATTTTTGTTTGTTCCCAGAGCGGTTACAAACATACAAACAAACATACATACAAGCATATATACAGGTGAAGCTAATAAAAATGTTCTCCTCTTCAGAATAACCATCTTTTACCTGTAACCCGCGTTTTGCCCTATAAAAAATTGCAAAGACATATTTTCCTCAGAAAATACTCGAATGATGCAGTTCGATCTGAAATAAACTCATCTTCAGTATAATGAGCTTTTACTGGTAACTTACGCTCAATCTGAGAGAAATACTGCATATACTTATAGATAGAAATTTGAGATAATTCGATTTATTTTTTTCTTTTTCTCTGGAAAAGTATGCTTACACTTGTAGGATAAAAAGAAATATTTTCCCGAAAACAAATCACTGTATTACACTAAGAATTGTTTTTACAATTAGACTGAATGAACTTGGTCTTCCAGGTATTTTAATTTAAATTGAATTGGATATCTACCTATTTTAACTATTAAAATCTGTATTTCTGCATCTGATTTCATCCCAATGATTATTTTTTATAAAGTGATAAATATATTGCAGATTTTTTTCTATTATTTTTCATAATTTTTTATGAAACTTGGTTAAATGTCGTGAGTTATTTAAAAAATGCAAATTTGTATTTTTTAAAAACTGACATTTATATCTCAATGAATATACAATATGCTATTACACAAATGAACATATGCTTGATAAATGACTGAATGAAATAAGTTCTTGTTACAGGCCATTAAATGCATTTTCGTGTATAGGGGGACACAAATATTATTGCTTCATCAATTTGCAGGATAACACTTTAATGTCACCTCGTTCAAAATGCTATTGAAAAATGCGTGGTTAAACATTTACTTCACAGTCTCAAAGTCAAAGAAAAACTTGTCAAGTATATCTTAATACATTTGACAAAAACCTGAAAACCGAAAGGAATCATATAATTTTCTTATCTATTTGTAAATTTAACCTGGGAAGAAATTTTGAGTTTTTGCTTCAAATTTATGCAAATAATCTAATTTATCAATTTATAATTTTACGTTAGACAAATTATCATTCTAATATTTATAATTTATTTGAAGACTACAAATTAAAATTAGACTAAGTGCTCATAACGATTTTTTAAAAAACAATGACCAATGAATTATAGAAATTGGCATTTAGGTAAAAGCGAGGATAAATAGTATCATAACAAATTAGGAGACAACCGTTAAAATTAAATATAAATTATAAGTTTTGAAAATTTATAATTTCCAATGGAATAGCAATTTTCGCATCTGAACATCTGAACATCGTAATTTAGTGATTAAAAAATATATGAACAAGAAAGAAAAGAAAAGAAAAAAAATGAAGATGTATGAGCTATTATTTTCTTTTCTATTCTTCATTTCTTTCTTTCTTTTTTTCATTTGTTAAAGAAAAAAAAAAATTCTTTTTTTTTTTTCTTTTTTTTTAAATCACATTCTCAGAATCAACTTTCAGTAAAAAACTACATATTACTGAAACTGAACTCTTGGGAAAAAAAAAAAAAAAAAAAAAAAAAAAAAGAAGTTAAATATATATAAGTAAATATATCCAGCAGCTTAATGAAATCTTTATTGAACTTATTAATTCTTGCTTTAATGAAATATTTTTTTAAAAGAAAAATCTTTGTCATTTTTTTAACATAATGGTAATTAGTTCACGTCTGACAAAAAATTAAGCGACGATAAAAGATAAATAAAAGGCTAATAAGGGGAAAATTAATTAATTAGTATAGACACAAAGGAAGTGTATTTTCTAATTGTATTTTTTTTTTCAATATCTGAAACATACTATCTAGCAGAATAATAATAAAAAAAAATATATATGAATATAATCAATGAAATTTTTTTAAGCAATTTTTTTAATTGTTGAGCAGAAATCAATAACATTATAAAATATTACTTAAAACTGAAATGTTTATTTAAACTAAATTAAGGTTAATTTATAAGATATATTTTAATAGGCATGTTCTCCGGAATTCTCTTTTTATTTTTCCTCAAATTTTAGCAATATACTTTGGAATTATAGTATTTTCTTTAAATTCAAGTAATAAAATTATGTATACATATCTATGTATCTCTCTATATACATAACACTCAACATAAAATTTTTATTATATCTAAATACTAAGTGAAACAGAAACATTATTATATTCAATGGTTGTTTTAGTATTTCTAATATTAATTTGATTATAATGCAACTACATACTAAGAAGTTATATAAAAAAATAGTGGTTAATTTAACATAATAAAATATAATTAGTTTTAAAAATGGTTCTTTTTAATGTTATTATTTTTCATTAGATGATAGTATTTAAAATTTCAAAAATTAGTATCATTTTATGAAAAACAGGAAAAAAATCTTAAATGTACTAAAGCAAGATGATCGGGAAATGCATGAAAAGTATATATTGTTGAAATGTAAATTTTCAAGAAAATCTTTTTAGCGGATAAAATGTTTTAAGAAAGACATTTAAAAGAAAACATACATTATTTTAATTAAAAACACTGTTAAAATTTTCGTGTAAATACGATAAAATTTTTAATTGACCATTTTAAAGTTGATATCGAAAAACAAATTTCAACAAAAATTATCTATCATAATAAACTGTCTAGCAATGATACACATATTGAGCTTTTAATTAGAAACAATTTTCTTCGGACTACCCTTCTAAATTGTATATTGAAGGGTCGTAATGACGTGTTTTATCAACATTATAAATAGAGAAATGATTTCCATCTACGCTTTTGTCGAATTTCTTTTTATTAACAGGGAAGAGGTGCCGTTCACCGCTCTAGGAGCAGTGTCGAGCGATTCCAGCTATGCTAGGCCCCTCTTCCGGAGTTTATTTAAACTCAAAAAAAAAAAAAAAAAAAAATTACAAAGGCTGCTAGAGACAGGTCTCCCACGCGACAAGGAGCGGCATGCTCTATTCTGGTAGATAAAGTGACAAGTGGCTTAAAGATATTTGGTAGCAAGGTATTGTTGTCAGTTCATGAGAAAAAATTGGTGCTGGAAAAGTCTTTATAAATTTTTGTGCTGTGAAAGTATTCATGAAACCCTTCTCGAGAATGGGCAACGTTGTTGTTAATTTAAGCAGGAAAACTAAGTGTTATATGTGCCGGGCTGTGCTCCACGCGACAAGTGGCACCATAATAACTGTTAAGCTGGGGTCAATTAACTGGGAGGTTCTTTTATGTTGATTTTGAGAAACAAGACAATAGGCTGCAGTTGTTGATGGCGATATAATGAAAATTGCCCCAAACACCATTTTGGCAAAATTTTATGTAAAATGATCTCCTGAATCGGAATATGACGTCCATTTTGCTCTATCACCCAACGTTTTTTAGGGACGGCCTCCTATTTTTATCACTTTTTGGTACTTTTATGGCTGTAAATTTGATTTTCAGAGGTGGGGGTAGCATTATTTTGACCGTTAAATATCTTCTGAGGGGCTACAGTGCTGGAAAATTCTAAAATATATACATTTGTTGCAAGGGAAAATGTAGGGGGGGAGGGCATTTGCCACTGACATTATGTATCATATTTCTTACATATTTTTTTTTATTTTTTATTAATGTTAATTATTAATTATTATTATTATCATTATTATTTAAGTGCTATATTAATTCTCTTTCATTCTCCAAATCAAATTCGTGGCCATAAAATTATAGAACAGTGATAAAAATTGGGGGACGGGGGTGGTGTCCCGAGAAAACGGTGTGTTACTGGGCAAAATGATAGTCATATTCGGATTCAGGAGGTCATTTTACATAAAAATCAGCAAAAATGGTATCAAGAGTCGATTTTTTTTTTTTTTTTTTTCAGCGCAGTGCTATATTAGAGAATAATCTTTTAGTTGGATTTTCTGTATATGAACGTACTGTAAAAAACAGTTGAAAGACATCTAATGCTGATATTAAATTTTAAAAAATAATAATAATAATTCAGCGAGTTTTCACTTACACCTCTCTTTGATAACACAAGCGTGCGATGGATGCTTTTTTTTTTCCCAAGACATTGTGTTTCTCTTGCGTAATTTTGGACTGATTAAGGAAAATCTATTCAAAAATTTCCATCACGTACACTTTTGATAAAAAATGGGTTTTTTGAGCTTAAAGCTCCACATTTTCAACTCCAATATAAGTTATTTACTGGAAAATCTGTGTGATGGGGGTGAAGAAGAAAGATAGCTATTTCATCTAGACATCAAAGGAATGCAGAAGAAGTATTAGGGACTATGGAGAATTAACATGTTAGCAGATTATTGTTAAATGCTGCAAATCAACCCCCCCCCCTTAAGGTCATAAAGCCGTACACAAGAGAAAAATAATGGGATCTTCTAAATAAAGTATAAAAAATAATGATAGCCTATTTTAATGTATTTTTTTATGTAAATAACTTCGAATTTAATTCAGTCTCTATGCAGTATTTTCTGATCT
Source organism: Salticus scenicus (assembly GCA_963930645.1). Taxonomy (NCBI): domain Eukaryota; kingdom Metazoa; phylum Arthropoda; class Arachnida; order Araneae; family Salticidae; genus Salticus; species Salticus scenicus. The sequence goes on from OZ005650.1 coordinate 180,517,507, forward strand.
TTATCCTTATTCTGTGAAAATACCTTACGTGATATGAAGAAAAGAAATGCGTTTCTGAATTATGCGTATCGAAACACATTAGAAAAACTAAACGCAGTGAAAAGAAAAGAAAAATGAAAAGAATGATCCCGCAGGACTTTGTATTTAATACTCTTTTTAAAAATATCACTTGTAGTCAAAATATCAAATTTGAAATTTCTGCACGTATTTGTTTTTACATTTTTCTCATATCAGAGACACAAGCACACCGATTGCTAAAAATTTGATTTTTTAAGGATATATCAAAAATCACAATTATAGAAAAACACAGCTTTGAAATTTAGAATAGAAATATTACATTACCTTCCATATCAGTATAAACCACTATTTATCATTCCGAAACATTTTTTCTATATAGTAAAATATATTAAAGTGGTTCCATCAACGACATTCAATAGAAAAGAATACATCTGTATAATTTTATGTAGCCCATTTATCATAAATAAGTGGAATAAACAGCTCAAATATGTCACAGTATAATAACTCATAGTGCAACTTAAAATGCTTTGCAAACAATTTCAAAGCATAGCTCGTAATATAATCTATAAATTTTCACTTTTGTGCCGAGATTTAAATGTTTCTCATAACAGAATCAATACGAAGTTTACTTTTATGCATATTAATATATATGTGTATATATATACAGATAGTCAGACAGATATAAAAATAGAAACATAGAGAGAAAGTAAGCGTAGCGCAAATTTTATTTAACAAAACTAAATAAATAAAATTGCATCTTTTACATTTATTTAAAAAAAAAAAAAAAAAAAAAAAAACAATGTTTTCGTTCATTTTAAAAGTTCCATTTTTTATTGTTTTTAGTTATTTAAATATAATATCGTGGTTAGTAAAAACTAAATTTTAAGACATTTTTAGATGGTGTAGATGATAGATAACTTAAAAAAATAAAAAATAAAAAACATGGTTTTATTTAAAAATGTTGTGAAAACTGCATTTTATCGGATGTGGATGATGTACATGTACGCAAAACGTCAGCTCAGTCGGATGATAGACGAATGATTCTAAAGTTTCCCCTGTAAAGTTAGTTTAGCAGTAAAGTACGTTCATAACGCAAAAGTCAGGAAGATCTGCGCGATCTTCCATTTCTTGCGGTAAAACAATATTAATTAATCCCGAATCTCTGGGACTCAGCTAAACAGTCAATAATTAAGTTAATAGCCAATAAGAAAATATAGGAGAGAGAAAATTCGCGCGAAAATGAGCATTATTTAAGAGAGCGCGCGCAAAATCGGCGCTCATTTTGTGTGTTGTCCTACCTAAGTAAATTCACGTCAATTAGTGCCCCCGGGAGAGGAAATGAACTGCGGTTCCGAGATGTATTCGTCAAAACCACGGCATTCTCCGTGCTCGGCTGCTGGGTGAATGTTTCCGTGTGCTTGGACCTAACGACTTAAAAATAAACTGTAATCTGTGCAAGAGCATCAAATAAACGACTGCGTAAGACAACTGGATTCGTTACTGTGTAAAAACCCTTCTTCATCATGAATAATATGTGTCACTAAATAATATCATTCATATATATATATATATATATAAACACAAGTGTAACTAAAATATGCGCTAAGGAAAGGGAACATTTGATTTCATGTATTATATTAAATAGAAAAAATAAATCAGTATTTTTTTATAGATTTTGAAATTTAGTAATCCGTTACACTTTGAAAATGTCGTCTTTGCATGAAAAATATAATAAATAAGATTACTAGGGTCTATCATAAATTTAATTAATGCACTCCCACAAAAAATGAATAATACATACAAAGTGCCAAGGAGAAATTTCATTAATTGATTCTTGCAAAAAAGGGTAAAATGCTCACGATTAATTAGTTTTTCCAAAATATATCTGAAACTCCGTTTAGAAATTATTTGAAACTCAGTTTTCGAATATACTTGAAAATTTCCTATATTGTAGATAGGCAAATAAGTATTTATGACTATCATCTTCCGAAAGATAAATTAATAAATAAATAAATAAAAACAACAACAACAACAACAACAACAATAATAATAATAATAATAATAATAACATTTATTCTTTTTAAAACAATAATATGTTCGTTCTAAAGTACTGCTTATTATTATTATTATTATTATTTTTTAATGCATAATGTGCGTAATGAAGTATTTCTATGATAATCACATCGAGCTTTTTAATATTGTTTTTCGTTCTACTATTACTGTTCTTTTTTCCTGTTTTCCATTTTTAATAAGTACATATAAAGTCACCGTCCGCGCTTTCAAATTTTCTATAAACGCCAGTTACAAAATATAAAATCTGTATAAATTAGCATTCATTATACATTTATTTTAAAGTTTTCTTTTTTATAATTAAAATTATTTTTTCATTTATGTGCAAATTATTTTCTCTTTAAAAGTTTTGAAATTATGAAATAATTAAAGAGATATTAGTTTTTTTCCCCTAAATTTCATATAAACAATAACTAATCTAAGATATCGCATGTCAATCTAGTTACTCGATATATAATAATTTCAAATATATAATTTTAATATACACTTGTGATGCTCAATATTTAACCGAGAAAATTAATTAATTGTTTTAACCAATATTGTATCATTAATTAACTCACATTTAATGTAATTTGATGTTATAATAGAGAAAAAAAAATACTACTATATTAGTATGAAAAAACGTGAGGAAAGTTAAACATGAATTTGTCGAAGGACAAAAACTACTTGACTTGAAATGAAAATTTTATATTGATATTGCTTTGAATATAACTTAGCGCACATTCATGGAAAAGTAAACCTTAGAAGCAAAAAACAGTTCATATGAATTCAAAGCTATATCACATTCTTAATACATTCAGTAAATTCTCGATCATTCGCGGTCTATATATCCCTTGCACTGCAAATAGACGTGTTTTAAATTCAGACAGGAATGTGTCTGAAATGCCAATTTAGACATAAAAATGTCTGAAACACGTATGATACAAATTTCCGGATGCCACACACTTCTGAATTTAAGACATATAAATGTCTTTATAAAAGTAGATTAAATTAAGTGTTTGAATAATATTAATATGTAGGAAATCAAGACACATTGCAGTTTTGACACTTAAAAATTAAGACATTTTACAATTCAGACGCCTAGAAATACAGACATTTGACAGTTCAGACACTTGTATTAACTTATAAGCATATTTCACATGAAATCTGTTTTAAGTAATATGCATACGGTGTTTAAGTTTCTTTCCACATCCCCTTCCTTTAATAATATTTTATATAATAAGGTTTAAGCTCTTTAGACCATTTAGCTTTGTGAAATTGAATTTTCGAAGAAAAAGGAATCGACTATGTAAACGAGCAATCTTGAAAAATTTGTACACGACTGCTACTAAATTCTTAATTTAATAAAATAATAATAATAATGATAATAATAATAATAATAATAATCAGCATGAGTTCCTACATATCACTGTAAAACAACCAATTTTCTGCTTTTCACGTAAATTGTTTGTTTTTCGTTAAATATAAGTTGTAGAAAAGAGAGAGAGAAAGAAAAAAAAAAGAAACCGGTTTCGAAATATCATATGCTGCACTTTTTGCACATTTATCACTCATATTTCAAAAAAAAAAAAAAATAAATAAATAAAAAAAAAACACTGAAAATATACACATAAAATTTAAAACGGAAATGTATATTAAACATTAGATAACTGTCGATAACTGTAATTAATATACATATATATGTATGTGATACATTTTCCGATATATTTGACGAATACTACATATCCATACTACTAAACAAAATAGGTTTACTGTCGATGGTTGTAGCTCAATCGGTTGGTCACTGGCTTGTGAATCCATAGCTCTTCAGTTCGATTCCAGCCTGTCGGAGAGGTTTGCTATGCGTGGAAATTTGCACATAAATATTTTCTGCGTGCTCTAAGAAAATTCTATATCTAGTTTTTGACCGGTAATTAAATCATACGCAATCTTATTTATTTATTTAATTAATGTTTGATTCCTTTATGAAAAATGAGGTTAAAAAGATTTGCTTTAAGTCACTTCAAGTGTCTTAAATCCAGTCACATTCACGTCCTAACTTAAGACATCTTACGTATCTTAAAATTTAAGACATGATTTCGCGTCTGAAAATAAATACTTCCATTTAAGACACTTATATGTCTGAATTTAAGATACCTGAATTTGCACTATGGAATTTTTGTGCTATAAATAACGATGAATTTAAAAAGTAGAAATTGATATAATTAGGTACAAAATTAAATTGTGTAGAAAATCAAAACTGAAGTCAAAATATCTAGTAAGATATTCAATTTAATACCGCGGATAACATTTCAGTCGAGCGAATCATGTCTACTATACTCTAATTTTAAAAAGTAGAAATGTTAATTTATTAATTGTATAAAATGTCGAAGTAGTAATATAAAATGATACACCGTATATAATTTTGATTAATAGAATCTAAAGTGTGTTATTTCATTTGATAAGAAATTAGGAGCTCCTAAAATACATATTTTGAATACACAATTTAGACTTGTAGCTAATATATGACTTTCTCTCTCTCTCTCGCTCTCTTACGCACACACACATATACACATATACAGAGAGAGAGAAAGCTGGAGACACACAAACTAATTGCTAAAAACTCATTTTTAGAATTAGGCGTTATACAATTATGTAATAATGACCAAAACGTAATTTCGAAAATTTTGACAAAAATATAATTCATTATAAGTTATTTGGGTTGGTTGGTTGTAAACGAATCAATCCAAATAATTAACAAAATAATTAATTAAATATTTAAATAAATAATTTTAAAATACATTATCTAATATTAATGTCTTTTAAAGTTGGTGGATAATGTACCAAATTTCTATACGTATATTTTTTCTTTCAATATTTCAGTAAAATTTATGTTTACAACTATTTTACACATTTTTCTTTTTTTATTAAAGATGTTTGAAGAATCCGAAATTTCCCCTGAAAGAAAATAAAATTACATAGCTCGAAAATAAACTTTGAATATTCTAAATATATGCTCTTTTTCCAAATACAAAATAAATACCTATTTTAAAAATATATTTCTATTCATTTATTCAGAAACCTTTTAGAAAATAAGTTGTTACACCAGAAGCATAAAAAATTAATTTCCCTTTTAGAATCGTTTGATAGATGACTAGCGTAACACGATATTCAATTTAGTGGAAAGTTTAATTTTTAAAAGGAGAACATTAACTTTTGTTCACGTGCTATTGTTAAAACTTGCGTCAAAGTTATACGCAAAATTTTTGGGGAAAAAAGAAAAGTTTTAGAAACTACTAAATAATGTAACTTATCTTTGGAAAAAATCGTTTTAGCGTTAGAAAAGTATTCCAAATTCATTTCAATAGGATAAGATTTTATTTCATTAAATGTATGTGAAACTTTTTAGTACATTGATCATTTAAATGACTTTTCTTTAATTCTTTTGTTGAAAGTATATTATTTTGTCGAGGGTAATACTGAGTGTTCACTTTATTCATTATATTGGAATTTATTCAATGAGGTGAAATATAAACAAATTTATTAAATTAAAATTTGTTCATTTAATAAAGAATCTCTTGAAATGCACCATAAGTTCCTTTATCAGCAGTTTTCAAGAAAAAAAAATGTACACTTGAAAATCAAATTATTGTAGCATATTTGAATTTTAAACGATGAATATTTCATATATTTTTGGAAAAATATATAAAAAAATAAACTATAAATGCGTTATGTTAAAATTTGTGTTACAAAAGCCACTTTACGATACCTGTTTTAATTAAAATAAATCAGGTAAACTTTGCACTGTATAGAACAAAACTTAAAAGTTAATTTGTATTTTAAAAATAATTTATTTAATAAAATATTAAAAAAATTAATCTTCAGCAACCATTTGTGTCATTATGTACAGTAAAAATTAATAATTAAAAATACGAATTTTAATATCATACAATTCTATTATAAAAATAAAATTTTGAAATTTTAAAATTTGAATTTGAAATAAACTAGTTTCATAAGAATATGAAAGAGGATTTGAGAAAATTTGATTTTCATCAACGGATTATTATTATTATTATTCTAATGTTCGATAAAACAGGTGGATCTGCAGATAAGGAGCCCCAAATTCCTATTTGTATCATTCGTTAGTCAGCAAATCATTATTACTTATTATGTACTATTTAAAAATTATATTTATATATATTTAACACACAATTAAATATGAATATGAAGGGGGCTACAACCCCCATCAACCCCCCGTTGTATCCATCTGTTTATATCTATCTGTATATATATATATATATACAGTACTGGCCAAAATGGATGACTCACCACAAAAAACTGTGATGTTTATGAATTCACAAGAATGATTGCATTTAAGTAAGTATTTATTTTATGGGAATTGTTAATTTTAGTTATATAAGTACAGTATACATACATATTTGAGAAAGGGTTCAATATTTGATGTAGAAACCTTTTTATTTTCTAATACAGCTTGGATACGATCAGGCATGGAAATACATAGTTTTTCGCAATAGTCTGGTGTAATTTCTGTAATCTATACTTGTTTTATAGTTTCTCTTAAGTCCGAAAGTGAAATGGAGTTACGCTCAGCAAGTCTGCGCATTTAAAATTACACAACAGTTCTCGATTGGGTTTAGATCCGGGGAATTTCCGGGCCACGGCCCAATGATCTGAAACCCTGCTTTGCAATCCATGTCTTAACAGATTTAGTCTGGTAGCAAGGTGCTCCATCATGTTGGAAGTGTGTGCACTGGTTGATAGTCATAAACAGTGGTAACTTCTCTTTTAGCACATCGAGATAAACAGTTCCATTAATTGATGTGCCTTCAGGCATGAACCACAATCCACATCTTCCTTTGGCACAAATGGCTTCCCAGACCATGAGTTTCGCAGCATTTTTCACAGTGGGAATAATGCAGCGTTGACAGTCTCTTTTATTGGGAGGCCGTCGTATGTTTCTACAAAATGCATAAAACTGCGATACTTGAGTCTCGTGTGAAAACATCACATGTTTCCATTGCTCCGCAGTCCAACCCTGATACTTTTTACAAAATGTCAGTCGGTCAGCAATGTTTTTGGGAGACAATTTAGGCTCCTTAGCTGGCTTGTAGGACTTTAAATTGGCATTGAATACCCTATTGTGAATTGTCCTTTGGCTAGGGACATTAACATCTTTTGGTAAACCAGCTTGGATTTTCTTGGTGACTTCTTCGCTGCCAAAATTATGGACTCAGCCATGCGCTCGCGTGTGCTCTTGTAACGACCTTTTCGCTTTGAATATCCATAATTTCCGGTTGTTTTGAAATTACTTATAGACCTGGAAACTGTCTTTTGTGCCACTTGTAATCTGGCAGCAATTTCCCGAGTACTATAACCTTCTTCGCTCAGAATCTTTATTTGTGCATGCATTTCGCGTGAAATTCTTTTACCAGGAATTTTTATATTATTTCACCCTTCTGCAAAAATTTGTACGTCAACACACGGCGAACACAACTAATGTACTAACGAAATGCCAAGCAAAAACACCTGCATTTTGGCAGACAGCCAAAACGAACATCTGGTGCCAATATGTCACTGTGAATGGGAAAAAACGAGTGAGTTATCCATTCTGGCCAGTTCTGTATATATATATATATATATATATATATATATATATACGCACACATACACACACATACACACACACACACACACACACACACACATATATACATATATTCTTGTAATTCATAGCCTTATGTTAATTCCTTTTAACTAAAAAACTTTTGCCCCAAATTTTATTCAAAATGATAGCTTAAATTATTTTGTGTAGCCCTGCAAACTGATTAGCTTTTCTATGTCGACTATTTTTCAAAGATACCTTGCTTTATAACATTCTATTGATGTTTGTTTATTTAATGAAGTGTAATCATGTTAAAATGCACTTATATGAAGTACCATGTATTGACCATAATGATAGAAAATGTTTTTGAGTCTCACTGTACATGAGCCACACTAGTTATATACACACTAATAAAAGCATAAACTAATTCATAGAAATTCATTAACATGACTGAATAATTACAGAATGTCATCGGAATTATTTTGTGTGGTCCTCTAAATAATTTATTTGGAATATACATACCTTTTTTTAAAAAGAAAACTTGTTTTCAAGCAACTTAATAATGTATGTAATTCTATTTTGTTAAACGTAGCATAAACGCGTTAAAATGAATTTGATGTAAATCTGTTCATTGGCTCTAATGTCACGAAATTACTTTCTGCGTCCTTGCCAACGAACCATAAATATTATATAAACCAATAAAAATACACAAATTATTCTATATAGATCAGGAATGTTTATCCAAAATTTGACATAATTTGGATGATTAAGTGACATTGCCGAAACAATTTTGGGAGGTCCTGTATATTAATTTTAAGTCTAAGAAACATTTTCTACAGGAAACATGCTTTTAAGCATCTCAATAATGCATGTTAATTTCGTTTTGTTGAATGCAGTGTAGCTATATTGAAATGAATTTAAATGAAATCCTTCTTATAGGTCGTAATGATAAGAAAACGTTTGGTGTGTCCCTGTATATGACCCATAAAAAATACAAGCTCCAAAAGCTATATAGCTATTTTTGTAAAGCACCTGAGTATGTATACATATTTTCTAGTAAATCCAAGGTTTTTTGAATTTGTTATTGTGACACACACAAATTCTGTCTATAGGCCGTAATAATGAGAAAAAAGTATGGTGTGCCGAACTACAAATAGAACACACACCCAAAACTATACAGCTATTTCTGTGTGGTTAATGAAGATGTGTACCAAATAGAGTGATTTTTGAGGGTGCTATTGCGAGACATACAAGCAGACTGAAAGACAGACAGCAACACAGATAGAACCCAAAAACTATATGAATCTTCACATTGAGGCCTCCACTGACGTTTCCGCAACTATATACAAAATATTATTTTTTCAAAATTTTTCTGATACCTACTCTAGATTTGATGATTTGATTTAAATGCGGTATTTCAAAATTATTTTTTTTACATTTTTTCTTTGATTAAAATACTGTAAAAATACTTTGTTAAAATTCTACAATGTTTAAAAAAAACATTTTTAACAAAATGTTGTAAGTATTCAAATAGCGTATTGAAAATCCATATCAAATACTCAATCCATATATCAAAGTCCATATCAAATACTCAGTTCATGTATTAAACCGTTTAATCCTCAATATTGGTCTAAAATTTCTGCCATTTGGATATTTAAAATTCATATAAAACTGTATATATATATATATACATATATACATATATATATATATATTTTTAGAATTTGATTTAACCATAGCCTACATGGGTCTAATCGTCAGGTATTAAATAAGAAGATGTAGCTTACAAAAGGTAATGCAAATTATTAGTATGTTGTATTCGTATGGTACTAGAGAAGAAAACCCAAGTTTTGAGTCATCAAGACCCTTGGCTATAGCGAAGAGGGCCAAAAAATCTCGAATCTTTTAGAAAATTTCCTGTTTTTGCTGATTAACTTATTTCCTTTAAGTTCTAGATAAAGGAATTTCATTAATCCTTTATAAAGGACTAATACGTTTTGCCAAATGTGGAGATTTTTTTTTCTCGAACCCTATTATTTAGATATATCGCTTCAAAAATACGAAAATATTTTCAATTTTTTCAAAAATAGACAAAAATGTATAGGTTTTTCTAAATAATATATATATATATATATATATATATATATATATATATTAGCGACCTGAAAATAAACAAATAAAAATCAAAAGTATAATTCTTATAAAGTATTAAATTTGGTGTACTATTTTTTTTTTGTAGTTGCTATAATGTAACTGCAATATGTACAGTTACCTGTTTTTTACCTCAAAATTACCTCTTAATTTTGAAAAATAGAATGTAATAAAGTGCATGAAATATTTCAGTTCATGATTTTACTAATTGTTATCCTGAGACACTAGTTCATGCCATATAATCCTTGATAAGTACTCATTTGCAATATTATTAGCATTTTGGCAATTTGTTTGTTACTCTTTCACTTATATACTTCCATTTGCCAACTAATAAACGATCTCTGAGAAGAAAGGAAGTGCACTCAAGCTAGTCACCTGATCTCTTACTGCTACAATGAATTTAAATTATTATTAGTTCAATTTCGTAAATAACGAAACCCCATTTATCCTGTGACTTTCGTGTAGGCAGTGGTTGTCACCAAGCGTTTTTTTTTTGGTGAAAATGAAGTTGATACTTGGTTTATCGACCTTTAATCTTCCGGAATATTCTTCAAATAAATTTTTAAGCCTCTGTAAGATTTGCCTTTTATTCAGACAATTCACGAACCCCGGATGCGCAACAGTATATATATATATATATTGAAATACTCATAACCATCTAAAGTTTTACGATTAACAAATTACAACACAAACGAAACGATAATGAAACTCTACAACAAACTTAAAAAATATAAAGCACAAATTGAAACTAAATTTAAGAAAATATATGAAAAAGTAAATCAATAAAGGAGGCACGAGGCAAGACTTGTGACTTGCCTGTAGGATTAAACATGTTTTACGCCGGCAGTAATTGAAGAAAGGAGGCAGGCGGCAAGGCGATACATGTAACTTGCCAGTGAGGTTAAACGCGTTTTACGCTGGCATTGTATATTTAGCATATAGATTTATATGTATTTATATATATATATATGTATATCTATCTATCTATCTATCTATCTATCTATCTATATATATATATACATATCATATGAAGAACATGTAAAAATATAATAAAATAAAAAAAAAAGAATGTTTAGACCGACGACCGTTAAGTCGAATATGTAGTGGGTTATTCTTTGACTACTATATTCCAGGTGAAAACAGTTCACGCTACGTTCCTAAAATTTATTTCACAATTTATTGTACTCTCACCACTGTCGTCGATATGCATTGTACGTATAAATAAATTGATTTATAGCATTCAAGGCAGTTGTATTTTTCATTTAAGAATTATAACTCAAAATTAAATTATCGTACAATAACATTTGTTTTCTTTTCTGTGTTATATTTATTGAGATATTGCTATATTTTCTTTAAACATTCTGCAGAAGAAAACATTGTTCTAATCAGATACCGACAGTAATCAGCCTATATACATTCATATTCTAAATTAAATCGTGATATAAACATATGACTGTATTAACATAAGAATATTTGTTTCAGATTTAAAAAGAAAAGAATATCCTGAATATAAAATTATCCCTTTTTCTTTATTGACACAAACGGAAAAGAAGAGAAAAACTATTCATTTTTCTCAAAAGCTCAAGCAAAATTTAAGAATTTTCTTTGTAAAATTTAAAAAACTTCCTTTTATGAGTGTTTAATCAGCTACTTGAGATAGTTTCTTTTTCAATTCAAATTTAAAGAAAATAAGACTTTCAATCTTTATGAAAAAAAAAAAATCATTAAAAATTTAAAATGCGATTTCTTTAAATAAAGTAAATTTCAAAACCAAGGAAAGTAAATCAACATCATTTTAGAGAATTATGGTTAAACATATACCAAAATATTTCATTCATCTACGTTTTAAAAGAACGAAATTGTTATGTATGAAACTGCATTTTTATTAAAATATTTTTTTTAAAAATATTACTTTCACGTTAGGAAGGTAATAGAAAAATGAAATAATATATTCTTCTGAATTAATAATATTCTTTAAATGTATTTTTTACTTCAAATGACGATGATTAAAAAGAAAAAAATATTTTATGTGTATTTTTTTTCTTTACATTATTAAATTTCAAGGTGTAAGGGTTTTAAAAAAGAAAATAGCTTTACTGTGATAAAACTGATTCGGTATTTTGCTTAATATATGATGATTAAAGCAAAATAATATTACAATTTGGTTTATTCAAAAAAGTGACATTATGATTCCCTTTACCATTGGCATGTTTTAAATAATAATATAGTATTATTTATAGATTTATTTTTTTTTTCTCTTGGATTAAGATAAATAATTTTAAAATAAGTTTTCTCGACGAAATTTTTATTTATTGATTATTATTATTACTTTTACTTGCGACATTAATCTAAATCTAAATAAATAAATAAAATGATATAAAATAAAAAACAGATTACAGATATTTCCACATGTTTTCCACGATCAAAAGAAAAAAGAAAAAGAAATAAAGTATTTGAAAAAAAAAAAAAAATCATTTAAGTAGATCTAAAAATAGAAGAACCTAAAAATGTTTTTACTATTGTAAAGAAAAACAATGCGAATGACACGATCACATTTAGTATGCGACAAATAGTCTGAAAATGTTAGCAATAATTAAAATAACTCATATCTCCCAACAATGAATATTACCATTATTAGGAAAAAACTAGTATGTTGTGGCCACCACAAGACTTTCTTCTATATTTTCTTATACAAATTCACGCAGCAACAATATTTAAATATATATATATATATGATTTTTTTCCAAAGTTTTTTTTCGTTAAAAGTAAAAAAAAATCGATAACTTTGTTTTAAATTATCACATATTTATAGTTCAACCATTCGTTTTAAAGGTATTGACGAGACCTTTCGAAAGATACCGATCTTGAAAATTGACCCCTCCCCCCCCCGGGTGGTACTTCCCCCTAGGGGGGGTAGCGATGCCCCAATTTTTTTTCCTAATTAACTACTACTATTATCAATAATTCATATTAATTTCACAATCACAGGTTAAGATAAACTCTCATTATGTACATTTATACGAAATTTTGTACTACTTTTGTCCATGTTAAAAATTTAGAAAAAATACGATCACAGCGCCACCTGTTGAGCGATTGATCCCCAAATCTAATCAGCCACAGTTTAGGTCAGGGGCCAACTAAATACCAAGTCTGGTTAAAATTCATTTAAAAAAAAAAAAAAAAAGATTTTTTTTCTGTTTTTTTTTTCGTTAAAAGTAAAAAAAATCGATAACTTTGTTTTAAATTATCACAGATTTATAGTTCAACCATTCGTTTTAAAGGTATTGACGAGACCTTTTGAAAGATACCCATCTTGAAAATTTACTCCCCTCGAGGGGTGACTTCCCCCCCAGGGGGGGTGGCGAGGCTCCTACGCATACAAAAATTGTTTCCCAGTTGACTATCTCTATTATAAATAATTCTTGTAAATTTCATAATGATTACTAAAATATAATTCTCTTTATGCACATTTGTACAAAATTTTGTCCTATATCACCATGTTAAAAATTTAGAAAAAGTGGGATGGCAACGCAACCTGTAAGACAGTTTTTACCAAAAGTTGATAGGCACTAATTTATGTCAAGGTGCAACTACACACCAATTTGTATGAAATTCTGTATAGTAGTTCCTGAGATACAGTTGCCACAAAATTTTGTCACACACACACACACACACACACACACACACAGACAGACAGACAGACAGACATTTTCTAAAAATGGTCAAATCGTGTTCTACAGCTCTCAAAACGTGTAAATCCATCAAAAACCCGAGGTCGAAAATTTTTACGAATCCAATACTTTCTCTATATTACATATAGAAGAAAGTAATAATATCTTAACATTCACTCCTTAAACTGATATAATGGACAACAAATATTCGTTCTTAAGCTTGCATAAATATTATGACAACGTTATATATTAATATATAATTAATTTCAAAAGAATAAATGGTATAAAAGGTATAAATGTAATCTTTTTATTTATTTATTTATTTATTTATTTATTGCTTGAAATTTTGTTTTTCTGTTGAATATTTTTACCCAGCATTCATGTCACTACAACAAATAAAAAATAATAATTAAATGTTTTTTTTTTTTTTTTTTTTTTTAATTTATTGAATGCTTGCAGGAATATTATTCTATTCCCACATTGCTTTAGAGAGAAAGTCGCAGAACGTCGATTTAAGAATCATTTTTTCGAATTCAACCGTTGTTAATTTAATGAAGTATTTAGTTTGATAATTTTAGAAAATGAATTATAAGGGACAAAAAATCTTTTAAATTTCTTCATTAATATATTTCTCATTATATACTAATAAGTTTTTTTAACACTAATATATGACGATATCTTGAGGATTTTATTATTTTTAACGTGTAAACCGAATGTGATTGTTACCAAAGTGGATTCTAATAATAGATTGATTTTCTTTCGGCTTACTGATTGCATGCAGTCTAACTCACTGCCCAATGCATAAAAGCCACATAGAATTAATTTAGTTTTTTTTTTTTAGTTTTCCTTTTTTTTTTTTTTACAGAATTTATAGTTATTTCATTCAATATTTATATAATGTTGTGTCACACTTTTAATTGATAACTATTGTTAGGCCTTGTATAATCAAATCACAGACTGAGTTCTATCACAGTTAGCTAAAGTTAAATAAAATGATAAACATCTTTGATCTACATAAATGTATCATCAACATAAAGTTTTATTGAAATTAAGTATAAGTAACAATTAAGATGTGTTCACATTTCTTTTATTTTTTGTTAGTCGATTTTAAATGTTGTTTCCTGCGTATAGTAATATGGCCTTATTTAGTCACACAGAGATAAAAAAAAATATTTTTCGTTCAACGATTTTCCATTGATAAATTCATAATTAATCAATTTTTTCAAAATATAACTTACATTTATGTATGGCTACTATTTATATATGACTGACAATCATATATCGCTTATATTTATGTAACATTCCTATATATTTTAATATGGTCCTATCAAATAATAAGTACAAAACTTTGAATAAACACCATAAAATGTAATACGTTATGCTATGTTTTGTACTTATTACTTTAAAACACCAGTTATGTGGTGCTTTATTATTATTTATTGTCTTATGAAGTCTTATAGGACAAAAGTGAATAAATTTACATTAATTGAAACATTCATCTTAATAAATATTTCTCATATTAAAATGATGATCACATTTAAGATATTTAGGAAAATGTGTTAAGTATATGATTATATCTTAAAGTAAACTTCATTTTCTAATAGTAATACCAGTGAGGGCAGTCGTAATTCCTTTTAAGCTTACTTTCAGACGATTCTGTAACTTTAGAACATACAAAAGTTAGATCATTTAATTATTCCTTGGTAGAAAGTCTTGTCAAATTCTCTCATGAACTAAATTGACGTTGTCCTTGAATTAGTATATTATTAATTATTGTATTCAATGCAACTGTAAACGCTACTACATGCAGAGTGATTATAAGTGAAATTGCGATTTCAATGCGCTCTAACTTTAAAACTACCGGTCAGAATGGCTTAACATTTTACCAGAAAAATCGAAAAGCAATGAAATTTTGTTTGGTGAAGGTAAAAAAAAACTTTAAAAATGTACCGATAGATGGTGCTTTGGGTAATGTCAGGAAAAAAGGCCTAAATGGGTTCATTCAACACATAAATGATGTTAGCCGAAAGTATAAAATAGACTTCAATGGTTTACGACAAATTTAATAGCGAAAAGGCAAGAATACGTGCTTACAGTGAATACAGTGGTAGTGATAAGAGAAAAAGTGGAGCTTCGTGAAAAACTTTACGAATGATTAATGCCACATTTTGGAACTACTTATTTTTCCTTCGTGAAATAAATGTTCCATTGCCTTACGATTTTTCTGGTAAAATATCTAGTCATTCTGACCTGTAGTTTTAAAATTAAGGCGCTTTGAAATCGCAATTTTTATTATAATCAAACTGTACTGTGAAAAAAACATACCGCCTTCATCATCAACGAATAAATAGCAATTTTCTGAATCACTAAACTAGAAATATAGGTTTATGAGCTATGCGCATAAGGTATATGAATAAATTGAATACACGAAATGATCAAGAATTTCTAATCTATACTTTTGTAGAAGGTGAAACAATATTATGAATCCTTTGCAATGCGAGAAATTCTTGCTTAATTTCTTATTGTTGGGTCATAAACTAAAGTTATTGTTACTAAAAGTCGCCTCTTGTCTTTAGTTTCAGAAATTTTTCAAAATGTTTGATCAAGTTAATGTATAAAGAAGCCCAAAACGCTAATAGAAGTTTTCATATTTCACTAAAAAAGGGAACTAGAATTTATAAGGATGATATAGAACTATTTTTACTAACTAAAGCCACAATTTAATTTCTAGAAGTTAGTCACACATTTCTTTCACTGTAGCAAAAAACAGTGGGTAAAGAATTTTCACATTTAATTATCACAAAAAAAAAAAAAAAAAAAATAGAATGAACGCGAAAACGCATACTTACGATCCATAAACAGTACCGTTTAAGAAATAATAATTTTGTCATTTACTCACTATATTGATGTAATGGAGTAACCATGCTGTTAAGCTCGTATACAGAGTTATTTGGAAATATATGTCGTTCCCAATTTATATAGGAACGACATCGGAAGTGTAACTGATCTATCAAAGTATAAATGAAAAAAAAAAAAAAATGCTTGTAAGTATTTTACTTATGATAAAAGTTCTAACTGAGTGTACGCAGAATTATAACTGTAACAGCATGCTTCTGAGGATAAAAAAAATCGAATTTAAGAAGATACAAAAATTGTTAAATTAATGAAGATATAAACTGATATTTATGAAAAATAATAATAATGAGTGTGTGTTTATTTAACAATGAGGAAAAAATAGACCTTCTTCACCCAGAACGAATAAGTAATCATTTTCTGAATCCTAAAAATAAAAATATAGATTTTCCAGAGAGGCATATAAGGGAAACAAATAAACTGAATTGACGAAATTATCAAGAATCTCTACTCCATATTTTTCTAGATGGTGAGACAATCGTATGAATAATATGAATATTATGAATACATTGTACTGCGAGAAATTATTGCTTATTATTTTTTTTTTCAATTGGGTCATAAACCCAAATTATAGTTACTCGAACTCGGCTACAGTGCTCACATATCACGGCAGAAGATTTAAATAAATTTTATCACAATAAAATACGAAAACGCTCTAGATTTCTTATGGAGGTTTCTAGCACGGTAGCTAAGGTAACGAGAATTTATACCTGTGAAATAGAATTACTTTTACCAAAGACACAATTTGCTTTCTAGATATCAATCACAGAATTTTTTTTCGGCATAAAAAAAAATGTGTAGAGAAATCCTAATGATCAGATTATCATTTAGTGAAAATGTAAAAAATAATTAAAAATAATTATAATACTGCAAAACGAAATGGGTAATTTCATACTTTGAAAAACATCACTATGTAATTTTCTCGAACTGTATTAAATATTAGAGAAGGTCAGGAAATTGTAAATCTACAAATTTCTCAGATAACAATACATAAAAAAGAATAATCTAATGAAGTTTCTATGTTTATACAATTCATTGTTATAAAACAAGAATACTTTGAAAGTCAATGAAATAAAAATTGGGAAAAAAAAAAAAAAAAAGAGAAGAAAGATCATGCATTTTACATAGATTATAAACACTGTTATAAAACAAGAATGCTTTAGAAAGCAATCAAATAAAATTTAGGAAAATTGAAAGATCGTGCAGTTCGCATTGATTATCAACACTTTCCGACACTTGTCAACACTTTCCAACTGTACATACCCGTTTTATTGTTTAAGTTTTAATGTAAATTGCCTTCGCGATAAACACACAACTTTTTTTTATTATTATTATTTGTGTGTGTGTTTCGCCTTTACACAGCGATAGTTTGTTTTTGGATTATATTGTCTAAAATCAGCGATCATACAAAATAAATTTTAAGTATACTGTAAAGAGTATTGCAATGTATTATAGAATAATTATTGTATTATTTATAATGAGATAACACTATTTTCTTTATATATTGTGAAGTTTGGGTTGATGCAAACTCCATCTTAACTTAATTAGATCACTAAATCGATAAGTAAGAGAACACAAGATTTGAATTAACAATAACTTATAGTTTATTTGAGCAAATTAATGGGAGGGCGGCCTGGCAGTCAAACTAGCTCAGTCAGCGTATTACTCAATCAAAATATATGTATCAACAATTAAATTAGATAATCTTAAATATCTCACCCCAGCAAACAATTGAAGGTGTAGAGACGGTTATACTCGTAACTCCACTGCTTCGACTTCACTTTCGATCAGAGGATTCCCTACAGATCGAAATTCACTTTCACGAGCGCTAGCAAATACTCGTACTAACACTCATCACGACTTATTCCTCACTCCTCTAAGTCTCAACTACTCAATACTCGCCAAAATAAGACTTTCCACAATTCACTATAATACTCCAATATCCACACTACAATATGCTCCGACATCCAAACTATCTACTAAAACCATCTCCATTTTATACTTCTTCCTACACCCTCCTTTCTCTTCATTTCAATCCATCCTTTTAAAATCACTTCTAGTTTATCTAACACTCAGAATCTAATTCTTTCATTACAGCACCCTGCCGACACAAAACTAACCCGACCTCAACTTTCGCCGAGTCACTGGCGACGAAGCGATTTTAACCGTCCCCATTTTCTACTTTGGTGGATCCAGCTTATTTCAAACAACTGTGGAGACGTTCTGTAGTCTCAACCTCACAATATGTGGATATTTATATCATATAAAATTCGAATCTGCACCATAAATGATGTATTAAATAATCTTACAATAATTTTCCGCTATAAACAAATCAATTACTCAATCCTCATTAAGTCAATCCTCATTTGATATTTAATTATATATATATATATATATATATATATATACATTAATTTCATTATTTTATATATAGTATAAAATTAATTAAATGTGATTTAAAGAATATATCTCTCCTAGACTGCAATGCATTGAAATATTTTACAAGGTTCTGTACAAATACCAACTGAGCTTTTAATATTATTTATAATACAGAATATACCACAATGAATTTTAAAATAAATCTATAATTTATAACAGAAATTAGAGCACCAGCAGATTTGCAGACAGACACTTTAAGCAAAGTCACAGTCACCGTCAAAAATTATTGTCTCTCTCCATAAATTGTTGGATCTATTTTATGACATTTTCAGTAAGAAACATACCATAGTGAACTTGGTTAAGGTATACTATTTTAAATAAATTTTGAAAATATTTACGAAAGTTAAATTTTTAATAGAAACATGGAAAGATAGACAGACAAACCGAAGTTGCGAGTGGGTTAAGTAGAGTTATATAAAACTTATTTAACACGCAACTTTTAATTGGTATAGTCTGAACAACTATACACGCGAATCCATGTAAAATATGTAACGTAATACTAATTATTTTATATAATAAAATTTATTATAAACAACAACATCAAATTATACCATAATGATTGACAGTTAAATTTATAATAGCAAGAATTTATTTTTCCCTCTGAATGAAAAAATTAAATCGCATTCCTTTCAAGATTTTTATTATATTCAATATTTAAAAAAAAATGAAAAGAAAAGAAATAAAATAAAAAATAACATACTCCATAACAAGCTTATAAAATTATATTGGTGTGGATTTCTTATATAAACTATTTAATCAATCTCAATGCACCTTTGAATAAAATCTTATATTAGTTAATATTCTAAACTTTACTTCAAGGAATGCATGAAACAAAATATAAAAAAAGTGATGAAATTCGATTGCATTATCAGACTCAAAAATTCATGTAAATTTTTGTAAATTACTACTGTTTGAGATACTTTTAAACAATAAATCCTATCAATTTCCTATCTCTATTTTTACAAAGAGTCTTCAACTTTATTTTATTTCTCTAATTATTTTTGCACTTAGGGAAAAGAATCTCGTTACTGATTTTTGAAGAAATAAAGATTTGTTCGTCTTTCAATTTAACTAGACGACATTTCTAAATTGCTGTGTCTAAGAAAGAAAATAAAAAACGTCAATTTCAGTAATTTACTACAGCATTACATATGCATACTACTTGATATGCATTAAATAAATCAATAAATTTCGAGAAGTTTCGATGGAACTGATAATGTTTGCAAAACTACAGTTAAACGAATTGATATTCTTTTATCGAACACAATTTATTTTAAAACGAAAAAGAAAAGTAAAGAAAAATGTGAAAATATTTAAATAAAATTGTGAAATGTGTTTTAATGACCAGTAATTTGGAACCTTTCTGAAAAAAAAAAAAAAAAAAAAAAAAAAGAAAAAGAAAAGAAAAAGAAGCAAAGTATACGTAAAATTTACATATTTAAAAGGCTGAATATTTAGTATATGTTATGACATAGAAAATCAGAATATTTGTTGAAGGAGTCATTAAAAAAAAAAAAAAAATGCAATCACAATTATACTATTAAATAAAACCTTTGTAACTAGAAGAACTTTTAATATTATATGAAACATTCTAGTTTAAGCACTATCAGTACTCTAATTTCTGTACTAATAAGTATAAAGGATTTAAGTCCAAATATGTCGATTTTGAGTTAAGTATATAGTCAGACTCAGAAAAAAAATTCTCTATCGACTGGTACGAAGGATTTAAATTAATGTCATTTATTATTTGAGAAAATCCATTGGTAAAAGAAGATTCAAGTCAGAAATTTAGCATTAATCTATGGTATAAAACATTTAATTCATTTTTTCCCTTTATTAAATGAAGCTTAACAATGACTGAAAGGTATAAAGCGTATAAATCAACATAATCCCTTATTCCTAATCGATTCTTCTGATTAGTTTTTAGGTAGTTTAACTTTATTTTTCGTCTCCTGAAAAATGAAGAATATGGACTTAAATCCTTTATACTTATCAGTACAGATTTAATATACACTAAAGGACAAGAAAAAAAAAGTAAAAAAAAAAAAAAAAAAAAAAGCCGCACTTGGATATTTTCCATTTCTCTTTCTGCAACCGAAATTTTAACATTTAAAAAGCAAAATTTCAGGATTTATTACGAGTGTCGTCCTCCACGTATTGAGTGAAGCATTCAAAACAAAAAACAGCTGTTAAGAAATTTGTAATCTTAAAAATAATTTTAAAAATGGCAAGAATAAGATAATTAACAAAACCCCAAAAATTATTAATTTTAGAAAAAAAAAAAAAGCAAAGTATATTATTATGCGCGAGGTGGTAAAGTAATTAAAAGTTAAAGAATAATCGGTAAGATGTTTTTTTGCAAGATATAAAACATTTGGCTGTTTAAACTGGATATTTAGCTCAAGGCGTCTACGTTGCACATCCAAGCGAAATGACCGCAAGTGAAAAAGACTAAAGGGGAAAAAAAAAGAGGATAAGATTTGCTTAAAAAATCGATTTGTATCATGTTCAGAACTTAGAAAAGATTCAGAAAAATGTTTTTAGCAAAATGATTTCTTCAAAAGCGGTGTAGCGGTGCAGCGATTAAACAAAGCGGATTTGAAAGACATAGGATCTAAAAAAAAAAAAAAAAAACCTATTAATGAAAAAATTAAAAAAAAACTTAAGTATGTATAATTGTTTTTTAACCGTTTGAGTCCCAAGCAGCGCTATCGCGCTGTTGAGATTTTATGTCGAGAAAACCCAGTGCATTTCGAACATTGTGGACAACTGACGGTGCATTAACGATTGTTGAAGTCGCGCGCTCAGAATTACTGAAGCAAGTACATATGAAGCAAGTACGTCTAATCATTTTGAACCACACAATTATTAACGATGAGAAACACTTATGCAAGAATACGTCCGATCGCTTTGTAAACTGCAATAAATGTGACGGAGCGATGAGAAAAAGATGAGAATCGCGTTACCTAACAAATACAAGAAGCGCTATTGCTCCGATTGTGATTCATCGGTGTAAAATAAACAAAGCGCTATCGCGCTGCTTGGGTCTTTTCGTAATCAATTAGAGAAAGCGCGGTTGCGCTGTTTGGGATTCTTCGACGGTGTTTTTTCAATACTCCCTGGGACTCAAACGGTTAAATAATCAGTTATGTATAAGGCTAAAAAAGTTTTCTCTGGTGATTCAAGTTTAATAGAGCTGACGAAATTGTGATCGGTGTAGTAAAAATTGTGCTCTTTAAAGAGTGAGAAATTCTTTGTGCATTATGGTATGAGTGTGCATAACTTTTTAAGAAGTCGGGCAATTTGCAATGCTGAAGAAATAAGTTAATTCGATATAAATTATAGTCATTATAAAAGTGGATCCGTATCCAACTATTATAGACGAATCTCAGATTTTTTCACAATGACTATTTCAAGACGTTAAGGTGTTGGAGGACTTTCTGAATAAATACTTTAATTATAAATATCTTACTGGAAAATGTTTCATATAGTCTTATTTATAGATGTAAAATTCATATTAAAATTAACATTCATTTTATAATTAATTATGATATTGATTAAAATTATTAATTAATTGTGAAATTTGAAAATACTAATAGCGCATTAATTTTTGGCCTTAAACTTCCAAATGTTTTTTGACAGAGAGGATTTTAATAAAAGTTAGTTGAAAATTTTTATTTACAATCATAATTAGACGAAAAGAAAAAATCTAAGTTTTTTTTTTTTTTCAAGACAATTCAGTTATTTTTTATTTTAATTTCAAAATTTTAAAGTTTCAAAAAATAAAAATAGAAATTTCTAACTAAGCTTTGTGCTAATATCTACAAAAAACCTTTAAGCGAAGTTTCATAAAGATTCAAGAAAAAGTAAGACGTATGGGAAATTTTTAACTTGACGCAACTACGTAAAAATGAGTTTTAAGATTTCATTTTACAATAGCTTCAGTGTTACTTTACAAAATTAAATGCTTATAGCGCAGCATAGAGTTATTGAAATTTAAAAAGTCTTTTTTCCACACATTATGGTTTGATTCTCATTTGGTTTTTCACATATCTTTCAGTTTAAATTTTCTCTTTTTGGGGGGTGTTATTGGGTATAGCTTGTTGTAAATATTTAGAAATTTGCATAAAACAAGACAGAAATAACACCTATTTTACATCCAACATTCATTCTATACCCTTGAAAACGTAATGAATTTGCATATTTCAATTTATGAATGTTTGGTAGTCGCAATCTTTTTTTGAATTTTTCTGTTTCATCTTTTTCAATGTTTCTTGTTTTCATCTATTCAATGTTTGAAGAGGTTTTCAATATATATATATATATATATATACATATATAATATGTCCCGTAAGCCTGTAGGCATTTTAAAAAGTCACAGAATTTGAAGGAATTGTTAGATAGATTTGAACGTGGTTTGCGAAAAAATTATTCTGGTGTAGGGGAATTTTTTGGGGAGAAAGGAAAAAAAAAATAGTTAAAAAATTTCATCGTCAACATTCCCGTGAACAACTATATTTATTTGCATGCATATGTTTACAGACATATAAATCCTATTCTCTGTGCCTGCTATCACCACAAACTACAGTTTGTACACGAGTTATAACTCCACTAACCGCATCTTCTGCCGATGGATCTTACCTGATCGAAAACATCTTTACCAATAACTCTTTATGCACTATGTCCTCATCGCAATTAATCACTTATGCGAAAGTAGGAGGCAAAATAATAAATAATCTGTGTTAATTGTAAAACTGCAAATTTATAGGACTCTGATTCGCATATTTCAAGCTACGTTAGGGACCCTATATAGAGAGAGACTGGACATTGACCGAAAGTCGGCCATCTTAGTGCCAATTCGGAGCGATCCCCGTAGAACGTAATGCTTTTTTCTTCGCGATTGACGCTTTACTATACAACATAAATGAAAGGAAATTGTGCTAAATTTGTGCAGAAGGTAATGCAGAATATAAATATGTAATTTTTTTCGTCTTAGAGAAAAATAATTTGAAGAAAAACGAATTTTGCTTTAACCTTTGACATGGTTACTTTTTCAATTCCTATCGGAAAACAGAGGAATTTTTTGCTGTATATTTCTATATTAAGCAAACTACGTTGATTGTGAAAGCAATTCTACCTTAGTGAAAGTAATTCTACCTTATTTTTTCTGGGGACATACATTCTATATATAAAAAGTTAGAAAATTTTTAACAAAAATATGGTAATCTTAGTTTTTGTCAAGTAATTCATGAATAAATGTAAAACTACGGCAGAAGAACAGAAATTATTTTTCATTATTTTATAAAAATATTTACGTAATATTTTTACAAGCTAAAAATACATATTTTATTTATTTCAATTACGCATTATTAATAATAATGACTTAGTTACATATTACAGATAAAAATTTTATTAATAATAATTTGTAAAAATATTAACTAATATCTTTAGAAATTAAAAAATGTTTTTATTTTATTTACACTTGCTTATTTCATCGATTTTTTTTTTTTTTTTTTTTTTTTTTTTTTTAAGTTTTCTTAAATATTATGTAAATAAAAATAATTACTTATTTAAATATTACTTATAAAATTTATTATGGCAATTATTATTTAAAAGAAATTTATATTTCATGTGTTAGCAAATAATATACACCTTATTTTCTGTATTTTTAATAATTTATTTTAAGAAATCTGATACATTTTGTGTACTAGCAAAAAACCAAAAAATATATTTTTATATAGTTATTTTAAATATGTATTTTAAAACATATCAGAAAAATACATTGAGATCTAACATATTAAATATATTGCACAACAGAACTTAAAAACTAATAGCTAGCAAATAACTAATGTAATTATCTCATATATTAGGAAATAAATACGTAAAACAGCATGCAATAAGAGAATTCAAAGTATTTAAAACATGATATAAAATAAATAATTAGGCATTTTTATCTTTTAAAAGTATTCCAAAATTAAAGCAATTTATCTCCCAACAAAGTAAAAATGTAATAAATAAGTTCTTTTTCGATTATGACATAAAATAATCAAAATTTCTTCTCAGCGTAATGATAAGCAATGGAGCAACTGGCACTAAAATGGAGAATTTCGTCAAAAAGCCGGCGCGCCAATGTCCAGTCTCTCTCTATATAGGGTCCCTAAGCTACGTGCCCGTGCAGCGCCATCTATCGCCGAAAAATTTAACTATTTTTTCTTTACCAAAAAATATCCGCCTACAAGAGAATAACTTTTTTGCAAACCTCGTTTAATTCTACCAATTCCTTTAATTTTTATAAATATTTAAAATGTCTACAGACGTATGGGACACCCAGTATATATTTAAAATCTGCTCGAAATTAAAGTCTTAGTTCGCAAGTATTTAAAAATTATGCGAAAGTTAATTTTTAATTGACTTGCACTGTAAGTAATTATTCGCCTTTACTTAAATGTGATATTTTAAGTTTACAAAAAAATAATAATAAATCACCTTACTCTGAGATGAAGGCAATTCAGGGCACATTTTATTTATACAGATTTGAATAAAAAGAATGAAAACATATTAATTTTTAAGTTTAATAAAAATGTATTTTGTTTATTAAAGAAATGAAGAAAAGTTGCACTCAAGTTAAATATGGATATTATTTTACGGACATATATATATTTTTTAATCATCAGTTTATAAACATTATATGATTTTACAACTTATGTAAGTTTCAATTTAGAAGCAATAAATAAATAAACGAATTATCCACTTCAAGGCGTCTTTAATATACGACATTTTAAGTTGTTATTCGGATAGAAACGACAACCAACAGCACATTAAAATAATAATAATAATAATAATAATAATAATAATAATAATAAAATAAATAAACATATAGTTTCAATTGAGTGTTGTATAAAATGCGACTGCTCTAATATTATTACAGTAACATACTTTTTATGCAAGGAACAAAGAAAAAAATGTTTTTCATCTTGCATTCTTTAAGCGTTACCTATATAAATGCAATTCCGAGTTCTCCCATTAAAATGTGTCATCCAATACGAAGTCAAACCATGGCGATTGTTGCATTTAAAGAGTGTCTAGAAAAGAACTGATTCAGTTTTAGTTTTTTATAATTAGAAAATAATTAAGATATATTTAATTCAATAACATTAATAGTTATACAGATTCAAAAACATTAACAGCGTTTGTCAATGAACTTCCAGATTTGCGAGTTGCATCGCACAATGAAAGACAAGACGGTAATCAATTTGATGCTAGGCAGGAGTAAACAAAATAGCATCCATAGTGACTATTTATATTATAATCCTGGCTTTTAGTAAATCAGTTTTAGGTAATTCCCTTCTGTAAATCTACCAGACCCAATCAATCTTCCCGTGAAATGGTCATTTCAACTACGAACGATGGTAGAACAATCCGGCTGTACATCCATTTGTACTAAAAGTACAACTATAATAACTTCCTTCTAAAGCTTCTAGAGTTCTGAAAATATAAAATTTCCAATGTGTTTAAGTAAAACACAGATGTGAGTGTATTTTTACGGGAAAAAAAGCCTCTGACCTGGCCGTATGTAAATCAACATTTAGGGAGTCGCATTGTACATCTTGTTTTCCACGAGGGTTTTAGCCCGATACGCACATTGTTGCAATTTACTAAGACAGAAAGAGAAGGTAAGCTTCGTCTGAGAACATTATGCAAATAAGCAATTCTTATCCTTCTCAGTATGTCTGTTTCAAAGTCCAACCTTCTAAGTCTTTTCAAGGCCTGAAAAATTAAAACTTTGAAAGCATCCAGTCTTATTCTTTTCAGATTTTTACGTACAGTAGAAACTGGCATACCAATTCACTTGCTGCTGATTTTACAGATCTCCTAGTATTGTGTATGAATGTTTCTCGTGCATGTTCAGCATGTCTTGTGCACGGGTTTCTTTTTATTTAATTAACATCCAGTTCCAACAAATTTCTTTTTCCTCTGAAAGATACAGTTTTCCGATGGAGGACTCCCTTCCGTGGAGGATCTAAATTGTGATGGCATGTCTCCAGACCACCTCTAGGGATGATTCCCAGACCGTCCCCAATTGCGCATTGCGCAAAACTAGGGTGACGTAAAACCCAACCACCCATCCATCCGATGGAGGACCTTTGTATGATACTCATCTGTAATTGCTTTATAGGGGTTTTTATTTATGCTCAAGGGATTTCTTTAATAGGTATTGTGACATTTATATCTAAGCGACAGGCATTAGACTTTTAACGCAAAATGCTAATTTTATTTTAGATACTGTTAAAGAAACTTGAATTTTCAGTCCATAATAACAAAAGAACAATGCAAAATCACAATTCAAAGGTAGTCTACCAATATTATGAAGAAAAAAAATCTACTCTGACAAATCATTTATATATAATTGATTGTAGTAACCAATGTACTTTAATTAATAAATTATAGAAAATAATGGCATGCATGCAGAATCATCAGTCTACACAAGAAACATGCTTTAAATAACAGCAATAATCAATGCGGTGTATACGTCAGGAAGTGTAACAAAATTTGGTGTGGGTGGAACTGGCAGTAGAATACAAATGAGTGGAATGCTTTTTCTAACGACACGCCATTTTATATAGCACCTTCAATCGATTATTTAAAATATTCATTCCACTTTGGAGGACATTTGATATGTTGTTTGGCTAATTGAGTCAGCTTTTCTACTGGGAAGAGACGATTGTTAGTTTGAGTGTGACACAAACAACATAAGGCTTGGATAGAAGTTGTCAACACTTCACTGCATAACCTGGTTATATCTTATATATATATATATATATATATATATATATATTTGTTACAGAACATAAAATGGGTTATGTGAAATCATTTGCTTAAATTGAAAAATCATGGATTGAAAATTATTATATTCAGTTATTGAAAATTACAATAAAGATCATTTGTCAGCGTGTATCTCATTTGTCAGCGTGTAGCTGAAACTCTTTGCAACAGGATTTAGGAACGTCACAGACAAATCCAATTAAATATTTCGGCCCTATATCGCAAGGCATAATTTTTAAAGAATATATAGGGAACATGATCATAAGGTGTACTGCATTCAAAACCCTAAAATACTTTTACAGTTCTGGGCAGCAGTAGAAGCGTTATGGCTGAATATTCCTTTAGAAGACCCCTTACGACTTGTTGAATAGATGTCATGTCGAATTACTGCAATTAACCTGATAAAATATAATTTTAAGATGTATTCCCCGACATTAAACATTTTTATTTCAAAAGTGTTTGTGTGTAGACATGTGTTCTCACACGTGTGCTCGCATGCACTTGCATGCATATTTAAATTGTGTGCATATAAGAATATATGCATTAGTGATATATTCTTTATTCCATTATTCTTTTTGTTGGTCACGTTCTTTTTTTATTGAGATGTTAGTGCTAATTTCATTACCATTTAAAGAAAAACAAAGTTTTCCTTTCTAGAAAGGGAAATATAACTTAAATTTGAATATAATTAGAAATATTTTGCATATCAAAGAGTGAATGAGAAGTAAATATCATGAATATTGTGGCTAATAATATCTCATTCCCGATCGCTCTTTTTGTACAAATGCAATTGTGATATTTATGTTATCAATTGTTATATGGTGCAATGTTATCAATTCTGATATATCATGCAATGATAGATATTAATATTGTTAAACTTATTTCAGTCGCATTTGAATTTTCTAGAAATAAAACCACATAAAATTTAAACTGTATTTAATTTTCTTCACACTTTATTTTAATTACTTCAAATTGCTGCATTGCATATTGTATGCTTGTTCTTGTAATGATTATCTTTGCATTATGCCAAAAAGTTTTAATACTTAAAATGTAATAAACACGTTTAAGATATTTTATAATTTATGTATCATATTTTATCCACTAAAGTCAATAAAGCATTTTTTAGTAACTGTACTTACAACATAAAAAAAAAAAAAAAAAAAAAAATAGGGAAAAATTGATCATTAAAATACAGATTAATCCTAAATTGCATTTAAATCTAAATAAATAAAATTTAAATCGTTTTTTTCTTTTGACATAAAAAATTGTATTAAGGATTCCTTTGAAGCTCTTCAAGTTGCACATGGGAATTTTATGAAAGGTACTGGAGGAAGTTCAGTAACAAAAGTTCCTGATTTTCTCTTTTCATTTACTTTCCTATCAATAAAAATTACGAAAGAAAGATTCATTTTATTTGCTTTCTTTCCTGGAAAAAGTAACTTGCATTCATATCAATTTATAAATAAAAGTATTCAGTTCATAAAAATTTTGTACCCCTCAATAAGTAATATTGAAAATATATTCAATATTTTTATTTTATTTATTATTATTATTTTTTTTTTTTACACACATGTTCTTTTTTTTTTTTTTTTTTTTTTTTTTTTTTTTAAATTTAAGGTTATATAAGTAAATTGTTTTAATTTAACCTTTATAAGTTTAAATGTAGATGTATAATTTAAAATTTTTCCATATTATGTCTTTCGGATTTTCGCGCTTTATATGTATATATAAATATATATTCTATTTTATACGATTTATTTCTGTGTAAACATTGTGTATAGAATATTAGTTAAAAATGATTGATCAAATTTACAGGTCAAATATTGAGATATCACATGAAAGTATTGAGATATAATATGATATCATATGAAATGTAATAATTTCTACATACCAGGAAAAAATATCGCTATGGAATAAGAGATTCGTTGTGGAATAAGTAAATAGTTTCTGGCAACGAAATTATTAATATCTTCATTGAAAAACTTGGTATTATTCTAATTATAAGAGCAGCATTGGATTTTACATTGCGAAAAAAAGAACTTCGATTGTTTGGAGAATTACAGGAAATTATACAATAAGAAAAATAGTCGATCCATTCCATTTGGTTCCGAGTAAAATATTTTTATTTTAATATAATGAGAACAGAACAAATTGTGTATTTATAGGTAGGCGCAGATTTTGTCAGAAATAAAATTACGTCGTAACGCTACTTAAAATTTCTTTAGCATACGTTCTGATATAATAATGTGAAAATATGATATAACATTGAAAAAACAAGTGCAAAAAGCACATTCATAAAATCCAAATATATATATATATATATATATATATTTTTTTTGTAAAATGTTTACAGCAAAAGACCATTATTACACACAATTACGCGATATTTTGTATGGTAATGAAAACTCACAGACATACACCTGCATATCCCAAATAATTCCTTTTAAATTTAGTGAATATAATATAATTAAGAAAATGTTTCATCATTATGCAATTTTTTCTACAGCATTAATTTGATGCTGAAAAAAATACCTGGTATGTTTATTTTATAATTTATTTAACTAAGTCAAAAAAATGCATTTTTTATTATCTAAAATTCGTTTTACTTTCTAGTTAATTGCAATTTTTGTATTAAATATAAATTTGATGACAATAGAAAAAAATGTCAATATCAACAAGTAAGTGTGTAAGCTATGATATCGTATCATGTCCAAAGTAAATGTTTTTGTAAGTTATTATTTTCTTTTATTCATTATATACTATACAGATGATGAACTGTTGAGAACATGAATATATATTTAAGGAAATAATAATATCACACGAATTATCATGATTTACGTATACATAAATTGCTCTCAAAATCAATAATCGTGCATTTGTCATGAATGCTAATAAAAATATGAATGCGGAAATTTGAGGCAGAAAATTTTGTTTGAGTATGTATGTGTGAAGATAATAATAATATAACTTAACGTAGAAATATGTAATAAACTTCTGATCACCAATTATTACGAAAATAATTATCATATAATAATATTATATAACGAAATGATCGTATTGTATAAAATTATTTGAGAACCGGGCAACTATCAACTCTAGTCACTTATTTTTACCCCACTTCAAAAAAGTACCAATTGCACTCTGACATGCAAACGCTTCCTGCTACCTGAAACCTCTGTTATGAATTGAGATCCTTCTATTGAAAGTAATGAAACAGATAACGAAAAATGTAATGGAGAAACATGTGAAACGTGTGATGTATCACGCTGGTATGTACGCTTCGCTCACATAAGAAAGTATCACTGGACACCTCTACCTGGCTGTGCATGAATCTGAGAACGCATGTAACTCGTATTCGCAGCAGTCGGTATCACGAACTTATGCACACTTCGTGCACATGAAAAAAAAAAAAAAAAAAAATCACTGGACATCCCTACGTAGCTGTGCATGAATCTGAGAACGCATGTAACTCGTTTTCGCAGCAGTCGGTATCACGAACTTATGCACACTTCGTGCACATAAAAAAAAAAAAACATCACTGGACATCCCTACGTCGCTGTGCTTGAATCTGAGAACGCATGTAACTCGTATTCGCAGCAGTCGGTATCACGAACTTATGCACACTTCGTGCACATGAAAAAAAAAAAACATCACTGGACATCCCTACGTCGCTGTGCATGAATCTGAGAACGCATGTAACTCGTATTCGCAGCAGTCGGTATCACGAACTTATGCACACTTCGTGCACATGAAAAAAAAAAAAAAAAACATCACTGGACATCCCTACGTCGCTGTGCATGAATCTGAGAACGCATGTAACTCGTTTTCGCAGCAATCAGTATCAGGCACGTATGTACACTTTGTACACATAAAAAAATCATTAGACATCCCTACCCCGCTGTGCATGGATCTGAAAACGTATGTAATTCTTTTTCGCAGCAATCAGTATCGCGAACATAAGTGCGATATATATTATAACAATAATTAATTATAAATTTCCTGTATCATTTATGTTTATAGTAATGTAAATTTGGCGATCTTTGACGATTATTCGCTGGCATGTAGATAATAGGTAAGTACTTTCTTATTAATTCCTTAATGTAAGATTCAGTTTCTTGAAAACAAAAAAACTTCCAGCTAGGGCAGGTAGTATAATTCCACCAACAAACTTTTGGGTTCTTCCTATTCAGAGCGAAGGGGTGGTATGATAGAAACTCGCAAGAGAGTAAGTGAAAGAGGGGTTAAGACTATCAAGTGCAGTTGGTACATTTCGAGTGCAGTTGGATAACACCCCGAGAACCATTCATCAATTATTATGAAAATTCTGTATTATATTATCTCAATAAAATGATAATATTATGTATGAAAAAATTCATTTTTCAGAAATATATGAACTAAATTAATGTTTAGCAAATAACACAATTTGAAACATATTTATTTTCAAATTACTTATTATAATTTATTTGAAACGTTATTTTGTATTTAATTATGATGTAACTGCTTATTTTTTGTAACATAACACAAATGCTATATGAAGAACACGGTACACTAAAAAATAGGTATAATTCTTTAAATAGTCTGAATTTTTTAATAGTTCAATAATATTTTATTTATTTATTCATTCACTTTAAGTAACAACTGTAACAGCACTGCAATACTAACAAATGCAATATTATAACAAACATCTAATTTTTCTAATAACTACACAACCACAACTCTATAAACATAAAACTAAAATAGTTTAAACATGTAACAACTACAATATTAATTTAACATTGTAAGCAACAGAGAGTAAATGAAACAAAATATTTACATTAAATGTTTCTTAATTTTTGTTCTAAAATTTAAATAAATCCTGGCAGAACAATAGCATTATGTTTAAAATAATATCTAGAAAAATAAACAAGGTTAAAAAAAAAAAAATAAAAAAAAATAAAAATGCTAAATGTTTTAACTGCTCGAATTTTAATTATTTAACTCTAAAATTGAGAGGCATAAATAAAATTATCTAAAATTGAGAGTTTTATGAACATGTGAAAAAGAAGCCAACATCTAAAAAGTAAAAGTTTTTTTTTTTTTTTTCTTAATGAATGAAAATTTTTACTTTCTATTAAGACTGATATCGTCTATATCATCTATACAAACACACACACACACACAAAAAAAAAAAAAAAAAAGGAAAAAGGAAAAGAAAAGAAAAGATCAAGGTGGGAAGTGCAATGTATATTTCTTGCACAAGGAAGCTATGTCACGGGGTAAAGAAATAACATTTTGGATTAGTCCCAATAGAACACTAGTACGTTGTTGCTACCACAAGACTTTCTTCTATATTTTTCTATATAAATTCACTCAATAACAATATAAAAAAAAAAAAAAAGTCGATTTTTTTTTTTGTTAAAAGTAATAAAAATTGATAACTTTGTTTTAAATTATCACAGATTTATAGTTCAATCATTCGTTTTAAAGGTACTGACGAGACCTTTCGAAAGATACCCATCTTGAAAATTTAACCCCACACCCCATCCGGGTGGTTACATCCCCTCGAGGGGGGACCGATGCCCCCACATACACAATTTTTTTCCTAGTTAACTACTACTATTATCAATAATTCATATTAATTTTGCAATCACAAGTTTAAAATAACTCTCATTATGCACATTTACACGAAATTTTGTCCTATACTGCTATGTTAAAAGTTTACAAAAAATGGGATCACAGCGCCAGCTGTTGAGCTATTGATCCCCAAAACTAATCAGCACGAGTTTATGTTAGG
Source organism: Salticus scenicus (assembly GCA_963930645.1). NCBI lineage: Eukaryota > Metazoa > Arthropoda > Arachnida > Araneae > Salticidae > Salticus > Salticus scenicus. Next base: position 180,550,967 of record OZ005650.1, read on the forward strand.
GTGCAACTAAATACCAAGTTTGGTTAAATTTCATTTATTGGTTCGTGAGATACAGTGGACACAAAATTCGTGATACACACACACACAGAGACACACAGACAGACATTTTCTAAAAACTACCAATTCGTGTTCAGGACATCCCAAAACGTGTAAATTCATCAAAATACGGAGGTCGAAAATTTTCACGAATCCAATACTTTCTCTATATTACATATAGAAGAAAGTAACAAGCTCTGCTGTAGTGATATAGTTTAATAATAAATTACCGCTGAGCCACTGAGTTCAAAGGTTAAGTAATTAGTTATTTCAAGTCATTTACAAATGAGATATGTATTATTTATGAACTTTTACTTCATTTGTCTAAATATGTAAAGATATTAACGAATTAAATTATTTTTTTTTAAATCACGAAATATACTCAAAAAATAAATTCCTAAATTCCAAAGTATTTCTTTTTTCTTTTTTAGTAACTTAGAAATGAATGTTATTGTAATAACTATATTCTGAAAATACATGCTAATCTGATGAGTTTCTTGAAAAACATTTAATTGAAAAAGCAGCATTTAGTTTTTTAAATCTAGGTAGTAGCATATGATGTTTTTGCTGCTGATTTTAATTACACTGGTGTGAAAAAATAAGTTCAGCTGCATAATTTTTATTTATTTATTTATTCATTTTTATTTATTCATTTATTTTGCAGATTGTGAATTAAAATATGACCTCTATTTATTTTCTTCCCATTATGTGCGGTTTTCTTTTTTAAAAAATATGATTTTGCAATGAAAAATAACATCTGTACTGCATTAAACTGAACATATTCTTTATCATTTTTATAAGAAAAATATGTTTAAACAAACAGTTCTTTATTATGTAAATTCTGTGTTCACTATTTTTGCCTCTAAAATATTTTCTTCATTTTTGAAGCTATTCCGAACTATTTTCTATTTTCACTCCTGCTACTGTTCCCACCCCTCCCTCCCTTCTATTTTTATTTATTTATTATTTTTTATAACGGTTTAATTTAATAAATATTGTTTTTAAGTAGGAATATGATTTCGTAAATAACAATGTACAAGATGTCATGATTTTAAACAAAATTCCACTAAAAATATGTTTACAAAAGTAAATAAAATAAAATAACAAATAAATAAATAAATAAATAAATATATATATATATATATATATATATATATATATATATAATAAATAAATTTGACGGAATGGATTTTATTTTATTTAGTAATTAAAGAAAAAATAATTGTTGAAGCGTCTGCGTTATTAACATAACAACATTTATATATTTGAAAATTTTACTCATAGCGAATTTTTATATATATAATAAAAATATGTGATCCCTGTAAAATTGAATGTTTTATGTGTTAATTATATTCAGTGTTTGTGTAGTGTACTTTTATGTATTTCTGAAAAAAAATGCTTTCAGTTAGGCGTTTGCGTTGTTATTTACTAGTACTGCTTCGGAAAATGTTATAATTTTGTATAGTTTTAAAACATTTTCAATATTTGAATAATATGTTTTTATTTGAACACATAAACTTCTTGAGCATGAAAATCTTCAATAAATTCTATTAAACAAATATATGAATTTACGCAATTATAAGGCATAATATGAGATATATTGCCATCGGAATATGGTCAATATATAACGGTCACTATTACTATCAAAATATAGTTTTCTTTCTCGACTGGAAAGGTGTAGCTTGTGAATCAAATATGATCGTTCGAACCACACACTTTGTGTTAAAATGAGTAAACGTTACTCTTTCTCGAAAAGAGACAAATGACGTATTTTTGAAAACGTGAATACATTTTTTTTTTTTTTTACTGCTTTACATGTCAAAATAATTATTATTTTCGGAGGTATGTGATTTTTACTCCAGTTATTTTAGAGACATTAACCATTCAGTATAGTATCATATATACTATCTAAGTGTTTTTGCGACTGTGTTTTTGCTACAAATCATATATACAAAATTTGAAAATGTGATATGTTTTCTGTTTAAGGTGAATACGTTTGAAACTTAATAATTAAATAATTAACGCTTTCGCGAACGCATGTTGTCATTATAATGAATAACGAATGTCATTACGAATGTAATAACGAATGTCATTATTCTTTCAAGCTGCATTATTTCAGAACAAGGTTTTCTGTATAGACATTTATATTACACATGTATATACATAAAAAGTATCCACAAATATATCCACAATATTTCAATTGCACAAATATTAAAAAATCAGGAATATTCTTAAGAAATATAGGAACATAAAAGTTGCAAGAGAAACGCCTGCTGGCGGAGTTACACATTTCCGAAAGACGTAAATCTATGTCAGCGATCGTGAAAGTGTTAATTTAGAAAAGGACGCTATTCAAAACAATAAAAAAAATCTTCATTCTTTCTTTTACATATATTTTAATGTGTTTTAGGTATTAATATAATTAACTATTTTCCAATAAAATTATGAATAATTTCCAATAATTGCCTTATATATTTATTTTTTAGTCTGTAATATGTGTAGTTTACATGTCATTTATTAAATTAATATAAAAAAAAATATTTTTCATAGTGTTAGATGCGTCAAAGCACATTTTATTACTATTTTTAATTTTAAATTTTTCACATTTAAATTATCTCAAGGAAGGTTTATTTTTTTTTTTTTTATTTATTTATTTTTCTTTTCCAGCTATAAAAATTAATAAAATAATGTCCAACTATTCTGCAACCCAGTAAGTATTTATTAAAAAATGTCGTATTTAATAATTGCCAATTGTTTCCCTTTTAAGTATAAATTAACAAACAAGTTCATTTCAAATATGCACATTTATTAATGAATCTTTAATGAGTAATGTATTAAACTGAAATTTTTAATAATCAAATTAAATTTTTCCCAGCAGATGAAGTCGTTAGTGAATTTAGTATTCCCAATGGTCTCTTTTGAAAATTGCTATTAATTTAACTACGAAGATAATGATATAAATAAATGCCCATGTTGAAATGTTGAAAGGACTGATAATACCTGTTCAGGGTACCAATTTAGAAACGATTACATATTTCATGCAATGTAAAAAGGGACAGTTAAAAAAGGTAAACTACTATTCTGTTCATTAAAAATACAGCTTTGAAAGCAAAACCATTTTAATTATTAATCGCATATTCAAGCGTTTTATACAGAAAACCGCAGATCTATGTTATATAAGAGTCAATTAAAATAATATTTTGTTTTTCAATTATTTTAAAGATAATAAAGGAAAATTTCTACTAAAGGCTTGTAATCATTCAAATTTTTATAAGTGCACGTCACTTTAATTTTAATTTAATTTAATTTAATTTATTTTATTATTATTATTATTATTATTTATTTTATTTTTATTTTTATTTTTTTTTTGGGGGGGGGGAGGGGTAAATGAATTTTAAAATATTGCTTTTATTTATAATTACTTTTCATTTAAGTGACATTTTTAATTCAGTAAAAAAAAAAGTTAGTTTTTTTTTTTTTTTCATTCTGCGACATTTTTTTTTACAAAGGGTACGTCATTATTTTATAAACATGAATTAAATGAATTATGTTATATTAAAAATATATTAATTAAAAAAAAAATGTTACAAAGTGTAGTCACTGAAACTTAAAACATTATTTTAGGGTCGAGATATTTAAACATAACTCTTCATTAAAATATGTATGTAGGTGACATCTGCGTAGCATGCATTTTCAGTGAAACAATTACTTTTTTATAACGAAATATTTTTATAATTACTTTCTCTTACCCATAAGGTAGAGAAAGTATTATTTTTGGGTCAAATTTTCGAACGCGAGATTTTGTTATATTTACACGTTTTGAGGTCCTCTGAATACGAAAATCATGTTTTTAGCAGATCGTCTATGTGTATGTCTGTGTGTGTGTCTGTGTGTCTCTGTGTGTGTCTGTCTGTTATCAGCATATCTCAAAAATAAATTGTGGCAGAAAGTTCAAACTTAATATTCTAAATGTGTATCATATAGGAATGCTACAGTAAGCTTTCCGTTAAGATCAAGCAAATGGTTCGTGTACAGGGACAATCAAGAGAATTCTAATACATTACGTCTATGGAAAATTGCAGGTAAGTAGAGTTTAACGTCTATAGACTGCACTAAACCAAATGAAACGAATATATATATATATATATATATATATATATATGTACATATTATGATAGAGATAGTTAACTGAAAAAAAATGTGTATGTAAGAGCCTCGCCTCCCCCGCTCCTATGGGGGGGAAGTCCCCCTTCGAGGGGAGTAAATTTTCATGATGGGTATCTTTCAAAAGAGCTCGCCAATATCTTTAAAACGAATGGTTGAACCATCTATCTGCGATAATTTAAAGCAAAATTATAGATTTTTTTTTTTTTTTTTTTTTTTTTTTTTTATTGAGCATAAAATGGACTTTTTTTTGGATATTTGGTGTTATACTACTTCTCTAATAAGGAAATCATCTGCATTATCATAAAAGAAATTTTTTTTAAATAATAATTTTAATAAATTAATTTTTAAAAACAGAATTATTTTTTAATAACTGAATTAAATTCTTTATAAATGTAGGTGCATTCATGAAACGGGAGGTTGAAGGGGTGGTACCCTCCTCCCATCCCATAGAACTAATAATCATATAAAACTCTTCAGAAGCCTAATATAAATTGTTTAACACAGGTTTATATAACAGTACTGGTTATCTTACCTTTTAATCTGCAACCTGTATGTATAGTATTAACTTTCAGGGTAAGAGAAAGTAATGTGAGTGACACACCAGATTATATTACTTTTATAAGAAATGATCAAAGTTTATTATATTTAAATTCTTACTTTATATTATTGCGTTTAAATTACCCCAAGAAAGATTCTCCCGTATCCACTCAAAAAATTAATGAAAGTAATTCCATCATATACTGATACACACCAATTATTTGACATTAAAACACTTCTTTAACGATTGCAAATTGTTTTCTTTTTAAGTATAATTTGACAAACACGCTCATTTCATATACGTACAATGATTAATGACTCTTTAATGAGTAATGTATGAAATTGAAATTTTTAGCAATCAATTTTATCCAGCAGATGAGATCATTAGTGATTTTAATATTCCCATTAGTCTCTTTTTGAAATTACTATTAATTGAAGTACGAAATTAATGACATAAATAAAAGCTCATGTTGCAAAGGTTGCTAATACCTCTTTAACATATCAATTTAAAAACGATTACATATTTTATGCAATGTGAAAATGGCCAATTAAAGGATGTTAAACTATTATGTTCGTTAAAAAGATAGCTTTGAAAGCAAAATCATTTTAATTATTAATTGCGTATTTAAAAGTTTCGTATTGAAATCACGAAATGTTTATGACTTATCACTAATTGATTACTATGTTGTATAAGTACCAATTAAATTTATACTTTTCTTCTCAAATCTTTTAGAGTGAGGAATGAAAATTTCTGCTAAAAATATGTAATAATTCAAATTTCTTAAGTGCAATATTTCCCTTTCCAAATATTTTTTTTTTAAATAGAATTAATTTAAGAATACTGTTGTTGTTTAATAATAATTGTTATTTTAAGGGGCACAGGACCTTTAAAGACATTAAAATACAATAAAATTGCTAGATTTCAAACTACTATAAAGCAGTTTAAATCTAACAATTTTTATTTTCTAGCATTTTTTGTACACATGCACACTGAAAATAATTTGATAATGAATATGAGATTTTTTACCTAATATATAACTGTATCTTATTAGTAGATATAAAACAGGGATACACCAACAGCGGCACCAGCGGCACGGCACGGGCGAGCTGTGCTGCTGTCGCACCGTCTCTTATCAGTATCGTTCCGGTGACGCATGCCGACATGAAAGATAAGGAAGGTTAGAATTAGGATGTTATCTTGAATGATAAGGAATATTATTTTAAGAGAACTTTAATTAGAATTTTAAAATTAATTTTAAACTTAGAAAAAATTTTTAGAAAGAGAATTTATTATGTTCGCGAGATCTTTTTTTAAATTTGTTTAAACATTTTTATTATACTTAAAAATTTTCAAAAAAGAAAGACCGTAGATAAGAGAACCTTGATGAGGAAGTTGATATGATAAAGAATTTAATTATGATTTTAAAATTAATTTTAAACTTAGAAAAAAAAAAATTATGATTTTAAGAGTCAGAAAGATAAGGAAGTTATTTTAAGAGGATTTTAATTAGGATTTTAAAATTAATTTTAAACTTAGAAAAATTTTTAAAAAAAATAATTTTAATTATGGTTTTAATTATCAGTGTCATCTGTTAGTTGATTTGAGAGAATTTATTTTTTCTGTCATATGCAGTAATAGAGTGATTTATAATTGTGTAATCTACGGTTTATCCTTCAAATAGTGTATTTAAAGAACTTTATCAGTGCACTTTCTTAAATTACGGGATGTTGATATTATCTTTTACACTTGTAATTTTTAGTTTGAACTTCCATTTTATAATAAAATAGTTATATTATCTTCTATCCTAATATATTTCAAATAAATAGAGAATCTTGTAAATGAGTTGTCTTAGAAATTTTGCGAAGGACAATTTAAATAATGTGATAAGTGCGTATTTTCGGACATATGTAGAAATAGTGATTAAGAATTGTGTGTTAACGATTGTTTATCTTTCCAATTCAGGAAATGCTTAAACATGTATTCATGAGATCTTGGTCATAAACTTTTAAATAGATAAGGAATCTTTTAAATGAGTTGTATTAGAAATTATGTAAGAATATATTTTTATGTAGATAATTGTTAGATAAGTAGTTTTCGTTTAAAATTATGTGATTTAGGATGAAACATTAATAGTGAATTCGCATAGATAGAATTTATTTATTTATTTTTATTTTTTTAATAAAGAATTTAATGAGAGGCAATGTATTTCGAGGACTTAGCATTTTTCGCAAGCACTTAATACGTCATACTACAATAAACTCATTTTGTTTGATTATCTTATATAGTTCTACTAAACTAGTTAAAAAAACTTTTTTAAATTATTCACCTTAAAGTGAAAATACTATACTACAGAGTTACCATTTATTTAATTCATTAAAAAATATGCTTCTTTTCTACACTTCCAAAGAAACAAATGAGTGATAAGGTTATTTCTTATCGACCATGTTGATACTACGTCATACTACAATAAACTCATTTTGTTTGATTATCTTATATAGTTCTACTAAACTAGTTAAAAAAACTTTTTTAAATTATTCACCTTAAAGTGAAAATACTATACTACAGAGTTACCATTTATTTAATTCATTAAAAAATATGCTTCTTTTCTACACTTCCAAAGAAACAAATGAGTGATAAGGTTATTTCTTATCGACCATGTTGATACTACGTCATACTACAATAAACTCATTTTGTTTGATTATCTTATATAGTTCTACTAAACTAGTTAAAAAAACTTTTTTAAATTATTCACCTTAAAGTGAAAATACTATACTACAGAGTTACCATTTATTTAATTCATTAAAAAATATGCTTCTTTTCTACACTTCCAAAGAAACAAATGAGTGATAAGGTTATTTCTTATCGACCATGTTGACACTACGTCATACTACGATAAACTCATTTTGTTTGATTATCTTATATAGGATATACTTCTACTAAACTAGTTAAAAAAACTTTTTGAATTATTCACTTTAAAATGAAAATACCATACTACAGAGTTACCATTTATTTAATTCATTAAAAAATATGCTTCTTGAAAATAATGAGCTATCTAGAAGTATTTTTCATTGATATGTAGGATATATTTATTTAATAATATTAATTTAAGAACTTTATTTTATAAATTAACTTCTATCAACCAATAACATTTTACCACGCAACAGAGTTATAGTAGATTTTATTTAACTTATCATAAGCTAAAATCAAGCCATGCACTTATTAATCTTATATTCATATATTTGCATATTTTGTTTATTTATGCATCCTTAAGTATTTTAGTTATGTAATATTTTAAAATGTGATTGGAAAAAAAATATTTCGCATTATAAATGTAATTTAAGTTTATGCACGCACACACATAGAAAAATTTAATTATTTATTTTTTTAATCTTAATAGCTTAAAACGGAAATTTAAAAGTTAAGCATATGTACATTGCGAAATTGATTAAGATTTAATATTACAAACTTAATTATATTGAGTGAAATTAGGATGTAACTTATTAAATAAGTAATACTTGTAAATATTGCAAAAATGTTGAAGTACATTAAGGTTTCATAGCTGCATAGTTATATTTTATATGCATATTTAGTGCTTTTTGTGATGATATGCGACTTATTAGATGTCCAATAGTTATAAATGATGCAAAAATGTTGAAGTACATTAAGGATTAATACTTGCTTAGATATATTTTATGTGCATATATAGTACTTTTGCGATGTTATGTAGCTTATTAGATAAACAATACTTATAAATATTGCAAAAATGTTGAAATACATTAAGGTTTCATAGCTGCATAGTTATATTTTATGTGCATATTTAGTACTTTTTGTGATGTAATGTAGCTTATTAGGTGAACGATAGTTATAAATGATGCAAAAATGTTGAAGTACATTAAGGTTTAATACTTGCTTAGATATATTTTATGTGCATATATAGTACTTTTGCGATGTTATGTAGCTTATTAGATAAACAATACTTATAAATATTGCAAAAATGTTGAAATACATTAAGGTTTCATAGCTGCATAGTTATATTTTATGTGCATATTTAGTGGTTTTTGTGATGTAATGTAGCTTATTAGGTGAACGATAGTTATAAATATTGCAAAAATGTTGAAATACATTAAGGTTTATTACTTACTTAGTTATATTTTATGCGCATATTTAGTACTTTTGTGATGTAATGTAGCTTATTAGATATCCAATAGTTATAAATGATGCAAAAATCTTGATACACATTATGGTTTAATAGTTATAAATGTTGAAATACATTAAGATTTATTACTTACTTAGTTATATTTTATGTACATATATAGTACTTTTTGTGATGTAATGTAGCTTATTAGGTGAACGATAGTTATAAATGATGTAAAAATGTTGAAATACATTAAGATTTCTTACTTACTTAGTTATATTTTATGTGCGTATTTAGTACTTTTGTGATGCAATGTAGCTTATTAGATGTCCAATAGTTATAAATGATGCAAAAATGTTGATGCACATTATGGTTTAATAGTTATATTTTATGATAAACAATACTTATAAATGATGCAAAAATGTCGAAGTACATTAAGGTTTAATAGTTGCACAGTTATATTTTATGTGCATATATAGTACTTTTGCGATGTTATGTAGCTTATTAGAGGAACGATACTTATAAATGATGCAAAAATGTTGAAATACATTAAGGTTTAATAGTTATATTTTATGCGCGTATATAGCACTTTTTGTGATGCGAAACAAAATATTCTCAGGGGATAGTAGTTTTCAAAAAATTTAACCACAGGAATACACTCTATTTAAGATAGAAATAGGTGCACTAGTATTGAACATGGTGGCTTTTTGGGGTCACGTGATTTTTTTCGTCCAATCAGAAGCACGGAATTTTAATGAATAGTATTATAAAATTAAGTGTTTCTTATATACAGATATTTTTGAGGTTCCATGAACCAATCAAAACCAGGGATTTTTAATGAATAGTATTATAAAATTAAGCACTTTGTGGAATTAAGTGTTGATTGTGTACAAATAATTTTGGTGTTTTTTCAACCACATGGATTTTTAATGATTATAAAATTAAGTGATTTGTGGAATTAAGTGTTGATCATATTCAAATAATTTAGGAGTACTATGAACCAACCAGAAGCATGGATTTTTAATAATTGTAAAATTAAGTGATTTAAGTATGCAAGTTTCGGAAAAAACCATGAAAAACTTCAAACGAATAGTCTACAAGCTTTAAAATCTGTGATGCACAAATTATTTGTTTTAACATGTTGATAAACTAGATTACATTAAAAAGTTTGGGTATTAAAATGATATATATTTGGTGTGATTAATAGGGATTCTAAAGAATTTGGCTGCTTTTCCTGGTGTATGAATTTAGCTTATATTTGGCGTGATTTCGCCAATAATTACAAATTTGGTGGTAAACCTGCAGTATAAATGCATTCGCAAAGAAAATTTTGTCAGTTGCTGCTGTATTTTTGAGGAGTGCGCACGTTTAATTTATCAACTTGTATTTTTTATAACACTTTACTTTTTAGTGAGAGAGATGGATTTATCTGCAAAAATGCCTATTTCAAATGAGGTGTCATCAAGCTTGGATACTAAGAAAGTACCAAAAACTTTTAGCTGTGTTTCTTGCAGTATGGTATTTAAACGAAAATGGGATTTGCTTCGTCACATGAAAATTCATCTCAACGAAAAATCTTTTATTTGCAATGTATGCCAGAAAGCATTTACCAGGTCAGATGAGTTAAAGAGACATTTAAAAATTCATGAAAAGACTTCTATTGAACATAGATGTGGGCAATGTGATGAATCCTTTAATCGCAAGTATCAGTTGCTGATGCATATTAGAAAAAATCATCGAAAACCTTTACCAGCGCATTCCTGTGATCAATGTGCAGAAACATTTAGACAGAAATATAAACTTTTAGAGCATGTTAGAGAAAATCATCGAAAACCCTTATCGCAAGCAACATTAAAGGGAATATCAAATTCTGACCGAGATTTTCTTAAGGAGAAAATTATGCATTTTAAAAGAAAAAAATGCTCTTAATACATTTACAATAACCACATTTGATAATAAAAACAAAGATTTGGATTTAACGTCATTTTTTAATAATTTAAGAACTGACATTTTAAACGAATTAAACTTTCAATTAAATGACCAACGATCATTGAAATGGTATATTAATGTAGAAGTTATTTTTAGTTGTATTTATGAAAATGGAGAGAAGGATTTTATTACACAAAATTTTAGGTCAAAAAGTATAACAACTCTTTTAATAAATTATTTGAATAATGATCTTGAAAACGCTTTTAACAAGATGAAAAAGTGTTTTGATGAATTTAGTGAACAAGGATCAGGTTGGACATTAACAGAAATTTTCAAATTAGAACTTTGTATGACTAAATATGGTTCTTTTCAAATGTAATATCTGATTTTACTATATATATATTGAAAATTGTTAGTTGAATCTTATAAAATTATTGTAAACTTTATATAAAAATGATGCATGTAAAAATCTTATAATTTGAAAAATAAAAGTATGTGTACAAAAATTGTATTTTTAATTATTTATCTCATATAAAAATTTTATATAAAAGTTTAAACTATTAATCGGATTTTTAAAATAAATGCACTTATGTAAACATGATTAAATAGAAAGTTTTATATTTATTTTATCAAAGTAATTTTTTATTTATTTTTTATTTATTTATTTATTTATTTATTATTATTTTTTTTTTAATATGATTTTAAAACTATATATTTTAATATGATTTTAAAACTACATATTTTTATAAAACGTTATTTCATAAATAAATTGATATTTTATAGTAAATATAATCTTATCAATTTTAGAGATTGTATCAAAAAATCATGAACTTTCCAATTTTAGCATTAACCATTTAACATATAGTCTAGGGAAATACTAACCTGCTTAAAAGTTTAACTTTTCTGCATGCTTGAAATTAGACATCAACAAATTATTTGTTTCGACATGTTGATAAACTAAAATATTTTACGAGATTTTTTAATGGGATTGGGGATATTTTTCAAGATTTGGCTATTAAAATAACATATCTGCTAAGATTTGGCGAGATTTTTTAATATATTTGGCAATAAATACTAATTTGGCATTAAACATAGAGTATAAATTCAGTCTCGTAGAAAATTTAATCAGTTGCTAACTTGTTTTCGTGGTTCATATAGCATTTTTAAAGTTTTACTTTGATTATATTTATAATGGATCTATCTGAGGAAGTGCAAGTTTCTGTTCATCAACAAGCCACTTCATCATGTTTTGGAGATGAGACTTTTCACTTAGAGGATGCAAAACCCTATATTTGTAATGTGTGTAAGAAAGCATTTAGTAGATCGTACGGTTATAAAAGACACTTAAAAACTCATGAAAAACCTCGCATAGGATATGGGTGTGATTACTGTATGGAAAATTTTACTCGTAAACGGGATTTTTTAAAGCATAATGCAAAAATTCATAAAAAGACTTTACATAATCACAGTTGTGATGAATGTAGTGAAGTGTTTAGGACTAAACAAGATTTATTGAATCATAAAAAAATGGTACATCGAAAGGTTTTACCTGAATATCTATGTGTAGAATGCAACGAAAGTTTTCGATATAAGTATGAATTATTACGTCATAACAGAAAAAATCATCGTAAAGATTCTTCTGCTTACATATGTACAAAATGCAATGAACGAAATACTCTCAACTTAGACAGTGAAAATATGAACTTAACGAATTTTTTGAATACTGCTTTTTTAACCAACACCTATACTTTAGCCAAAAGCTTTCATGATGAAAATAACAATACATATTTTTTAATATTTTTAAATAATGAAAATATGAATACCGAACGCATAACACAAAATATTGACTCACCAACCAACAACTTTGAGAGTGCAAATGCGAACTTAACGAATTTTTCAGATAATCAAAATATTGTTTTCGGTTCATCAACCAGTGAAAATGGGATCTTATCAAATGTTTTGGATAATAATGAAAATGCATACAACGTTTTACCCACTGCTAATGGAAATATGAATACTGAATGTTTGACACAAAGTAATATTTATGACTCACCAACGAACAACTTTCAGAATATAAATGTGGACTTTACGAATTTTAATGTAGAGTGTATGAGTAATCAAAATAATTTTTCACCGGTGAGTGTTGATAACGACTTGTTGACATTTTCGGATAATTTTAATGTAGAATGTATAACTCAATGTAACCTTAACGATTCAACAACAATTTAGATTTTTATGAACCTGTTTTTATATTGACAATAATAATGTAAAATAAATTATTTTAATCAAAAATTGTGTTTTTATTATGAAATTACTTTCTACACACCATTTTATATTACAATAGATTCGTTAAGTCACGAAAAAAATCTAAACATGTATAAATATATTTTTGCTTTCTTATTAACTAAATCGTTTAATACATTTATATACAATAAGACTTGGTGATTTTAATTCGTTTTAAAAAAATTCTCTCCCAACAAATTGGAATGGGACGAAGTGACTTATAAAAACCGTAAAATTAAGAACTCTAATATTGCTGATTTATTAAATATTTTCTACGAATAAGAAAGTGCCTATCAATGCACAGGGCGAATTGTTGCAAGCTCTTAATGATATGCCTAAAACCTTTATTAAAAACAAATTTTTGTTATCTTCTGTACCCAAATGTAGCCCCACCTATTGATTAAATTTTTAATATAAAACACTGGTCTCTTTATTTATGTTTAAATAAATGATATAAAAACTGGACTTACCTCAACACAGTTGTTAATTTGCGTCCTTCTCTTCTACTCGCACGGTGTGAAATGAGCGATAACGCTATTTCTTATCAAGATCACGTGGTAAGCTTTCTTATCTACTATGTCACATGACATTGTCTACTATGACGTATCTAGCACGTGTCTACTACGTCACATGTACTACATTAGTGTAGGGTTTGTGTTTAACTTACTACGTCATAGTAGACAATGTCATGTGACGTAGGTAGCTTACTACGTCATACTAGACAATGTCACGTGACATAGTAGATAAGAAAGCTTACCACGTGATCTTGATAAGAAATAGCGTTATCGCTCATTTCACACCGTGCGAGTAGAAGAGAAGGACGCAAATTAACAACTGTGTTGAGGTAAGTCCAGTTTTTATATCATTTATTTAAACATAAATAAAGAGACCAGTGTTTTATATTAAAAATTTAATCAATAGGTGGGGCTACATTTGGGTACAGAAGATAACAAAAATTTGTTTTTAATAAAGGTTTTAGGCATATCATTAAGAGCTTGCAACAATTCGCCCTGTGCATTGATAGGCACTTTCTTATTCGTAGAAAATATTTAATAAATCAGCAATATTAGAGTTCTTAATTTTACGGTTTTTATAAGTCACTTCTTCCCATTCCAATTTGTTGGGAGAGAATTTTTTTAAAACGAATTAAAATCACCAAGTCTTATTGTATATAAATGTATTAAACGATTTAGTTAATAAGAAAGCAAAAATATATTTATACATGTTTAGATTTTTTTCGTGACTTAACGAATCTATTGTAATATAAAATGGTGTGTAGAAAGTAATTTCATAATAAAAACACAATTTTTGATTAAAATAATTTATTTTACATTATTATTGTCAATATAAAAACAGGTTCATAAAAATCTAAATTGTTGTTGAATCGTTAAGGTTACATTGAGTTATACATTCTACATTAAAATTATCCAAAAATGTCCAACAATTCGTTATCAACACTCACCGGTGAAAAATTATTTTGATTACTCATACACTCTACATTAAAATTCGTAAAGTCCACATTTATATTCTGAAAGTTGTTCGTTGGTGAGTCATAAATATTACTTTGTGTCAAACATTCAGTATTCATATTTCCATTAGCAGTGGGTAAAACGTTGTATGCATTTTCATTATTATCCAAAACATTTGATAAGATCACATTTTCACTGGTTGATGAACCGAAAACAATATTTTGATTATCTGAAAAATTCGTTAAGTTCGCATTTGCACTCTCAAAGTTGTTGGTTGGTGAGTCAATATTTTGTGTTATGCGTTCGGTATTCATATTTTCATTATTTAAAAATATTAAAAAATATGTATTGTTATTTCCATCATGAAAGCTTTTGGCTAAAGAATAGGTGTTGGTTAAAAAAGCAGTATTCAAAAAATTCGTTAAGTTCATATTTTCACTGTCTAAGTTGAGAGTATTTCGTTCATTGCATTTTGTACATATGTAAGCAGAAGAATCTTTACGATGATTTTTTCTGTTATGACGTAATAATTCATACTTATATCGAAAACTTTCGTTGCATTCTACACATAGATATTCAGGTAAAACCTTTCGATGTACCATTTTTTTATGATTCAATAAATCTTGTTTAGTCCTAAACACTTCACTACATTCATCACAACTGTAATTATGTAAAGTCTTTTTATGAATTTTTGCATTATGCTTTAAAAAATCCCGTTTACGAGTAAAATTTTCCATACAGTAATCACACCCATATCCTATGCGAGGTTTTTCATGAGTTTTTAAGTGTCTTTTATAACCGTACGATCTACTAAATGCTTTCTTACACACATTACAAATATAGGGTTTTGCATCCTCTAAGTGAAAAGTCTCATCTTCAAAACATGATGAAGTGGCTTGTTGATGAACAGAAACATGCACTTCCTCAGATAGATCCATTATAAATATAATCAAAGTAAAACTTTAAAAATGCTATATGAACCACGAAAACAAGTTAGCAACTGATTAAATTTTCTACGAGACTGAATTTATACTCTATGTTTAATGCCAAATTAGTATTTATTGCCAAATATATTAAAAAATCTCGCCAAATCTTAGCAGATATGTTATTTTAATAGCCAAATCTTGAAAAATATCCCCAATCCCATTAAAAAATCTCGTAAAATATTTTAGTTTATCAACATGTCGAAACAAATAATTTGTTGATGTCTAATTTCAAGCATGCAGAAAAGTTAAACTTTTAAGCAGGTTAGTATTTCCCTAGACTATATGTTAAATGGTTAATGCTAAAATTGGAAAGTTCATGATTTTTTGATACAATCTCTAAAATTGGTAAGATTATATTTACTATAAAATATCAATTTATTTATGAAATAACGTTTTATAAAAATATGTAGTTTTAAAATCATATTAAAATATATAGTTTTAAAATCATATTAAAAAAAAATAATAATAATAAATAAATAAATAAATAAATAAAAAATAAATAAATAATTACTTTGATAAAATAAATATAAAACTTTCTATTTAATCATGTTTACATAAGTGCATTTATTTTAAAAATCCGATTAATAGTTTAAACTTTTATATAAAATTTTTATATGAGATAAATAATTAAAAATACAATTTTTGTACACATACTTTTATTTTTCAAATTATAAGATTTTTACATGCATCATTTTTATATAAAGTTTACAATAATTTTATAAGATTCAACTAACAATTTTCAATATATATATAGTAAAATCAGATATTACATTTGAAAAGAACCATATTTAGTCATACAAAGTTCTAATTTGAAAATTTCTGTTAATGTCCAACCTGATCCTTGTTCACTAAATTCATCAAAACCCTTTTTCATCTTGTTAAAAGCGTTTTCAAGATCATTATTCAAATAATTTATTAAAAGAGTTGTTATACTTTTAGACCTAAAATTTTGTGTAATAAAATCCTTCTCTCCATTTTCATAAATACAACTAAAAATAACTTCTACATTAATATACCATTTCAATGATCCTTGGTCATTTAATTGAAAGTTTAATTCGTTTAAAATGTCAGTTCTTAAATTATTAAAAAATGACGTTAAATCCAAATCTTTGTTTTTATTATCAAATGTGGTTATTGTAAATGTATTAAGAGCATTTTTTCTTTTAAAATGCATAATTTTCTCCTTAAGAAAATCTCGGTCAGAATTTGATATTCCCTTTAATGTTGCTTGCGATAAGGGTTTTCGATGATTTTCTCTAACATGCTCTAAAAGTTTATATTTCTGTCTAAATGTTTCTGCACATTGATCACAGGAATGCGCTGGTAAAGGTTTTCGATGATTTTTTCTAATATGCATCAGCAACTGATACTTGCGATTAAAGGATTCATCACATTGCCCACATCTATGTTCAATAGAAGTCTTTTCATGAATTTTTAAATGTCTCTTTAACTCATCTGACCTGGTAAATGCTTTCTGGCATACATTGCAAATAAAAGATTTTTCGTTGAGATGAATTTTCATGTGACGAAGCAAATCCCATTTTCGTTTAAATACCATACTGCAAGAAACACAGCTAAAAGTTTTTGGTACTTTCTTAGTATCCAAGCTTGATGACACCTCATTTGAAATAGGCATTTTTGCAGATAAATCCATCTCTCTCACTAAAAAGTAAAGTGTTATAAAAAATACAAGTTGATAAATTAAACGTGCGCACTCCTCAAAAATACAGCAGCAACTGACAAAATTTTCTTTGCGAATGCATTTATACTGCAGGTTTACCACCAAATTTGTAATTATTGGCGAAATCACGCCAAATATAAGCTAAATTCATACACCAGGAAAAGCAGCCAAATTCTTTAGAATCCCTATTAATCACACCAAATATATATCATTTTAATACCCAAACTTTTTAATGTAATCTAGTTTATCAACATGTTAAAACAAATAATTTGTGCATCACAGATTTTAAAGCTTGTAGACTATTCGTTTGAAGTTTTTCATGGTTTTTTCCGAAACTTGCATACTTAAATCACTTAATTTTACAATTATTAAAAATCCATGCTTCTGGTTGGTTCATAGTACTCCTAAATTATTTGAATATGATCAACACTTAATTCCACAAATCACTTAATTTTATAATCATTAAAAATCCATGTGGTTGAAAAAACACCAAAATTATTTGTACACAATCAACACTTAATTCCACAAAGTGCTTAATTTTATAATACTATTCATTAAAAATCCCTGGTTTTGATTGGTTCATGGAACCTCAAAAATATCTGTATATAAGAAACACTTAATTTTATAATACTATTCATTAAAATTCCGTGCTTCTGATTGGACGAAAAAAATCACGTGACCCCAAAAAGCCACCATGTTCAATACTAGTGCATCTATTTCTATCTTAAATAGAGTGTATTCCTGTGGTTAAATTTTTTGAAAACTACTATCCCCTGAGAATATTTTGTTTCGCATCACAAAAAGTGCTATATACGCGCATAAAATATAACTATTAAACCTTAATGTATTTCAACATTTTTGCATCATTTATAAGTATCGTTCCTCTAATAAGCTACATAACATCGCAAAAGTACTATATATGCACATAAAATATAACTGTGCAACTATTAAACCTTAATGTACTTCGACATTTTTGCATCATTTATAAGTATTGTTTATCATAAAATATAACTATTAAACCATAATGTGCATCAACATTTTTGCATCATTTATAACTATTGGACATCTAATAAGCTACATTGCATCACAAAAGTACTAAATACGCACATAAAATATAACTAAGTAAGTAAGAAATCTTAATGTATTTCAACATTTTTACATCATTTATAACTATCGTTCACCTAATAAGCTACATTACATCACAAAAAGTACTATATATGTACATAAAATATAACTAAGTAAGTAATAAATCTTAATGTATTTCAACATTTATAACTATTAAACCATAATGTGTATCAAGATTTTTGCATCATTTATAACTATTGGATATCTAATAAGCTACATTACATCACAAAAGTACTAAATATGCGCATAAAATATAACTAAGTAAGTAATAAACCTTAATGTATTTCAACATTTTTGCAATATTTATAACTATCGTTCACCTAATAAGCTACATTACATCACAAAAACCACTAAATATGCACATAAAATATAACTATGCAGCTATGAAACCTTAATGTACTTCAACATTTTTGCAATATTTATAAGTATTGTTTATCTAATAAGCTACATAACATCGCAAAAGTACTATATATGCACATAAAATATATCTAAGCAAGTATTAAACCTTAATGTACTTCAACATTTTTGCATCATTTATAACTATCGTTCACCTAATAAGCTACATTACATCACAAAAAGTACTAAATATGCACATAAAATATAACTATGCAGCTATGAAACCTTAATGTATTTCAACATTTTTGCAATATTTATAAGTATTGTTTATCTAATAAGCTACATAACATCGCAAAAGTACTATATATGCACATAAAATATATCTAAGCAAGTATTAATCCTTAATGTACTTCAACATTTTTGCATCATTTATAACTATTGGACATCTAATAAGTCGCATATCATCACAAAAAGCACTAAATATGCATATAAAATATAACTATGCAGCTATGAAACCTTAATGTACTTCAACATTTTTGCAATATTTACAAGTATTACTTATTTAATAAGTTACATCCTAATTTCACTCAATATAATTAAATTTGTAATATTAAATCTTAATCAATTTCGCAATGTACATATGCTTAACTTTTAAATTTCCGTTTTAATCTATTAAGATTAAAAAAATAAATAATTAAATTTTTCTATGTGTGTGCGTGCATAAACTTAAATTACATTTATAATGCGAAATATTTTTTTTCCAATCACATTTTAAAATATTACATAACTAAAATACTTAAGGATGCATAAATAAACAAAATATGCAAATATATGAATATAAGATTAATAAGTGCATGGCTTGATTTTAGCTTATGATAAGTTAAATAAAATCTACTATAACTCTGTTGCGTGGTAAAATGTTATTGGTTGATAGAAGTTAATTTATAAAATAAAGTTCTTAAATTAATATTATTAAATAAATATATCCTACATATCAATGAAAAATACTTCTAGATAGCTCATTATTTTCAAGAAGCATATTTTTTAATGAATTAAATAAATGGTAACTCTGTAGTATGGTATTTTCATTTTAAAGTGAATAATTCAAAAAGTTTTTTTAACTAGTTTAGTAGAAGTATATCCTATATAAGATAATCAAACAAAATGAGTTTATCGTAGTATGACGTAGTATCAACATGGTCGATAAGAAATAACCTTATCACTCATTTGTTTCTTTGGAAGTGTAGAAAAGAAGCATATTTTTTAATGAATTAAATAAATGGTAACTCTGTAGTATAGTATTTTCACTTTAAGGTGAATAATTTAAAAAAGTTTTTTTAACTAGTTTAGTAGAACTATATAAGATAATCAAACAAAATGAGTTTATTGTAGTATGACGTAGTATCAACATGGTCGATAAGAAATAAACTTATCACTCATTTGTTTCTTTGGAAGTGTAGAAAAGAAGCATATTTTTTAATGAATTAAATAAATGGTAACTCTGTAGTATAGTATTTTCACTTTAAGGTGAATAATTTAAAAAAGTTTTTTTAACTAGTTTAGTAGAACTATATAAGATAATCAAACAAAATGAGTTTATTGTAGTATGACGTATTAAGTGCTTGCGAAAAATGCTAAGTCCTCGAAATACATTGCCTCTCATTAAATTCTTTATTAAAAAAATAAAAATAAATAAATAAATTCTATCTATGCGAATTCACTATTAAAGTTTCATCCTAAATCACATAATTTTAAACGAAAACTACTTATCTAACAATTATCTACATAAAAATATATTCTTACATAATTTCTAATACAACTCATTTAAAAGATTCCTTATCTATTTAAAAGTTTATGACCAAGATCTCATGAATACATGTTTAAGCATTTCCTGAATTGGAAAGATAAACAATCGTTAACACACAATTCTTAATCACTATTTCTACATATGTCCGAAAATACGCACTTATCACATTATTTAAATTGTCCTTCGCAAAATTTCTAAGACAACTCATTTACAAGATTCTCTATTTATTTGAAATATATTAGGATAGAAGATAATATAACTATTTTATTATAAAATGGAAGTTCAAACTAAAAATTACAAGTGTAAAAGATAATATCAACATCCCGTAATTTAAGAAAGTACACTGATAAAGTTCTTTAAATACACTATTTGAAGGATAAACCGTAGATTACACAATTATAAATCACTCTATTACTGCATATGACAGAAAAAATAAATTCTCTCAAATCAACTAACAGATGACACTGATAATTAAAACCATAATTAAAATTATTTTTTTTAAAAATTTTTCTAAGTTTAAAATTAATTTTAAAATCCTAATTAAAATCCTCTTAAAATAACTTCCTTATCTTTCTGACTCTTAAAATCATAATTTTTTTTTTCTAAGTTTAAAATTAATTTTAAAATCATAATTAAATTCTTTATCATATCAACTTCCTCATCAAGGTTCTCTTATCTACGGTCTTTCTTTTTTGAAAATTTTTAAGTATAATAAAAATGTTTAAACAAATTTAAAAAAAGATCTCGCGAACATAATAAATTCTCTTTCTAAAAATTTTTTCTAAGTTTAAAATTAATTTTAAAATTCTAATTAAAGTTCTCTTAAAATAATATTCCTTATCATTCAAGATAACATCCTAATTCTAACCTTCCTTATCTTTCATGTCGGCATGCGTCACCGGAACGATACTGATAAGAGACGGTGCGACAGCAGCACAGCTCGCCCGTGCCGTGCCGCTGGTGCCGCTGTTGGTGTATCCCTGTTTTATATCTACTAATAAGATACAGTTATATATTAGGTAAAAAATCTCATATTCATTATCAAATTATTTTCAGTGTGCATGTGTACAAAAAATGCTAGAAAATAAAAATTGTTAGATTTAAACTGCTTTATAGTAGTTTGAAATCTAGCAATTTTATTGTATTTTAATGTCTTTAAAGGTCCTGTGCCCCTTAAAATAACAATTATTATTAAACAACAACAGTATTCTTAAATTAATTCTATTTAAAAAAAAAATATTTGGAAAGGGAAATATTGCACTTAAGAAATTTGAATTATTACATATTTTTAGCAGAAATTTTCATTCCTCACTCTAAAAGATTTGAGAAGAAAAGTATAAATTTAATTGGTACTTATACAACATAGTAATCAATTAGTGATAAGTCATAAACATTTCGTGATTTCAATACGAAACTTTTAAATACGCAATTAATAATTAAAATGATTTTGCTTTCAAAGCTATCTTTTTAACGAACATAATAGTTTAACATCCTTTAATTGGCCATTTTCACATTGCATAAAATATGTAATCGTTTTTAAATTGATATGTTAAAGAGGTATTAGCAACCTTTGCAACATGAGCTTTTATTTATGTCATTAATTTCGTACTTCAATTAATAGTAATTTCAAAAAGAGACTAATGGGAATATTAAAATCACTAATGATCTCATCTGCTGGATAAAATTGATTGCTAAAAATTTCAATTTCATACATTACTCATTAAAGAGTCATTAATCATTGTACGTATATGAAATGAGCGTGTTTGTCAAATTATACTTAAAAAGAAAACAATTTGCAATCGTTAAAGAAGTGTTTTAATGTCAAATAATTGGTGTGTATCAGTATATGATGGAATTACTTTCATTAATTTTTTGAGTGGATACGGGAGAATCTTTCTTGGGGTAATTTAAACGCAATAATATAAAGTAAGAATTTAAATATAATAAACTTTGATCATTTCTTATAAAAGTAATATAATCTGGTGTGTCACTCACATTACTTTCTCTTACCCTGAAAGTTAATACTATACATACAGGTTGCAGATTAAAAGGTAAGATAACCAGTACTGTTATATAAACCTGTGTTAAACAATTTATATTAGGCTTCTGAAGAGTTTTATATGATTATTAGTTCTATGGGATGGGAGGAGGGTACCACCCCTTCAACCTCCCGTTTCATGAATGCACCTACATTTATAAAGAATTTAATTCAGTTATTAAAAAATAATTCTGTTTTTAAAAATTAATTTATTAAAATTATTATTTAAAAAAAATTTCTTTTATGATAATGCAGATGATTTCCTTATTAGAGAAGTAGTATAACACCAAATATCCAAAAAAGTCCATTTTATGCTCAATATAAAAAAAAAAAATCTATAATTTTGCTTTAAATTATCGCAGATAGATGGTTCAACCATTCGTTTTAAAGATATTGGCGAGCTCTTTTGAAAGATACCCATCATGAAAATTTACTCCCCTCGAAGGGGGACTTCCCCCCCATAGGAGCGGGGGAGGCGAGGCTCTTACATACACATTTTTTTTCAGTTAACTATCTCTATCATAATATGTACATATATATATATATATATATATATATATATTCGTTTCATTTGGTTTAGTGCAGTCTATAGACGTTAAACTCTACTTACCTGCAATTTTCCATAGACGTAATGTATTAGAATTCTCTTGATTGTCCCTGTACACGAACCATTTGCTTGATCTTAACGGAAAGCTTACTGTAGCATTCCTATATGATACACATTTAGAATATTAAGTTTGAACTTTCTGCCACAATTTATTTTTGAGATATGCTGATAACAGACAGACACACACAGAGACACACAGACACACACACAGACATACACATAGACGATCTGCTAAAAACATGATTTTCGTATTCAGAGGACCTCAAAACGTGTAAATATAACAAAATCTCGCTTTTGAAAATTTGACCCAAAAATAATACTTTCTCTACCTTATGGGTAAGAGAAAGTAATTATAAAAATATTTCGTTATAAAAAAGTAATTGTTTCACTGAAAATGCATGCTACGCAGATGTCACCTACATACATATTTTAATGAAGAGTTATGTTTAAATATCTCGACCCTAAAATAATGTTTTAAGTTTCAGTGACTACACTTTGTAACATTTTTTTTTTAATTAATATATTTTTAATATAACATAATTCATTTAATTCATGTTTATAAAATAATGACGTACCCTTTGTAAAAAAAAATGTCGCAGAATGAAAAAAAAAAAAAAACTAACTTTTTTTTTTACTGAATTAAAAATGTCACTTAAATGAAAAGTAATTATAATTAAAAGCAATATTTTAAAATTCATTTACCCCTCCCCCCCCCAAAAAAAAAAAAAAAAAAAAAATAAAAATAAAATAAATAATAATAATAATAATAATAAATTAAATTAAATTAAATTAAATTAAAATTAAAGTGACGTGCACTTATAAAAATTTGAATGATTACAAGCCTTTAGTAGAAATTTTCCTTTATTATCTTTAAAATAATTGAAAAACAAAATATTATTTTAATTGACTCTTATATAACATAGATCTGCGGTTTTCTGTATAAAACGCTTGAATATGCGATTAATAATTAAAATGGTTTTGCTTTCAAAGCTGTATTTTTAATGAACAGAATAGTAGTTTACCTTTTTTAACTGTCCCTTTTTACATTGCATGAAATATGTAATCGTTTCTAAATTGGTACCCTGAACAGGTATTATCAGTCCTTTCAACATTTCAACATGGGCATTTATTTATATCATTATCTTCGTAGTTAAATTAATAGCAATTTTCAAAAGAGACCAATGGGAATACTAAATTCACTAACGACCTCATCTGCTGGGAAAAATTTAATTTGATTATTAAAAATTTCAGTTTAATACATTACTCATTAAAGATTCATTAATAAATGTGCATATTTGAAATGAACTTGTTTGTTAATTTATACTTAAAAGGGAAACAATTGGCAATTATTAAATACGACATTTTTTAATAAATACTTACTGGGTTGCAGAATAGTTGGACATTATTTTATTAATTTTTATAGCTGGAAAAGAAAAATAAATAAATAAAAAAAAAAAATAAACCTTCCTTGAGATAATTTAAATGTGAAAAATTTAAAATTAAAAATAGTAATAAAATGTGCTTTGACGCATCTAACACTATGAAAAATATTTTTTTTTATATTAATTTAATAAATGACATGTAAAATACACATATTACAGACTAAAAAATAAATATATAAGGCAATTATTGGAAATTATTCATAATTTTATTTTAATTTAATTATTCATAATTTTACACACAATTCTTAATCACTATTTCTACATATGTCCGAAAATACGCACTTATCACATTATTTAAATTGTCCTTCGCAAAATTTCTAAGACAACTCATTTACAAGATTCTCTATTTATTTGAAATATATTAGGATAGAAGATAATATAACTATTTTATTATAAAATGGAAGTTCAAACTAAAAATTACAAGTGTAAAAGATAATATCAACATCCCGTAATTTAAGAAAGTACACTGATAAAGTTCTTTAAATACACTATTTGAAGGATAAACCGTAGATTACACAATTATAAATCACTCTATTACTGCATATGACAGAAAAAATAAATTCTCTCAAATCAACTAACAGATGACACTGATAATTAAAACCATAATTAAAATTATTTTTTTTTTAAATTTTTTCTAAGTTTAAAATTAATTTTAAAATCCTAATTAAAATCCTCTTAAAATAACTTCCTTATCTTTCTGACTCTTAAAATCATAATTTTTTTTTTCTAAGTTTAAAATTAATTTTAAAATCATAATTAAATTCTTTATCATATCAACTTCCTCATCAAGGTTCTCTTATCTACGGTCTTTCTTTTTTGAAAATTTTTAAGTATAATAAAAATGTTTAAACAAATTTAAAAAAAGATCTCGCGAACATAATAAATTCTCTTTCTAAAAATTTTTTCTAAGTTTAAAATTAATTTTAAAATTCTAATTAAAGTTCTCTTAAAATAATATTCCTTATCATTCAAGATAACATCCTAATTCTAACCTTCCTTATCTTTCATGTCGGCATGCGTCACCGGAACGATACTGATAAGAGACGGTGCGGCAGCAGCACAGCTCGCCCGTGCCGTGCCGCTGGTGCCGCTGTTGGTGTATCCCTGTTTTATATCTACTCTTATTTCTTTATTGCCATTAAAAAGTTAATTATTAAATAATTTTTATAATGAATCTTCTTACTATTGTACGTTTGGCCTGTTATAACCTTACACACATGTTATTTCTGAAATAATGGGCGGAATTATATAAAATTTTGTACACTGCGATGAAAGTAAATATGATTAAAGTGATAAAAACTTCTGTATTTCCATTTCCGAATTAATTAATTATAATTAATTATGTTAATTAAAATGGGCAAAATTTCAAATTTCCCAAAAAGCACTCGTTTTATTAAATTCCTGATATTATTTTGATTTGGTAGTTCGTCATTGTAAACGTCAGTTATATTTCTTCAAAACTTTGTATATAAATACATTTTGAAATTGGTATGCTGCGTGTCAAATAATAAAATGACAAAAAATATAATGATAAAAATTTTAATTATAAAAATTCATTAATATTTAATTATAGCAATTTTTCGTATAGCCTTGATGTGTTTTAATTATTTCATGTGATCTTGTAAACGAATTATGAATACTTTTTACACAGTGTTCTATAAGAAACATGCTCTTACCCACATAACAAATTGGTTTATTATTATTATTATTATTTATTTACTTTTTTTTTGTGCTGTCTAAAGAGTTTAAACTGTACATTCCAGAAATTTTGCTCTTAGACATACTGTATTTGAATTATTTTCCATGTTACTGGGCACGAAATCTATCTTTATACGTAGAAGTAACACTTCCCTCCTCAAAGGGGAGGGGATTACCCCGAGGCGGGTAAATTTTCATTACGTGTTTCCATTAAAAGAACTTGTCAGTATCTTCAAAACGAATGATTGTACTATTGAGCGGGGAAAATTTAAAATAAAATTATTGATTTTTTTTTTTCTTTTTAGTAAAATTAAAAAACGCACTTTTTTAAGATGCCATATCAAGAATAAAGTTGACTTTCTTTGGATATTTGGTGTTATACTTCTCTTGAATGAAAATCGTCTGCATTAAACATGGAAGTTAATTTTAATAAATTACTTGTAATGAGTGAATTTGTATAGTAAAATATAGAAGAAAGTCCTGTGGTGATCACAACATACTTGTTTTTTTCATTGCAACAGTACTTTATTTTTCTTATTTTGTAAGAATGTGCAAGTCTCTGTTCAATCATTTGTTTTATTTTATCATTAACAACTTTCCTTTCATCTAAATTGACAATGTTGCTTTAGCCGGATTATCTGCTTTCTCACGTGCATGGGTACTTTCAACGTAGCAACACCAACAGAAAAGCTTTAATTAGAAACAATTATTCTTTTCATGTTAAGACTTCTACAAAAAATGATTTTCTGCGTGATTTTCAAGTAAATTACAAATTTATCTCTCTTTTTTTTTTTTTTTTTTTTTTTTTTTTTACTTTCTTCTATATGTAATATAGAGAAAGTGTTGGATTCGTGAAAATTTTTGACCTCCGTTTTTTGATGGATTTACACGTTTTAGGATGTCCAGAACACGAATTAATAGTTTTTAGAAAATGTCTGTCTGTATCACTTTTTTGTGGACGCTCACGAACCAATGAATGAAATTTAACCAAACTTGGAATTTAGTTGCACCCTGACATAAACTGGTGCTGATTAGATTTGGGAATCAATTGCTCAACAGGTGGCGCTGTGATCGCATTTAATGCAAACTTTTAACATGGCAGTATAGGACAAAATTTCGTATAAATGGGTATAATTAGAGCTATTTTTAACTTGTGATTGTAAAATTAATATGAGTTATTGACAATAGTAATAGTTAACTAGGAAAAAATTCCTGTGCATGTGGGGGTATCGCTTCCCCCTGGGGGGAGTAAATTTTGAAGATGGGTATCTTTCGAAAGATCTCGTCAATACCTTTAAAATGAATGTTTGAACTATAAATCTGTAATAATTTAAAACAAAGTTATCGATTTTTTATACTTTTAACAACAACAAAAACAAAAAAAATCGTATTTTTTTTAAATATTGTTGCTGATTGAATATATATTACTTTTAACAAAAATAAATAAATTAAAAAAAAAAAAAAACCTTAGAAAAAAAAATCATTTTTTTTTTTTTTTTTTTTTTTTTTTTTTAGTATTGTTACTGATTGAATATGTATAGGAAAATATAGAAGAAAGTCTTGTGGTGGCCACAACATACTAGTTTTTTTTTTTCGAATTGTGATCTTTTTTTTTTGGACATCAGTGTAACTATAACTTTCTCTTAGAAAAAAAAAATACTGAAGACATGGATAAAACTATCAGAGTTAAAAAAAAAAAGAAGTTACAAATGGTACCATTTTTAATTTAAAAGCTTTAAGAAATCATGCATATATATATACATATATACATATATATATATATATACACATATATCTTATATTCTTCATAAAATATATACGTACTATATAGCAATAGAATTAATAGTATATATATATATTAGTAGTTTGGTACTAGTCTATATATATATAGGAAATAGTTTGTTTGAAGAACGCATCCGGGTGGACCACTCCTATTTTTGATTGGTCTAGATTTAACTACTTTGGTGATGAAAGTCGGCCATTTCTTTAGTAAAACTGATGCATTTTTTAAAAAAGATACTGCATAGATGTTATACTTTTTTAAAAGAGCTCTAAAAACTGTTCTTTTTTTTGTGGGGGCACTATGTACATCAAGTTATTAGATTTAAAGTTATTACGTTGCAAAGTTTCACAACGCTATATCATTCGATTGCTTTTATCTAAAATAAGAGTCTAATAATAAACAAAAAAAAAAAAAAAAAAAAAAAAAAGTCTAATATTAAAGAATAATGAATACATCTTTAAAAATTATCAGCTTTGAAGTTCTAAGAGCTGCAATTTTTGAATTACAGCGTACATTTCCCATATATAATCCATTAAATTTGTAAACAATTGTCGATTTATTCTTGAGAATCATTCACATAAGACTCTAAAGAATTGTTGCAAAAGGAGTGCAAAACGGAAGAAATATTCTTTAGATTTAATTTGTAAAATGTTATTTTGATTTTTTGACTTTAAAAGAAATTTTTAATTATGTTATAAAGCCTAAAATGTGATAAAAAAAATAAATAGTGATTCAATTCTTTTGAAAATTCATTTAAATTTAGTGACCAGCGAAGTGAGCGTAGCCTCCTAGTAATAAATATTCGAATTATACCTAATAATAATAATAATAATAATAATAATAATAATAATGAAAACTAGATTTAAGTTTTATATTCAATGTGTCTCAAAAAGGAAACCGACTTTAATTCCTAATTAAAGTACTAACCGTAGTTTTACGTTTAACTGTATGCCATAAATTACCTTGGTACATTTAAAAGAAGTAAAGCAAAAAAAAAAAATAGAACGAAACATCATGCAGTACGCATTCGTTATTAACACTTTCCAACTGTGTGTACCTGTTGTATGACTTTCACTGTTCTTTGCCTACTTTATCACACAACGGACAGACAGAAGGACGGAAAGGAATACGAATAGACTAGTTGTATTCATAATCTCACTTAAACTTTGTTGGAAAGTGTTAAAGTTGCTTATCGCAAAAGAAAATGTAGCCCTGAGATTCCAACTGAAGCCCTTTATGTATCTGAAAATTAGCACAGTAACAACAATTGTTCTTTTCTTTACGATTTTCGCACTAGAAAGTTATTTAAATGTGATTTTTAAAAATGTCTGGCCAAAACGGAATGCACTGGAATACTTTTGGGTGTCCCTGTACACAAACCATTTGCACAGGACATATTACAGCCATTTTAAATTGGAAACGTGACATAGTAAACAACATACATAAATTAAATATATATATATTAAATATATGTACACACACACACACACACACACATATATATATATATATATATATATATCTGAAATATATCTGGACGATGGGGACGGGTTGACGGACACATAGAAAGATGGACAGACGAATAAATAGATACACACATTAAAATCATATTCACACTTAAAATCATTTAGAAAGTGATAAAAATGTTTAATATAAATGAAAATGCTATTTTTTCAAATCCCCAATAATAACCCTTTGTAACTGAATGTTTTTGTGTAGCCCTGTAACTCTAATACTAATCATACTCATAATCAATCATAATCATAATAGCTTTCCATACATTATTCTATGGAATGCATTGTGCGTATGAATAACCTTATTTAATTTCAAAAAGATTTGTGCAAAGAAGAGCTATAAAAATTTAGTTTATAAAAACCTCTCTCATAAAATGCAATGTTTTGGAATGCTTTCGGGTGTCCCTGTATACAAGCCATTGATGTAATTGCTTCTTTTTCAATGGCGAACATCCGATAGTGAACTTGACTAAAATCTTTCAATTTCATTAAGGTTTGCTTAAAGTAAAGGTATTAAAATATGGTTTATAGAAATAAGTCTCATAGAACACAGTGCTTTGGAATACTTTCGAATCCCTGTACAAAAACCTGTGGAAGTATTCTCTTCTTTTTCAATAGGGCACATACGATAGTGAACATGAATAACATATGCCAAATTCAATAATTTCCATGAATGTTTACTGGAGTGCGGACAGGCAGGCAGACATATTGCCAGTCAGGCGAACAGAGAGACACACAAACTGAAGTCAATAACACTTTTTAACCTTGTTGGAAAGAGTTAAAAATAAAAATAAACTTGCACGATTTTCAATAAGAAATTTAAACCAACCATTGTTTTGTCACTTCAAAAAAAAAAAAGACTGTGAAAGTTAGGAGCGATAATAAAGTAAATTTTTTTAGAGATTCAAAGAAATTCATTTTTTTTTTCTTTATGCTTACATTTTTCTTAACAATTAAACGATATTATTTATGTTTGCATTGCATGGTGTATCCCATCTAAAACACTTATTATAAAAAAATACTAAAAATTTAATTAAATTAAGTAAAATTACTTACTAATAATTAATTGTTTATATTTTTCAATATAACTATATAATAATCTAAACCTAACAGATTTGTTTCTCTCAAAACTAAACAACCATCAATTAAAAATTTAAAGACAAGAATAAATAAAATATTACGCATAAAATTGTATTGCAGTGAAAGTAGATGCTGTAGAATAAATTTCAATTATATAAAATATTTATGTAATTCGTAGAAAATGATTAAATTTTCTAAAAAATATTTTATCTCACACATTATTTACTCCTGATCATTAATTAAATCGGAATGGTAAGTTTTAATATTAAACACATTAGAGTTTTTTTCTTTTCTTTTTTTTTTTTTTTTTTATAAACATGCTTTTAATTTCAGTTCAATAATAATAAAATTAATTGCTTAGAAATATTATTCAGAAATTATTTCAAGAATATTAAGCTCATTTTCACCACCATTAGCAAAGGTTAACCAAGCAGATTACATTATGGAGATAAATAAATTAATGAACCCTAATGGATTTAAATTATATTAAATTAAATTTTATTTTCTGATTTTCTGTTTTTGTTCGGAGTTTCAGATCATTAATGCATCTAAAAGATTTCAAATTTTTTTATTTAATAAGCGTAAACTATTACAAATTGGATTGCAATGATAAGTATTTCATTTTTTACCGGTGGTTGCGCTGTGGAAAATAACATTTACAAAAAGTTAGGATACTTATATAATCTGAAGATGTTAAATTTATTATATTTGTGTTTTAAAAAGATTAAGTTGATAAGTTTGTGTTTATTTAAGATGCACACATTCTTAAATTTATCTAATTAATGGAAAAACAATGTAATAAAACTATGTTTTTCATTTTAAATATTTATCAGATTTTTTTTTTAAATAAAAGTAAATAAATGTAAGAGTTTCATACATGGAAACATTAACTTTTGTGTGTTTGCTTACATTTTTTTAATCCTTTTAAAAATATAAAAGCTGTAAGAATACCTTGTATTTTAGCAACTAAAAGCAGTTTAACGTCATAAGGCTGATTTTATGTATTATACAGCATATTATCTTAAAGTCAATGTGAAAGATTTTTGATACGGGATATCTTATTTAAATAAAAAAATAAAATGAAACTGTTAGAAAAAATAATAGAACATGAAAAATAATAACGTGATTCTAAAAATTAAATATATAAGATAGTTTTTTTGTCACAGAGATTCAGGTCAACTGTATGTCATTCTTAACCAAAAAAGTAAATGTTATAGTTACAAATTGAACCAAAACTTGAACGATTTAATATCGATGGGCAGGGTATCTTTAATAAAAATAAAACTTTTGCAGGTAATTTAAGATTAAAATCTTCTTCCAATACCATAAAATTAATGAAAGTACTACCGATTTTGAAAGGATATGGCCTTTGTTCTTCAGGTGCAAAACACGTGCTACTGCCTTGGAGGAATAAAAAAAGATTGAAATCAAGGCAAAATCCAAAGGGGAAGAGAAACAGAACCAAGCAACAGGAATCAGCGTACAAAACCAATCAGAGAGGATTACAACCAAAAAACAGGAAAAAAGCAGAAACAAACACAATAAATGTAGGGAAGTTATTTTTAGATAATAGAAAAATACATACAGGGTGACAATTATTGAACTATGTGAAATAAAACATAAATTACTTACGAATTACGGCGTGCACACGCTTTATTTTACATGTAAACGTCACTACAGATATTGGAATTCAGGTTATGACACGTTCGATATGCCTGCCATCATTGGAGATGATATGGCGCAGACGAATAGTGAAATTCTGCATGACCCAATGAAGTGTTGGAACATCGATGCTGTCGGTGCCCACCTGAATGGCTGTTTTTA
Source organism: Salticus scenicus (assembly GCA_963930645.1). Taxonomy (NCBI): domain Eukaryota; kingdom Metazoa; phylum Arthropoda; class Arachnida; order Araneae; family Salticidae; genus Salticus; species Salticus scenicus. Next base: position 180,583,445 of record OZ005650.1, read on the forward strand.
GCTCAGTAATGGTTTTGAAGTTAATCCTGTACACTTTGACTTTAATATAGCCCCACAAATAAGGCGTCGCAGGGGTTCAGAACCGGAGAATATGGCGGCCAATCGAGGCCCATGTCATTGGCTTCTGGGTATCAAGGAGCCAGAAGGAGATCCCCAAAGTGCTCCTCCAGAACAATTAAATACTCTATTGTTTCAGTGGGGTCAAGCTGCATGAACCACACCTTGTCGAAATCACGGGCACTTTATAATAATGGGGGGTGAAATAATTTTCCAAAACATTCACGCACCGTTCAATATTCACGGTACCGTCAACGAATATCGCACTGATTATTCCGTGACTGAACATTGCACAACACACAGTCACCCGTTGAGAGTGGAGATACTTCTCATTCACTGTTATTGCTCGCATAGTAGGCCTTCACGAGCACTATACACTCAGGCATGCTGTTCGTCCACCATCTTCACTTGAAAATGGCCGACAAAAACAAGGTGCGTGCGCAAGCGCATACTAATTCCCATCAAGCCCTGCGGCCAACAGTGCAGTTTTAACATCCTAACGCAAACCGTTCGGAAACTGTGACAATTCTATTTCACATAGTTCAATAATTGTCACCTTGAAAATAAAGCCACCTTATTTCAAGTTTTCAGATATATCGCCCTAACGATTATAAAACTAAAGAGTTTTAGTTCCCATCTTCTTTTGGCTAAGTGTGCAAAAAATCAGCTTTTTTTCAAAATTTTACTTTTTAGCGATGGCCGATTTTATAACTAGATGGCAAATTTAGTCGATTAATTTTAATCCAGTGGCTTTCATATGACTAACATTAACTTTTAATGTACAAATAAGCACGAAATCCACCTAAGATTAAAAATAAAAAGCTAAAATTATAAATTCTTGTCAAGAAACTTTAGAGGGAATTTATAGATTTTTCTTTTCCAAAATCTACACTTTTCCAAGCAGAAATGACAATGACAGATCCGTTCTGCTTGCTAAAAAATGCCTTTAAATTCAAGTTAATATGGTTTAAATTTAGAAACCTTAAAAAATAAATAGCGTTTTTTATTAAAACAATTCAATAATTAGATTTTTTGCTTAAATTAAGACATTCTGGGAGAATTCTATTGAAAACCACAAGGTTGAAGGGTTAATTTTTTATAGCATGGTGTGTGGAACTTTTAGGGTGGTTTCATTGTATCCTTAAATTTGCCGAAAAAAAAAAACACAAATATAGTAAATGAAGTGTATAATATTAACTGACTCTGTTCTTTATTTTAAAACAAAATGTAATAAAATATTATAAAATAATTCCGGTAGAATAAATGACAAAAAATGAATGAATAGGATTGGGATGATAAATGCATAATAAAAGAGTAAAAATTTACTGAAGTAATTTATCTTAGATTGCTGGAACCAAATATTTTACAGAATAATTCAAAACCTTTACAGAATAATTCAATATAAATAATAATTAAACCTATTTTTTACAGAATAATTCAATTTCTTTTTAACAGTTGAAATATTTCAACTGTTTCTCACAGAAATACGATTATAGATTAGAAAAATAAAATATCATTGGACTTTTGCATAAAAAAGTAAGAAAAAAAAATTTAAGAACTAGACAATGCAGAATTTCAAAGCATATTCTGGATAATAAATAAATAAAAAAATATTTAATTGTAATTTATTACCCGCACACAATAATTAAATAAATCTATTTTTGTATATATTTTAAAAAGAAGATATTGTTATACTGCAGAATATTAGTAGTTGATATTCTGTGATTTTATGCATAAGTAAATTATTGTTAGCTACATTCGACAGTAAAATTACTCGAGCGATTTTAATAATTCCTGTATAAAAAAAGCACACTTAATACTGCTTTGTTAAATAAATCTTTGTCGAGTCATGTTATTGCCAGTCTAAGAACATGATTCGATAATTATTTATTTATCAAAACAGTATTAAATATACGTTTTTTTATATAGGAAATTTATAAGAATTGTTTTAATAAAACGCAAAATGGAGGATTATATAACTAAACTGATAAGTTTTGAATTATCACAATTTTGAAATATATCTCATTCGTGAATATATTCACCGTACAAGGGACTGCTTGAATACATACATATATAATTAAAGAAAAATTTTAGATTCAATGAAGTACATGAAATAAATTAAAATGTCCTTTCTACATGGCACAAATGAATTCAAAATATATGTTTTCCATTCAAAACACGGAGCACTTTTTATGATCAGTATAAATCATTAGGTAACATAGAAAATGTTATGTCGTAAAAAAGATTGAAACAATTTCAAGAGGTATTGCATTGTTTCAAATAATATTTGAATACCGTTAGGTAGCATCTGTAAATTAATTTGATTTACGTTAATAGAGTTCTTCGTGAGCAAGCTTTCATTCAATAAATCACTTTTAAATGTTACTTATCGAATTCTAGAATAATTATTGCTAGGTCTTTTCTTAAAACTGAATTTTTCCGTGGAAAATAAGTTATAGAAATTTACTGTTATAAATATTTCTTTTCAGAATACACCCCACAAGTGAAAAATTTTAACATTACAAAAGAAAAAAAAAAAACATAAACTATAAATATATATAGATTTAAATATTAAAAACCATTTCTGTATACATTCAATTCTACATGCCACACTTAATGACTTGAGTTTTCAACAAATTTGATGATTCTTAGTAATTCGCATAAATTATTATATTCTTATTAATACGTTAATGATTTTTGCATGTTTGACATAAATTGTAAAATGTTTTGCACAATATGTACATTCATATTTAAATAACTTTACATTATAATACACTTTATTCATTTTAACAAAAAATGTAGATTGTCCCTTAACTCCTTTTTTCATGTTAAAATAAAAAAAAAAAAAAAAAAAAAAAAAGTTACTTTTCATTAAAATGAAAAAATAAATAAATAAATAAATAAAATAAAAATAAATAGTTGAAATAATTTGTCTAATTAATTATGCAGTATATTCCATAAAATAATTACAAAAAAATATTAGCAAAAAGACAATCTTCAACTGTTTCATCTCAATTCTCTTTAACCTTTGTTTGTTACTGTTAGTAATGACGTGTTTCGCATAACGTATACTTTAGTTTAATTCTTCTTCATAATACTAAACGAGATATAATACTGATTGTAGTTAATTTTATGTAACTAAAATTTGTTATGTTTCCAATTGCCTAAGGATAATAATTTGGTGCATGAATATGATCACTATTTATGAAAAAATATCTTACACACATATATATAAATAAATAGTCATCAAAATTTATATCATCAAAAACAGTGGTGACAGTCATGCGCTAAATTCATTGAGCTTTATACATAATTTAAATACACATTTTTGCCCATTAACTGCGAAACTATTTTAATGTAGTTTTTATTTTAATTATTGAAATTATAAGTTTGGATAAAGACTATTAATGAATTAAATAAATTCCAAACAAGTATATTAATTGATGAGTTATAATGAGTACACCCACTCAAAAAATAAAATAAATAAATAAATAAGTAAAATATATAAATAAATGAATAAAAAGGAGAGTGTAAAGTTATGGTTAAAGAGCGAAATAAAATTTCACCCAAAGGAAAAACTTTTAAAGGAAATTACCATTAAAGAATCGTTATGTGCAAAAAATTATATTTCTAGACGAATATCCTAAAACGGCAAGTAATTTGTGTTAGAGTAGATTTCTACAGGCTTATTTATTATGAATTAAAACTTTTGAAATTAATATATATATATATATACACATATACGTATATATACATACACTATACGAATTAGACTATTTATGTGATATTTTAATTATATTAATTTCTTCTTCCTTTATATTTAATTCTAAATATAATTTCATTAAGAAATAAATAATATATATATATATATATATATATATATATATATATATATATATATATATATAATATATATATATATATATATATATATATATATATATATATATATATATATATATATACATATATATATATATATATATACATATATATATATATATATATATATATATATATATATATATATATATATATATATATATTTATTATTTTATATAGTGTATATAATCAATAGATCAATGTCATTCTTAATGTATTATATATATATATATATTATTTATTTCTTAATGAAATTATATTTAGAATTAAATATAAAGGAAGAAGAAATTAATATAATTAAAATATCACATAAATAGTCTAATTCGTATTTAGTAAAGCAATCCATATTATTTCAAAGTAATAAAAAAAAAAAAAAAAAAAAAAAAAAGTGGGGGGGGGGAAGAAATTACAAACTATCCACTATAAAGTTTATACAGTACTTTTAAAGCAATTTAAATATTCTAAAGTATTTATAAAACCTATAAAGATTATAAAGAAGCTATAAAGCGCTCAAAATAAAAATCGTTTAATCATTTCTGCTAGAAAAATTAATTTTATTAATTCTAATTTAAATTTCTATTAGTTATTTACGCCTATAAATTATATAAAATATCTGCTAAATTCAGAAAGTGTTCCATTGTTTAATAAAGTTATTTGTAAAAGGGAAAAATATTTTACTATTATTAACAATTATACTAAATATCGAGGTTTAAAATATCTTAGAGAAATATTTATAATATGACTTAGAGTAACACAGTTGATTTTGAAAATTTATATGGCTGCATTCAACATTTTTATATTTTTGTATATATAGAGAATATAATTCGGGACATTTCTGATTCTGTTGTAAATTGCTATGGGTTATTCGATTATTGGCTTCGATCTGGGCTCAATACCCTACATGTTATAATTTTTAAAATCGCATTTTTTTTTTTTTAATCGTTATATCTCCTTGAAAGTATGTGGCAGCCTCAAACAAAATTAGATAGATAATTATATGAAGCCTCCTAATTAAATGCTGCAGCCAAAATAAATTTCATTCATTCCTTCACTGTAAGAAAATTCCGTAACGTTACGCATTATTTCAAGCAACGTTCCTGGTTTTCACGGGTTTTTTTTCAGATTCCTGGGAAAAATAAGTTTTCGGGCGAAAAGTTTCCTGAATTCAGTAAGTACGTGTTTCTTTTGCGTGGCAACATCTCTGATATCGGTGGATCGCCATATTGGCTTCGTGTCGTTCGTAACTTTTTTCACGTGCGTCGCATGTGCTTTGATTTTTATATTAACAACTGTTGGATAATATACTATAAAGCTGCTTTACTTAAAATTAATCAGTGCGTGATTAGTTTATTACAGAATGAGCAATATTTTATGCATATTCCATTATTTTGATATCTCCGTGTATCGTTCAAAACATAATTGAGTGTCTTTAATTTCATTATATTTTCTTGCCTGATTGAACTGCTATGGTAGTTTCTTATTGGATAATTATTTTTAAAAAGGTTATTGAGTTGGCAGTAATTTTATATATAATCCATTTATTTTATATATTTGTATATCGTATTTTCTAAACTGGATGTTTTTTGTGATTTTTGTTGGCAAGTATGTAAAATAAACACATGTATCATTGTAAAGAAGATTGTATGAATGAATTTCATGACAGACATTTTGCTCTGAATAATGTTGGTATCTTGCTCATATTATCTATTTTAAACTGAAAATAAAAATTATTTGAATGTTTTCTTTGTATCTTAATATCCTAACTAAGTGGAATAAAGTTTCACTAAATCATCACTAGAATTAAGTTTTTTTTTTTCTATTTTTTAACCCATATTTCAAGCCATTATGATGTAATCTGACAATTGGGTGCATATAGTAACTAAATGAAATCAGGGATGTGCACAAAAGTAGCCTATTCATCATTATGTACTGGGAGGATTCCTTTACAAATACAACTTTAAAAATTATTCTGTAACATAAAATTTTCAATAAAACTACTGTTATTAGTTATAATAAATTTTGAACATTTTAAGTGTTGCAAAAATGCAACCCTAGGCGTTAATGGTTTGTCTTCATCCCCCCCCACCATCCTCCCAAGAATTTGTTCTATCAAAAAAAGAAAAAACAGTATGCCAAATGTGTATCAAAGACCTAAAAATCTATAACATTTAAAAATAAATATCTACTTAGGCATGTATACTTCCAGAACCACCTTAAAACATTAAAGATTTTGTGTTAATGCATTTTTTTTTCATTAGTGTTGATTTAAAAAAAAAAAAAAGAAAAAAAAAGGATGGCTTTCTGAAGACTCTTGCAGCTTCTTCAAAAACATAGTAGAACTTTGAGATCTTTCCCATACCAATTAAGGAAATCTTATATGCTACATTGTACTCAAATAGTTTACAGAATGAACACTTGTTTAACATTTTGTTACTCATGACTTATCTGACAAATATCATTACTTTTTCAATAACTACATTACGCAATCCGAAAGAGAATTCTTTTGTTTTGGAAAGAATTTGATTTAATGTTACTTTCTCCTTTAAATTCTGTTTTTTTTTTTTTTTATATTAATGTTTACAATGGATATTGGTGTATCTGATGAATATGAATTTTCTTCTTTTTTTGCTGCCAACAACTTATCGGCATTTCTAGTCAAATCATTACAACAAATTTTACAAAACTGTTAACAATTTTGCATATCATATACATTATTGAAATTTTAATGTATCATTTTAAAAATGCAAAATTTTTGATTTTTAAAATATAAAAATTTGTCAATAACAACTTCCCGCCCCCCCCCCCCCAAAAAAAAAAATATATATATATATATATATATATATATATATATATATATATATATATATATATATGAATTGGGAAAGAACTGAAAGCGTGCTATTATGCACTGGAAGACTTAGCTTTAAACTTGTTTGAGTATTAAAAATAATTGAGGTAAAAGCACTTTTAAGGATCAAATAGTTTCTTATACTGTTATCTAATTCAGGAAAAAGCTGAGTAAAGTTAAAACTTAAAAAAAAATGGTATTAGATTTTTAACATAATTAAAAAAAAGTTAAAAGGAAAATTTTTAATTCATATTCTGTTAATACTTCTAGAGTGGCTTTTTATCTTAGAATGTATTATAGTTTCAAGGCATTGGGAATACAAATGAATTTTTCTGTAATTACAGAAACACCAAAATGTTCATCATACACTTTTGAACTGAGTATTAAGGAATGTTTGATTGTTAATTGTTTTAATCTTGTTTTCTAAAAACAATGTCTTCACCTTTGTATTCCGAATACCTGTCATATACACGCTCTGATTTTCTGTAAAAAAAATTAAAGCAAAAATGTACAACTTTTATATTCGGCGATTATTGCATAGATAACAAAATTATATCTCTTTATAATCCCAAATGTTGTTATGGATTTCGATCTGTGTGTAGAGGGGGGAGTGGTAAAATATTATAAGCCTTCTGAGAGGGAGTACACAATATTTTTCAGTCACAGTAAAGGAGGGGCAACCATTTTCTGCCATGGCGAAGGGTGGCCCACAACCTAATTTTGTCTTGTCACATGGGGAGAGGCTGAAAGACTAGCATGTTCTTTCAGAATTTTAATACATTTAATGAATTTTCAAAATATTTGACTTGATAACAATTTTAATAAAAAACAACGTATATTAAGTTTCTTTTTTTAAAAATATCTATTCTATAAGAGAAAAAAAACTACGATAATAGTTAAACATATTTAATTTTACCATCAAACTAGACTGTACAAAATTTTAAGATAAATATAGCATTTATGAACTATACATACATATATATATATATATATATATATGTGTGTGTGTGTGTGTGTTTGTGTGTGTTATATATTTTAAAACGTTCGTGAAATAAACAAAAATTGCCTTGCAAAACTTTTAAGCTAACTAAATTGTGAACTATGTATTGGTCAAAATCAAAATGATTCTTCAGGTACATCTCTGAAATATATAGTCATCCTGCTTTTTTACCAGGAATGTTACTGACTTTAAGTGAAAAAGATTTATGTATTCTTCAGAAAAGTTCCGGGTTAATTAAACGAAGGTTACTGCCTTTTAGTGGGAACGTTTCTGAATTTTTCAGAAAGGTGCCTGGTTAATTCCAGGAAGGTTACTGATATTTTGTGGGAGAGTTTCTGAATTTTTCAGAAAGGTTCCTTTTTAATTCAAGGAATTTTAATGACTTTTAGAGGGAAGGTTTCTGAATTTTTCAGTAAGTTTCCTGGTTAATTCCAGGAATGTTACTGACTTTTAGAGGGAAGGTTTCTGAATTTTTCAGAAAGGTTCCTTGTTAATTCCAGGAAGGTTACTGACTTTTAGAGGGAGTGTTTCCGAATTTTTCAGAAAGGTTCCTGGTTAATTCCGGGAAGGTTACTGGTAAAAATTAGGCACATTAGCTGCCCTAAATTTTCCAGGAATGTTCCTGATTTTTTTTTACAGTGTTAAACTAAAGTATTTTGATAGAACTAAAATTGGGTGATTTTGAACTTAATTTATGGTGAACTAAAATATTTTGATTTTTCTTTTGTCCCCTTTTCCTGTTTGGGACAAAACTTTTGCTGAAATATATAACGTTTTCTTATACTCGCAAAGTTTTAAGATAATCAGTAAAAAATTCATCTTGATATTCGACATAACGTGTGTATCTGAAAATGTCCAATAGATAGAGAATTAGTGTTAAAATTTTAGATTGGGTTGAGGTAATTAAGGCCGATTCACTGCACAATGGTCCTAGGTCTGAGGGAGGAGGGCTCTTCATAAGGGTCCCATCCCGTATTTACGCAAGTTTCGGAGAAAATCATGAAAAACACCGAACAGCTAGGTCGACGAGCACAACCTGGGGTCGAACCCGATACCTCACGTCTACCAGATTTTGAGCGCAGAACAGTTCGCAGCTGGTAGGCTGTTAAAATTTTAGGAAATAACTTGCTAGGTGAAGAAAATTATTATGAAAGTTTGAATTAAGCTTTTTGTAATTAGACTGTAATTACTAAACAGAACGATTATATTTCTTATAACTTAACTGCCATATGTAATTATTAAATTTATATTTGAACAGTTAAATGTTTTCTTATATGTTCGGGAAGCTCCTTTTTATTATTTGAACGTATATTTATAAATTATGTATATATACATATATTACGAAACTACTGAATTAACTTTTCTTTTTATTGATAAGATGCTGTGAAGCTGTATTGCGTTTTAGTATTATTCTAGCAGGAATTGAAAAATTTTACTTTCTCTCTCCTATATTGAGGAGCTACCTGAATGTTTCCCTTACATTCATTTAATACGCAACCTTAGAGAGTTTTTAGGCTAACTATATATTAATGGATTCTATTGCAGAGAAACATTAAAATTAAAAATAAAGTACTTATACTTGATAAAAATAACAAAACTCTTCAATTTATTTATACAAATCGATATCATTATGCAAAAACAAGAATAATTATATTTTATAATTCAGTACATACAATATATAAAAATAAAATACAGATAACATTAACAAGCTGAAATTTTTTCAAAATGCATGTTTTATATTCAAAACGTATGACATTTTTTATAGGTCATTAATTTACTAGAGCAGTTTTGAAAAATCTCATGCAAAGAAATTTTTAATAATAGGAAGCTGATTTCCATAAATATACCATTGTTTCAAGACAAGAATCTCCCTCAAAAATCTGATTTATGTCACTGCATGAATTGTATTTCTCTTTTATTGTACTACTTAAAGTATTCAATTTCTGGTTATGAATATTTATTTAAGTGCTTTTTTAATCTCGGGGTCACTTTTATTTGAAAAATAAACTGCAGATTTATTTTATTTGTATATATTTTTAAAAGCTTACAAATGCTATTAAAAAAAGAGGAAAACGCGCAATAATTGTCTTAATATTTTTTATTTATTTATTTATTTTTTTTTTTTTTTTGTGCTTTAGTAGTGTTAAGACAAAACTGCTAAAATAACTGCATTATATGTTAAAATATTATTTTTTATTCTGTTAATCAATATTTAGCAAACAATAAACAAAATTACTAAAAATTACATAAATAATAATAATAATAATAATAACAAAAAAATGATAAAACGTTTAAAAAATTAGAGTTCGATATATTTAAAAAATAATGTTTAATTAACCAATCGTACCTATTAAAATGCAATCTTTCAAATTATAAAAAATACTTATAAAGAAAATTAATGTGTCTTTTTTTATGTGTCTTTTTATTTCCATTACCCGGTTAACATAAGTAATGGTTATTCAATCAAAATTTTTCAATATCGAGTTTTCACCTGTTTGACATGTTTTAAGCTCTCCAAATTTAAGTAGTTTTTAGCAATTGGTCAGTGTCTATGTGTGAATGTAAGGAATGTGTGACTCTTTCAATTTTGCATCTCCACATCGAATAAAAAAGGAAAGACGAAACTTTATATTTAGGACATGTATGTTTACAGATGAATTGGCCAACTTTTGTTGAAAATTTGAGAAACAGATGTACGTCCGAATTAAAGTCCTGCACAGGCCGGATTTTACCTGACCTGAAACTTTTATTCGACCCGGAAATAGAACCGAACCCACAATAGATAATTTTTACGACCTCACCCGACCCAAACCCGATTCTTTTATAAGCGAACCCGACCACAGAACCCGACTTATTCTCACCCGAATCTGACCGAAGCACGAATCTAAATTAAAACTAATAATTAATCTAAAAATCATGCAAAACATTTATAAGTTATAAAATAAAGTAAATTTTCATTGTCCCGCAGTTAATAAACCATTTTGAAAGGAATTAAAATTGTAATTTCTAATACATTAAATAAAAAAATTAAGACTATTCTAATAGTAATATTTATCTATTTATAGGCGATGTATATTTCAAGTGTACAAAAATGAGTTTCAAGTTTAGCAATTGAAATTTATTGTTTAATGCTTATCACACACACACACACACAAGAAAAAAAAAGAAAGAAAAGAAAGAAAGGTTCTCAAGTCGATCCAACTCGTTGAAAACTGAACCCGACCCGACCTCAAATCCGACCCGCATAAAAAAAAAAAAAAAAAAAAAATCAGTCAATCCGATACGAATCAGACCCGCACGAAAAATAAATCAGTCAACCTGAAACGAACCAGACCCGCAAGAAAAAAAAAAATCGTCAGCTCGATTCGAACCCGAACCGTAGGCCATGTCGGATTCTGATAAAATCTGGTTACCCGACCCGATCTAGGACTCTACTCCGAATATCAAAAACGTCTCTAACGATTTTCTTCAGATTTGTTACTTAACCTTCTTTTTAAATGTCCTTTCTCACGTGTTATGTGATTACTTCAAGAAAATTGATAGTTCTCCAGTAGCTCAGTTTATTACAGAAAAAGTTTTCCGTATCTAACTGTGAAGGTATACATATTTATTTATTTTTGAACATACTGTCTCAAAAAAAAATTATAAAATGTGTGCAGTAGCGGGTTGTGGGCGCCTGTTGTTGTTACACACCAGATTGTTCTATAACAGTATTCGATGTAGTAGTAGTTATAGTTGAAAAGTTATCTTTCTTGACTGTGATGATAGGAGAAGTTTCCGATTCATTGTAAAAGCATTTATTTCGACATAATAAAATTACGAACATTTCTACATTCAAAAGGCATTACTATATTTCGTTTTACAAAACTAAAATGTCTTAATATGCTAAAATGATTTTTTTTTTCGGAATAGCTAAAAATTGTAAAATAAATAAATAAATAAATAAATTCAGGAAAATAAAAAAATTTATCATAAATAACATATTTTTGAGAGATCATAGATTTTATCAAATGTTTAATGTAACACGGAAATAAAAATAGCATTCTAGTGCAAAAATTATGTTTGAAATCAAAATAAATTTAAATTTCTGTCAGAAACACAATCAAATTAAATTTACAGAAATAAAATTAAACTATTTAATTTAGTTTTCTGAAAAATAGTAAAATTAAACAGTACGAAAATATCAATGTTAACGTTAATAGTTAACGCAGATACTTTTAATAATTTTATCAAAATACTTCAAAAACAATGATAAAGTTCTACCATTTTTTTTTTTTTAACAGATCATTCAACAGAATACGTACGTGTGTACATGTAGCATGCATCCATAATACAATGCATCCATATGAACAATCTTTCATGCATGTTCCTTAACATACAGTTTGTGCTTCATTTGCAGCTTTTTTCAGAGGTAAAATGTTTTATCTTTATTTTTCAGCAAAAAATATAACATAAATCCGTGATTGTCTGTAAAAAATATTCTTGTAATTGTGTTTGTATGTATCTAATCTGCTGTTTCTAAAATTTTTCATCTATTATTTTATCATAATATCTATTAAATTTACCTGTAAATGAAATACTTAATTATATGAGAAAAATTTATTAAAAAGCAATCAAATTAAATGTAGCAGACGATTTTACAGACCTAAAATAGCAAGTTAATATTGATTGGTTGGAAAACTGCTTATTATTTCAAACATAAACTTCTTTTTATTCATCTGATTTTTGTTTAAAATTTCTTCTTATTTCACTAAACGAAAGTATAAAATGATTTAATTCGACAGAAATTTCCATCAAATTTTCTAAAATTTTAATATTAAAATTTCTCCAAAAGTAAACAATTTTACAGAAAATTTATAAACAAAAAAAAAAAAAAAAAACAACAAAAAAAAAAAAAAAAGCATGAAAGTAAAGAAAAAATAATAATAAAAGAAACAAACTCCATTTATTTTTGATTGTTAAATTAGTTAAATAATCTGGTGTGTCACTCACAAGATTTTCTCTTACCCTGAAATTTAATACTATAAATACAGGTTGCAGATTAAGAGGTAAGATAACGAGTACTGTTACGTAAACATGCGTTAAACAATTCAAATTACGCTTCGGAAGAGTTTTGTATGATAATTAGTTCTGTGTGTGGGGGGGGGGGCTACCGCCCCCCTCAGTCCCTCGTTTCATTAATGCACCTACATTTATATAGTATATAATTCAGCTACTAAAAAATAATTCTGTTTTTAAAAAATAATTTATGAAAATTATTATTTTAAGAAATTATGTTTTATGATAATGCAGACGATTTTCATATTAGAGAAATAGTATAACACTAAATATGCAAAAAAAAAAGTACATTTTATTCTCAATATTAAAATAATAATTAAAAAAAAAAAAGTTATAACTTTGTTTTAAATTATCGCAGATCGATGGTTCAACTATTCGTTTTAAAGATATTGGCGAACTCTTTTGAAAGATACCCATCATGAAAATTTACTCCCCTCGAGGTGGGACTTCCCCCCCCCCTCAGGGGGGTAGACGAGGCTCCTACATACACAATTTTTTTTCCCCTGTTGACTATCTCTATTACAAAAATATATATTCGTTTCATTTGGTTTAGTGCAGTCTATAGATGTTAAACTCTACTTACCTACAATTTCCCCCATAGACGTAATGTATTTGAATATTTTTGAATGTCCCTGTACACGAACAATTTGCTTGATCTTAACGAAAAGTTTAGTGTAGTATCCTTATATGATACACATTTAGAATACCAAGTTTGAACTTTCTGCCATAATTTGTTTTTGAGATATGCTGATAACAGACAGACACACACACAGACACCAGGCATACACACAGGCATACACACAGACCATTTGCTAAAAACATGATTTTCGTATTCAGGGGCCCTCAGAACATGTAAATATAACAAAAACTCGCGTTCGAAAATTTGACCCAAAAACAATACTTTCTCTACCTTATGGGTAAGAGAAAGTAAAAAGATAAAATAAATTTTGTATGCTCTTAAATAAAATGTAAGTGTTTTTATAATTTATTTCTTTTGATTTTTAAAAACGTGTTACCAAATCACGTAAATATTATTTCTTTATATTTTTAATACTCTCTATTATGTGCATTACGACTTTAATACTCTTGATAATATCATTAAGTAAGTTTTACTTAATATTTATTTATACTTATTATTACTATAAATATGTAATTATATAATCATCAGGTTTTCCGTATTTGAAATTAAGATTAAAACTGTAAGCAGTAAGTCATATGATAAATGCATAAAAAAATAAACTTATTCATAATTATAAAAAGCAGTTTTTAAAAGTTTAGTAGCAGAAACTATAGAATGATGATGAATTTTGGAATACGTTCGTTTTTGCTTTTTCGACTGCAAAGATTTAATTAATTTTTGATTGATGAGAAGAGTGGCTGAAAAAAATTCTAATAAGCAGTATACGTTGGAAAGAAAAAAATATATAAAGCTTATACAATTTTATCGCAGATTTTGTGGTTAACTTTCAACCTTTAAACTAGCACATTTTTTCTTTTCATTTTCTCTCTCTCTCTCTCTCTCTCTCTCTCTCTCCGTGTTGCTTTTTTTTATTTATTTATTTATTTATTTTTTTTTAATGAAACCATATTTAAATTGCTGTATTAAGTTTTGTACAATATTTTTAGTGTGAATAAATTTTGTACATTTAATAGTTAATGCTAGAAATTGGACATGATAACGTAAACGTAAATTATAACTAAGCATAACCAAAATAATAATAATAATAATAATAATAATAATATAAATTTTATTTCATGTTTTTCAATAAATGTTTTGTGAATACATATATATATTTATCAAGCAAATATATATTTTTAAAGAATGATTTTACTAAAACAACATTAAAAAATATATATTTATTCTTTTAATATCATAATCGCATATCTTTTTTTTTTTTTTTTTGCTATTATGAAAAACACGCACACACGCAAAAGAGAAAAAAAAAAAAAAAAGAGAAGACGAAAATATATAAGGAGAAGACGAAAATATATAACTGTAATTTTTACAATTAAAAAACATAAATAAATAAATAAATAAAAATATTATTAGGTGTTAGATTCTCCAAAATTCATACTGTTCGTGTGAGGGTGATCTATAATATATGTATATAAATTACCAGCTCAATCGCATAAGGCGTTTAGACGTTATCGCACTTTAGAGAATTTGAGCCCATAGGGTACAATAATAAAGAAATTTTCATTTTGTTTCTGAAAAAAAAAAAAAAAAAAAAAAAAAAAAAACTATGTGTATTCCATTTATCGAAATCTATGCAGTTTGTGAAATTGTACATGTGTATAATTTTTCAGTCAATCGAATAAGACATAGACACTATTGTACTTTAGAAAATTTGAGCCCATGAGCAATAATGATACGGAATTTTCCCTTGTGTGCCTGAAAAAAAAAAAAAATCTATGATTGCCAGATTTATCAAAATCTATGCAGTTCGTACGACGTGGATTTACAGGCACATAGTGTGTACATAGCGTGTGTATAAATTTTCAGCTCAATCGAATAAAGCATTAAGACGATATCGCACACTAAAGCATTTGTGCCGATAGAAAACAATAATAAAAAAATTAAGTTTTTGTCCCTCTAAAAAAAAAAAAAAAAAAAAAAAAAAAAAAAACTGTAAGTGCTAGGTTTACCAAAATTTACACAGTTCGTGCTACGGAGGTTCATAACATGTGCATAAATTTTCAGCCCAGTCGAGTAAGGCATTTAGACGTTATCGTACTCGAAATGGTTTCAGCCCATAGGACATAATGGTAAAGAATTTTTTGTTGTTTCCCTGTAAAAAAGCTGTAAGTTCTAGATTCACAAAACACTACACAGTTTACGTAAGAGTGACCTATAACTCATATATAAATTTTCAGCTCAAACGAATAAGGCATTTAGACGCCATCGCATTTCAAATGCTTTCAGCAAATAGGCCGTAATGATAAAGAATGTTTTGTTGCGGCCCTGTAAAACATTATAAGTGCTAGATTCACTAAAATAAAAAGGGTTTCGTGCCATAGCCTCCTAAACTAGATGCCTGTCGTGTGGTTCGGAAGCCTAACAACAGTTGAAGCGGTATATAGCGCCACCTGGTACACATTGCAAGACTTTTTTATTCAACAGCCACCAAAAAATTTTAAAGTTGGATATGATATACATAAAAGGCGAATAGAATTGAAGAAACGTCGATTATATATATATATCATATATTACTTCTTAAAATTATTGGTGACAGTTGAATAAAAATGTCACGCAATATGTACCATGTGGCGCTGTCTACAGCTTCAACTGTTGCAAAGTTCATGAGCCACGCGGCAGGCATCTAGTTAAGGAGGCTTCTCTTCATGCTATGATGACCTATAACATACGTACCAATTTTCGATTCATTCGAATAAAGGGTTTAGACGATATCGTGTTCACTCACACAATACATTTACCCTAACAGCACAAAATGTTTCAGAAACGTAACAGTCATATAATATGGAAACATTGTAAATATTACAGAAACGTTCAATTAGCTTTCTGATTACTTTCATAAACGTAGAAATAGCCGCGATTGTAACAAAAAAATCAGACACGTAACAGAAACCTTTCAATCACAAATCAGAGAGAAAATAGAAAAGGGCGAATGTTTCAGAAAGGTATCAGGAGAGCATATTAAAATGTGTTACGATTTTGAAAGTTTGTAAGCATTTTTCAACATAACAGAAACATTGTGTGCTGTATGTGTACTTATACATACATCACGAAAAACAGTGTAAAATCTTATATATCTCTGAAAGCGAACGTTGTGTCGAAACCAAAGTTGCAGGTGTACTATTAGACATCATGATAATCCCAAATATAAATTTACAATATTCCATAAATATTATCTTTTGAACTATGCGAAATACAAAATCCATTTCGTAAATCCTGATTACATTACTTTCCTTACCTGTAATGTTCGAAAAGCAAAAAGCTATACGACTAATGTATGAGAGAAAAAAAAAAATGTATTTTATAACATATATTTTAGAAAATCAGACATAAAAAATGTATATTTAAGTGTGTTAAAAATTCTCTTAATTTTAATCTTAATTATCATTATTATAATTTTTTGCATTTATTTTAAAAAGTAAACTAAATTTATGTATTTAACATGGATTTTATTTAACATAGAATAAAACTTGTAGATAATATGATAGAAAATGTTTGTCAACAATTACAACTCAGTCTATTTGTGTAAATAAATCGATTAACTAAAGTGAATCACTAATATATATATATATATGTATATATATACACATATAAATTATAGGCCTTTTTTTAGCAACAATTTTAAAAATTTCTTTCGAGTACGGAATATATCATCTCAAATATCGATATAGCATATTGCCAAATTCTTTCTTTGGTTATTTCATTTGACACCTCAATTATATAAACATCAGGAAACATAACATTAGACTCAATATCACACTGAATATTACCTTCTTACTTTCCGCAATTTCCGTAAACGATTTAGATTCTAGATATTTTCTTTTTGAAAATATAAGGTTGAAGCTCGGGGAAACATTTCCCGTGCGATTTAAATTATTTTTATTTAATGGGCTTCGTATTTTTTGAAAATATAAAAGATCAGAAGCTAAATTACAAAATCAATATAATTTACAAAAAGAAATATATATTCAGAGAGAGAAAAAGAATGAAAACATTTTATAAAATTCCAAATTAAAATTTTTTCAGGTGTGAAACTTATGCATAAAATTTTTAAAGAAAAAAATTGCACTGCTTTTAAATAGTAAATATTAAAATATTAAAATTAGTGCTTTATTCTTATATATATACAAGAGTTTTAACTTTGGTTTTTGTAAGAATAACTACGAAGCAACATTTTTACTTTTTTATATATAAACAAAAATATTTTATTGAAAACAATTTATCTTTATGGAAAAAAATTAAAAGCTGTATTTACTTGATAACTGAGTGTTATTTATGTGCTACAAGATAATACACAATGTATTGTAATCTGTGTATTTGTTTATTTGCATTTAAGCGAATCGTTTAAAAATTAATGTTTTAAATCAATACCTCTCATTTAACACAAGTGAATACGTTTTGAAAAATGAGCACATCTATCCTGTCTTATTGCACAAATTTTATAGTATGTAATAAATACTTTTCTTATTTTTATAAATTATATACAGAATGTTAAGGCACATATAACAAAATAATATTTCCTTACAACATATTAAATAACACTATTAACGTTGTGGTGTTAATCATATGCTTAAATATTAACTAATTATACATATAATCCATGCAAAGGTAATTATTTTATTGACATCGTAATTGGAAAGTAAAAATAAATAAATAATATATATATATATATATATATATATATATATATATATATATATATATATATATATATATATATATATATATGTATATATGTATATATGTATATATATATATATATATATATATATATATATATATATACATACATATACATACATATATACAAAATCACACACAATAACCTGAAAACAAAGGTAATTTTATTTTAAATTATATGTTAAAATATCTATACTGCTGAAAAAGTCGTTTGAAATCGATATATGAGTTTAAAGAAACATTACTTATCTTAAAGTTATATAAATTAGATTAATTATTTAATGAATGTGCCATCCAAATATTATAAACATATGTTTATTTTTTTTTTTTTTTAATTGTGCGTAAAAAAAAAAAAATAAAAAAAAAAAAAAAAAAAAAGAGAATAAAAATTGTACCTCAAATTTTGAAGGCTAGTGTATTTTTTTATAAAATAATTTCTGAGAATAATACTTTTGTATTGTTTCTTTTTTTAATAGACTTTAGTTTCCAACAGATAAATCTTGATGAAATTACTTTTATATTATTCTTTTTCTTTTTCTTTTTTTTTAAAAATAGAATTTAGTGTCCAACAAATAAAGCATGACGAAATAACTTTTGTACTATTTCTTATTTTAATGAATTTTAGTCTCTAACAGATAAAGCTTGACGAAATGTCTTTTGTATTATTTCTTTTTTAATAGAATTTAGTTTCCAACAGTTAATGCTTGACGAAATTACTATAATTATCATTGTTATTATTAAAAACGAAGTTAAAATTTCATTAACATATTAAGACTTATTAGGACAATAAGTATGCATTTTACTTGATTAAAGTATTAATATTAATTTTAAAACACCATAAACAAATTTGCTTCGAAATAGATATTATGTGTTACTTAATATTTTGAAAAATTCTTATTTAACCCAGCTGTTCTGTTCCCATTTGCTATACATTACATTTGTACCATTTTAAAAAATATAATAAAACCGTATAAATAAAATAAAAATATTTTTAGGAAACTAATATTTCTGCAGCACTAACAAAGTCACAAAATGGCTAGAAATATTTCCAAATTGTAATTTCTTTTTAAAGTATTGGAAAACGTTTTGGGTCAAAAAGACCCGAACAGAACAACAGGGTTAAGTCAGTAACTAATATATCTCTTTTAATTTTTCTTTATAATATTTTTCATTTGGTAAGATTTTTTTTTCATTGAAAATAATCTGATCCGATGTATAATGCTAAAAGAAAAAAAAAAAAAAAAAAAAAAAAAAAAATCTTACTTTGTATTGAGATGTTTAAGTTTTAGTGTGGTTATTTCACGATCATATAAAAGCATCAAGGAAATTTTTTAAAAAATAATCATTTACCCATTCAAGAATGAAATTTATAAGTAGTATGCATTTTAATATTTCTTGACTGTGTAAAATTTAACGGTCACCTGTTTAAATATTTGCAATTTTATTTTATTTATTTCTTTATTTATTTTTTTAATATATTTACAAATACATATTTCCTAAATATTGCGATGGTTGTAAGGCACAGGGATTTAATTTTGTAAAAAAAAAAAGAATATTCGAATGTTTTTGAAATTTTAAAATTTTCCAATGAACTAATCAGCGGGGATAATATTTTTTGTTTTATGAGCAAGTTCACATTATAATAATGGAAACTTTAACCGTTTTTAACTGTAATTACTACCTGATATGTTACACTGTCGGTGCATTGATTGAAATTCCTTACCGTGTTCTTTTACCCAATGTAGCATAATTGCGAATTCGGGAAATGAAGTATGTTTCAGCTGGAAAAGCCCTAGTTTCACCAGAGTTACTGAAATATATAAATTGGTGAACTGATAAGCAAAAATTCTGAAATTGTATACTGATTTCTAGTTGTACTATACAACAAGCACTATTCTTAAAAATAAAAAAATGCGGTAAATTTCCAAATAAAACCTGCAAACACTGGATTGCATCTGTATACACATTTAAGTACGATATCCATCGTTGAACTTTTAATACATAATATGACATACATGTATCTCTGTTAACATCTATGTAATCCTGATAGATTTTTTCTTTAAACTAGACAATTATATTTCATTTATCTTTTGCCCAGTTACGGTTTTTAATTTTTCACTGCTATGTGATAAGTAATATGGATCTCGGGAACGATATTTTGAAACCTGAGGGTATATGGCAGATTTTTCTGACAAAATCCTGACAAAATCTAATGAGTAATGTGCTCAAAAAATACTTTTAACATAACTTTTTTTTTCCAACTATTAGCTACGTTACAAATCTCTTCTTGTTTGTTTCTTTTTGCTCAGAACAGTTTAATGTCTATTTTCATGTAAAAAACTTTGGAAACTTACTTTTTTTTCTAGTAGTAACCATTTCAAATTTCCTTTGGCATGCTTTAGGCAGACTGAGATTTCGCAAGGCAACTCTGAACAAGATTTTTGGTTTATTCATGCTCGTTCCTAGTCGTCGTTCATTCAGATTCGCTTTTATCTTTGCTGCTTTAACAGTGATGTCTTTTGATTTTTTTTTTTTTTTTTTTTTTTTTTTTTTTTTTTTAAGTTGCTGAAATATCATATTTAAAGGTAGTTTGTAATTAGTAAATATTTAAATAAACTTGATAACGTTTGATGAAATGGTCAAATTAATTAAAAAATGAATAAAAATACTAATATTCAAATCATTAAACGTGTAAGTTAAATATTCTAAATAATTAGGTTAACGTTAAGATATTTTAAACTGTAATTAATACCTGCAATTATACAACATAGATACATGTCAGGTAATTATTTAAAATGTCGTTTAATTATAAAATAGAATTTTTGAATATATTTTTATTAAAAATGTACTTGGTATTTTTATAGTTTTTGAATATCATAAATGTTATATTTTTAAATACATGCAATAATATAGTTTATGTTCCTTCATTTCTAACATAGAATTTCAAATTCTTTAATTATTATTAGTCAATAGAGTTGTTTCTAGAAACAGTATTTAATGCATTACCAAATATACATTCTTTGTCTGTCTTGAAATATTCTGCTGTAGGAGTTATATACGGATATTGTCCGTAAAAGAAAAGAAAAAAAATCTAATGAAAAAAATGTTATATATATATATATATATATATATATATATATATATATATATATATATATATATATATATATATATATATGTATATATATATATATATATTTAATAAAATGCCTAAAATGATTTGCGAATGGTTGTTTAATATTCAAAACATGATAACATTTATGCGAATTATAAATCTTTAGATAAGTTTGAAAAGCTTAGATATAAAACATAAAGTAAATTTATCGTAGTTGAAAGTTTATTTCCATAAATACCTCATTGTTTTAAGCTAACCTTCGTCCGTAAAGTTGATTTACGTTATTGCATGAAATGCTAAAGTCAATATTCTTGTAATAAATTTTCTGAAAATGTTTTATCCTACTCTTTACATTTAAATAGAAATTTATTGATCAAAGCACTAGATACGCAAACATTAAATAAATATAGGTCACCATTTAGTTTAAAATTTAAAGAAAATTTAAAAATAAAGATTTCATTTGAAAAATTTAAATTTGTATCTATCGTATTCATAATAAAACTTAATATTTACAAGAAAAAAAAGATAATGAAATCAAAAGGATATATATATATATATATACAGGGTATCCCAAAAGTCTGCAGACATTTTAAATATTTAGTTTAAAATTTAAGGAAAATTTAAAAATAAAGATTTGATTTGAATAATTTAAATTTGTATATATCGTATTCGTAATAAGACTTAATACTTACAAGGAAAAAAAAAAGATAATGAAATCGAAAGGATATATATATATATATATATATATATATATATATATACAGGGTATCCTGTAAGTCTGCAGACATTTTAAAAATTCATAACTATTGAATGATTTGATAGAATTGAACTGGGTTTGCGAAAAAAAATCATTCTCGTGAAAAAGAGATTTTTTTTTTTTTTTTATTATTTACTTTATTTTTATTTATTTTTTTTTTTTGGTATAAAAAAAAATAATAATAATAATTAAGCTATTTAAGCTATTTGTCGATAGAGAGCGCGGTGTGTGACCAGATCACACATTTTCATAAAAAAAAAAAAAAAAAAAAAAAAAAAAAAAACTGCACTTATTCGCATGGAATTGTTTACAGGCATATAAATCCTATTCTATGTGTCCGTCATCACCACAAATTACAATTTGCAAACGAGTTATAAAACTGCTAATTGCAGCATTAGTTGGCGGTTTGTACCTGAGGGAAAACATTTTCAACCATAACGCTTTATTCGCCATGCCAGCATCGCAATTCAATCTTTATGTATGCAGAAGTAACAGGCAAAGTAAGAAATAAACTGTTCTAATTGCAAAAATGTGCAATTTATAGGAAATTGCAGATTTTTTTTTTTCACATCCGTGCGAAAAATTTTAATATTTGTCTAACTATAGTCGACAAAAACTGCATTTTTTTCTTTACAAAAAAAAAAAAAAAAAAAAAAAAAAACCTTTATACGAGAAAGATTTTTTCATAAACGTTTAATTTTATCAATTCATTCAATAGTTATGAATTTTTAAAATGTCTACAGAATAATGGGACACCCTGTATATATGTATATATATATATAGACAATAATTACTTTTATTTTCTAATTGAAAATACTCTTATATTATTTAGCTTTGCTAACTGGATGTATGTTATGCAAACTATATTCTTGTAAACTGATTTGAGGGTTGTTGGTATTATCATGTATCTATATTTATTGCTAAATTTTATAACGTTTTTCAATTATTCTCTTCATTTATATATACATACTAGCTGTTACCCGCGACTTCGTTCACGTGGAAATATTTATGTGTATGTGTGGGAACTGACGGTTTGATCATAATATGTAATGTAATGAAACCTTATCAATGTGGTGCTGTGCAAAACAGAGTCTGATAAAGTATACTAAAAAAAAAAAATTGTAACTCATTGAAAGATCTACGGGAAAAATATACAATTTATTTTATTCTAATACCGATCTGTATACAACATTATATGACTTATTATATTCCGTCAGCACATGCAAGTTCTGGGCACTTGAAACACGTGAACATTTAACATGTAATTGACCG
The DNA here is from genome assembly GCA_963930645.1 of Salticus scenicus. Taxonomy (NCBI): domain Eukaryota; kingdom Metazoa; phylum Arthropoda; class Arachnida; order Araneae; family Salticidae; genus Salticus; species Salticus scenicus. The sequence goes on from OZ005650.1 coordinate 180,606,808, forward strand.
TTATTTATTCGTCAATTATGAATTTAAGAGTCGTCAATTATGAATTTTATTTCGAAACATTTCTCTGTATGATTTTAGTTCACTATTGCATAATATTAATCTGGTTCTAATAATAATTTGGTGACTGGTGAATTAAAATTTTAATTGTGTGGTAAAATTCATATAATATTTATGAGTTTCAAATTTTTAAGGTTTTTTTTTTTTTTTTTTTTTTTTAAACAAAGAAACGATTTTTTTTTTTAAATCTCCCGGCGAATTGTTGAATAATAATTTAGTTCTTAAACAATTTTGGACGGCTTTGCCCGCTTTGCTGGCAAACTGTTTTCTATATAGCTTTATGAAAAAAAAAAAAAAAAAAAAAAAAAAAATGAAATCGGTCAAAAGATCGATTTGTGTTCCCGCTGCCTTCGGTATCGACTTGTTCGTCAATGCAATCTCCGATGCCTGTCCCTATTGCCTGCGACCAATAGCTTACCCGTGGGCTTCCATTTGGGTGCGTATCATATATGACAGTTTCGATACGGACATTATCGAAAATTTTGAAGTAGCTCTTTTATATCTGAATCCCAGTTACATATGAACAACGTTATACGTGATGTACATAATATTTGCTCTCAAGTTATTTCCTATATTTATTTGATTTAATCGATCCACCATAGAATGACAGCAATTTCAAGCCACATACAATATTACAATATGATGGGCTGCTTCTATCGCATGAGACAATTATTATTATTATTATTATTATCTTGTAGTTATATATACATCATACTTAGTTAATAGTAGTTGGTATATAGAAAAATAAATTAATTAATATGTAAACTTGATCATGCCTTAATGCCCTTGGCGACTTTTCAATTTTTGCTGCCGTTTTAGACCAAAATATAATTTATGCGATTATTGTTAATATACGCAAGCGAAGTGTGACTTCACTGACCGTCCGTGGATGCAAGAAAATGATTTCCTATGTTAATCACCCATTGGATTTTTTGTAAAAAATTATTAAAACTCGAGGAAAATTATTTCCCGATTTTAATCCCTATATTTGGGTATATATATATGTATTAGTTATCATATGCATGTGTTAGATTGAGTTATTTTGCTGTCAAATGGGCTCTTCCCACCTGACGTCAGAGGTCACATGATAGAGGAAAAAACAAATAGCAGACGCAGTCTTGTTTATCTATAGCAATTGCTGAAATAACATATTTTCTACTCTTATTTTTGATCAATCGTATGTAATCTGTGTTATTTTTTTATGCATCATCATTTTTAATCCATTTTATATCATTTTTCTTCATCTTTTGTTTGCTGTATACATTTACAATCATCATTTAGTTTATATTTCTTATTGATGTTCATGAAGAACATGTTAAATAATCTGATTTTTGGTACTTAAATCAGCAACAGTGCAATATCGTACCACGTAAATCCATTTAGACCAGTAACTAAGTTAATTTACTTGTTGTAACACATTTATGCAATTAAATTAAAATGAAAACATTTTATAATCCATAAACATTCCACAAGAACAAGCTATTATATATTGCTAGATCAGTTAATGTAACAGTTAAACTGGAACATACAAAAATCGATTCTTACAGTTGAAAATAAATAAACACATAAAGCGTTTTTAGAAAATTCTTAAATTTACAAGTACAACTATTCTACTGTTTACAAATGCACAATATTACTTTTATTTTATTTTATATTAAATATTAACACTTTTGTTCTTAAGAACAATAATTAATTGAATTCGATTCTCAGAATTCGATGATTCGTTTTCCTCTATCACGTGAGTGATCAGACGATGGTGGAAAGAGCACATTGTCAAAATTTTAATTTTAAATTTCAAACCTCTGTCGTTCTTGGCGCTTATTGTATTTGGTGATCAAAAACGTAATACGAAAATATACATGCCAGATGTATATTTTCGTAATATGCATTGTTCGAAATATTGTTTCATATTATTAATTACTCTCTTAATACAATTTCTTAAAATAACCATGATTTAAATTATGTTTGCCAGAAATTAAATTATGTTTGCCAAATAATTTCGCGATATTTTTTTTCCTGTCAAGGATGACCGATATCAAATCTATTCCGCTGCAACATATTAGTATCTTATATCAGATACTTTATTTAGACATTTGAAAACAAATTTGACTTCAAATTATGATAAAATATTTATCATTTTCCTTTTAATTAGTATATTAGTTGGATATTTATTGTGTTAATATCATCCTTTGAAATGAAATGTTTTTGTTTTCAAACGAATATGGAAGTTGACAATTTTACAACAAAAATAACTTAATCTAACGCATGGGCAGGATGACTGATACATATCTATACCCAAATATTGGGATTAAAATCGGGAAATAATTTTCCTCGATTTTTAATGATTTTTTTTACAAAAAATCCAATGGGCGTTTAACATATTTTTCTTGCATCCACGAATGGCCAGTGACGTCATCACTTTGCTTGCGTATTTCTTTCTCTCTTTTCCTTGGCGAAAAATGTCCGATCAGCATCGAAATGTCTGTTCAGCATCAAAATAATAATAAAAAAAAAATGTCCAGAATTATAATGCTGAATTAGCTTTTATGCCAAACGTGTTTCATCCGCCGTACTAAAAAAAAAAAAAATCTTAAGTTGAGGTATATAAAAAAATGCTATGAGATAAAATTCAGAAGAAATATGTTAGATTTGTCATATTACAGTGTCAATATTAAAGTGTCATTTTCTCATCGACCAATTTAACATTTAGTATTTTTTTTTTATTTTTCGCGTGAAAGCATATTTCATTTTATGTTGAAAAATAAATAAATAAATAAATAAAAAATACCTCGTAGACATTTTTGGCAACAATTAAAAATTTAAATGGCTTATATTCAGTCAATTACCAGATTATTATTTTCATATTTTAATTAATTTTAAAAAATCTAATAAAATTTCTGGTATAAATAGTAGCCTATGTTCTGTTCCAGGCTATTCTCTATCTCTGTACCAAATTTCATCCAGATCCGTTTAGCCGTTGTGGCGCGATTGAGTAACAAACATCCATCCATCCAAACTTTTGCATTTATATATCAGTATATATATATATATATATATATATATACATTAAGCTTTCCTGGAATTAAAATCAATCGAAACTTCAGTTAAAGTTAACGCTGCCTTCAGTAGTGGTTTTTCCTGCCCAAAACATGACGAGATCCGGTACCCAAAGCGTTTGGCTGTGCCTAACCCACTTTTAGTCCCCTGCGTGTAAAGTTAGAAAGGTCCGGGAAATCCCATGTTGGCTACACTTAACCAACACTCACACACCAAAACTCTCTATTCTGCTGTATTTTGCAGCAGAGTTAAGTTCTAAAACGTGCTGTGTACCCCACGGGATGGATGTGGATAATTTAGCAAAATCGATTTTCCACAAACTCGTGTGTTTTGTACACGCAACTAATGGACACATCAAACAAATCTCTTTCTGAAGTAATTTCGAGCAGAGTTACGTTTGAAGCATGTTCGATTCAAAATCGAAGATTTTGATTACACAATTTGTTCAAATTTGAGTATAAATTGCAATCAGAAAACATTCTGGAAGACCACGAATGCAATTTATTAGTAGAATGTATCTCAATGTTCAAATAATGACAGCAATATTTCCTTATAATTACCAATAAGATTTCAAATTTACCAAAGTTGCACCTACTTTCTTTAGTAACTTAACCTCTTTTCAAAGTTTTCCAAACACTGATAACTATTAACTTTGTTTGCTCTTTGTAGGGAACGCTTACTGCAGCAACGACACATTGTGTGTGTTGGCATAGGATGTAGCAACTATTTTAAATTCCGTGCTTCAATATGATAGTATTTAAACCAAACATAACACTAGCTTTAATCTTCTGAAATTTCTGTTTTCGATTTTTAGAAATGTAAATTTAGTGAGTCATTTATTAAATACCACGTTGGTCTTACTTAATTTAATATTTTGTTCGAGAATATTTCATTAAAAAGTAGAAAAATGAAAATAAATCATAATTTTCTAACATCTGGAAGACCGTACAGGAATTTGGACGCTTTTAAAATTTTCTGACAAAATTAATTCGTTTCTAACAATGTTGCTTTTCTCCAAATGGTCAGAAAATTTTAATTCAGGAATTTAATTTCTGATAGAATGGAGTAGAAGGCTGATTTTTACCAACTATGTGAAAAATACCAGAGCCGGGAATCGAACCCCGGGCCTTCCGCTTAACGCGCGAATGCTCTAACCACTGAGCTACCCTGGCTGATATAGCTGATAACTTGATATAGCTGCTTTAATGCAGACTCGGTGACCTTGCCAACGTAAATTATGTGAGAAGTGCCGAGCTGGTTATCAGCCAGGGTAGCTCAGTGGTTAGTGCATCCGCGCGTTAAGCGGAAGGGCCGGGGTTCGATTCCCGGTTCTGGTATTTTTCACATAGTTGGTAAAAATCAGCCTTCTACTCCATTCTATTAGAAATTAAATTCCTGAATTAAAATTTTGTGACTGTTTGGAGTTATGCCATATTCAAATTTGTCACTTGATATAGCTGCTTTAATGCAGACTCGGTGACCTTGCCAACGTAAATTATGTGAGAAGTGCCGAGCTGGATATCAGCCAGGGTAGCTCAGTGGTTAGAGCATCCGCGCGTTAAGCGGAAAGCCCGGGGTTCGATTCCCGGCTCTAGTATTTTTCACATAGTTGGTAAAAATCAGCCTTCTACTCCATTCTATCAGAAATTAAATTCCTGAATTAAAATGTTGCTTTTCTTCGTGTATGTGTTTTTATATGTTTGCAGAATACTTTATTCACTGAATCCTATTTTTAGGCTTTTTAAATGTTCTTAAATTATAAACACTTTTAATTAATTTTGTTAAAATCCGTTGTTTATCCAGTCCTCGCCAATTATGAAAATTTAATTTATGTACTAAAATTCTATCTTCCATAAAAACAATCTTTGATGGAGATGACAAGTGAGAAAATTAGATTTATGCTAATGAATTATCTGTTTATGATTTGTTTATGAAAAGCAGGGAAATTTATTTTTAAACAATCCTGTGGGAAGGATTTTCTACATTTTCGAAATTATATTAGGCTGATCTCTTTTTTTTAATCATTCCCTTTTGAGCTTATTAAAATGTCGAATGAATGACTGAAAGTTTTATTGATTCACAAGTGGATATATAATAATATATATATAAAATGTGTTACATTATGTAAGCTAAAAATAACTTTAAAATATATCAACTCTTTTTGAAAGTGCTCACCAATTTTTTATTATTGTTATTATTTATTTATTTTTTAATTTTAGAATAGAGAAATTGAAGTTCGAAATTATTTTTGATAACAGGTAATTTCATTTTGTCGTATGAAACTTTAAAAAATAATTATAATCAAATTCTTCGATGAAATTTAATTATTTTTTGTTTCAAATAAAATTGGAGATTTTAGTTAAATAAAATTTAAGTATTAGAAAAAGTGTTTTCATTGTTTAAAAATATACTAACAAAAATAAATACGAACTGAGAGAACTGAGATGATCGAAATGCAAATTATGTAGACCTATCGTATAAATTTTTATATGTACGACAAATTACTAAATTTATCTAAGATTTAAAAAAAAAAAAAAAAAAAAAGTAGAATGTAGTCAATTAGTAGCTAAAGAAAACAAATAAATTAATATATAATTATTTGTAAAGTACTTTAATTTACATACTTACACACACAGACAGACAGACACCACCCATAGTGTATACCTAGGATAAACAAGTCATAAAAATACTTGTAATTTATTAAAAAAAAAAAAAAAAAAAAAAAAAAAAGATAATAATAATATTTTATTTTTTTGTTTACAAGAGCATTTTGAAGCAGAAGTTTCTTTTAATAGAAAGTGTTATGAAACTTCTGAATACAATGAATTAAGCATGTCAATTCATCTGACAAAAACATTGGGTAGATATGCAGAAGTAAACAGCAAATTGAGCTGTTCCTTCACACACACACACATAACAAAAAAAAAGTGTTAATAATTAAACACAAAGATGTTAATTATGGTTTCATATTTCAAAATGGAAAGTTTATATCCGATTCAGAACTAAAGTAAACGAAAAAAAAAAAAAAAAATGAATGCCACTAACAAGTTGAACAATCTTTAACAAGCATTAATTTAGTATGCATTGTGTCGCGCAAAATACAAAAAGCATTTTATTCGCAAAATACAAAAGTAAACGGAGAGTTATTAACGAAGTATAACTATTAACTAAACTGTAAATCAGAAATGAAACGCAGTCATGCTTAAATTCCAGATCAATATTTATTCAAAAATGAGTATTATACAAATATAATTAATAATTAATTAAATGAAAATTTAATACCTGCAAGTATTCTTTGCACATTACGCTGGAAACTATTAGGTGTGAGGAAAAGTTTTGTCATTGTGTGGCACCCACACAGAGAGTTTGGACACAAAACTAATCCTTTTAATGTGCATTAAAGCAGTAGTCTGATGAATTCCAAGTTTGATGCCCATTCCTGTGAAAGTTAACGTGGGTTTTACCTTGATCATACTGTAGCACTTCGTCATTGACACCTGATGGCCTTCCTGATCTGTGTTCAATTTTCAAAGAAAAATTCCCCAAACGAAATTTCGCAAACCATCTTTGGCTTGTTCGAGCTGTTACTGCGTCCTCTCTCCAAACACGTCGCACAAGTTTTTGTTGGCTCTATCGCTTTATTCCTTTTTTGGAACTTGTACAACATACAATGTCAGTACGCTTTTTCTTCACCGATGGTAACAGTTCTACAAGTTTGAAAAAACTGACTAAAATACGAAAATGGTGAGTAAATCATCAATCATACTCTAACCTAACTGTTTTAACCGGTTTTAGTAGATAATCGACAACGCATAAAAGTGCACGTGATAAAAAAAGACAGAACTTTCCCTTATACCTAATACATTGAACCACATCAATTTCCTTTTTAATGAAATTCGAAAAAAAATCATAGAAATCAGTCTATTATCTCTTCAAAAATATATAATTTAAAAAAATAATTGCGGTTTGGGTGCATGTTGGGCTTAGTTGCTTATTTCAGAGTTGCGCTTTGTACCATTATAATACGCAATAAAGGGCAATGGAAGCCCGAAAAACCATTCTATTATCATGTAATTAATATAATTTTAGTCTCTTTAATGATTTTCGTCAAAAATATTGAAGTTTAAAGTAGTTTTACATCAAATATTTTTAATAAAATTTGATTTTGTTTTAAGTTACAGCTGACTCATTTGTATTGGACATTTTTGTCCCCTCTCAATTGTTTCTTTTTTATTGGTAGTTTTCAAATATAACAAATCAATATAATGTGTTTTAATTCTAAAGTTTCATCATGTTATCTAAATATAATGAATTATTACTTTATTACAAATTAGATTTCAAAATAAATAATTACATGTAATTAAGGTTAAAGAAAAAAGTTCGAATGTTTTAACTAAAACTAACTTTTAAGAATCATGTAGTTTTTCTTGTTTGTATGTACTAATGTAAATGGTAATAATTAGTACTTTTACTGACTAATTTCAAAATTTCGCCCGTGAGATTTTTTTGCTGTGTTTGAAATATGTCTTTTCGCTAAGATCCCCTTTTCTAATTAATATAATATTGAAATATTACGAAATACTTTGAAATTTTTTTTTATTCTACAGTCAAATCATATTTTTGCAATCATATTTATATTTAGCCACACTCTGTTACGTATTTTCAAATTAGTTCATTTCCCATCACATAATGAAAATTCAAAATCCATTCTTAAGAATCTTTCTAAAATAAAAAAAAAAAAATAATAATCTTTAAATACACTTAAAAAATCTTCTTACAAGATTGAATTTAAATTAATAACGTAATTTTAAATTATGATTAAAACTTGATATAGCAAGTTTTCAATTATCCTTTAAAAAATCAAAGAACCAATCTTTGTGCGATGTTTCATTTTTTGAAACTGACAATTTGCTTATTTTAGAGATTGTTATTAAATTGGATGGCGGAAAAAAGCCTCTGAAAATACTCGTATATAAATTGAAAACTAATTACTACGCCTGCGGTAAGCAACAGCCTTCTTTTAGAGGATTTAGAAACGATTTTGAAAGAGCTGGTACGGGGAGAAATATTTAATTAAATAGAGAAGCCAAATCAACTGAATGGATTTTCAGAGTAATTTGCTTGTAATTACTTATTGTTATTTTGGTTCGAAATTTATATATGCACCGTTATTTTATCAAATACTATGCTTCAAAAACATTTTTCTCTTTTACGAAATGGTATATCTGATTTATAATGTTTATAAAGGAAGAGTTTTGATGTATATTATGTATTTATATACTTATTTTATATTATGTACTGTACATTTGGAATGTTAACAGGATAAAGTATCGGTGTCACATGGACGTCACAAGTTTTTAAAAACATTCACTATTTCATTAAAATGAATATGTTTATTACAAAAGTACATATTGTAATAGTACATAAATTACTAGTATTGAGAAGTTATTGTTTTTATTAAAGGTAAACTTTTTTAATTTAAAAAACTCTGTTATTTCCTTTTTAATTTCATTAAAAAAGGTTTCTATTGCTATAAGCTACTAAAAATAAAGCATGCTTTTAATATCCATAGAAATAATGTTATCTTAATATTACCATTATTATTAAAAGAAAGAAAGCCAATTTCGGAGTATAGTGATGTTAATTGCTATATGTTGCTACGTCCGTGCTTTTTAAATACCTACTTCGGATTTCCAGTATGTTTTATGGCAGTGGTAAAACGATATACTAAAAACTAGAATTATTTCAAATTTATGAATTGGTGTTTATCAGAAATATTGCACACACTTAAAGGAAAAGAAAAAAATCCCTCCCTAAAATATATGATTATTATTACTACTATACTAGTAAACTCATACCGCATTTAATGCTTTATACTATACATACATGCATATTAAAAGTTCATTTGATAAGTATACGTGTTTGATTATATAAACTTATTTATTTTTCTTTTAATCATATATATATATATATATTTTTTTTTTTTTTAAGTGTACTGAAACAGTGCTTTAAAATTTTAAAATTATTCTGTGTTCCAAAAAATATATGCACCCGGACCAAAAGAAGCGACAACAATAGAATTTATGATCTAGATGTGTTTGGGCGAATTATGCGTTGTAATGGGCTTTTACTGTAGAATTAACCAGCCAAGTGCACTAAATTGACACACAAAATGCCATGCACAAAATGCTATACACAAAATGCTATATATAAAATGCGATACACAAAATGCTGTACACAACAAAATGCTATTCTTTATCAAACTGATTTTCTTCAAAATAAAATAGTCATTTAAGCAGTGGTAAAACGATATACTAAAAGCTAGAATTATTTGAAATTTATAAATTGATGTTTATAAGAAATATTGCACACACTCAAAGAAAAAAAAAGCATCCTCTTAAATATGTGTGACTATTACTGATAAACTAGTAAACTCATACCGCTTTTCAAGATTTATGTTATACATACATGCATATTAAAAGTTCATTTGATAAATAAATAAATAAATAAATAAATATAAAATGTAAAAACAGTTTATTTGCCTATTGTATCTGTTTGGTAAAGCACTGATTTGAGTAGAACTATTAAGTAATTTTTAACATCGAAACTGATCAGTTTTAAGACCATTCACCAATCTAAAATTTTTTTGCTGTATGTTGCAAAAAGACCTTTGATGTCCAGAAACATCATTCAACTTGTTTGACCATTATTTCGTTTGTAAAGGGATTTGTCACAGACGATCATTTGTAATTTAAAATACTTTATTTATCAATGATTAACTAATTTTATCGCTTAGCTATTTTATCATCTCCAGTTGCAGTTTTACCTTCTTTTGAATAGGATATTTATTTTACTGTTTTATGTTTATAAAACGGTGTTTTATTCCAATAATTTCCTCTGATATAAATATATTCAAGCATATTACACATGCCAAATTTCGATTTGTGGCTCAATTCTTTATAAATGCATATTTTTTTTATCGAAACGAAGCATAAATCATCTCATTCTTCTAAAATATCTTCTTTAGAAAATTTAAAAATCAATAATAAACTTTGTTGTTCCCCTGAGATTAAGAGAAAAAAAAAAAAAAAAAAAAAAAAAAAAAAAGAGAAGATTTAATTTATCACCATTTGATCGATGACTAGGATAAAGAAAATTTCAATTCAACCAGAAGTTAAATGTTTAGAAAAAAATTTTAAACTAATATAAGAATTTCTTCAAAATTTCAGTAAGAAAATTATATATACATATACGTATATATAGCTTAAATAATGTCATGAGGATTTACAAAATACTATTTCAATTATACTATTTCAATTATACTATTTATTATACCATTATTATACTATCATTAATACTATTTCAATTATACTATTTCAAGTATATGTATATATAAAATTGTTTAAATTTTATCCTATGCTGTATTTTAAAAAAATATTTCTTTTAAACAAGAGAGATTTCCTTTTCTTTGCATTTATAGTTTCTATAATAATATCACAATCAATTAACTAAATACTAAGTGAAAATAATATCTTATTAAACAATCTGGTGTTTTAAAGCTGTATAAGAACTACGCAGTTCGAGATTGATGATGGCTTTGGATTCACCTTAATTATTTCTACACTGTAAAAAAAAAAAAAAAAAAAAAAAAAAAAGCCGTTAAAAGTACAGGAAAAATCTGGCAGCTGGTGTGTCTTCTCCGTCAAATATACAGGAAAAAAATGTACTTTTTAACAAAAAACCTGTTTGATTTACGGGATTCCTGTGTAAAATATTTGTCAGTGATACAATTTTAAGGTTTTAAACTGTATACTTGACGGAGAAATACTAGCACCCCAGCTGCCAGATATTTCCTGTACTTTTAGCAGTTTTTTTTTTCAGTGTGTGAAGAGTCGCCATTAGAAATTACCTTATTGAAATGGTTATGTATTCTGTAATATTTATTAAAATTAATTTGCGTATGCTTTTTTTTCTTAAGCAATAGTTTTAGTAAACTTATTTCAAAACCTTGTGTATAAGGGAGATTGTCATATATTGGACTTCTTGTACCTTGCACTTTGTAGAATTTTCGTACTACCTGGTGAAAATAAATTCAGGACTCAGTATATTCTGTCTTTACCTGGAACACCAGGCACTATATGCGGTGTTCGTTTTACCATTTCTGTTCTTTATAAATCATGTACCAGCAACGAAATTTTGTTTAATTTACTTGTAGCTCTGCAATTTTTTTCTAGTCAATTTAATTGGAAGAGATATCCTGCGGAATTTATATTTGAAAATAAAGACTAAAATACATAAGAACAGAAATGTCATTCTCTTTAAAAAAAATGAACGGTTTTTAAGAAAAATAATTATTTTTTTTTAACTCACACAAAATCAAAAATGTGCATGTTTGTTCTATCATGCTTGTGGGGGAATGTTGCATTTGAGACAAATTAATAATATTTAAATATTTAATAATGCTTTTTATGATTTATTTTTAACCCTCAATCAAATGCAATAATTGGATCTGTCACTTTAAGTGCAGTTGGCTAGGCAAGAGGAAGGAAACATCAATGAAACTTACAGACATTCCAAGGAATCTTCTTATACGACATTGCTGTAACATGCTTCTCGTAGTAAAGTGGTAACTTCACATAATGGAACCTATGTCGATAACATTCAGATAAAATTAAGACCATTGTTCTGCACTTGAAATTTTGATTTAAGCCACCATTAACCTACTGTAAGTCGGCAGCATCAACGACATTTTTTGTGCAACTTTAAACTGTGATTTTTGCTGAGAAATTTTTGTTCTCCAGAATCTGTATTCTATGAAACGCGAGAACCAACTAAGTAGGTTGGTACTAAATATTCAGTAAAGATAAGAGAATACCTTTAAAGGTGAGATACATCTACCTTTCCTAAAAATAGGGAAGGGTAGTACATGAACACGTGATCTCTTCCACTTACGTCGGTTGTGCTGTGCCTAACGTAAAATTAAATTTTGTGTTCTCATTAAATTGATTAATAATTAATTAACATTAATGTACATCTCTCTGCGTCATGCATTATAGAAACAAAAATTAATAGAATCTGTTTATTAACATTTCCCACACTCCCATAACTCAAGTTATAAATATTACACATAATAGTTTTAGATCATATAAGTATTCTAAAATTAATTTGCATGGTAATGGACACTGTTAATTTAGGGAAAATATATGGGAATTGCGAAACCATAGATATAACATATTATTACACATAATTAATTAAATATGAAATCCTTAATAGATACTTCATATTTCATCGTTAACATTTTCTGCTGGACGTCCAGCTCTTCTCAAACGATGTTTATCTGTGTTGGATCTCTCGGAGTTGTGGTCTTTTATAGACTTCATAAGTTGGTTCCATATACGGTCAGGAGCCATTGCGCCGCTGTCATTGCACACATCCTGGGTAGTTGTTATTTCTATGGCTTCTCTAAACATAGCGTAATTATAATTATTGTAATTCGCTATCTTTTTAGTTTTATAAAATTTATTTTAATTTCTTCATTATCAAAACTTTTGGCTAAAGCTGTATTTATTTTTCTCGTTTTTATATCGTTTTTATGTTCTTTGACTCTGATTTTTATCTTCCTTTTTGTTACACCAATGTATGAACCTGGTTTATTGTCTTGATTATTTGTGAAAGGTATTTGGTAAATTCCAGCGTTTTCCAAAGGGGGGATGGTGTCTTTATCATTACGTATTAATTGAAAGATATTTGGGTTAGTTTTTATAGGGGTATTTACGCCGATTTTATTTGCAACGTTCTTAATTTTATTCGAATCTCCGTGATCGTAAGATATGGAAGAGGTGAATTTTAAAGGTTTTTTTTTTTTTTGAAAATTAGGTGTATAGTTACTGGTTTTTAATCTGATTTTAATTAGTTTTTTATTGGTTTTGTTAGGGTAACCCGCTTTTTTGGTGAAATCTTTAATTACATTAAATTCATTATTTAGATCGATAGGGTCATTACATATTAATATTACACGATTTTTATATGAACTAATTGCGAAATCAACGCAATTAGTTCATACATAAATACATGCAGTTCATCTATGTCTACTGGATTTTTGTCAGATTTCCCGAAACATTACGGACGACAATGAATAGACCGAAACGCGACCACTGGCGTTTCAATAAAAAAATAAAAATAAAAAATACGCGACGACTCTCCGGTTAATTTATAAAAATAAATATTTCGATATCTATTTCATAGAGATCCAAGATATTTCGGTTTCCCTTTTAAACAATCAAAAAAACTTTGTTAAATTTAAATAATAGGAAATTAGCGAGCATATAAAGCAATTTCGTATCTTAATATGCTTACTAATTTACTTTGTATTAAAAAAATTCCAAATCAGAAAACAACCGTTAACTTGAAAAGTCTTTGAAATGTGGTGAATGTTTCAATTACTCTTAATTAAAAATAATATCACTGTTTCGATTATATGTATATATACACATACACATAATCTATTTCAACAAAGACAGATGAGAAAGATAGTTACGAAGACACACATAGAGGGAGAGGAAGAGATAATTGCATTACTTCAAGAGAAATAAATCCTCCACACGATAAAATTCGAAGGCATTTTTTAATTAACTTCATAAATTAAATATATTAAAACATGTTTTTTTTTTAATTATATATATACATTCATTAATTAATTATATTACTATTGGGAATTAGAAAGTAATTCTCTCTTCATACTAATCTAGATATTAGGAAGGATTTTCGTGAAAATGTTATTTCTTTCGAGTACGTGAGGAGAGAAGATAATTTGAAGATAACTTTAAAGATGGGTTTTCTCCTCTATCAACGTCCATTTTTAATTTAGCTGAAGGTGCGAGATTTCTAATTAATAAAAAAAATAAATATATAAACAATTATTTAAAAATTACTAAATCTAATTAATCAAAATGTACTTTTCGTGCAATAATGCATAGAATATTAAAAAAGAAAATGCATGATGGCATAACTAATTGTTAAAAAACTACACTGTTCAAAACGTTTTGATGGAAGTTTCGTAATATCCTTCAAATGAGTGTTTTACATTTCTAGATGTAAAAAATAGCAAAATATTATCACATAACTAATTAATCAACTCTAGTGTATGAAATGGCATGTTGGTAAAAAAAGTAATTAAATATTTTATATATTATTGTTTTATAAATAATTATATTATTTGTTACCATCACACATAGGATGAAAAACGGAGGAAATGAAAACTGGATCTTGTTTCATTATATGCAGGTTATATCAAAAATAACGAAAGCCATTAAGGCAATTTAGATTAAATGTTTCATCAAAAAAAAAAAAAAATAATAAAAAAATAAAAAAGTATATATCGATTTTAGAGCAAAAGAGGGATTTTTTATTTTGCAAAATTAGGCCTTTCATTCCTTTATTTTGATTTGTAAGATATGGAAATTTTCTTTCCAAATTTTTGGTTGTTAGTACATGCCTATGTAAGATTAAAAAAAAAAAAAAAAAAAAAAAAAAAGAGAGAGAGAGATTTTTGCTATGTTTTTATTTCTAATATATTTTAAATATATTAAATTGTAAGTTTCTATTGAATCTCCAAAAATATATGCCTTAAGTAATAAATCCAAAAATATATTTCTTAAGTAATAAATCAAAAAAGATATTTCTTATATAAGTCATTCTTTAAATAGCAAAAGTTTTAGTATTTTGAAGATTATGAATTCATAAAAAAATGCAAACTGAGAAAACGGAGTTTAAAAATTATCATTCTAAAAAAAATAATAATAATAACAAAAAACATAAGGATTGTTGCCTAAATATGTATTTTATTGAACAACTCTATTACAGTACATTTTATAAATATTAAATGAAAATATAAACTTTTACATGAAACCTTCTGTAGTGCTAGGTCAAAAGTACCAAAATTCATTAACCGCCACAGTTTTTCCTTTCTTAAAGTCAAAAATGTGAGTTATATTAGCCAATTGTTCATAAGTCCTGGATATAAATCAACTGGAATTATCGTTTAGGAATCCAATCTTTATGTTTTATGCTTTCATGTTTTGCTTACTGTAATTTACTGCAGTTTTAGATGAAAATGTTCTTGTCCTTATTTTGCGAGATTATATGGGTTTAAAATTTATAAATTATTTTAATGTGATTTAATTTTTGGAAATCTTATTTAATTTTTAAGAAAAAGAGCTTAATTTACAGATTTTGTCATACATTCTAACTAAAATATTTCTAAATTTCTCATGCTTTTCCCTGCCTTTGTCTTTTCCCCTCGCACTGTCATTTCTAATTTAGGTTATATTTTTTATTCAATTTAAAATTTACAATTCAAATATTTTGTATTTTATTACTACATGTTAAAATGAAAAAATCGATAGGCTAATACAAGCATGTTTAAGAGAATTTCTTTTAACATATTGAAAACAAAATTAAGCAGTAAAAAGTTTTCTGATGAGATATTATAACGCGGGGATTATTTTGTGTGTTATTTTTACTTGTATTTATTGTAAAACTAACTACTGAATTTGGCACTTTTGATAAAAATATCAACTTTAAAATTAAACATTTTAATACCCTCATTATTTTACAGTATTTTTGAAGAAACCATTGGTTTGGATAATATTTCTTATTGTCGAGAGGGAGTTTTACTTTGATCCCTGCTAAGTTCAAAACAATTCATTAACAGCATTGAATGGATCACTTCTTAAAAGAATTTCTTCCCTCTTTTCTTTCTTTTGATAGCGAGTTCCATTAACATCTGAAATGGAGAGGTAAATAAAAGAACCTTTGTAGAAAATTAAACACGTCCGTATTACATTACAGGAGATTGATTAAATGTAAAAATGAAGAAAAAAGAAATGTTAATGTTATTCGAATAGAAGAATCAGTAGAGTAAATCTTCCCTTTGAAAGGCGTTTTTAAATCTTTTTTTAAATAATCTTGTAAATATCACAATTGCGACGGTTATTTTTCTTTTTTCTGTTATTTCAAGGGAATTTAGTTCTCGTCGCATGTTTTAATTTTACGTGCTAAATAAATAAGTAGAAAAATAAATTATTAGAAAGAAACATAGTAATTTCGCAAAGCTTCAGAATTTTGGGAAATATGTTAATATTATTTAGAATTATGTGCAGGAAATGAAATCGCGTAGTAGGTTAAACTTTGTCATTTAAATCATTAAAATCTTACAATTTATATTTGAAAAAATGTATTTTTAGCGGAAAATGTATTTTAATTTGTCATGCATATAATAAGCGAGGGCGTATTAAACCCTCGAAGGTAGCTTCAGGGCCCCAACCCGATTTCCTTCCCTACTCAATTTTGCCCTTTTGTTTTTAGCCTTTTTTTTTTTTTTTTTTTTTTTTTTTTTTTTTACACACTTAAAATTGTGCGTTTTTTTCATTTTCACCCCATGCTTTTTCTATGGATTTTTGGCTTTTTTTTCCTTCGTTTTTTTACATTCTAAAGTGCGGTGCCTATAATATGCATACGGCGTATATACATCTGTTTTATAAATTCAGCTTTTAAATTTTCAAAATACAACACAAAGATACGATGCATTTCTTATGCATGTTTGATTTTAAAAAAAGTTTATCTTAACACTCAAAAATATTTAATAGTTATTGACATTTAAATGACATTATTAAAACGTTTGATGAAATAATTGAATTTAGATGTACATAGTCTATCCAGAAGGTAATGAGACTGAATTTTTCGCGTCAAGCAGAATGCCAAAGGGGCAAAGTTAGCACTTGGTATAGGTGGTGGGGACTGTTAGTAGCTACAGAGTCTGGCGGAAAACAGTTGGCCTTGAGCAACTGTAGCGCACAGATCGCTTATGAAGCATACACATATGTTTGAAAGTGGAATTAAGTTTTTAGAGCGCAGCAGAGTATCGAGCAGTCGCAAAACACACCGTCGAAACGCTGCCCCAACTACACATAGACTCGATATGTCATTTTCGGCTATTTTTCTATTGATTCGCTTAAAATTTAGCTTAAGAAGTTTTTTTGAGTTTGTTCTAAATCGTTTTCACAATCTGAAGATCTTGCAGAGAAACGTAATGCGTATTCTGTAAAGCATTCCAGTTGAAGACATCTAAGCAGTCATCAATGTGCGGTAGAGTCATTATCACCGGTGCATTAAAGCAGGAAGAGGTTCTTTTAAAGAATTTTAAGAGTCTTTAAAATTATTTTCAAATAAACGAATATTACGGAATTAGTCTCATTACCTTCTGGACAGATGACGTACGTTATGATAATAACCAAAGTTAATATTTAATTTTATTTGCAATAACCTTTATTTAAAAAAACCTTTTTTTTCTGACACTAATATAAAATGTCTTTGTTTTAATTATACGTTTCTTCTCAGTATAGCAGTACATTTAGCAGTATATTGATTGTTTAAAACATTTACTACATGCATTTGTAACGTTTTCACACAAGGATTAATTAGATGTGTTACACGAAAAAATAGACAATATTTATTATTTTTTATTTGTGATAAATAGTCATGAAATTGCCGTATATCTTTTTAACTGTCTCATATCAAATCACATTTTTGTTTTAATTATTCTCCGTCTTTAGTAATTTAGTAATATGACCTTCAATAGTGTATAAATATATTTTTTTCATGTATGATTTATATATTATCTCTAAAAGAGATAGTGGTTATAAAACACACCTGTAATAAATAGTTCTATCAAAAGACTCTTTGGAAACACGCGTTTAAAATTATTGAATTTAATTGAAATCATTTAAATATATATATATATGTAGAAACAGTTCAAATATTTTCGCTTTAATTATAAATCATCTTCAGGAATGACAAAAAAATTTTCTTCTATGCAGTTTAAATATTTAATTAGTAGTTACAATTAAAGTTACACAAACGTGATATATTATTATAGGTGAACAGTTTATTGTCAGGAAAATATAGGAATAGATCTGGAGGAGCTATTGGAAACATAAGGATGAGGTCTTTTAAGGTTAGCAAGGTGGTGCTGTTGAACTAAAATCCATAATCGTGAGATTCTTTGAAACAAGAAGCATGGGAAAGATGATGGTCGAAGCTTGCAGGGTTACCAAGGCGATGGCGTAGAAGCTGTATCTATATGCTACGTAATGGAGTAGTTTTCTTGTAGAATGTGGACTTGTAATTGTAGGAATTAATAGGGTAGAAACTTGCTAGCTCTACAAGGTGATGGCGAAGAACTCCTTGAACTCATAGGAATAAGATGCTCAGTTATGGAGCAAATTACTTGAGTTGAACTGTAAAGAACATAAGCGTCTGTATTCTAGAGGTGATATTCTCGGGGATTTTAAAAGTGTCGAAATATCACGGCCGAGAAATGTCACGGGCACGAGAAATAGAGAGCGAAATCTTACCCCGTCATTTTTACTTGAACGAGATGGTAGGGGTTTAATCTAAACCTGAAGTGGGGACTAAAGCTCGAGAACTTGCAAGTTCAACGAGAAATATAGATAGTATATTATCTGCATTTATAGCTCTTTTATAAAATTAAATCTGATTCAAGATATGTTAATACGATCAAATAAAGTTAAAAAAAAAATATTTAAAAATTTTTGGGAAAATATTGAAAAAAAAGTAATGTAATGTTTGATTAAGTTTTTGACTTTTTTTTTTGGAATCTAAAACTCCTATAAAGAACAAATAACCAGTCTATACAATGAAAATGATAGTAATCTGAATATCATGAAATTATCAAGAAATTGCTAGAAACAGAGGCTCACATATATCTTCTTATACGATTTATTGATGCTCAATTAAGACTCTAAAATCAAGATTATGATAAACTCCCAACAATAAGAAATATATAAGTGATTTTTTTTCTTACAAGTTGATCATCAATACACACATGTTACTTATCAAAATGCTGTAATTGTTAAAAAGTTAGTGGCATTTAGGGGTAGATAACATTTCATCTATGCATTCCTTCCAAACCAGAAAAATATGATATTGAAATGTTGGCTGCTTGTCTTAACATATTTTTGTACGTTTCTAAAGTGCAATAGTATATAGAGAAAAAAAAATAAGAAGGTATTAGGCTTAAAGATACTAATCACAGAAAAAAAAGCCATTCCAGATATAGAATAAATAATTTACAGAAAAATAAATACTACAACAGATAACTTTTTTATAAGTTTGAATCATCCGAGTGAGAAACAAAATGTAATACCTTTGGGAATTATTCAAAACAGACGTTCAGAATTACGCCCAAACGTTTTTATACTAACAGAAAAAAATATATTCATCATCATATGTATTTAAACGCCATTTGTATATCAAAATTATTTGCATTTCAAGTGTTTGAAATTTGTATTTCAAAGAGAAGAATTAAAACCAATTAGGATAAAAGATTACAGCAGTGATAACTCAAGAATTGGTACGATTTGTTTGAGGACGATGGTCAATAATAATCTTTTAAAATAATTTGGATGCGAGTGACTTAACTAGTTAATGGTTTTGGTTATATCTGAATCATAATTACACACACACACATATATATGTATAACCACTATTTCTATGAATAGACGTTGAACAAATTATGATGAGTAAATTAATACGAAAGTCTAAACGAATGATCAGATGACGGCCAATAATAATCTTCTAAAGTGTTCTGTATGCGAGTGATTAACTAGTTAAGTTGTTTGGTTACATCTGAATCTTAATTAAAATACTCTCTCTCTCTCTCTCTCTCTCTCCCTCTCTCTCACACACACACACACACACACGTATATAAATAATATGTATGTATGTGTATGTATAAGACGACTAATTTTTTTCTTTTTTTTTAAGACAGGTAAATCTCTCTCTTTTTTTTTATACCGATAGGAACCCATCGATATTAGCAAGACATTGCAATAAACAAAACATTAAATAGTTCATTCTTGTGTAAGATCATTTGATAGAAAACGTAGTTATTTGAGTGAAGTGCTCAGTTTTCGTTTACAAAAATAATTTAAATATTTCTACTATCTATAAAATATACGAATAATTATTATTTAATTAATATTTATGTTGTAATTTTTAGAATCTCTCTCTCTTTTGTTTTATACCGTTAGGAACCCATCGATATTAGCAAGACATTGCAATAAACAAAACATTAAAGATTTCATTCTTGTGTAAGATCATTTGATAGAAAACGTAGTTATTTGAGTGAAGTGCTCAGTTTTCGTTTACAAAAATAATTTAAATATTTCTACTATCTATAAAATATACGAATAATTATTATTTAATTAATATTCATGTTGTAATTTTTAGAATCTCTCTCTCTTTTCTTTTATACCGTTAGGAACCCATCGATATTAGCAAGACATTGCAATAAACAAAACATTAAAGATTTCATTCTTGTGTAAGATCATTTGATAGAAAACGTAGTTGTTTGAGTGAAGTGCTCAGTTTTCGTTTACAAAAATAATTTAAATATTTCTACTATCTATAAAATATACGAATAATTATTATTTAATTAATATTCATGTTGTAATTTTTAGAATCTCTCTCTATTTTTTTTTATACCGTTAGGAACCCATCGATATTAGCAAGACATTGAAATAAACAAAACATTAAAGATTTCATTCTTGTGTAAGATCATTTGATAGAAAACGTAGTTATTTGAGTGAAGTGCTCAGTTTTCGTTTACAAAAATAGTTTAAATATTTCTACTATCTATAAAATATACGAATAATTATTATTTAGTTAATATTCATGTTGTAATTTTCAGAATATAAAACTCTAATAAATGCGTAATATGTTTTTGAATTACAATTTTTATATTTAAATTTTCATTATTTATTTTCCGATATTATCTATGAAAAAATGCCATATGTATTCGCAATACATTTTTATTTTTATTTTAAATAATTATTTATGCGGATATAATCCTTTTTATGCAAGAAAGAAATGTTTTGCATACACTCACACACACACACACACACACACACACACACACATATATATATATATATATATATATATATTACATATTTATATTTTTGGACGCAATATTATCAACCGAAAAGGAAAAAAATAATATTGGATACATACAGTTTTAGACATAAATTTTCAGTGAAATAGTATTTAATTTTTTATGAAACATTAAAATAATAAAATATATCCCATTTCTCATTTAAAGTGACTGAAATAAACATTTGTAGATTTTTTATACTTAATTCTGCAGAAACAATTAAAAAAACCTTGTTGGGGTAAATTTGACCCAAATAGTATTCGGTGTAATAGAAACATTATGATTACAGGACTAAATAGGTAATAATTTAGTGTTCTTAATATTCAATAGCTGATTTGCTTTCTTCGTAAGGTTCAATAATGTATCGCCTAGAGATAAAGCAAGTCTAAGGAAATCTTCCATGTGAAAATAGACTTCTTATTCATTATTATAAAGAAACTTGAAAATATTATAAATTTCTCTAAGATATTTTTGAATTTCATAAAAATCCAATCAAAACCTTTATTTAATGTAAATTCAGTGTCTTGAAAAGCTCAATAGCCGTATATGTAATTAAGATTTTAAGTAAAATTTATAAACAAAAAATATTAAATACTAAGAATTTAATTACATAGCATTAAATTAAATAAATAAATGTAAATATACTAGGATTTATTCTGAAAGGTCTTAAATTTATTGTAAGAAAAACCTTATTAGATTACGATATATATATATATATATATATATTTTAACAATTTTAAAAATATTTGTAAATTTAAATATTTTTATTTTAAATAAAACTGCTGTGCATTAATCAAAATTTAAGCCACATAGTTAAATATATAAGTGTACGATTCAATTTCATTTGAAGGAAAATATATGATATGTAACTTGTTATTAATGTGCATTAAATGACTGTAAAAGTAATTGTAATCAAAGTTTTAAGCTTTTCAATTCATTCACTAAGAAGGGAAAGGAAAGCATAATTTCATGAATTCGTGTAATTGGAGCCAAACTAAAATTATCGGTAATACCACTCAAACTTACAAATTTGTTTCTGATTGAAATATAATAATTGAATGAAAATACGAGCTTAAAAGTTTAAAATTTAACGTTTTAAGTGTACTAAGATGAGATATGTAAATGGAGGTCATTATAATAAATTTCCAAAGAAGAGTTTGGAATTGAAATATTTTTCAAATGTATCACTATTAAATCATATTAATGAAAAGGTTGATTGTAACATATTGACTAAATGAATGAAAAATGCAGAATTAGCGAAATGATAGGTTATTTTTAAAACGAAAACACGCTTGTAATTTTAATTTTTCATTTAACAAATGAGCAAACTATTTTAAAACAGTAAATGCAAGTGAAATGAAGTTTAATGCAATGCAATTACGAAGGAAATTTAAATGAATAGCGCAAATTCTGATACTCTATCTCTGAGAGATATTTGTATGGATGTATATTTACTAAGTTATTCAAAATTACTGGGTAGTTAAAATTTCATATTAAAAGTATTTTCATTACCATTAAAAAAAGAAAATCATGAGTTTACATTAGTAGTAGAAATTAATGGCGTGAGACTGTAATAATATAAATATAGTAAAATTTTGTCGGTCACTTTGACTTCCACAAAACTAATGCACTCTTAAATATTTCAACAGAAGTTTATCAAAAATAATATTATTTAATTATTCAATTAGTAAAATTATTAAATAATTAATTTTTAAATATTGAAATATTAAAATTATTAAACAAAATGAAAAATGTTATTGGTAATCATTTATTTTAGGACTTTTATAAAATTACATAGATGTTGAAATATCTATTTACATATGCATTTTAATAACTAATATTAATTTTCATAGTGATTGGCAAGAATATTTTTGTGGCGTTTCTCTTAAAAGTAGATGAGAACATTCAGTTTTAATTTGTATTGATATATTTAATAATAAAAATAGATTAAAAAAAAAAAAAAAAAAAAAAAAAAAAGATTGAGAATATTGGTTATTCAGTTAACTAAGAATTATAGTAAATTTACGGAGGATTCCGATAAAACTTTTCGTAAATTAAAATAAATAAATAAATAAAGTATGATTTATTTCAATTGCGAATAAAGTTACATATTCTGCAATTGATAAAAAATTCTTCAGGTATTAAAATATATATATAAAATCTTCTAGAATTTTTAGCACTTTGTGTCCTTTTTTTTCAGTTTCTTCTTTCATTAAAAAAAAATAATAATGTTTTAGTACATTAATGATTTGTACTCTGCAAACGATAATTCTGCCAAGATGCGTAAATATTAACACACACAAATAAGACTGGCGCGATCTTAAAACATGCTGCCGAGATCAGTGGGAAAAAGAACCGGGGATACTATCTAAATTTGTCTTATTCTGAAGAATATATATATATATATATATATATATATATATATATATATATATTGATCATTGCTTGTTTTGAAGGTTTTTTTTTTTATTTTCTAAAAAAAAAAAAAAATAGATTATTAACTATTTAATATCGATTTTTAATAATTTATTTTTTATCCAATTAATACTTCTGTGGTCCTATATTTACTTTCTCCGTCATTAAGTTTAATGGTCCTTTTTTATTATTATTATTATTCATGTCGGCGTAAGTAATTTAAATTGTTTTTGTCTCTTATTGGTTTTTAATCTGAATCGCAACATTTTTGTGTCAGTTTTACCTATATGTTACAATCAGTTATATTTTTGTTGTGTTAGTATTCTTTTGTATCTACTAATTGCTAAAATTTAAGGTTAAATTTTATTACGATATCTATCATTTATGTATATATATTCATATAAAGATGTACCTTAACCGAGTGGGAAATTTTCTTTTTCTTTTTTTCTTTTTTGAAATCGGATATGCATACCTTCTATTGCTTTTTTTTTCCTATTTGACCCTAAACACTTTTTCGCAAAATATCAATTCTCTGGGATAATGTTAACACTTGCCGAATTGAAAGGAAAGTTCTAATATAGAAATTGCGTTTCGTATTTCAAAAAAGAAAAAAAAATATTTCCCTCGTTTACGAAACAATGGACTAAAAAGTTTAAGAAACTATCTATCTATATATATATATATAAACATAAGTGTTTTATTTTTCAATATACTGACCAGCAGCGTAGCTAGCTAAATGAATAATGTTTTTTGAGCAAATTGTTTCATTGTTGACTGATTTCCGGTTAAGGACACTGAAATAAGAGTGTCATAAATGCTGAATGAATACGATCTCCGTATTTAGTTCTTGAGGAAAAAAATGTAATTGTCACGCACACTGAATGATATAATTAGTTCAATTTCCAACTGACGATCTTGATTTCGCATTTTCTCCTGCATTACTGCTACTTGAATCTGTGTATGTTCCTGGACATGACTGATTCTGGACTTTCTATACATTGCTAAATTATTGAAATATCTCTTAAACTATTGCCATGTGTTTTATTTTATATTCGCAAGTTTAAATTTCAATTTAATTTGACAACTCGTTATTTTTTGATATATATATTTTTAAATATTGGATTTAAATTTTAATTATCTTTATACAAATAAACAAAACATTTATGTATAGTGTTTTGGTACACTAGATGTTTAATGCCAGTACAAAATTGTATTAATGATTAATGTATGAGTTTAATTTAAATTTATTAATGCATTTTCTTGTTAAAATATATAATTGTAATTGAGATCCATAATGTCATTATTTCTTTAGCCAAACTAACTAAAACTACATTATCTATTTGAAGATGTATAAGTAATTTCTTTTAAGATTAGAATCTAAAGAAATACTTTTTTTTTCTTTTATTAATATATATATATATATATATATATATATATATATATATATATATATATACATGTATAGAAAATGTTTCCTCAATATGATATATTCATGTTTCGGGGCGCTTTTTTTCTTCTTTTGCATCTATACTTAAACATTCAAATGTATGTAAGCACAAAATATATAAATGTATACTTATACATTTCTTTAACGGTAATTTTAATTTTTGGAGTATGAGATACTCTTTTATCTCTTATTTATGAGATTCATTTATACATTTATACTTTTATGAGATGCATTTTTATTATTTAGTAAATTAAATAATCACTTAATAAATTAAAGTGATATATTTTCATTACATTTTCAAAAATTCATGTTTTAATTTATTTCACACACACACACACACACACACACACACACACATATCTATATATATAAAAGAACACTTCCTGAGTGAGTGAGTGAGGGGGTGATCTATCAACGCCCAGACCAAACCCCTGGACCTAGAAGCATGAAATTTTGTGACAATGTTCTTTCTATGACGTAGGCATCCACTAAGAAGCGATTTTACAAAATTCGCCCCCCGAGGGGGGGAGGGGGGGCAAAACGTGATTTCACAAAATCCTTCATATCTAAAACAAAAAAACAGATATCCGTAAAATTTTTGCTTTAAAATATAGCTAATACAAATGTCAAAAAACCAATTTCTGGAATTTTCAAAATTCGGTCCCCAAGGGGGGCGGGGGGGCAAAACGTGATTTCACATGCGTAAAACGTGATTTCGCATAATCCTATATATCTCAAACAAAAAAAATAGATATGCGTGAAATTTTTGCTCTAAAATATAGCTAATGCAAATATCTAAAAACAAATTTCTGGAATTTTAGAAATTCAGCCCCCAGGTGAGGCAGCAAGGGGGGGGGGAGGGGGGTAAGGGGCAAAAACAAATAGAAATACAGTTAGGGCGTTCAAAATTGATACAGATAGGTTTTAGAGGCCTGCAAGTCGAATGAGGATATTTTCGATTGTGTAAAGTTATTAGGAGGGGCAGGAAGGGGGAGGGGAGAGGAGGGGGGGCAAAAAATAAAAATAGAGTTAGATCGCTCAAAATTGATATATAGAGGTTTTCGATACCTACAAATCGATTGCGGATATTTTCGAAATTTTAAAATATTAGGTGGGGGGGTAAGGGGGGGGCTATGGTAAAAAACAAATAGAAATACAGTTAGGCCGTTCAAAATTGGTATAGATAGGTTTTAGAGGCCTGCAAGTCGAATGGGGATATTTTTGAAAGTGTAAAGTTATTAGGAGGGCCGGGAAGGGGGGGGGTAGAGGGGCAAAAAAAAAGAAAATAGAGTTAGATCATTCAAAATTGGTACATAGAGGTTTCCAATACCTACAAATCGATTGCGGATATTTTCGAATTTTTAAAATTATTGGGAGGGTGGGAAGGCGGGGGAGTAGAGCGGCAAAAAAAAATAAAAATAGAGATATATCGTTCAAAACTGGTGCATAGAGGTTTTTGATACTTACAAATCGATTGCGGATATTTTCAAATTTGTAAAATTATTAGGATAGACAGGAGAGGGGGGGGGGCGAAGTGGGAAAATAATAGAAATAAGGGTTAGAGCATGTTGGGAATATTTTCCGAAGACAGTGAGAACCCGGTGCGACATTTTTTCTAATCAGATTTTGTTTCTCTTTTTTTTCACGTGATAAAAATTAATGCAATTTTGAGAATTCATTATAGTGATTCATTTAAAAATAGGGACCAGCGAAGCGGGCTGTGCCTGCTAGTATATATATATATGTACATGTAACTAATCATAAAATTGTCTAATTAAATTTATTATGTTTTTACCAAATTATCTAGCATTTACTTATCACAGTAATATTTAATTCAATAAAGGAATTGCTTCAGTTATAAACCATGCAAAAGTCTGTAAAAATATAAATAAAAAAAATCTTTGTATTTATCTTTCGGAATATGTCAATGTTTTCAAAATACTCGCAGTAATTGACAGAAAAATTCATTGTTTACACATTCGATTTCTTCACCTGTCAGGGAATGTCACACACAGTTATAACCTTGTATAATACAGGAAAATGAAATAAAATAACAAGTAGTGATTTGTGTTTGTTAGAAAAACAGTGAAACAGTTAATTATTATTATTAATATTGTTATTTAATTCATGTTTTGAGATGATGGCCGTTATGTAACATTGTTATTTGAAAATAAATTTTGTGTTAAACCAATAATTTTAGCTTTTTTATTACACGTGCAAACAAACATTTTTTTTTAAATTAGTAAAATAGAGATCTTTATTACTTAAGTACTTTGTAATTGTAATTTTTATCAATAAAATATCAGCTTTAATAAAATATCAGAGTCATTTCCCAAGATTCTTTTTTTTTCCCCTTAAAATAAGAGGTATATATAAAACTATTTAAAAACAATTCCTAATATTCAATTCATTGCTAATATTCCTAATTATTTAACGTGATTTGGCTGTTAAAATATTTAAAGTAAATTTTAAAATATAAAAGCAATGTTAACTAAAAAAAAAAAAAAAAAGTAATTTTATAAATTTCTAAAAAAAAAATGTTTTGTTTTTCTTTTTTCTTTTAAACTAAGGAAATTTTGGACTGTGAAAGTGTTAATCGCTGTTTATGTACAATTATTAACTTTTTCTGCACTCCGTTTGAGTTTTACTTTTTTTTTTTTTTTTTTAAGCGATTTTTACTCCAATGAAAAAAAAAAGAACTTGAAATTTTTTAAATGTTACATTTTAACATAAGAAAACAAAATATACTGTACTCTATCAATTATTTTTTTCACTTGAGATACAATGTCTCTTGAAAAACACACAAAAAAAAAAGCAATTAAATGACCAAACAAATAAACAAATAATAGAAACTATTAACATAGTAATTATTTTAATTTACATAGGAAATTTCAATTAAATACTTACAAAGTACATTAAAATATTTAAATTTGCATCACTTACTCCTTAATTGGATCTCATTCTTTTACAAGAAATGGTGACATCTAATGGAGTCATTAAGTACATTGAATTTCTTTAATTACAGGTAGGTAAAAGAAGAAAAACGTCGCATGTTAAAAATCTTGATGGTCTCATTATGTTCCTGAATTAATCGGAAATTAACGATGCTGATGAGTTCAAATCTAAAATACTAGTGGCCAATTATAAATTATTATGAAATAGACAATTTTAAAAGGAATTTTGAAAATTTAATCTGCGTTTGCTTATATATAAATATCGGTAATACTTAATAAAGAGTGTACAATTAATTCTTACAGAAGAAAAAAAAAAAATTTTTATTTTATTTTTGTTTTTTTAACTTTAAAGCCTTTATTATATATATGATTGTTTAAATAAAGCATTTTAAATTAACTTACAATTCATTAAAACTTTAGAGTAGTTTCCATTTAACATTATGGTGTTTTACATGCATAAATATCTGAATTGACTCGAAGTCCGCATGTAATACTTCTTTGTTAAGATAAGATAAAACAGGATGGAACAATAACACGCTAATCATGTAGATAATTGTTTTTTGGAATTATAAAAACATATCTAAAGATAGGAAAGTCAATAATTAATGCTAAAGCAAAAAATGTGAACGCTGTCAATCATGAAATATTTTTTGTCGAATATAAATATACATAGAGTAAGAAAACGATAAATGATTTCTACTAGCGTACAAACTTAAAACCATATATTTCACTGTAAACGAAAACGTCTTAAATTCAGTTAAAAAGGTGGCTTAAACGGATAGTCATTTTTTAAGCGAAAACAAAGTGTCTTACTTTTTTAGAGAACTTTCCACATCTGAAATTGAGACATTGCAGATGTCTTAAAACTCCGCCACCTTTTTTATGTTTTTAAACACCGCCATGTTATGCTTAAAAGATCTGCCATTTTTAAGGATTTTTAGTAAATGAATAAATAAAGGTGGTGCCGGTGTAGTGATTCTGATTTTCTGTTTAAAACATATTTTATAATATTCTAGAGCATTGATAAAATATAATAACAATAAAAAAAAAGTATATATATATATACACCAGCCCCTGAAATGAATCGAACTCACTATCTTCGCTACCGTAGACGGACGCTCTTGCCAATCGCGCCACGATTTCACTCAGAAATTTATTATATTATATACTGTAATATTTGCGAAATGGATTGTAGTGTTATAATATAACCTGTATTTTCTCCCTTAAAATATTCGAGATTAAATCTAAAGCTCAATGTGTATTAATTCTATTAAATTTCAATTGTAAAAGTATAAATTTTGTAAAATATAAACAAATATATCAAAATCTAAGATTGTAATGTTTTGAAAACGATTTTTTCTATAAACTGTTAGTTAAAACGAACAACAACAACAAATATCTATATCTGTATATATATATATATATATATATATATATATATATATGAATATCAAAACTAGAAAAGTTTTGTTTTACGTCCAGTTAAAAAAGTTAAAGAAAAGAGTTTTATATCGTAAGAGATAAAAAAAAAAAAAAAGAAAAAGAAAGAAAAGAAAAAGACAGCAGCTTGTGTGTAAGATTAGTTAGAAATTCGGTTTCTTAGCAATAAAAATATACTTCGCTGCAAGTTCATCTTAAAGTTATATCATTTAATTAAATGAGCGAGCTTTAAATAAAAAGTAACTATTTTAATAATAGAATTGAAAAAGTGTCAAACTACGAGTAAATGAAGAGCGACTAACCTTACTCATTTGAAATGATTTTCAGAAAAAAATTAATTCCTTATTTTGTTTTTCAGATAAAAGAGATTTACATTTTTGATATTTGGTCATGATTTCAATTACAAAAAAATATTTTTTTTTCACTGCTAAGTTAAAAAATTCATAAAAGAAATTATCATTTTATTAAAACTGTATCTTGATATGAATAAAAAACGAGACAATGAAGATGATTTTGATTTCCATTCACAGATAGCGCCACTATTAATAAATAGTAAACGATGAAATGTGAAAATGTCTTACTTTAAGACACCTTCCTTTTTTAAGATACTTTACATTAGTTTATTTGAATCACCAGTTTATTAAGGCACAAAAGTGGCTTAAATTAAAATATCTATTATGTCTTACCTTCATTTTAAGACATTTACGTGTCTGAAATGCATTTTAAGATGTTTTATTGTCTTACTTTAAGACGCCTATATTTGAAGTGTTGCATAGAACTATACCTAATCAAAAATCGAATAGAAAAGGCAGTATATATATGATAAACAGTTAAATAACTAAATTCAACAAGAATATATGTATATATATATATAACCTGCGACCAAATCAAAGCAAATCAGATTTAAAATAATAATAATAATAATAATAATAATAATAATAATAATAATAATAATTATTATTATTATTATTATTATTATTATTTTCTGCAACTATGTTAAAACGTACTATGTGAGTTAATGTTTACAGTATATTAAAATATCAGAACCACATTAATGCTATATTATAATACCAAATTATGTAATTACTAGACTAAAATTTATGAAAAGTTATCTTAGTAAATGCACTTGCATCTTGTTCGAAGTTTTGGGATGAAATGGTAAATATTTTTTGGGAATAAGATAGTGGTAGATTTACATTGTGAAAGGGTGCCATCTATGTTACATCTGGGCTTTAATTTTAGCAAAATATTATGTAAGATAATACATAATAATTTACTTTATTTAATATATGTCAATCGTGTGTTTTATAAAAAAATAATGCTTCATACAGATGAGTATTTAACGTTGAGATCCAATATTCCATTTTACGCGGAAATAGAAGATCAGCTTCACCCAAGATGATTAGGATAAAGTACTGAAACGAAAGCGTTAAAGTAATCTTTTATTTTAAAATTTTAAAATATTTCGAAGTTAAATATATTTTTAATATATATGCATAAATCATTAAATTTTTACAAGACATCATTAAATAACAAATATAGCCTAGAAGCGTGCGATTTTAAAGAGATATCATACAGAAACAACTGTGTCATCTCCCTGTCTACCTTATTGAAATTGTAAAAAAATTCCGGTTTTCATCGTTATAAGAGGTCCTGAACACATTTTGCTATTTTCGGAATGATGTTTGTTTATGTGTGCCTCTGTCTGTGATATGCGGGACTTAAATGTTGTGTCAGTTCACGGTGTAGAACTAATGCGCAGAATTCAATATAAATTAATATTTTGTTTCCCATTTATTTAAAACTAGAAAGCCCCGGTTCTGGAACGAACCGAATTTCGAATGAGGGAAGAATTTCAAATTCAAACTCGAAATGTACAAAACTCGGCCTGATTCTGCTTGTGTGCCAATATATCAAAGTTTGTTAACGAAACCATTTTTCAATTCATGAAATCAATGAAGGCAGTTAATCAACGAAGGCTTTGCCTGCTTCGTGTTGGTCACTATATTTACAGGAAACTCTTTTCTATATCGCTTTATAAAGAAAAATAAAATTAAAACAAAAATCACGAAATTGCTCTAAAGTGCGCTTTGGTTTCCCACTGCCTTCGTCAGCGGCCCACTCATTCGCAGACCCTCGGGTGCCTGTCCCTATTGCCTGTGACAATAGCTTACCAGTGGGCTTCAATTTGGGTGCTTATTTGATGACAGTTTCGAAACGGACAGTTTCGAAAAAATCGAAGTAACCATTTTATATTTTTATATTTGTTTGACATATTTCTATATTTCTTTGATTTATTCGACCGACCATAAAATGATTTAACGCCAAGCAATTAAACACCAAATTTAACGCCAACTACATCATTACAATGTGCTATGATCGGCTACGTCTATCGCATGAGACAATTTTTGTGGTTATAATAGTAGTTGGTATATAGAAAAATGAATAATGAAATATATAAACCTAATCCTGGTACAGCCTTAATACAGCTCCCCTAGGCGACATTTAAATTTTTATTGCCATTTTAGACAAAAATACATAATTTATGTGATTATGTTTTCTGATAAATATATGAGAATAATAATTTTTGGAATGATTACAAATATTTTTAAGAGTAAAGTAAATACTCCGAAAAAATTTGGTACATTAAATATTCTGAAGTAATGCATTTCACTTTAAAAAGTTTCTAGACTACTGCTTCTAACAAATATAGCGTTATACTTTGATTGATGAGAAAAACTATTTTTAAAAATTCATCATTTGTTCATGCGCAAGATTTCTGGAAAAAAAAAAAATCTTAAAATTGATTTTTTTTTCACTTATGATAAAGTAGAAATTTTATCATGCATTTTAAAGAGAATACATGTAAAAAGGAGATTTATGTTTTTATCTAGTGTATAATAAATATTTGACGTTTAAATTTATCAAACAATGTAATAATACATGTATATATATACATGTATGTACGCTGTTAAAAAAAAAAAATGCAAGTTTGCTGTCAGAAATTCTCTGTAATAAAAGAAAAATACGTTTTGTCAACGTAATTTTTTTGCAGTTTACGAGTATTTCCTCAACTATATATATATATATATATATATATGTATATGTATATATATATATATATATATACGTGTGTGTGTATTATTAAATACAGTGACTCATACGTATCTCTTGATAACAAGAAATTGAGACAAATATTAAGTTCAGAAATTTATTTTTGCACAACTTTTATCTAAAATTGAATTTAAAAAGAATTATCCATCTTGAATGAAAAATACACAAAAAAAAATATTTAAAAGCATGACACACATAATGTGCTTAAAAATACTTAATTATCTTTTCCTTACTTACAATTAAAATGTAACTTTTTTTCGTTTTTCCCTAACTTTATACTTAACCTTATAATCTTTATATATATATATAAAGATTTATATTATTTGACATATTAATATGTTTTCTAAAAAAAAAAAAAAAAAAAAAAAAAAAAAAAGAGTAAGTAAAATTCTACTTAATGCCCATAATTGCGTGAAACAAATCTTAAAAACAATAAAAGAATAAAACTTTCATCACGTGTTCGAATAAAGCTTACCTATTTCAATCTTAACACTCGGCTGAAAAAAAAAAAAAATCTACCCCGTGATACCATTCTTGCTGATTTTTATGTAAAATGACCTCCATTTTGTCCAATCACCCACGTTTTTGTAGGACACCATCCACCCCCTTCCGCAATGTTTACCACTTTTCAGCAGTTTTATAGCCAAGAATTTTATTTAACGGGTAGAAAATTATTATTTTAACAATAAAAAACAAATATATATATATATATGTTTAATTTGAATTGTTTAGTACCGTTGTAACACTCAGCAGACAAAAGACAGATGAAGATACCAACATAAAATAAATTTTAATTGAGATTTATTTCGATTAAAATTAGTCATAGTATTAATTTAATTTGAGTGCCAATGAATAGTAAAAACAAGTTAAAGTACTTACGCAGGAGAGAAATGACACTAACATAACAAATAAGCCTAACGATGAGAGAATGTCCCAAAACTAAGAATTATTAGTAACACTCAACATTTGAGAGAAAAGAGAAAGGATAAAATCACAAAAGAGTTCCGTTCAAATGAAAAAGAAATGGAATTCATGAATTGAAAATTGGAATTTTAAATGCTGAAAAGTAGAAATGTACTCATCAGGAAACTTGCATTTCTATCAGCACTTGCAAGATTTCGTAAAACTGTATAGCTAATTCAAGCAATATACAGCTCAAGTCTCTATCTTGCAAAAAAAAAAAAAAAAAAAAAAAAAAAAAAAAAAAAAAAGAAAATTGAATCAAATAAAAAAAAGGAATTTAAATTAATCAATAACACAAACCAAAATTTAAACAAGGAATAAGTAATTTAAGCAATCCACATGTTAAACGTTACTTACGGAGATAGTAGAAATAAACAGGTTGCCAAACGAATTTTAGTAAAAAGAAAAGATTAAAAATTTAGAAAAGATTAATCGATTTAGGTGCTACAGAAATACTATAATTGGTTGCATTATTTGTTAGTTATTTATCTCTAAAAGTTTTTAACAACTTTAAAAAAGGTGATTTTTAACTTTAACGTTAACCTTTTTAAAGATCAGTTTATTGTTAACTTTCAACGTAGCGTGAGCAGGCGCCATCTCACGTGAAAAAAGAGATTAGAATTTTTATTTAGTTGGGTTAAATTTTCAGTGTTAAGCAATCTCATCCAAAGGCCAACATGTCATTTTTAAGACATTATGATTATTGGTGAATTAATTATAAATTATTTCATTTTATTTTTTATTTTTTTAAGTTTTTCGAATTTATTTATTTTTTTTTTTTAAGAAACCTCCAAATTTGATTAGTCGTTTAATGAAATCTGAAGTGTGAATAATTAAACAAATTTTAAGTAGGAAAATTTGAATCTTTCATAATATCAACCAGAAAAAGAATATGTATCCTGCAATTGCAATAATACTATGCAATAATACTTCCATTTTTTAAAAATTAAATTCATTATCCCTACCAACCATCCAACCCTCCAACCATACAACACCACCCTTCCTCCCTAATCAAACATCTTCCCTCCCAACCTTCACATATATACATAAGGTACAATAAATAATAATAATAATAGATTAATAAAAATATAACAAATGTAATTTCTAATTTTAGTGGCGAATCCCCCAAAATTTCCCCTTGCTACAAATGTTCGTGTTTTAGAATTTTTCACCTCTGTAGACCCTCAGAAGATATTTAACAGCTAAGATAATCCTTTACCTTTCTCCAACTCAAATTTCTTGCCGTAAAATTGCCACCTGATAAAAGTAGGGTGGTATCCCCAAAACACGGTGGGTGATGGGACAAAATGGATGTCGTATTCGGATTCAGGGGGTCATTTCAGATAAGAATTTCCATGAATGGTATTGGGGCCAATTTTTGGGCAGAGCAGTGTAATCTAAAGTTTTTTTTTTTTTTGTTGTTGTTGTTTTTCGTCAAGAAAATGTCACGCTATTCATTTTTTTAAATTAAGATTATCAAAACCACAGTGAGATTTTTTTTTCTTTTGTATGAAAGTTAGTTGTTTTCATCATATACTTGTTCTCATAATTCTCTTCTATAAGGCATATTGTTCATATTATATTTGTTTTAAGAGAAATTTTGCTTACCGATCACTAGGCACTATCATAAAGTGATACCTTCTCCCTCCATTCCCCATCAATAGGCCACCCTAAATCAACTTCGATCGATTTACCTTATCCTAATTATTTTTATATTTTATTGTACAAGGACAATTTTAATTATTCTATTTGCATGGAGTTCCATAGTATTTCCAGTCCAATAATACCCATAATACAAGTTCATGTGAAATATTTCACTATACTGGCGTGTTAATAAAAATGCAAATTTCGAATAATTTATGAAGTTTTCAAAATAGATTTTCTATAGTTATGAAAGCTCTTGCGTTATTTTTTTTCTTCCTTCAAGATGAAAGTAATCCTCGTAATACTCGCTTATGCAATTATTTCCCCTATTCTTCCATGTTAAGGAAATCGTACATTTCTTCAAAATGTGTAAAAACCTCAAAAAGTCGAGGGCACATTTTCTTTCACGATTAACTCTGTTACCTACACATATAGTACAGTTGGTAACAAAAGTGACCGAACACTAGCAAAATTTCCTACGCAAAAAAAGTACACTTCATGCGGTTTTGGTAAATAAATCCTTATCGAATCATATTCTTACTGTGACTAAAACAGGATTCGACTAGGATTCCTTTAACAAAACCGTATGAATTGTACATTTTTATATATGAATTTTCCCTAGTGTTCGGACATTTTTGTTACCGACTGTACGATAATAAAATAAAATTGTTGACAGCAACATATTTGTTTGGTATATAAAGTACTGAACATTACATTTTGTATAGAAAAACTGAATATCAAAAAGTGTTTTAACTGATTATTTTTCAATCTTTAATAATTACATCTATGTATCATATATATATATTTATTTATTTATAGATTATTGTTGCTTTAAGATATCTTAATATATAACTAAAAAAAAATCCTAGTACGGAAAAAATCGTAGTTAAAACATATGTTTAATACATCATTACAAATTGCGTTTGGCACATTTACATAGATTATTGTTAATTGGAATAATTATTAATTTTAATAATTTTGCGTTAACAATTTAACGTTCAATATCGTCACGCTGAAACATAACATTTAACATTTCTTTTTTTTTTTTCTTTTTATACTTTTGTGTACTTTAGATAGCAGTACTACTCCGAAATTTAACAAATTATGTTTCGTAGCAAACCATATACAGTATTCACTTGAAATTTCTTAGTAGGTGCAAGAAGGGTTTAATTCCTAGGTTTTTTTTTTTCACATTACGAAGCGTCGTGCTAATATTTAGACCTCAAAAGAGCGTTGGATTTTACTCACTTTTTCTTCTTTTTTTCTGTTTACAGTGTTTACCTAAGAGGTTTTTTATTATTTGAGTTACTTTTTGTTTGAATTTATTTAGATTAAAATATAAATTAAAGTTTAAAATGTTTGAAATAAGACTTTCTGGAATAATAAAAATTATATTTTATTTTTTACGTAATATTTATGCTCTGTTATGTACACTGGTTCTCATAATTATAAGCACACAGTTTTTCTATATTAACTAAACACTGAACACTATTTTTAAACAAATATATTTTTTATTAATTTCAGTTTCATTAATAGACTATATTTAAAAAGTTTTATCGTTTTTATATGTGAAAAAAACTTTAAATACGGCCAAAAAGATGATTTTTCAGGTGTTCACAATTATAAGGACAGCTGGAATCTTAGTAATATTTTTTCAGTTATTCTTTAATTCAATATTTTATGTGGTCTGTTTTTAGGTTGAAACAGTCATACATTCTCTCTGGTATATATATACATTTTTTTTTCTTTTTTTTTCAGTTTCAATACCATTTCATACAGCATAGGTGATATTCTGAATACATTTAAACTATTTAAAATTGCTTTCCACTTCCTTGCACTTTCCAATATGATAAGTTAAGGTTTTTTCAACTTTTAGGCCACGGGAAAGGCAATAATACAGACGTTTCCTTATTCAAACTATTTCCTATTGCTCTAGAAGTAGAGCAAAAATATAAGTCTTGTTGAAAAAAATATTATTACCCCCCAAAATCTGACAAAAATCTAAGAATTCCACGTTTAAAATTTGTGAATATTCTCTTGATGTTCATAATAATAGAAAAAATTACTAAATTCATTCTGCCTTTAGTAGAAACAACCACCCAGAGCACCATAGATCCACCTTTAAAATGCCCGATTCATATCTGCCTTTAAAAAATCTGCTCTGTCTTTCGCTATCTTCAGATCATGACAGTAACTGTTAAAACCACTTAGTTAATCAAAAATAAAATGTTTTGCATCCGAAAATGCAACATTTTACCATTTAATATTGTCCTTATTCAACTTTAACACAGACTTCTTTCCCCCATTAAATGCTTATTGATTATTACAGTTTATTTTTATTCATTTTAACATATTATTAATTATTTTAAACTTGCATAAATGTGGACCCCAACCTTTCGTTAAAAATTACGAGCAAATTCAGCAGCAGTCATTATGAGTAGAACAGTAAGAGGAATTATGAGACTTCGATCTCTGTAAAACAACTCTGATTTTGCATCAGATCTCTCTCCTATCGAACCAGCAGTTCAACGCTTGATCACATTTCTTTCATCAATTTTATATCTTCGAATTTCATTAGAAATTCGGCGGATTTAAATTATCCTTAGACTTAAAAAACACATTTATCCCACTTCACTACATGAACGTTCTTTTTCTCGAGGAATTATCAGTAATGTCCGTCCAAAAAAAATTGAAGGCTTATATATGAATTAATCTAGTCCAGTAGTTAACAAATTCGCATGTCAACTGTGATTTATCCGGTAGTAAGTTAAATTAACCGAAAAAATCTTGATTGTCCCTATAATTATGAACGTCGAAAAACGTGGATAAAAAAATATTTTGCATTATTTTTTATTAATTTTGTTTCACATTAAAAAATTATAGCAGTTTTGGTTTTTAGAATACTAGATATATTAAGGGCATTTAGTATAATCTTGTTCACAATTAGTTTTACATTAGTTATTAAAAAACATAAAGTGTTCTTATAAGTGTGAGAAGGAGTGTATATGATAGCCTTTTTTAAAAAAATAGCTTAGCTTTTTCCAAGTTGAATTTATAATCTTAGAACCATTTAACAAACCCAAGTTGAATTTAGAACCATATCAATACTGTTGTAATAGAAATCAATTAAGTGATGTTCATTCGGCATAATCTAACGTGACTTTCGACGTGTAAACTGTTTGCCCTCGTGCGCCTGTTCTCCAAAAATCTATATTTGAATTTGTGTATAATAATTCGTATAATTTTAATGATAATAATTGTAATTCTTTTTAATGGTGTATGTTTGTCGTGCATCTAATTTTGTTA
This sequence comes from Salticus scenicus, assembly GCA_963930645.1. Taxonomy (NCBI): domain Eukaryota; kingdom Metazoa; phylum Arthropoda; class Arachnida; order Araneae; family Salticidae; genus Salticus; species Salticus scenicus. The sequence goes on from OZ005650.1 coordinate 180,645,218, forward strand.
AAAGGAATATTATATCCTTTTCAATGCATCCAACCATATCGCAATATGCGAAAAAGTTTATAAATAACGGTCAAATTCATAAAAGTATTAACTAAGAAATTAAACCATATATTGTATGTATTTATTTATTTTTTTATAATTTTGGTGAAATAATTTATCTTAAAAAAGTTGTGATTAGAAGTATTTATTGTAAATATGATGATTGTGTAGAAATGTTTACCGTTTCTTCTACAACCAAATGTTAAAAATGGAGGCTAGCGTTTATTTTTCTTATTTTCAACACAACGTATGAACTGTCGGTAAGAAAAGTATACGAACACTCATAAAAATTCCTTTATGAAAAAGATAGATTTAATACTGTTTTGTTAAATAAATCCTTGTCGAATAATGTTCTTAGATTCACTAAGAACATGATTCGACAAGGATTTATTTAACAAAACAGTATTTACTCTACCTCTTTTACATAGGAATTTTTACTAGTGTTCGGATACACATATTACACACACACACACACACACACACACACACACACATATATATATTGTTGTTGTTGTTTTTACAGATAAAGCGGGGAAATATATTTTAGCAAATATTAAATTTAAGCAGTTTCTTAATTTTATTTTGCATTAAGAAGATGATTTTTTTTTTAAGAGATATTTGTCATTTATAAGAAATACATTAATTGTTTTAACCAAAATGTCAAAATATGTAAATGCTTTTCTTTCTTTCCTTTTTTTTTTTTTTTTTTTTTTTTTCCTATTGTTTAATAGCATTTTTTGTAAGTTTTATTGAAATATTTTGATAATCTTGAATATATTATAAACTTAAAAACAAATAAAACAGTTAGAAAAACGAATGTTTTCGTTTTCCTTATTTCTTTATCAATAGATGTAGAAAAAAAGCAAAGTTTCTTTTTTTATCTCCTTAAAAAAAAAAAAAAAAAAAAAAAAAAAAAAACATGTTTTTCAGAGATAAATACATAGACTGTTTACGTAGTTGTCACTTTTGGAAAAATGTATATTTTGCGTTTTATGATTTTCTATAATTAGAAATTTTCATGTCATTAATAGATGAAATTACATTTAGTAAATTTCATTTTACCTTTATATAAAATTTATATAAATGAGTAATTTTTATGAATAATAAAAGGAAGATTTTTATTCAGTAGTGTATCATCAAATAGTTTTTATTTTTAATTTTTCGCAGATTAATTTATACGAAAACATTCTTTATCTGCATTTTAACTTATATCCAATATATATATATATATATATATATTATACGTTTTATCTATAATGCTTTGCTGCAAATTTTCTTTCGTTGTGATTGATATACAATTTTTTTGATAAAATAGAAAGCTATGATAAATAATCGAAAACACTTTATGCTAAAGACATTCAAAAAGTAAAAAGAAAATAATAATAATAATAATAATAATATTAAATCAGATGGTTTATTTTTCTACACATTTTTTAATCAATCTTCATTCAAATAGTTTTATACATATAATGATTTTCGTCATTTTGAATGTTTTAATTGACGAAAAAAAGAGTGTAAAATATAGGATAATAATTTTTTTTTCTCTCGTACAGATATTACAAAGAGAAAACATATTTTACAAATAATTTTCACCACTTTTCACTTCCGGGTTAAAATTTTCATATAAATCAAAGCTATAACCCCTATATCAATATATTTCAACACACACATATTCAAACTGAACTTTTCAGGATTAAATAATAAATGCATTTAAAAAAAGAACAAAAAAATGTATGTGTCATTAAGAACCCACAGAAATCTAAAACGTTTAGTTTTAAATAATTGAAACTATTTTCTTTAAACTGGGAGCACTTACAAAATCTAAATATTAGATAGAAACCAATTTTGTGTGTGTAAGGATGATTCTCAGTTCAATCACCTATACTTAAAGGATTTTATTTTCAATATTATAATTTCTATTTTTCTTTTGAAATAATTCATACAAAAAATAAGTTATGAAATATGCAAAATCTTTTTAAATTTATCGTACTTCTGATGCGATGTTCTAATAAAGAACTCAAAACCTTTATTTGTTTTTTAGATACAAATTTGTAATATTTTATAATATCGTTAAACTGAAACGTTTCACACACACATATATATATAACATTACGAAATATGTTCTAAATCCTAAATGTTTGTTCCGTATAACTGTTTGTTAAAATTTTTACTGTTTGTTAAAATCGATCACCATTTTGAAATAAAATATCTATCTGTCTATATGCAAAATTTTTGATTTTGTGTCCAGAACAAGAAACAGTATAAAATGCAATTGATGGTGACATGCATCCTTCGATTAATGTAGGAAGATCACTGATTATTTCTATCTATTAGGCATTTATTTCATTTCATTTATAAATACAAGTCTTTTTAATTTAGGTCGAAAGATTATTTTCTCAATTATTATACGGTCCCTGTTTTAACCATATGTACAACCTTTTGAAATGATATGAAAAAGTGAAATAAGTAATTTTTTCAGCATCATTATTCAGTTGCTTTTAAAAGTACAGTGAAGCAATGCTTTCTAATTGTCTTGTTGAACGAAAACTAAAAACTTTCTATTTGAAAATTTTTCATGTAGGGTTTTATAAAAAATTATTAAGGTTAAATTTTTGAAAACTAACGGTCGATTTCTTTTTCTTAAAGTAGTATAATTTTCTAACGTATTGTGAACATGGTTTTTCAATTGGCAATGTCCTCTTACATCTAACAGGTAAAAAATTAACCCATGTTTTCACCTTATCGGGACAACTTACATATAGAAATAAGATAACATTTTTAGTTTTAAAATAAAAAAATAAATAAGATAAAATAAGTACGATTTAAAGAAACAAAAAATACTTCGTTTCAACAAATTATTTAGACAAAATTTAGTGGAATAATTTCAAGCTATACCGAGGATCTTAAATAAAATTATTACTTATTAACCACAATTTACATCATACTTTCAAGCAGTACAAGTAGATAATTTGACATCGAATTGAAAATATGACATTGGTAATATATTATAAATAATGTGGATTAAAATGACTGCAAAAATGATTGAGGTCGAAGTTTTAAACTTTTCACTTAATCCTTTTACAAATAGGAATGGAAATATAATTCGATTAATTCATATAATTGGATATAATTTCTAAATTACTCGTAACACCACTTGAATATACCAATTCAGCTCTGATTGGAACTTAGTAATTTATTAAAAATGAAATCTTAAAAGCTCAAATTTTTACGCTTTAAGCGTATTAGTAACATATAGATTAAATGAAGGTTATTAAAATAAATTTGTAAAATCACGTTTCAATTGAAATGTTTCTAAGATATGGCACAATTAAAATATTAATGGACAGGATGAACGTAACAGTTTGAATAAATAAATGAATAGTACTGAATTAGTAAAATGAACGAGTAATATTTAATAGAAAATACGTACGTTATTTTAAAGAAATAAATGCGCAATGATTTTGAAACAGCGAAAATTTATAAATGGAAATACTCCATACATATAATAATATCTCATGAGTATTTTGTAATGATAGAAAATAATTACTTGAATCTGAATAAAATTGAATGTATGCATTTTTAATGCCTGATTGAACAGACTGTTTTAATTTCAACTTAGATATTACGACCTACACTATATATATACATATGTACGTATATACAGTCGGTAACAAAAGTGTTCGAACACTAGCAAAAATTCCTATGTAAAAAAATACTCTTCATACGGTTTTGTTAAATAAATCGTTATCGAATCATTTTCTTACACTGACTAAAAACAAGGATTTATTTAACAAAACCGTATGAAATGTGCTTTTGTTACATAGGATTTTTTTGCTAGTGTTTGGACACTTTTGTTACCGACTGTATGTAACAGCTTCATTTAGAAGAAGTAAATTATCATTTTCTGAATCCATAAACTGAAAATATAAATTTCCTAGCTATGCGTATAAAGTAAGCCACTAAACTGAATGGAGAAAATGATCGAGTATTTCGAGTCTATATATTTCTAGATGGTGAAACAACATTATGAATATTAAAGATATTTTAGTACTTTGCATTGCGAGGAATTCTCGCTTGATTTTCTAGAAGTGTGTTACAAACTTGAATTACAGTTCATAAAACTAGAATCTTGTATTCGCATGTTACGTTTCATTTACAAAGAAATTTAGGATGAGAAATAGAACATTGACCCTGTATTTCATTCTGTATGGAAATTATATTATACCACGTTTAAATATGACAAATGTAAAGTTAACTTCACCAATAGACATGATACTATCTGTGAAACAAATAATACTATTATACCTTACTGTGAATTTTCTTTATCATTTTCATAATTAATATTTTTAAATTGTGTTGTTCATATTTGATTACTAAAATGTGTATTTTAGTGTTTATATAATTTTCTCTGTTTTATAAGACAGTGAAAATTAATTAGAAATATATTGGAATAAGCGGTGTGTGGAAAATAGTCTTTGATCGAATAAAATAGATTAAATGTCCTGATAAAAACAATTTTCAATACTTAAAGAACAATTTAACATAATTTCGTAATGTTTCATTTACAGAAGAAATTTAAAAAGAAATTTACTAACAGAGAAGTTTTTTTTTTTTTTTTTTTTTTTTTTTTTAACTTTCTAAGGAGACTTTCTAAAGAGAAGTTTTATTCTTAAAAATGTGTATAATACGTAAATATTATAATTGAAAACGGAAATTCCCTATTAGTATGGAAGTAAAAAATGTAATAATAACGTTAAAAAACATTTAATGTTTAAAGTAAAGATATTCTAGATTATTTTCCTTCACAATCCAGCATCAAGAAAAAATTATTATTACTGACGTTTCAATTAAAATGAGTGAGTGTAAAAGAAAAATATTCTATAAACACGCATTTTTTTTTTCTTTATTAAATTAGAAATCCTTTTAGATTTATATGCGAAATAAAAAAGAAAAAAATGATCTTTGTAGATTTTGAAAAAACAAATTTTAATTATTCTTGAAACTTCTTACTTTTTGCTAAAAGATAGGCAAACAAACTGAAGGAAAAAAAAAAACACTACTAACAATAATTTAGCAGTTTTTTTTTCTATATTTATAAGATTTTTATTTCTTTTGACGTATATGTAAACGATATTTTTCACTTTTGCATCTGCTTAAAAATTTCAAGTAGATTTATCAAGACATTTCAATGTAAATAAATGAATAAGTTTATGATTACGGTTATATTTCTTAAACATTTGCATATTTTACTTTTAATGAATAAATATATTTTTCTAAACGCATGTAAATATTTCAGTGTCTTCAAGACGTAATATATTGCCATTTTTATTCCATTTGTTTTAAAATTCAGATAAATAGAATATTATTAATACAACCTTATAAAACATAAAATATGTCTCAAATACAAGCACGAATAGAAGAATGATAATTAAAACAATAATCCCAATCTGAAATATTTTGTATCGTATTCAAAATTTTCTTAACATTTAAATTCTCAACACAGAAATTTTATAATGTATCACACATACATTAGAATTTTCAATATAACTTTCTAAAACATACCTACCTGAATAAACATAGTACTTAAAAAAAAAAAAAAAGTTACATTAATATTTATACATATTTTTGTAAAAATAAAGTGCATCGGTTGCTTTAATAAAAATAATAAGTGACCAAAAGTTTTTAATCGAACAATAAAAAAATTAAGATTTAGTAATAGTATTTTTTAATATCTATCAATTTAGAAATCTAATTCAAAAATAATTCTTTATGAAAATGTAAATAAGAAATAAGTAAAGTAAAGTAAAGTAAAATGTTAAATTAACTTTATAAAGCGAATATATATATATATATATATATATATATATATATATATATATATATATATATATATATATATATATATAAATTCATAGCGGCGGAAATTTATGAAAAATACTAAATTGCTATTTAAAAAGTTAAATTAGATAAACAGCCATATAATCTTATTGTAAAATCAATTTTATTTACTCTTACCAAGGTATAAATAAGCAATTCTATCACAGATGTGTAAAATATTTAGAATTATACATGAGGAAATTTAAACATCTGAATAAATAAAAAAAAATTTAGGTGACAGAATGTCATTCATCAGATTACCATTCGAAATATATCAACAGGATAAAACGGAAGAAACGTAAATAAGAAAACCAACCACTCATGAAACTGTGCGAATTACATCCCTATTTATCCTTTCTAAAACATTTATCGTACAGTTCCAGACTCTTGAAATGTGTTGGGCTTTTTGTACCCATTTTTATCAATACTTACAGCATTTTATTTTCTCCTTTTTCAGTTCAAGGATAGAGAAATGTACAATTACTTCACATAAATAAATTTAACTTTTCTGTGTATTTGAATTTAATTTTCATGCATAAAATTTGTCTTCATTTGTTTTCTTGGTTTTTATAAAAGGGTAAAAAATAAATGGTCTATTGAAAGCTATTTTTGTTAATTTTAAATACATCTCATTACAGTAACAATAACCCTTATAAAAATTACTTCTATTGTGATTTTTTCTCGCTATTTTAAATGATACAGAAAAAAAAAGTAAAAACAGTTAATTATTAACCCTTGCAATTTCGAAAGATTTTTTTTTTTCTCTTATTACTTGGTAGCAAAGAAATCATGAATACATTATAATCATATAGTACAACATACTCATCCCCGTTGTTAAACGTTTTCCTGATTAGTATATCTACAGATGGAGAGACTTAATGTCTCATTTACAATAATTATAACTAAACAGAGCATTTTTATTTATTAATATAATATAATTACACTCCTGCTCAAAAGTTTAGTAAGATTGACAAACGATCAGTATGTTTTTTCAATTAAAAAACTTATCTCTCGTTGAAATGTTTTCAAACATTGGTTATTTAAAGAACTGGATCTTCCTCATGTTTTTCAGTGAAGACTCGTTTAAGACAACATTTAGGGGGCCGGTAACAAATTGAACAAAATCAATGTTTGTGATCACCCTGTATTGTTAAGTAAACGAAATGAACTGTAACTTTAGGTTAAGTTAACATAGACCCAGTTCAATTTATGTATGAATATATGTGACGATAGCATATTAAATAACGGAAAAAGAAGCATTTATTTTAAAACACACACACACACACAAACAAATAAAAATAAAAATAAAATAAAATAAAATAAAATCAATATATATATATATATATATATATATATATTATTATTATACAGAGTTTTTAACGAAAATTATTCCGATTTTCAGATAAGTTGGAAAAAAACTTTTAAAACAATATACTGCATTAGGAATAGAAATATATTAAATATCTCATGATATGTAAGCACTTTTATGAAAACGTTTATCACTGCGCATGTGCGAAAGGTTTAAAAAAATTGTATAGGTTGATCGCTAGATATATTGGGCAACTTTTGTCAAAAATGCATTTAAATAGAATAAAAACTGAGCAAATTATCCAAAAGAGAACGAGCTAGATTTTAGATATTTTCCAAGAATTCAAATTTCTTAAGGGGTTTTCCCCATAGTGCATAATTAATTTAAAGATCCGATTATTTTAACCACTTTGCAAAAGTTCTTTTTTCTGAAAAACCCCTTATCATCTCACAAATCTTAGTAAATAAAGAAAAATATGTTAGAGTTACAAGCTTATAAGGGGTCTTCACAAAAAAGTACATTTGGGGCGTAGTTGAAATAATTGAATCTTCAAATTAATCACGCAGCATGCGAAAAATCCTTAAAAATTTTCAACTCCTGGCAAATATCTAAAATCTAGCTCGTTCTTTTTCGAATATTTTGCTTAATTTTTACTGAAATCAAATGCACTTTTGACAAAAGTCGCCCAACATATCTAACTTTCAACCTACGCAATAAAATATTTTTAATCTTTCGCACATGCGCAGTGAAAACGTTTTTCATAAAAAATACTCATATTTCATGAGATGTTTAAGATATTTGTGTTTCGATTGCAGTATATTGTTTCAAAAGTGTTTTTCCATACACATTTGAAAGTAATACATATAAAAATAATGAATTATTTATATATATATATATATATATATATATATATATATATATATATATATATGAATGTATATAGATAGGTAGATATATATATTTTCAAAAGTAATAAAATTATGTGTAATTTTTATTCTATTTGTGTTCATCGACTTACAGGTAGAGATTATGTTAATAAAAATTCAATTAGAGATGAGCTTAGCATATTTATAGTTTGTTGGGAAGATATATTAAACAACGTATTAAAGCAGTGAAGCATACTAGATGGGGGTGAATTAAATTAAAAGAATTTCCTTAATAATATATATATATATATATATATATATATTTAAAATTTTAAATTCACGCTTCCTTTTTTAATATTATAAAACATTTAAATTTTTTTTATGAAAGAAAATAACAAAAACATTGAAGATTTAAAAAAAAAAAAAAAATCATAAAAAGTGCAAAAGTGTAATAAAATTATAAAGTTAGAAAGGTGAATAGTCTTTATTTTATTTTATCTTCATGTTTATTATTATTATTTTTTTTTATATGTCAATGTTTTCAAGCTATTGACAGTGTTTGGCAGTGAAATACATTGTTAACACATTCGATTTCTTTAACTGTCAGTAAATGTCAAACGAAGCTATAACTTTATATAATACAGAAAACATTATAGAACGTGTATTGATTTTGTTTGTCGGTGTTGTAAATTCTGGGAAATTTTCTATCTTAATTCAATGTCTGTTTAAATTGGCATTTATTTTTCTTTTTTTCGGAGTTCATCTTATTCTTTTAATGTTGGGATAAAACATTGCATTTGAAATAATTTGTACCAAAATTAGATTAATGAGTCAATTTAATTTTGTTTAAAATGGGTATAGAAGTGATATTTATGTATTTATTTATTTTTATATTTTATGGTCACAATTTCTTTAAGTAAAATTCAGCGTAAGCATCATTTTCAATTATTCATGCAACTTTTTCTGACGATTTTTTTTTTCTTAAACGATTGAAGAATGAGTTTAAAGTATGACATTAGGATAACATATGTTGTATTATACACTTGAAAAATAAAGTGCATATTCAAAAAAAAAAAAAAAAAAAATCAAGAAAATGCAAAAGAAAAAAAATATATATCAATGCTAAGCTAATTTATGTTATAATTTTGTGATTTTATATCACTTTATTTCTGTTTAAACATATCTATAGTGTGTTTCAAATAGGGTATTCCAATTTGAAATGACATAATTTTGAAACCGTTACAGTTAAAAATATGTAAAAACTGTTACGTTATTTCAGCAAGTGTGGAAATTTAAGAACAATGCTTCTCAAATGCAATTGCATGATTCGCCAAAGAAACTTCGATATTTCAGAGAAGACAGCTACACAATTTTGATTTAGTATGATGAGCTTGTCGCAAGAGGGCCAATTTTTTTTTACAGTCAGGCTTATTCCACTTACACCTACGATTTATAGGAGATTCCTAAACACTAGAAAAATATAGGTAAAAAACTCAACTTGTACCGACAATTAGCAACTGAACGTTAGAACAATAAGTATTCAGCCATCAGACAAAAAGTGCATTTTTTTTTAGAGTTTTCACAAGGAATTGTGAACACGACTTCCACTACTTCTTTTTGCACATTTATTTTCTTCTTTATATTCAACCATTTGTAGCATTTGTCTTCATTGAATTTGATATGCTAACTTATTTAATACGACTCTCTGTCATTACGGGACTAGTAGTGGTCTGTATTTCTAAGCTGTGCGGGGATTCAGTTTATGTACAAGCATGTGTGTTCTTAGTTGTTCGAGGTTCACTTTAACCTGTAGATTTCGATCATTAGACTGGAAATTCTTAATGTGTAATAAACATTAATGTTCCAAAAATGACCATACAGCGATACTAAATCCAAATCCAATAGTACGTATGTATGTGTGTGTATTTTTCACCCACACACACATACATACATACATACATATATATATATATATATATATATATATATTATTTTATAAAGAATGGCAAATTAAAATTGCATAAAATAGGTGCACATAGCAGCTCTGAATTTATATATAACAAGGCAAATTATTTAATTTAAATTAGGATAAGAGAAAATGAAAGTGGAATGTAACACATCAAAAGCAATAAATTCTTTTAACAAGAAAAAGGTTAATTTCAAAACTATTCAAGTCAAAATTTCAATAGGAGCTGTGTCAGTTTCCTCTTCAGGTGGTAATATAGCCAAAAGGGTTCCTAACAGCCTAATCCTAACAGGTTTCTTCTGAAACCTGTTAGGATTACATAGATTTTTTAATGGCTGTTTTCCCACATGCTGAGGAAGACGATACAGCTCCTATTGAATTTATGAATTGAACAGTTTTTAATTTAAACTTTTTTTTTGTTTATTAATTGTTTATTACCTTTTTCTTGTTTTCTTGTTTCTTTTGTTTTGTTATTTATATATTCCACTTTATTTTCACTTACCTGAATTTATATTAAATAATTTACACACACACACACACACACGTATATATATATATATATATATATATATATATATATATAAGAAATTTTTTAAAAAGAAGTATTTAAATATATGAAATTAAAATAAAAATTTTGAAGATTAGAAAAAACAATAGGAGATTTACAAACCAATGCGCAAAATTGCTGCAAAAGGAAATGTAAAACTTTAATATAGGAATAATTTAACAAATGAAATGAATTAAAACCCCAAAACACACAGAAGTCTTCATCAGGGAGGCCCTTCCGTGGAGGAGTTAAAGAGAAGTTTCTGAAAGGATAGCAGCAATTAGCTAATAACCATCATTAGCCTCAAACTTCTCTCCAAACAGAAAACCATCTTTAACAGAAAAGAAATCTAACAGATCTGAAATAGATCGAAAGAGGAACACACTGAAACATTCGGTTATAAGTTAAGACGTGACAGTTAATTTGCAAGGATTTTAAGAGCTATTTTTAAATCACAATCATTATTGCATAAAATGCGAATTCTTTTAAACTGTGTGAACATATGAAAGGTACAAAATATTTGTAAAGAAATCCTACAGTCAAGGTCGTTAACTAAAAGGTTTAAAGTCATTTAAAAAATGGGGGAAACAAATTTAAATTTTATTATAATAATACGTAAATTATTCCTATATTAAAGTTTTACGTTTCCTTTTGCAGCAATTTTGCGCATTGGTTTGTAAATCTCCTATTGTTTTTTCTAATCTTCAAAATTTTTATTTTTATTTCATATATTTAAATAATTCTTTTAAAAAAAATTCTTATTTAATAAAAACATTGTTTAGCTAAGCAGCTTTTAGCGCTAGCTTTCTCTGTTTTACGTTATATTATAATAATCTTTAATTTTATATCGTATACATATTCATTTTAAAAATATTTCTTATTTAAAAAACATTGTTTGGCTAAGCAGCTTTTAGCGCTAGCTTTCTCTGTTTCACGTATTATTATAATAAATTTTAAATTTGTTTCCCCCTTTTTTTAAATGACTTTTAACCTTTTAGTTAACGACCTTGACTGTAGGATTTCTTTACAAATATTTTGTACCTTTCATATGTTCACACAGTTTAAAAGAATTCGCATTTTATGCAAAAATTATTGTGATTTAAGAATAGCTCTTAAAATCCTTGCAAATTAACTGTCACGTCTTAACTTATAACCGAATGTTTCAGTGTTTTCCTCTTTCGATCTATTTCAGATCTGTTAGATTTCTTTTCTGTTAAAGGTGGTTTTCTGTTTGGAGAGAAGTTGGGGGCTAAGGATGGTTATTAGCTAATTGCTACTATCCTTTCAGAAACTTCTCTTTAACTCCTACACGGAAGGGCCTCCATGGTGAAGACTTCTGTGTGTTTTGGGGTTTTAATTCATTTCATTTGTTAAATTATTCCTATATTAAAGTTTTACATTTCCTTTTGCAGCAATTTTGCGCATAGGTTTGTAAATCTGCTATTGTTTTTTCTAATCTTCAAAATTTTTATTTTAATTTCATATATTTAAATACTTCTTTTTAAAAAATTTCTTATTTAATAAAAACATTGTTTAGCTAAGCAGCTTTTAGCGCTAGCTTTCTCTGTTTTACGTTATATTATAATAATCTTTAATTTTATATCGTATACATATTCATTTAAAAAATATTTCTTATTTAAAAAACATTGTTTGGCTAAGCAGCTTTTAGCGCTAGCTTTCTCTGTTTTACGTATTATTATAATAAATTTTAAATTTGTTTCCCCCTTTTTTAAATGACTTTAAACCTTTTAGTTAACGACCTTGACTGTAGGATTTCTTTACAAATATTTTGTACCTTTCATATGTTCACACAGTTTAAAAGAATTCGCATTTTATGCAATAATAATTGTGATTTAAAAATAGCTCTTAAAATCCTTGCAAATTAACTGTCACGTCTTAACTTATAACCGAATGTTTCAGTGTTTTCCTCTTTCGATCTATTTCAGATCTGTTAGATTTTTTTTTCTGTTAAAGGTGGTTTTCTGATGGTTATTAGCTAATTGCTACTATCCTTTCAGAAACTTCTCTTTAACTCCCACACGAAAGGGCCTCCCTGATGAAGACTTCTGTGTGTTTTGGGGTTTTAATTCATTTCATTTGTTAAATTATTCATATATATATATATATATATATATATATATATAATAAATTTATTTTGCTAAGATAAGTTAATATAATCCACTTTTATTTTCTTGTGAATATATATATATATATATATATATATATATATATATATATATATATATATTCAGCTTCTCGTTGTATCAACTAAAAAATAAAAAGTATTAATTAATATGAAAAATTCTTTAACTTATGAGTGAAATAACAGTTATCGTTTAGTTAGAACTACATCTGTCAAAAATAATGAATTTATATTTTTTAATTCCGAGCCATATTTTTCTTAAAACTTTTTGTAACTTGACTTTAAAGAATAATTGTATGATTGAAATATTTTATATGATAACTTTTAATATCATTATAAATTTCGAAAGAAATGCAAATCTGTTAAAAGTAACTTATATATTTTCTGAAAAGCTTAAATATTTTAGATGTGCGAAAGAACTTTATTAAATAAATGAGAAATATTTCAGTGTCACTCATAATAACTTCTAAGATGCATTTTAATAATAATAATAATAACAATAAAAAAAAAATTTCAAAAAAAAAAAAATGATTCTGTACCAAATGTGCATTGTAATTTTCAAAATAGTATAAGGGAAACTCTATAAAATGAAACATTTTGTATTATAAATATTAAAATAGATTAATGTAGTTGCATCAATTTAGATAATAACCTTTTTTACAGGATGCATTGAAAAACATAAATAGATAAATATTATGTACCTATAGCCTATATTATTCTACATAATTTTTAGTTTAAATGCCATAAAATATGTATATATATATAGATATATATTTTAAGCATTCACCATAATATATATTCCATTTGTGAATAAATGTGCATGTTAAAAACAACCCCCCCCCCCAGTGTTGGGCATAATTGATTAAAAAGTAATTGAATTACAATTGAATTACAATTAAATTACGATTATGATTATTTTACTGTTAATAAATTAGCAAATAATTGATTACGAATAAATTGAATTATCCTTTCTATTTATTTGTAATAATTCAATTTATTTGTAATCAATTACTTGTTAATCGATTGACAAAAAAAATTATAATTATAATTTAATTGTAATTCAATTACTTTTTAATCAATTATGCCCAACACTGCCGCCCCCCCAAAAAAAAAAAACAAAAAAAAAAAAACAGTATTTTGTGTTACCAATATTTTTTTTCCTTTAAAACACGCTCCTTGTGAAAAAATAAAATGTCAATTAACTTAGCACTTCTTTTGTTTTACATAGGACATTTTTTTAAAATACATACAAAATACATTAAAGTACTCACATTTACATCACTTATTTGGTTAATTGAATCCTATTCTTTTACAAGTCCATGCTGAAAACGATGTCGTTTTATGGAGTCATTAAATGCAATGAGTCGTTTTAATTACAGGTAAATGAAAGAACGAAGTTTGTGCATGATTAAAACCCGATAGTCTCATTACATTCTTGAATTAATTGGGAATAAACGATGAAGATGAATTCAATTGCATTTTAAAATACTCGAAACAATTTTTAATTTATTTTGAAATAAATTTAACTAAACTCAACAAGTTCATTTGTATTCATAAATAAAAACTATGTATTTTTTTTAATTGATTTTGTTATTATTATTATTAAAGGTCACATTGAAAAGATTGTTTTCGTGGATAAGTTTATATGTTTATATAAAAACCATTTTCAATTTGTAGAAAAACCTTATGGATTAGCGCTATTTGCATTTTTAAAAGATATTAAAAATCAAATTTCTGTACGAAATATGGGAAATGCATTTAAACATCTCTTTTTAATGATAATAATAATAATAATAATAATATATATATATATATATCTATATATGTATAGACTATTATTTTTATTAGTATATTTTTAATATGATTATGTTATTTTTTGTTACACATCTCTAGGAAAACATCATAATATTTTCAGTTTAATATACATTTCATCTATAGTTAAAAAAGCCAGTAGTAATCATCACTACAATAAACATAAATTAATCACATACATAAAATTTTAGCAGCTTGCATATGCTTAAAGGTTAATCAAAGTTAAAGATTGTTAGCATACCATGTATAAATAAAAAATAGTTGTGTAAATAAATAAATAATAATAAAAAAAAATACATCTGCAAATACATATGCATGATAAATGCTTAACTATCAATCTATAATAATAAATGGAAAGGTTTGTCTGTCTGCCTGTCTGTCTGTCTGTCTGTCTGTCTGTCTGTTCTTTTATACGTTCAGCCCCTATTGAACGCAGAAGTACAAGAATTGACATACAGATGCTCTGGAGTCTTTCCGATAAATTTAAAAATCTTAACTAGTTTCGGAGATATTAATTAAAATGCTGACCCATATCGATCGCGAAAATGACCAAAAATCCTTATTGCTTAAAAAGAGGCATTCTATCAGCATTCAGCAGACGATTTTAACCGCTGTCTCTAACGGAAAAAAAACATGTGCAAGTCATTAATGTCACATGATCTTTAACTGGGGTTAAAAATTGCAAATTTCAAAGTGCTTCAAATTTTCTTTTTCGTACACAACACTTAATATACAACCTATTCAGCACAAAAACAACCTGCAGTTAAAATTTCATTAAATTTCATTAATAAACAAAGCAGTTACATTTTAATTGCTAATTAAATTTTATTCTAACACGTAATCTATCTTTCAATAGACGATAGGAGTTTCCATAGCAACAAAATACATTTGAAGGAACTAAAAAATACTTTTTCTT
This sequence comes from Salticus scenicus, assembly GCA_963930645.1. Lineage (NCBI taxonomy): Eukaryota > Metazoa > Arthropoda > Arachnida > Araneae > Salticidae > Salticus > Salticus scenicus. The sequence continues at coordinate 180,660,693 of OZ005650.1, forward strand.
TTTCTTTTTACTTCCATTACCCGACTACCGTGGTATATATATATGTTTTGGCGAAATAAAAAATATTTATTTTTCTTTTTACTTCCATTAATAAAACTACCGTAGATAATGGAATTAGAGATTTCACGTGATTTACATGTTTTAGAATGTCCTGATTAGGTTTTCTTTTGTATCACAGCTACTAATTAAAATAAGTTCATAAGTAACACATTATTTGAAAGCTTTGTTGATTTGGAATTGAACAGTAGATTACAGAAGTTTCTACCGCCAGATATTTTAAAATTTCGATATTTCAAATTCCAATTAAATTATTTTTGATACATCATTCGAAAGATATTTTAAAGTTCTTTTAAATTATCGAAAGTTTTCACCAGATTTGCACGCTTTGAGGTCTCCTGAATTAGTTTTCTTTTGTATCTCAGCTACTAATTAAAATAATTTCATGAGTAATGCATCATTAGAAAGCTTTTTTAGATTTAGAATCGAACAGTGGAATACAGAAATTTGTACCGCCAGATGGCGCTGTAATATTTTAAAATTTCAAAATTTCAATTCCTAATTATGATTAAATAATTTTTAATATATCATTCAAAAGATATTTTAAAGTTCTTTTAAATTATCGAAAGTTTTCACCAGATTTACACGTTTTGAGGTGTCCTGAATCAGTTTTCTTTTACATCTCAGTTATTAATTAAAAAAATTTCATAAAAAATACATCATTTGAAAGCTTTGTTGACTTGATACACATTTTAAAGTACTTTTGCATTATCGAAAATGGAATTCGAGATTTCAGCCGATTTACACGTTTTGAGGTGTCCTGATTAGGTTTTCTTTTGTATCTCAGCTACTAATTAAAATAATTTTATAAGTAATACATCATTAGAAACCTTTTTCGATTTGGAATCGAACAGTGGATTACAGAAATTTCTACCGCCAGATGGCGCTGTAATATTTTCAAATTTCAATATTTCAATTTCTAATTATGATTAAATAATTTTTAATACATCATTCGAAAGATATTTTAAAGTTCTTTTAAATTATCGAAAGTTTTCACCAGATTTACACGTTTTGAGGTGTCCTGGATCAGTTTTCTTTTGTATCTCAGCTACTAATTAAAATAATTTCAAAAGTAATACATCATTAGAAAGCTTTTTTGATTTGGAATCGAACAGTGGAATACAGAAATTTGTACCGCCAGATGGCGCTGTAATATTTTAAAATTTCAATATTTCAATTTCTAATTATGATTAAATTATTTGTAATACATCATTCGAAAGATATTTTAAAGTTCTTTTAAATTATCGAAAGTTTTCACCAGATTTACACGTTTTGAGGTCTCCTGAATCAGTTTTTTTTTTTTTTTTTGTATCTCAGTTATTAATTAAAAAAGTTCATAAGTAATACATCATTTGAAAGCTTATTTTAGTTGATACACATTTTAAAGTACTTTTACATTATCGAAAAATGGAATTCGAGATTTCACCCGATTTACACGTTTTGAGGTGTCCTGATTAGGTTTTCTTTTGTATCTCATCTACTAATTAAAATAATTTCATGAGTAATACATCATTTGAAAGCTTTGTTGATCTGGAATGGAACAATAGATTACAGAAATTTCTACCGCCAGATGGCGCTGTAATATTTTTAAATTTGAATATTTCATATTCTAATTATGATTAAACTATTTCTAATACATCATTCGAAAGATATTTTAAAGTTCTTTTACATTATCGAAAGTGGAATTCGAGATTTCACCTGATTTACAATTTAAAGTGTCCTGATCAGGTTTTCTTTTGCATCTCAGCTAATTGAGTAAGAATAAGTAACTGGAATGGAACAATAGATTACAGAAATTTCTACCGCCAGATGGCGCTGTAATATTTTTAAATTTCAATTTTTCATATTCTAATTATAATTAAATTATTTCTAATACATCATTCGAAAGATATTTTAAAGTTCTTTTACATTATCGAAAGTGGAATTCGAGATTTCACCTGATTTACAATTTAAAGTGTCTTGATCAGGTTTTCTTTTGCATCTCAGCTAATTGAGTAAGACCGTTCAAAATTGGTATATGCAAGTTAATCAGGAGGGGCTGGAACGGTGGGGAAGAAATAGGCGCGCAGCGCGCATGGGTTTGGGACCCGGTGCGAGTTTTTACCCGATGATAAAAGATTTTATTTTATTTTATTTTCTTAATAATAAAAGTTTGAGTTGAGAAGGAATATGCGTGTACAGCGCACGTATATCCTCAAGCGTACGCGCGCAGCGCGCATGGGTCTGCGCTGCCGAAGGCAGTGGTGTCCCGGTGTGAGTTTAGGCCCACCAGCGGCCGAGCGGTTCTGCGCTCAACGCTGGTAGATAGGAGGTGCCAGGTTCGATCCCAGGTCGCGCTCATCGACCTAGCCGTTCGGAGTTTTCCATGGTTTCCTCCGAAACTCGCGTAAATACGGGCTAGGACCCCTTAGAAAGACCCCCACGGAGGGCATTCTCCCCCTAGGCCTAGGACACACCAGGAGTCAATCGGCCTTAAATCCTACAACCAACCCGGTGTGAGTTTTTGCCCGATGCTAAATGATATATTTTTTAATTCCTTTTCTTGAGAATGAAAGTTTATGCGTAATAACATTGAATTTTGAGAAGTCATAAGGATAGTGAAGGAATACGTGCGCACAGCGCACGGGTCTACGCTGCCGAAGGCAGTGGGGACCCGGTGCGACATTTTTACCGATGAGAATTTTTTTTTCTCTTTTTTTATCACATGATAAAAATTAATGCAATTTTGAGAATTCATTAATTATTGTGATTCATTTAAAAATAGTGACCAGCGAAGCGGGCGTAGCCTGCTAGTGTAATATAAATACGTTTAACTGTTGATTTATCAATCAGTCTATGTGTAAACTAGACACGTCTAGACAAATTTAATGCAAATACTTTTAATTTGAATAATATAGTTCTATTCAATTAACACATTATAAAGAGACAACTTTATAAAAAAAAAAAAATCATACCTTAATGCAGTAAAATGTGGCTACTACAAAGTTTAGGGGAACATAAACTAAGAATTGTTTTATTTAAAATAGTCCTTAATGTAAAATTGTAGTGTAAAAAGGGTTGAAATTTTAGATAGTTGGAACATACCATTAAAGAATACCGATGTAGTTTAACGTTGCACATTTATTATTTATAAAAAAAGACAATTATTAATTTTTAATATTTTAATCGTACCTGTAAGAAATTGTAATATATATACTTGACAATAGAATACATACATATATCACTCTACATCCCTGTATAATCTTCCCGAAAAAAAAAATACAATTTTTCTATTCTTTTTTAACCTTTTTTTCGTTAAAACACCAAAGCAACTTAAAAAAATCTTCTGAGTCATTCAAGTGCAATTGTTACTTTTTTTAATGCAATGTTTTATATTTTCGAAGCACATAGCTTTGCAGATTTTTGAATGATTAAACTCTTTATCATTTATGTAGCTGTGGCAGAACAGCAAAGGAAAGCCGCTCTTTAGATTTTTTATCGGATTTATAATTTTTATATTTTATTCCATTTTTCACATTTTATTCCAGTACGATTTCATAGAAGCTGATTTAAAAGTAAGAAATTTCCTCTACTGTGTCAGAAAATGAATTTATGAAACACTAATGCTTCTACCAGCAGTTTTTTTTTCTTCTTCTTTTTTTTTTTTTTTTTAATTCATGTGCAGCTGCAGCGCCAGTCATTTTTTCTTTACCGGTAATTATTTTTTCATCGCCTGTATATCTTTTATTCAATACCTTTAAATTATACTTTTAAATTAAACGGAACTATCAACCTTTTTTTTTTTTTCAAATTTCCTTCTTTTCATATTCTGCAAAATTTTTTTGGCTTTTCCTTTTAATGTAGGTCCTTTGACATTACCTCTTTTAAACCAAGCATATCTATCTTAACCCATTGCCTGATGGTTTCCAAGACGCAATCGTTTTCTGTCTGAGCACATATAAGACATTACAAACAGCATTAAAATTTTATCATTTTCCTTTAACATGGTAACTAATATAGAGGGTGATTATATAAGTTACGACTTCAAAATGCTATGATTTTAAAACTGTCAATCAGAGCTATCTGATATTTTACCAGAGCAATCGTAAGGCAATGAAATTTTGTTTGGGGTAAGAAAAAAGTAGTATCACCATGTTGCTATAGAGGGAGCTGTCAGGGTAATGTCAGGAGAAATGCATAAATGGACTCATTAAACACAAGGATATTGTTAGAAACGCAATGGAATAGCAGGAAAAAATAGACTTCAAGGGTTTACTACAATTTTTCAGCAAAAAGACAAGAATACGTGTTAGTGAAAAGAGAAAAAGAGGAGCTTCATGAAACAAATACTTAACGGATAATTAACGGCACATTTTGCACATTTTCTTTTGACAAATAAAATTTAATTGTCTTATGATTGTTCTGGTAAAATATATATCAAATCGCCCTGATGGGTAGTTTTAAAATTATAGCGTTTTGAAATTGTAATTTCACCCTATAGATATACAAATTTCTGATTCCATCGCATCATTTATCTCCCATCTTCAATTATAAACTTCTGGTATAAATGTAGTTTTTCGTCCATTAAAAATTGCATTGTTTTCTTTTATAATTCAATCGATAAAATCAAATTTGAATTTATAGGCCTCTGTATGTTAAATCGTGCTACTACAGAAAATATAATAAATAGCTCAATCAATAAAATTTTCAAATCATTCTTTCAGACTGATAAAATTATTAATATGAAAAAAAAAAAAAAAAATTAAAAGAATCTTTACAATTTGGTGCCTGATGTTTGGATAAAATTGTAATTAAACAGATTTAAAAAAAATAACACATTGAGATATTTATAAGAAAACGAGTTTCTTTAATATATCACGTATATAATGAGTAATTTTAAATTTAAACCACAATCAACAGCAGAAGCCATTAAGTTAGAAATTTTTTAGTTATTTTTCAAAGAATAACCAAACTATAACTTAAAACAGGAAAAAATAATATATTAGGATAATTCTACAGAAATGTACTGCAAAAATTAAATTATTTAAGTAGAAATGCATGATGAATTTTTGTTTTGGAATTTGTCGAGTTTAGAGGTTTATAACCAAATTTGAGTTTTAGCTTCAACTTTTTTAATGTGCAATTCATACAAGTAATATACGTACCCTTATCAACATTAAATAAGATACATGGATAAGTATTTGTTGAACACCATTTTAAATGATAGTTATACTTAAATATAAACATATTATTCATTTGATAAATTCCTTAGGTAAAGTAATAAGAAAGAAATAACAAAATAAATAAATAAACAGACAATAATAAATAAATAAATAATTCTAAATTATCTGTGTCGTTTTTTTTTTAATGTAGTTTAGTATTTTTTTTAAACAGAAATAAATTACAAAACTAAAATTGTAATTTTAAGCTTATTTGTTCGTTTATCATCATTTTGTTCGGTACAATTTCCGTAAATGATTTACAAAGGTGATGTTCTTTTTAAAAAGCTCCATCAAGAAGTATGCACAGAATAAAGTTTAAATTACTTAATAAATTCCGCTTTTTTTTTTTTTTTTTTTTTTTCTATGCAAAAAGTGTAGATTCCTAAATTGCAAAATCGATGAAAGTTTGAAAAAAAAATAAATAAAAACTTATCAAGATTTCCATGCGGCATTTCGAACAAAAGTAACGAAGATATATAAAGTCATTAAAGAGAACCCAGGAATATACTAAACATTTTCATAAAAGATCGTTTTGAAATATTTTTTTCCTTCAGGAAATATTCATCCTGTCATTATCACGAGCAAATAATGATATTTCTCATTCTAAAATGTTCCAATGCGTTACCAAATACACATGTCATTTAATTTTATGAAAAAATAAAATACATTAACATGCGTTACGTCTTCCTTTCATTAGAAAAAGTATTATTATTACCTAGCCATTTGATCTCATAATATTATTTAATATACGAAACTTTTATTTTTTGATTTTATATCACGAAAATAATTTGTCAATAGAAATTATCTAGAATTATACTTCATGTTCATATTAAATACATTTGAAGACACGGTCCATTTCTTGCTTCTGTTACGAGGTATTTCAAAATTTCAAAATGAAGCAATAAAAAGTTGTTTTATACATTTGATACTATAAATTATTGTTAGCTTTTAATTAAATATCTGATTTTCTTATTTTTGTAATTTATAACTCTACATTGATTAAAATTCAAGATAAATACTAAAGACGGTTAGTGAAATATGCATAATTTTAATTCTTTCTGTTGCTAAAATAGTAAATGGCTGTCTTGTCTCACTATAATTTTCTCGTATTAGACGTCAAACTAATCATATTACCTGATAGTTTGCCCACTAGAACTGTAATATATCTTTCGTATAAAAATATAAGACTTTGCATGTAACTGAACATAGTCTGTTTCATACCACATAAGCATAAAGAACGATTCTTCTGTATCTTAAATTATGACACTACTGTTCACCTAAATTGCAACACCAAGAAGGAATGCAAATATCAGAATGATATTTACTGGGCCTATATTTATAGTAGGAAAAACAATTGATAAATTTTCCGGAATTTTGGAGTAATATATCCTGAGAAATCAGTACATAAAGCATCTACCTCTAGGAGAAATAACAGCACTTATCTGTATAGTCATAAATCAAACAGCGATTTAATGAAGTGAACAGGTACATCACTCCATGAAGCTTTAACGCGATGCTATAGTTTATCGACTGTAGTTACTGGTGAGTAGTGGCGTGCCAGTCGCTTTTCAGCTATTAAATAGTCATATTCATCGGTTCGAAATCAGGAGAACGCGCTGGCCAGAGCTACAATCGAATATATTCTGTTTCAAGTAAGGTCCAGACAATACGGACAACTTCCGGTTCTGCATTGTCCTACTTAAATGTTGCGTTTCGGAGGCCTCGAATATAGGGCAAAGCGACGAGCCTTAAATCGGAGAAACTTAATGGCCGCTATTCAGAGTGCCAGGAATGCGAGCAAGAGGTTATCGAGACGTATATCCAATGGTACCACATAACATCACTCCAGATAGTGATCCATTATGCGACTACCAAAACTTCGGTTATTCTAAAAGCTACATCGCTGACATGGGCGCAGTTAATGCATGATCAACGATGAAACTGGATGCTGGAATGTCATGAAGTCGCCTTTTCAGTCGTATCTGGCGGCACTGAGAATAATTTACATTGCCTGCTAGCATTAGACATCATCATACTGGCTCATCATTTGAAGTGATGGTATGGGGTTCCATTGGATACACGTCTCGATCACCGCTTACTCACATTCTCGGCATTGTGAATAGCGGCCAATACAAATCTGACAAGTTAAGGCTCTTCACTCTGTTCTATATTCGAGGCCTCCGTAGCGCAACATTTAAGCAGGTCAATGCACGACTGCAAGTTGTCCGTATTGTTTTGACATTTCTTTATGCGTAATATGCTGGAATGTTGCACTGACCTGCGTGTTTTTCTGATATCGCGCCGATGAAAATGACTGTTTCATCGATGAAAAACGACTAGCACGCCACCACTTGCCAGTAATTACGGCTGGTGCAATGTGAGATTGTGTTGAGGCTTCCTGGAGTGCTGTAAAAGTTCATGTCATCCAATCGCTGTTCGATTAAATGTTTTGACAGATAAATACTGGTATTGCTCCCAGAGGTCGCTGCATTATGTACTGATTTCTCAGGTTATGTTACTCGACATTTCCTGAAAATTTAATCAGTTTTTCTTACTATTATATCTCATGTGACCAATAAATATAATTCTGATATTTACCTTCTTTTTTGGTGTTACATTTTGGATGGCCAGAAATGCATACAACACTATCTTGGTCCCATTATCTTGTTTGATATGTGTGAATTGAGCACTTCAGTTATGTTGCATGAGTTGCTGTAAGTCCTGGAAAATTGTTGATAGAACACTTTGTATTTAACTTAGGCACATTGATCCAAATTATACCTCTGGCGGTCACAGAAGCGGGAGAGCCATCCATTTGATCTTTTCCAATACGTATTACACTATCTTGTTTAACTGTTAGCACATTAACTTATTTTCTTTATTTTCTGTGTAATGTAGAACTAAGAAAATTTTTTATGGAAAATACGTGTAGTAAAAAATAAATTTACATGTATACAACGACTGATGATGTATAGAAATATGATAAATATCTAAGACATTATTCCTTTATTCGTTAAAAAGAAGATTTAAAAATTTTAATCTTTAGAAAGATTACATCAAACAAATCCCTTGTTGAATTTCTTTAAAATGAATATTAAAATGCATTATGGAATAAAATAATAATTTTAATAACGCTTAAAGCATTAGACGAACAGTGGCTTTTAAAAACTAGTCACTAATGCGTTTTAGATGAATAAATGTCAATTATTTTCTCGCCTCAATTTAAAGAGAAACTTTTTTCCTGAATATATTTCCTAAAAATAAATGTTATGCTTTAGGAATCTAATAAAAATAATCATTATTATTTTTTTTTTCGTTTTAGACATCAAATTTACTTTTTATGGGAAACGTTGCATCTTATATAATTAATTCAATAAAATTGAATTTTTTATTTTAAAAGTTGATCATAATGAGGCTTCTCTTCCTGTACACTTTCTATTGCATAACTTTAAAGATTAATGTATTTTAAACAATTTTTAGTATGGTATAGAATAGTTATAGAATTAAAAATTCTAAAATCTAGATGCAGACTTTATACATAGCTATTTATGCCTGAATTTCAGATCTTCATAATACTTTAAAATAACTCTAATACATATATCCAATATATAAAATTTAATTTTAATACATGTCTTCAGTATATAAAATCAATCGCAGTTTTAACATAGCTTGCACAATGTCTAACGTGACCATTACACAAGTTATCAGGATATCAGAGTCATATTTAAAATGATTGCTAAAGAATCATGGCCCACCAGCGGCCGAACGTTTCTGAGCTCAAAGCTAGTAGACGTGAGGTGCCAGATTCGATCACAGTTCGCACTCATCGGCCTAGCCGTTGGATGTTTTCCGTGGTTTTCTCCGACACATTCATAAATACGGTACATGTACACATTATAAATTCCCAAATAAAACTGCTCGGACAAGGTGCACCCGAAGGGGACATAAACAGAAAGCTGAAATGCTGCCTAAGTCAGCAGTTACCTGAAACACGGGTTTTACGGATTTCAATAAAAATATTTTTAAAAGCTTTTAATGTAAACATAATATAAAAAAAATATTTATTCTAAAAAAAAAAAAAAAAAAAAAAAAAAAATCACTTTCATAAATTGAAAATTGGGCAAAGCTGGCTAGTGTCTACACATTTTAAAGCTAATATGCGATTTTTGTTTTCATATTTTAATTAATTAAAACAAATCTTTAAAAGTTTGAAAATCGTTCTTCAAAATGCATCCGGAGTGGAAAAATGGGCTTAGAAAAAAAAATATATATATTTAGCTCTGTGGTCAGCCGTTTGCCCAAAAAGCAACCGACAGTCACACACACACACATACAAACACATAAATACTCAGATATCTTCTTTTATTACATGTAGAAATTTTTATCCGAAGATGTGGATAAGATGTATTTTTGGAATTAAATTTTAAAAATTCCAAACACTTAAAAACATCTATTATTATTGCAAATAAAATAAGAAATATTGTGTTTAATTGATTAGATTATACATCAAATGAACAAACGTTTCTTTAAAAAGTAATATTAAATCGTATATATATATATATTAAATAAATCTGTGTAGTTCATCTGTATACTCTAGAAATTAAACATATTTTAGTTCAATTGGATTTTTCTGTGTTTATATTTTATTCAGTTTTGATAAATACCGCAATATCTTGATTAAGTATTTTGTTCAATTTTATTGTATGTGTGTATAAAAATGAATAATGTTCAAATATTTTAAGTATTGCAGAATAACTCTATTTATTTATATTATTAATATTATTTTGAAGCATTTACTTGTTTGCGTAAAACATTTCTAGAAATTTATCTAAAATATCACATATAGAATATGAGGTATAAATTAAAATTAATATATTATATGTAAGAACTGTTTTCGTAATATTAAACTAAATATTTTTTGTGTAGAAAATGATCCATTATGGGTTTTTCTGCTCTAAAATATGCTAAAGTAAAGTGTTTTACATTAAAATTTTTCTAAACCCTTGTTTCAGACAAATATAATGCTACATCTTGATTGATGAGAAAACTATTTTAAAAAATTTATCAACTGTTCTCACGGAAGATTTCATAAAGAAAAAGTTTTCTTTTTCCAACATATTTTTTGTACTCACGAGAAAAAAAGACTTTTTATACCATATATTTTAAAGAGAATACGTGTAAACGAGTAATTTATATTTTACCCAGGGTATAGTAAAAAGATCACTTAAAATCTTCTAAAACTAAATAAATAAGAAAAAATGTAAGATAAACGTAGTATGTATTTACCAAATCTTTTTTTTTTTTTTTTTTTTTTTTTTTGTGTGTGTGTGTGTGTGTGTGTGTGTGTGTGTGTGTGTTCTTCTGTGTGTCTATGTTTCGATTTGCCATTAAAAAAAAAAAAAAAAAGCATAAATAACGGTTTAAAATAAACGGTTTGAATCTCAAATCGTCGCACCTTATCAAGTGTGTAACTTATATAGCGACTTTAACCCTTTCAGGGGCACTAAGTAAAAATGATTGAATTTCCTTTTAAATATATATATATCATAAAGTAAACATCCCCTACAAGTCATATTTGATGAAGAAAAAAATTCAGCATGTGGGGATTTTTTTGTGGGTGGTGGCTAGGCGTTCTAGCCACTGTGTCTATAAACCTAAAAGATGCTCATAAAAATCAAACTAAAATTAATGATCTAAGATAATATGTAAATCTGTTGTATTTAAAAGGTGCATTACAGTATATTTACACTACCAAATACTTTTAAATAAAAAATTATTTTTCATAAAAATATGTAAACGAAACTTCAAAAAATTTTCCCGCAACTTGTCCATTTAAAAAAGTCACAGGCACATCCTGCTTAAAGTTACTGTAGTTCTGCCATCTCTATTTCAATTTTAGAAGTACACATTAACTTTTCATAAAAGTGGATAAAAAAAATAGCCACTGCACACTTCTAGAAAAATTTCTAAAGTAGGTGGATAGACCCTCTAGCCACCGCCCCTGAAAGGGTTAAAGCTCATTCAACTCAACTAAAAAATAATTCACAATTTAAAAATATTTAGTTTTACTCATTTTTTCCCCCTAAAAACTAAAAACAATCTTTACCTGCAATATCTGACTTGCTAGAAGTTTATATTGTTTAAATATATATTTTTTAAATGTTCAATCCAAAGATACCTGCAACAGAGTAATAGTTTCTCACACGTTCGCAATCAAACTTTTTGTTAATGTTCATTGGTCTGTAAAACCTCGCATAAAAGAAATTTTCGCATTGTTTTTCAAATTTTTTTAAAAATTATTATTAGAGAAATAACTGTAATTCAACGCCTGTTGCATCCAAATATATTAGTTTATTTTCCTAGATACTGTGAAAAAAATATTTTTCTATGTTAATTGATTGAATAAAAACACAATAATTACTGTATTTAAACGTTCATATGATTTATAAAATACTGAATATTATTTAGCCGAAAAATAATATATGAAGAAAAGCTTTTAATTATATGATTTTAATAATATTTTTTTAATCGTTAATGATAAATATTGTATTTTATTTATAGATTTTCGTTAGCTCACATATGATAAGGTGCATCATAAAATATTCTTCGCAATTTAAAATTCGTAGTGTATAACTAATCTTTATTTGTGTATCCTCATTATTAAAAAAAAAAAAAAAAGTACATATGCCTTTAAGTAACGTAATTTGAATCTCAATAATTATTCTAACTCGATAAAATTTTGTACATTTTTATTTGTTTCAATAGAATTTAAATTCCCATTTAAAATCGCGTATAGATATTGGAATGTGTTGTAATATGTTTAAAACACTTTGTGTCAAAATAAATCTTAGTTAATTTTACATAAATTGTCACTTATTAGTTCCCCATCATACTATAGGTATGGGAAACTTAGGTAATCGTGAAAATTTTCGAACTCGGTTTTTTGACTTTTCTACACGTTTTCAGGTGTGAGGAATCCGAAAATGACAAAATTTCTATGGTGTTTGTCTGTAGGGTGTCTCTTAGTGTGTCAGTGTGTCAGTCCGTTAGTGTGTCAGTGTGTTAGTCCGTTAGTTTGTTAGTCTGTTAACACGATATCTCACGAACAAATGATCGCAGAGAGGTCAGATCAGTTTTACAATATTACTTTCGATACTGGCAACAACCCTATTTATTTGCAACATTCCAATTTTAAAACTTCGTAAGTTATTAGAAATTTACGATTTTCTTAACATGGGAGAATAGGACAAAAATTCACTTAAACGTGCATTTAATGGAAACTTTTTACTGTAAAAATGTCAGACCAGTTTTAAAATATCAGTTTTGATGCCGGAATGAACATCCGTAACTATAAATATGGTACTTTGGAAATTTCGCAAGTTATTGGAAATTTACGAATTTCTTAACTTGGCAGTATGGGGCAAAATTTCACATAAACGTCAATTTTGAGAGATATTTTCATCGTAAAGATGTCAGACTACTTTTGAAATATTATTTAGGACACTGGCATGAATATTAATGACTATGAATTTTCCAATATAAAGATTTCGTAAGTTATTGGAAATTTACGAATTTCTTAACATGGCTGAATAGAGCTAAATTTCACATAAACGTCAATCTTGAGGGATATTTTCATCGTAAAGATGTCAAACCACTTTCGAAATATTATATAGGATACTGGCATGAATATCATAGACTATGAATTTTCCAATTTAAAAAATTCGTAAGTTATTTGGAATTTACGATTTACTTAATGTGTCAGAATAAGGCAAAATTGAGCATAAACTTCCATTTTGAGGATCATAAATACATTAGACTGCTTCAAAATTACATTTATGATATTTGTTTGAACATGATTGAATACAAATATTCTGATAGGAAAATTTCGTAAATTATTCGTAATTTACGATTTTATCAATATAGCGAAATTGAAAATTTTTCATATAAATATGAATTTTGAGAATTATTGCATTGGAAATAGTAGCATGAAAACTAAACAACGGAATTGACCCTGATAAAATAAATTAATAGATTAGAATAAGATAAATATATCGAAGTGAACGGTTGATAGCCTATTAGGCGGGGATTTCATTCTGTCACTGTATCAAGCTTTGGTCAAATTCATTTCTTTTAACATGATTATAATATGTCTCGCACTAGAAATTTCTGAGAACATATATATGATGGGGAACTGAGCAGAGTCCACCTATGCCAACTAGTTTTTAATAACAAGCACTTTTTTCTGACTCTTGTGTGTCAATTATATCAAATGTTATAAAAAATTCTATTTTTCTATATCATTTTTATTTCACCTTATATTTGTACCGAATGTTTACGATTGTAATACGTTGTTATTCATTGAATTTATAATGACCATACAACAAGCAAATTTAGTTTTGTATTTATCAAGCTTGGTTTGCTGATGATTAAATCGTGAATCAGCAAAACAATCAAGAACACATCAGTGTCTAACACTGGATTAAATTTCCTTACGTTCATCCTCTTCCATGGAGGGTTATTATTGTGATTGCATGTTTCGAGAGTATACTTAGGAGTCCCAGACCGTTGCCAGTTGTCCCCTGCATAGCTTTAATTTAATTATAAAACCCATTAAACACAACGCTTAATATTGACAAACAATGTATTATGTGTTACATGGGTTTACTGGCAGATTGGGTGTGAAGTTGTGTGGTATAACGTTACCAGAGTGTTATGCAGTTGACAATCGACAGTTATCCGAGATTTGTCCCTAATTTTTTCCCACTATGGAGGTGATGACTTTTTCGCTTCGGTAACACTCAAAGGTATTATTTTCACGGAACATGGTTGATTTTGCAGCCATCACAAATTATATGTGCACCTACCACCAATAATGAATGTTTTTTTCGGTTCCTGAATTCCAATCTTCCAGTTGTAAATGCGATACTCCAGCAACTTATTTGCAGTGGCCCCGGCATTATTACAAGAAAAATATGATCAGTGTATTGATAGCTTAATAAAAGAACGTCGATATTTATTTTTGTTAATGTGTTTTGCCGCTCCAGAACCCCAATCCTCCATTCGCAAATTTGATGCTCCAGCAACTTATCTGCCGCACAACCGGCTTTACTACAAGAAAAATATAATTAGTGTATTGATAACTTAATGAAAAACGTCGATTGTTGATGTCTTTTACAGCTCTAGAACCCCAATCCCCCAATTGCCAGTTCTATGCTACAGCAACTTATCTGCCGCAGAACCAGCTTTACTATGAGAAAGACTATAACCAGTGCTTTGATTGCTTACTAAAATAATGTCGATGTTTATCTTTGTTAATATCTTTTGAGGATCCAGAACCCTAATCCGTCAATTGCCAGTTCTATGCTTGAGCAACTTATCTGCCGTGGAACCAGCTTTAATACAAGAAAGAATATAATTAGTGCTTTGATTGCTTATTGAAAGAACATCTTTATTTATATTTTTTCACGCACAATTAGTAAATAAATCGGTGAAGAAACCTCTGAATTTTTATACTTTAGCATTCTGATTCACTTTTTCTTGATGTATAGTGAAACAACAAAAAGCTTCAAAGCTATTTAAAAAAAAAAAAAAAAAAAAAAAAAAAAACGTTATTTCGAATAAAACTGGAAACATGTCACAGAGTATCAAAATCAGTGACTCGGCTATAATTTAAAAGATAACGGTAGGAAAATATACCTATTTTAACCAAATCATTTATTTTATCAGAATGCACATCCTTTCCATCTCTTTTGACCTTTTAAAAAACCTTTTAAACTTTCCATCTGAATATATCGTAGGCCATATTTTTTTTCTGATATAGAAGTGTGCATGTACTAAAGAAAATCCTTGAATTATCTTTTAAACCTTCGATCTTTGATGGTCAAAAAGTAAGTCTTAAAATAGCCATTGATCTGGACATTTTGGTTGGATAACACGAATTTTCATGTGTTCTAGTAATTAATAGTGGTTGGGGAGTTAATTCAAATGGAAAACTCGTTGACTACTGCTATTAACACTGAAGGGATATCAAAAAGCCAAGAGTAGAAAAGTGTTTTTTCTAAGTGCTATAAAATAATATTGAAAATGCTATTGTTACGCAAATACTATTATACATTGATACTGCTACTTATAAAATAATTAATACGTATAATAACACAGGTCTACAAAAATGAAGTTGACAAAATTTGATTTGATGATTTTAACAACACAATTATTTTTAATAACACAATTAACCGACACAATTTCTTACATAAACTATCATAACAATAGGTTGGTTGGTATGGTTTTACGTCGCACAAGTTCTGCGCAATTACAACAAAATTGATCCATGTTTAGTTAATCATGGCAAAACACTATATTATTTACCATATAATTATATTGGTGGAAGAATAATGGAAGAAATTGTATAGGAAGGCACCGTTTATTGACAAAAATCTATACATTGAGAAAAAACTGGTTTCATTTTCGGTTTCAGCAAACCAAAAAACATAAAGATCAGCCAAAATTATAAAATTAAAATTAAATTCAAAATTAAAACTATGTAATCGGATTAAGGACAGTTGCCTACACATGGGACCTGGGTCTAAGTTAGATTGCCTTTCGTGTGTGTGTGGGGGGGGGGGGATCTTTCTAAAGCGTCCAAGCACGTATTCACGCACGTTTCAATGAAAAACCCGGGAAAATCCAAACGAATATGTTGGGGAGCAAGATCTGGGGTCGACGGAGGCATCTGTCGCCACGAAAAATATAAATAAAATACTAAAATAAATTGATGTACTAATTTATCTTAAATAATCTATCATAAAATTAAAATATTTTAATATTGACTGCTAAATAAAGTTTTGCTAATGTTGTATTTTTAAAAGGTACTTAATTTAATTATGAAATTGACAATTTAAAAGACTTTTGCATTCTTATACATACATCCTTAAGCTGTAAAAACTATAAAACTATTTCATAACCGTGTACGGGAAATCCGAAAAATCTACCACAAGTAAAATTTGCTTAGCATAAAAAAAAAAAAAAAAAAAAAAAAAAAGAGAGAGCAATAAAGATTTTTCTTTTTTAATTTATTGCAATAAATTTTAGTTAGTTTTAAATTTGTTTCTTTGGAACATTGAATATGCAATATACACTTTTTTTTTTTCAATTTTTATATCAATAATCTATTTCAAATCTACAAAAATATTTTTCTTTTTCTCGTAGTTTAACTTTTTTTTTTCATAGTTTTAAGCATCTGCTGAATTTTTCATTTACAACTCATTTAAGTAAGCATTACGAGTTTGACAAACTTAATGGCTTTTTAAGTCTTTTTTTTACATTTAAACTGAAAGTATTTTTATTTAAATAAATGTCGAGATTAATCATTTTCTTGCTTTTACTATACACGAAGAAAATAATTTCTTTCCTTTTAAATAAATTTGTTATTTCAAAAAATATATTTTCAAGATTTTAAATTAAACTTGAGATTAGAAAAATGCTTTTAACCATAACGCTTAATAAGTAAACATGCATTTTTTTTTTTAATACTTTCAATATTACTTTTTGAAAGTTTCTTTGAAGTACTTTGATAATCCCAAAAAGCTTATGAAGTTAACAAAAAATATATTAAACATTTAGCTAAAGAATTACTATGGATTTTCAAATTTCTCTATCAATATATTTATATTTAAAAGAAAACGTCAGGAAAATGATGTTTATTTTAAAATTTCACGATAAAAACGAGAAAATGCAACTTAATGAAAACTGCCTATATCATTTAACTTATCGCTATATAAAAATTTAAAAGACGCACTTTATGATTTGCCATGCTAAAATTTTTTATGAATTAAAATGTACGTTTTTTAAGCTTATTTTTAATGAAATGCCCTTTAAAATTATTTTTGTAAGTAGATTTTAAATATATAAATAATTGACTAATTTTTTACTTGTAATAATAGAAAAAAAATGCATATCTTATGCAGTTTTTAACCGAAAATTTGTTTTGTAAATTTATTTTTTTGTACTTAAAAGTCATTTTTTTTTAATGTTTTGTTGGAATTTACTTGTACAAAACATATTTTAATGTCGCATTTTATGCATATTCAATAACATTCGTTAAATATACCCGTGATAGCATATTCGTTGGAATATAAATTTACTGTCATAAACATACAGGGTGTCTATAAGAGATTCAACATAATATTATGATAATATAAACATTCCTGTGGATTTTTATGCATTGAATTACACTTATAATTTATTTCACAATGTAAGCGTTTCTTTAGGGAATACTTTTCATAACTCCTATCGTAAAGGACAGAATTTAAGGTAGTTCGTTGAAATGAAATGAAAAACACATATACAAAGAAATTATAGACTTTATAGAGAAATTATGGAAATATACCAGAAAAATGATTTAATGAGAAAGAAAATGATGTTTCTGCAAACTGGAAGTGTCTTAAATAAGTAGAGCGTCGAATGTTCCTGTGTAAATGATGTTGAATTCGACCTTGTGAGACAGACATACTTACACAATACTGGGATATTTGTGAGGGGAGCAGTAAAAATATCCACCTGTTTCAAATGTGTGCCAGGTTCTTAAAGAAATAATAAAAATGTATAATTCAAAATTTCCAAGCCTTGGAAAAAATTATATACCCAGGACATTGAACTTCGAAACAAACATGCCAAGGAGGATAGAGGATGCTGCTGAAATTCGTAATCACATAAGATCCTCATACGGGAATCTGGGAAACCCCATTAATAGTGAGGCACAAAGGTTAATGTATGGTATGAACGTTTGTAGGTATGCATTAAGGGCCATTTCTTTGTCATAGAAAAGACAAAGATATATGTTGCTAACTTAAACATGTTGAAGATTTCGTATTTTCAGAACTCGAAGAGATCCAGACATATGATTTATTGAAACATGAGAGTTCTTCTCCTTAATTGCGTAACACCGTTCGTCCTTCTTTGAATAGTCATTTCACCAGAGGATTAAGCAGACGATATGACTCAATCACTTCATCCTATATAAAAATATAAAGCCACTGAAATTTGTATATTTGCAAATAACATAATTTTTAGAAAGAAAGTGTCAAACGCTGATGTGAATTTAAGGTTGGGATTGCAACTGAAAACGCCGCTGTGCATGCCTATATTTTTCCCGTAACTGACATGAATTTGAGTATATACCATAGACATATTATTACAGTGGACGGGACAATGGCACTCTTTGTGTGGCAATTATTACCCATAAAAATGTCACGTGACACAAGTAACTACAGTGATTACAGTAAGCCAAACTGGCCAACGCAGAAGTTTTCTCGCAAGCTCTAAACTCCACTTTCTCATGCGCAAAAAACATTTTTTTTTTTTTTTTAATTTTTATTTACTGTTAAAAGGTACATTGTTTTGATTATAAAACAAATATTATCCTAAGAAATGGTTGCTAGATTATCAGAAAATAGCTGTAAAGTATAATTTATAAAAGTAGGAACTATTATATTTCAATAGCAAGATTTTTTTTTTTTAATTATTTCACAGTGTTTAAGTAATTATTTTTGTGAAATGCTTATAACTGCTATATTTAAGTTTTTTAATTAAACTTCTTTAAATATATTATACCATATATTAATTTCAAGAAATTTCACGATTAGGTGTGGGAGTTAAAGAAAGTATAGACTGAAGCCAAAAACATTTTTCAACTTTGTTGGAAAATGTTACTAACAAGCTTAACAAAAATTTCAGCAACTGTAGTGTTTTATACAAGTTTTGCGTGCTGTATCTTTTAATAATAATAATAATAATAATAATAATAATAATAATAATAATAATAATAATAATAAAGTATTTATATTCAAAACAAATAATCGTCAATAACGCGATAAATGCTAAAAAATGTAACATTTTCACTACACTCAGCTGTTTCATCTTTGTCACACTTTCTTATATTTTCGTAATAAAGGAATGCTCCGTCCACTGTTATAATAGGTCTATGTTACCTACTTGATATTCTCCTTGGGAAAGGGGATTTTTCAATCCTTCCTGTATATATATATGTATGTATAATTACCATAATTTTGGGCCTATAATCCGTTGGTTAGATAAGTCAGTTCATGCAAATCATATAAATCAGTTCATACAAGAACAGTTTTACTTGTATGAACTGTTACTTCGAAATAATATATATTTTTCTGTTAAATGAAATTTCTGGAGGAAGAAGGACATATCTTACCTGCGGATTAAACACCGAAAATTACAGTAAGTAAAAAAAATACTTAAATGTGAAACGCTTTTGAATTATGTGATAGAAATATATAAAAGGCATATGCAGTAATTATTTTTAAAAATACTTCTGACAAATAGTTATTCTGCTTCTTTAATTAGCTAATAATGTATATAAAAATAATTTATTCAAATCTGTATTTTGAGAAATTTGATTTTTTTAATATAATAGTTCATTTTAATATCATTGAAACTTATTTATATTTTCTATCTTTCAAACTCCTTTCGACAGCAGCTGAGTCACAATAATTTATTAAATTAGTAAAAAGAAGAAAAAAATCATGCATGAATTAAAGACTTAGCATATTTAAAACTTTAGAATAATTGTATAGCACATGTAAAATAAACAAGTATAATCCAGTTAAACATTGAAAAAAAAAAAATCTATATATATGCATATTGGTTTTATAGAAATTTGTTGTGAATGTCAATGTCAAGAAATGAAGTTGATAAGCAATGTAACATTCGAATTTAACGACTACAATTTTTAAGAAAATTCGCATAATAGTAAAAGATTTCATACAAATTAAAACTGGACTAATTTCAAAAAAGAAAAAAAAAATCAGTTTATTAAAGTTTGACATGTTCTACACTTGATTACAGTGGGTGATAAAATTATTAGATTTATTTATTTATTTTCTTTATTTTATTTTATTTTATTTTCTCTATTGTTATTACTATTATTATCTGACATATTTTTGATTGTCTAGAAAAAAAAAAAAAAAAAAAAAAAAACTAGACGGAATGGCTTGCAACTTCATACCCGCAAAGATCATTTAAAAATTCACATTTTCCACTATTTGATTTAGTCTACACTGCAATTAGGGGAACAGCCATTGATGGAAGAAGAGTGTAAATTCTTTGGATTGCCCTGTATTATTGGAAACTACGAATGACATGTAACTTTAACACATTATTGCCATTCTATGTACAATATTTTTATGTTTTGGTGAGGGAATAGCGCAATTATTTAGGAACACAAACACACACACACACACACACACACACATATATATATATGTATATATATATATATATATATATATATATATATATAACAAAAATTGATGAAAATTGACAAAACATTAGAGAAACATTATTCTGAAACATAAAATTTACACATGTAATATTCTTTGAGATATGAGCATTTATAGTGAATATTATTTTACTGCGCATGCGCGAAAGATAGCAAAACATTTATTGCATGGGTTGAAAGCTAAATATATTGAGCAGCATTTGTCAAAAGTTCATTTGAATTAAGTAAAAATTAAGAAAATTGGCGGCAAAAGA
Organism: Salticus scenicus; assembly: GCA_963930645.1. Taxonomy (NCBI): domain Eukaryota; kingdom Metazoa; phylum Arthropoda; class Arachnida; order Araneae; family Salticidae; genus Salticus; species Salticus scenicus. Next base: position 180,681,509 of record OZ005650.1, read on the forward strand.
ACGACCTAAATTTTAGATATTTTCCAGAGTTGAAATTTCATAAGGGGTTTTACACGTTATGCCGTGTATTTAATTTGAAAATCCAATTATTTCAATCGCGTTTCAAAATTTCTTTTTTATGAAAATCCCCTTATGAACTCACAAATCTTATTAAATACATAAACATATTTCAAAGTTACAAGCCTATGAAGGTTTCGTTGGGGGCATTTACTGAATATATCTATATATATATGAGGATTGCATGTGTCTTTGTATATAAATTCCAGAAAAAGGGTGATCTATAATGAGACACAAATTAAAACCAGAATTGTAAAAACTTTTGCTTGTTAATATGCTAAATGTTTTTATGAATATATTTAAAACTTTTATATGACCTATAATGGATAAATTTTTTACAGCGGATTTTTTTTTTATTTTCATCCAACAGGTTCATCAAAAAAAAAAAAAAAAAAAAAAAAACCTTCGTAATTTTATCTTGAAATCGATTTGAGTAATGATAAAGCAAATAAATAAGTAAAAGAATAAACATAAAAATAAACTTTTTTTTCGTTTTTTTTTTTTTTTTTTTTTTTTGGTTTTTTTTCCCATAATACTTAGAACGCTGCGCTGCACCTTACCGTGTAAAAATTTTAGGGCCATCAGTAAAAATTTTGTACTATTTTTATTTAAATTAAATTTAGTGCTCTCGAACTGATTTCAGTCTTTAGAATACAAGCACAAGAATATTTGGATAGGTAAATATTGCTTGTTTTTGTGTGTTTAGAATAATGCCAAGAGCAAAAAGGTTAAGAGAATTTGAAAAAGAACAAATTGCTGCCCGTTCATCATCAGGACCGAGTAGCTGGACTATAGCTGAGAAGATTGGGAGATATGAAACTCTTGTAAATAATTTCTTAAGTTTGAAAGATAGTTATGGAAAGAAAAAAAAAATGGGAGATAGGCCTAAAACTTTATCATCCGGAGATGGAAGGACAGCTTCGCGACTTGCTTCGACAGTAAAACATTCAAGCACGGGGACTATTAAGCAAACAGGCTTCAATGTTTGTTAAAAAAAAAATAATAAATAAATAAATAAATAAATGTAACACTATTAAAAAGGCTGGAAATTTACAATACGCAGCAAAATTTGTAAAACAAGTGGAACTTAGATGGTCCTGAGGGTTCGAAATATTATTGGCACGATTTGAGAAAAGAAAAAGAAATTTTTTTCCAAGCGTCAATGGAGGGGGGGGGGGAGCATAATAGTGTTGCATTTGTTGAATTTTAATAGTGTTGCATTTTTTTTTTTTTTTTTTTTACAAACATTGAATGCCGTTTGCTTAATAATCCCTATGCTTGAATGTTTTACTGTCGAAGCAAGTCGCGAAACTGTCCTTCCATCTTCGGATGATAAAGCTTAGGCCTGCCTCTAGATTACGACAAGGGGATGCTTTTCTTTTAATGGAGTTAGACATCTGGCCTTAATTTCGGGAAAAATGACTTCAGGGGCATATAAAGAAGTTCTTGAAGATCACCTGTTACCCAATGCATTTCATTTTGCCGGAAAAAAATGTGTTTTCCAGCAAGATAATGTACTGATTCACAATAGTCAACTAATGAAAACCTGGTTTAAATATAAAAATGTTCACGTTTTAGATTGGCCATCTAGAAATTCTGATCTCAACCCTATCGAGAATCTGTGTGGTGATATTTCTCGACGCGTATATAGTTGTAAAATGCAGTATTCTTCGTCCATTGAATTAAGATCTGCAATTGAAGATAATGGTATATATAAAACTGATCCATTATTGTGCCAGAGTCTTGTTCTATCTATGAAAAAAAGAATATTCCAGCTGATCAGGAGTAATGGCGGCTCAACAAAGTTTTAATATTAGTTTTCTGTAGTGTTTAAATGCGTTTTTTATTGAAATTCTGCAATAAAATATTTGCAAATAACAATTTTGCCCGCTTAATGTCTTTCTTATACTGCATACTAAGCATAAGAATTCAAATTTTCAGAAATTTTTTTTTCTATTTTGAGTATTCATGATAACTTGTACTGGATTTAAAGTTTTTACACGCACTGTATATTTCATATTTTTATATAAACCTAACTATTGATATAAACTAGTAATATACCAGTAAATTGAAACTGACATATTTACATACGTATATTCAATTTGTTGAATTTTTAAAGTGAAATATGACAGTGTTTACGAAAGAAAAATATATTACTCATGAATATGTAACGGAATCGCATACCTAATACACAAACGAAAAGATTGTTTAAATGTATGCATCATCATTTGTTTTAATTTTGTTTCTCAAAATTACATTCCCTTACTAGTCATTAGGCACAACGTTGAATTCTGAATTAAATATAAGTCACATAATTTTAAAGATATTTGTAAGCGGCTTTTTTAAAGATGTTATTGCAATATAATAAAAAAATTCTAATTGACCATATTTGTCTATCGTGATGGTATAAATAAAAATAAATAAAATAGAGCAACTTTTTCAAAAATAATGAGAAACTTTTTCTCATTATCGTGTTTATTTAATACATCATTTTGATCTATTTTGGAAAATTCAAAGGTTGTCCGTAAAATAAGGTTCCCAACGAATTTTCACAATGAAAAACATGTTTATTGGCATTGGATAGTACATATTTGGAAAGTTTAGACTTTATCTATTTTTCGGCATAATCGCCGTTGACATCAATGCATTTTTGCATGCGATGTAACATCTTCTTTATGCCTGAATCGTAGAACTCTGCCGCCGTGGCCCTAACGGTCTGTCAAAATTTTTGTAAATGCTGGACTTCCTGACATCAGGGTCATCTCTCTGAGGTCCCGAACCGTCACCCTTCGACCTTTCAGCATTGCTTCTTTCACTTTCTCATATATTTCATTCGAAACCGATGGCCGGTAAGAACGTTTTTCACCATGGACACGCCCGTCTTTCCCTGTCTTCGCCTGTCTTCGCACGCTGTCTTCGCCCTGTATTCTGTGCACCATTTGTGCACATGTTGTACGTCAATACACTTTTCCCCGTACACTTCATTAAGTTGGGAATGAATTTCCACCGACGCAGCGTTTTTTGTACAGAAAAAACGAATCACAGAGCGTAATTCACAGCAAGCGTCAGAAGCGAGTGGGATCTCCACCTCTCGCGTTAACCAAGACAAGAATAAACATCGCAGAGAGCTCGCCGCGGCGGGAACTGGGAGAAAGGGAGTGAAGCTACACGCCAGTGTCGCCAAAACCCGTGTAACAATGTGCCTAGCGTCCGCAGCTCCTTGGGAATCTTATTTTATGGATAAGCCTCGTAAACGCGTAATGAATTTCGATAGGTAATAAGTTAAACGAGATTTCATATTTATATTAAACCAACCTCTTCGCGTGTTCCACCAGTGCATCATTGCTACCAGAGTAACACCGGGCGGCTGGTTCTCTGTCACTTGATTATGACAGGTAAGATAAAACCACCCTCACTCTCTGACTCAGTAGTCATCTTAGATCTCTGACATATTATGATGGTTTCAAGGGGTATGAAGTCTGTGTCAAGTATTTCTCTGAGCAGGCATCCCATGACTATATCCTTGCTTGCTTGGGCTCTCTAGGCAGGATCATACGGGCAATTCTTTATTGTTTCTCGATTTCTTTGGGATGCACGTGCACAATATCATGGTTATAAAAGTGGTATAGTGGCACAGCTGATATTTTGAAATAAGAAACAACAAAATTTATTTATTTTTATTATTATTATTTATTTACTTATTTATTTACTTTTTATGAATTTAGTTATTCAATCTGACTGCCTTCCTACCGGTCTGCTGTGTGACCACATAGGCAAAGTACATTAAAGTTTAAAAAGTTCAACGAGTACTTGCAGTTGGAAATTCTTAATAAACTACGTGAACCGCATGATTTATATATATATATAATTTATCAAAACATTTCTTAAAAAGAATTTAATATACTTACATTTTTATCTAGAATATTATCTTCGATGCCTGCCTTCTTTCAAAGAACATGGCTATAAAAACTTATTTATCGTTGTATTTTTATGAGAATATTTAGCGTCATGTAGAGTATATATTTCTCTGTCATAACCATAAACTAAACTTTTAATGGCGCTTAAAAAAATTAAATTACAGTAGCAGAACTTGCTTTACGTACTTTGTAGTTTAAAGAAAGATACAAAAAAAAAAAAAAAAAAAAAAAAAAAAAAATGTTTTATTAGCTGTGATATATTATCTAAAATCTTTTTTTTAGGGTATAAGTACCTTTCTTTGAGTTTTTTTTTTTTTTTTTTTTTCCCTACAATATTTCATTATGTTAATCAAATTTCTGCTTGATAAATATTTATTTTTTCTCTTTTCAAGATTTTTATCCATTTATTCCTACAAAAGAGTTTTATTCTTTTAAATTTATTAAAATCAGTGCAATTTTAGCATAGTAATTATTATTTTTATGATTACTATTATTATTATTTATTTATATATATTAATTTATTTTTCTTGATAAAATTTTAATTATCCACTCTGTTATGATTCATTAATATATTTTTCATGAATAATATTTAGAGGAAATTAAATCTTTTGCTTTTTTATAATATTGTGCATTAGTTCACAAATATTGTAAATGTTTAGTTATCTCTATTCAAGTAAAATTGATGTTATTTGTTTATATGTTACGAGAAATGGCAACATTTTCCTTTATCCTGGAGTATTGTATGCCCTGCTTTTTTTGCACCAGTTTATTTATAGAAAAAAAAAATTCTTATATATAACTTCAATAAAATAAGAAAACATTATTCTTAAAAAAATAAGTGGTGTGAAATAAAGGAGGGACTAAAAAAACTCCAGAATAATTTAAAATATTGGCATCTATACTGTTACTAATATTAGCGGTCACAGCGGTTTACTTTATTTTATTTTATTTTTTTATTTAGGAAAATAATTATTAGGAAAATTTATAAGAAAAATACTTTTAAATATATTAGAAATTAAGGGAAAAATCATTGTAATTTTCCACTTACAACCAAAAGAATTCTCAATCCCTAAAGAGGGAGAGTAATCTATCAGCCGAAAGCCTTAGGTACAAATTCCACTTTTCCTAGCAAGTCGTTGCAATTTTTAATTTTATTTATAGTATTTTTTAAATCTGGTTAGTTCACTGAAACTATTAACACATTCGCGACCACTGATGTGAATTCACGTCATTTTAAAATCTGTAACTCTCCCAGTGTGCGTTTCTATAGATTACACGGTTACATTATTTATTATCATTATACCGAATATTCACATTTGTGCAATCAATGCATTATGGATTCAAGTACTTTGATAAGAAAGAGTATAATCGTAATCAATATTTATTTATATTTTCAATATGAATACAGAAAACTTTGATTTAATATAATATAATATCAAAGAATAACGCCCACAGGTGGAGCTTACTGTGAAAAGGACAAAAACATGCGATCGCGAATGCATTAACTTTAAATTCTTGGGCTGTTTCTTTAAGAATTCGGGAAAGTTTGGAGATTTCATTAACTGAGGAGATTGACTGAGTTTGAGGGGTGGGACTAGAGCTGGTGGGTTGGACTATCTGAGAGTAAGGAATTTCGAATTGGAGGAGCCTGGGGGGGAGTGAGCTATCTGCTGTTTTTAATGCAACAATCTTGCTTGTTGCTTTAATGCAACACACTAATATATTCAAAATTTGAGGCAAAAATAAAATAAAATGCACGACTAAATAAGATTACTGCGCCCATGCTTTTAATAAAAGCTATATTACTCAAGTTCAGAATTATGATGATACAAAATTTTAATTAATATATATATATACATATATACACTAAGCGAGAAAGAAAAAAAAAAGCCGCACTTGGATATTTTCCTTTTCACCTTCTACAACCGCCAATTTTATAGTTAAAAAAAAAATCGAATAGATTTTATTATGTGCTCCTCACATACACTTTAGCTTTTAGTTCAGTGTTAAAAACAAAATTAAATGTCAGGAAAATTGTAACTTTAGAAATTCTTTCAAAAATGGTAAGAATAAGGCAGTTAACGATGCCACAAAAAGTATTAATTTTTGAATGAAAATCAAAAAATATTTTAATACGTGAGATGACAAAATAATCAAATGTTGATGAAATATTGGTAAAATTGTTTTTAGCAATACATAAAATATTTTGGCCGTTTAAAATGAAAATTTGGCTTTAGGCGGCCATGTTCCTCATCCAAGCGAGATGACCGTAAGTTAGAAAGCCATTGCGTATAAATTCGGTTTGTATTACATTTACAGTGCGTTGCATTAATATAAACGCACTTTTTCCAATAGCCAGAAATAGAATTTTTAAAATTTTTAAAGAAGGAATGCGACTTACAGTTATTGCATATGACTAACAACTGAATAAGGTGCTTTGAGCAAGTATGTGTATGCTCATTCAAGCTTATTTAATGAATGTTTAAGCATTTTTTATTTTTCACTGATATTCGTTTGTTGCACGAAATTAAACGCACTCTGTATTTTGGGTTTAAAATTTAACAGAGCCGCCGGAATTAAACCGCCGGAAACACAAATATTCGTGTTACTAAAACTCTAAAATCAGTTTTAATGCTTGAGCACAAAATTTACGGAGTTTGTACAGGATGGCAAGAGGAAAAACTTTGACAGTAGACGAGACGATAAAAATCGACTTTATGCGCGGTAAAAGTTTTAGAAATCGCGAAATGGGGCGTTGAATCGGAAGAAGTGAGAGTGTTATGCGAAATTACATAAAGAAAGGAGCAAATTATGGGGGAAAAGCGTATGAGAAGCGAACAGGAAAGCTCACCAGTTACGACAAATGTCGAATATCCAACACTGCAAAGACTAAGAATATTTCCTGTGCGAATATAAAGGTTCAATACAAGCTGGGTGTTCATCGAACAACCATATGTAGAAGTATCAAAGCTGCAACATTCATTAAATTTAAGGAAATGAAGACGAAACCACCCCTCACTCAAAAGTACAAGGATATGCGGTTGGAAAGGGCAAGAAAATGGATTCTAGATCGACTAAATTGGGTAAAAGTCATTTTCTCAGATGAAACATGTTTAATCTCGATGGCCAGGACGGATTTCATAGCTACTGGCACGATATGATAACCGAAGAAATGTACTGTTTAAAACGTCAATCTTGAGGTGGGTCTGTCATCGTGTGGGCAGCCATAGGTTTTAAAGGGACTTTCGAATTCGAGTTCGTGGAGAACAGTATGAACTCTGTAGATTATGTCCAGATGCTCAGAAGGAACCTCGCCGTCAAGCAGTCAAAAAATCTGGAAGAAATTATATTTTTCAGCAAGATTGTGCATCTGTACATACAGCACATATCGTGAAAAAATGATTCCGTGACAATAAAATTAAAGTTCTGGATTGGCCCTCAAAAAGCTCCGATTTAAACATAATGGAGAACGTATGGGGTAATCTGGTTCGCCGTGTTTAAGCAAACGGTAGGTACTTTAACACAAAAGATGAATTAAAATCGGCAATTCTGTTAGCTTGGAAGACAATCCGTTTGGATGACCTCATGCCACTATATCAGTCAATGCGAAGGCGTGATTCTTCTAGAAGCCCATGGTGGCTTTACAAAGTATTAGATACAATATTTGTTACTCAGTTATTTATTTTTTACATGTGCGTTTAAATTCATGCAACATGTATATTTGTCATAAATTCAATAAAATTTTTTTCTAAAAAATCATATTGGTTTTTCGTTGTTTTGTCTCGTAATTTCATTTCTTGAATCATACACATGCAATTTGCATCAAGTGTCACCTATTCATATATTTTTATTAATATTCTATACCATTCTAAATCTTAAAGCTAAGGTGCGTTTATATTCATGCAACGCACTATAGAACACAAAAGAGATTTAGAAAAAGTGTTTAGCAGCATAATTTCTTTAACTACAGTGCGACAACTATTAAACAAAGCAGGTTTAAATGACAGAATATTTGAAAAAAATTCATTCTTAGTAAAGAAAATTAGGAAAGCGAGACCTCAGATGGCTAAACAAATTAAAAAATGATTAGTTAATTATTGGGTTGAACTGGTTCTCTCTTATGAGTCAAGTTTAACTTATTTTGAGCTAAAGAAAACAAGCAGATCTGAGAACGAAAATATGACCGACTTAATGAAAATCGCACTTTTAAAATAGTGACACATTCTCCGTACATTATGGTACGGGGGTGCATAACTTTTCAAACAGTCGGGCAAATTTTTATGCTCCAAGCGATCAATTAACTCGAAATAAAACACAGTCTTCATAAAAGTGGTGCCTAACCGACTTTTTTGGAGGTATCTTGGATATTTCCGCAAACAGCATTCCAAGATGATAATGCACCTTACTATCACGGCGTCTATGGTAAATTTGTTCACTTCAAATTAACAAAATTTTCTATCCATCCTCATGAGAACCTATAGTTGTGTAAGTATTCATACCTTTTTTTACTATAAGTTAAATTCCACAAAATATATAGTAGAATTTCTTTTTTGCCCGACATGGAAATAATCCTAATTGCGATCCGCTGGAAAATGTTTAGTCATAAAAAGGCGCGGGGTGAGAGAGGAGGAATTGAAATTTGCAGCCTACAACTTTGCAAGAACTAGAAAAACTATTTGCAATATTTAGCACAGTGAACATTTTGAGATTTATATGAAAAAACGGTAGAATATTATGCCACTGTGTGTTAAAGCAGTAATTCCATATAAACATTGAATTAACCTAATGCAGAATACGTATTTTTATTAAAAAAATGCTTAGATCTAACAAATAAATAATTTTATTTCATATATTAAAATATAACATGTTTATTTCATATAATAAATCATAATAGAATACAAAGTGTATGGTTATTGCATTATGTTGAAAAAGAAAATTTTATGTAGATTTTTATAAAGTACTTCATAGAGTGTAGTAAAGCAAATTATTAAATCGAAAATGTACATATTCTTTAACCACATTTGTTGCGACCATGGACGCCTCTGCGCATGTGCGGATTGAACGAGTCCAGTGTTAAAATAAGGGTGACTGAGAGAAAACAAGCGATAAGGGAACACCGAATAACTGGATGTTTGCCAAATAACTATCTCTCGGGCAATTTTGCATCCCTCCAAACTTTTGGACTCGGCCTCACTGCTAGTCGTAGGAAACATGGTCGCACTATAGGTATCATTTCATTCCTTTGGCATTATGCAAACATGACAGTTTTATTTGTTTCAACCATTAATTTTAAAGTTATTAAAAATAAAAAAGGTACAATCATTTTTTTCTGGAGTGCGGCTTATTTTTTGTCGCTTAGTGTATATATATATTAAAAAATAAATAAAAATAAATAAAAAAATAAACACGTATTAAAATTTACTAAAATACGTTTACAAAGATTTTCGCCACAACATTATGGCATCATCAGGTAATTTACACAAAAACACATGAGACAGCATCTTATATATACCAGGAATTTTGATACGGTTACAGTATAAGGATAACTTGAATAAAATATGTTGAATAGATTCGTTACTTGAGCACGTAATGATTGGTTGATAACAAATAAGGAAGCAGCAATACTACATTCTGTAGGCTTCAGTAGAAGCAACTATGTCAGGAACGATCTCTTATATTGTACATAAAAATTACATATTAGTTAAATGAATTCAGGAAATAAGGTTGAGTTCTAGAGTCTGATTTTTCTTGAATTCATGTAACTACATAATTTTTATGTACAGTATAAGACATCGTTTCTGGCAAAGTTGCTCCTACTGAAGCTTACAGAATGTAGTCCTGTTGCTTTCTTATTTGTTATCAACCAATCATTACGTTCTCAAGTAACAAATGGATTCATCATATTTTATTCAAGTTATCCTTATTCTGTAACCGTATCAAAATTCCTGGTATATATAAGATGCTGTCTCATCTGTTTTTGTATTACCTGATGATGCCATAACATTGTAGCGAAAAGCTTTGTAAACGATCTTAATAAATTTTAATACGTGTTTAAAGTGTTTTTTAATATATTTTAATTACAAGGTTAACACGTATGCTTAGTACAAATTCAAAATTTTAGAAAATTTAAATTTTAATTACAAAATTTTAAATTGTCTAAAAATCTATATATAAAATTTTAAATTACTATTTAACTATTTATTTTACTTCTAAAAACGTGTGGTAAATTTCGTTTATGTTTCGTATGTTGAAAAATATAAGACACATACTAAATTTACTAGTATCGCTATCGTGTCACCTTGAAGCGTATATTACAAATTATGTAATACTTCTATATACTGCCATATTCTATTGTAGAATATTTATTATAAAACTCAAATTAAAAAATTGAATAAAGAGCTGCTAATTTGATCATAAACCGTTTTATAGAAAATAAATTTTTGGTTACTCTATTTCTATAAATATATTATGATGCTGTAGTATTTACACTTATTGTTGCCAATGTTGATATTTCTAATAGAGAAATATCTAAAGACGTGCAGAGGATAATGATAAACAATTTATATCGCTGTAAAGGTGATTATTGGTGAAAGAATCTGGTGTTCAGATTTTCTATCTTCTCACAAAAAGCTGTTGCTACTACCGTTAAAAGCATCCTACTAAAAAAGAGAAGACATCTTCAGTGATATGTTTATGAAAAATAATATGGAAAATTATAGACAGAAAAAAACAGATGAAAGTCGCAAATGAGAGGTCTATGATAAACCTTTGGTTAGTGTATAAATATAATTATTTTTAAGAGCGGTCAGGACAAACAAAAATATTTTGTGTGACTTCTGTTTTTGAGAGCAACGTGAACAAATGTAGCATTGGTATTCTAACGTTCTGATCTGAAAATAAAAGAAAGCTAAGCTATTCATTTTGTGATTTCGGGCATTAGAGCTGTTTAAAACTGTGTAAATGTGTAATTTCTATAAATGTGAAGCCATCTTGAACGTTAAAATTCCATTTTGCTATGAAATTAATCCGAAGAACCAAAGCTGCAAGATAATTTTTCATCGTGATTTTTATTATTATTATTATTTATGTTAACAGTAAATATTTTTCTGCTATTTTAATGAAAATATATTATTTATGGTTCTTAATAAAGCTAACAGTTTTGCATTTAGAAAGTTATAAAGGGATTTCTTAATTTATAAAATAATTTAGATTTCAAAATTATTTAATACTTTTTTAAACTGAAAGTAATGACAACTTGATATTATTTCTTGTTAAGATAACGTTAAAAATTTTTCGATCAAAATCTTTTCAAAATTTTTTCACCGAATAAAAAGTAGAATATTGATACATTAGTTTATAAGATAGGTCTTGTGATATTCAAATAAAGTACATGCTTGTATGTTTATATTTATATATATTATATAAAAATTCTTATATAAATCAAAGCAATTTTTGCACTAAATATTTCCTTAATCAATAATTACTTAACTATTATATAATTAGTCAAGTATTCAAGCATGTAGTTTTTTAAAATTATTTTTTAAGAATTACACTTTTTTTTCTTTAATAATTAAATTTCGATACTTGTTCTTGCTATTAAGCTTTGAATTTCGAGATAATATAAGTGAATAATTTATTTATGTACAATATATATTCATAAAGATGATATCAGGTTTTAACTCTAAAGTTTAAATTTAAAGATAATATACATAAACTTATTTTCAATAAATTAAAATTGAAACTTTTATTAAAAACAAATATTGTAATCCTTTTATTATTCGACTGTTAATTAAGAATATTATATATATTTAAAATTTTTTAGTAAATATTTATTATCATCAATATAAAAATGAGTATCAAAATTTATAATGGATACATATTTAGCAAGCCTGTACATTCAAATATAATAGAAACTGAGAGAAAATATTGCTTACATTAAAAAAAAAAAAAAAAAAATTGATTATTTAGTTTTAATAATATATATTCTTTGAGGTAGTTTCTCTTTTTCTGAAAAGCATTTTATAAATATACACATGTATACAAGTGCTAAGGTTCGTTGGTTAAAATAATGCTTATGTTAGACTAAAAAAAAAAAAAAAAAAAAAAAAATGTAAATAAATATTCACATTTTTTTTTCCATATCAATTAAATATTTGAAATTTTATTAAACTCCTGTTTTATGAAACACATTGATCTGAAATATTTTATATATTTATCTATTTATTATTTTGCGCGATTTGTTTAATATTCAATTTTAAGGAAAATGCATAACGGTTTTCGTTACTCGTATTATTGTTACCATTAAAAATCACTTCTCATATTATTTTCTGTTTTTTTTTTTCTTAATTGATTATTTCAATTTTATATTTTTGGTGTCTTTATAATAGTAACACTATTAATCGCAATACAGACCATGTTTGGAAAATTTATAATTCTGCAGATTACTACATTTTTATCCCCTTTCAATCAAAAAGATATATATCATAAGATACTTTCCACTGGATACTTCCCATACTTTCCACTGGATTGGGAGAAAAACAAATAAAATATCTTATGTTTGCTATAGGAAGAACTGATTGAAAAAAAAAAAAAAAATTGATGTTGTGTAAATGAGAGATTTCTACTGGGTGATACTTTCTTACTTACACAGAGAGATTTTATTTCTGATACTTTTTCATACAGGTTTTCCATATGTGCATCACAAAAGAATTTCTTTTATTGTTGTTTTTATCATTCAAGACAATAAAAATGACACGCTATGATATATGAACATCATAATTCATTGAATTTAAAGTAGATTAAGGAACGAAAAGTATTATTACAATTTCCCCTGTGGAATTCAAGCAAATTTTGTCTTTTTATTTTAGAGAAAACTCAATTACTTATTGAAAATCGGAAAAGATATATGATTTCTAAATAAAGACAAAATTAAACTATATATATATATATATATATATATATATATATATATATATATATACACACACATGTGTGTGTGTGTGTGTGTGTGTGTAAAAATGATTTTTTAATTTAAAAAAAATGCCAGATACCATTTGTTTTTTCCTTATATATATCTCTTTTATCTAATCCTATAATTTCTATACTTATTTGAAATAAGTTTATTTTATTTGTGTTACTAAAACATGGTCGAACTTTTAAAACGTTAAAAAGATTATATTCAAGTACAATTATATTTCGTATATTTTTATTATTTCATTGAATATGCTTTGTTGCCTTATGAGCATCATGTAATTATTTAATTATTTTATGTCTTCAAAACAAAGATATGTTGTGACGTCCACTAAACAGAGATGGCGATATTGCTCCAGTGATCAGGAATTATGTAATTAAGAAACATCATGTTAGTTTGAAAGGGTTTTCTGCCCTACAGATTTTTGAGTATCTATAATTTTAATAAAATATATTTGCTTAATTTTATAACAATAAATATGCTAACAAATAATACGAAGATAATTTTTATAAAAATAGCAGTATTAAAAATTCAGTGTTTTGGAAATTATATTTCTATAACAAGAAACTGCAAAGAAAATATTATCAAGATTTTATTGCTCTGTTCAATTTACCATTAATTTTTATCACAGATTAAGACTATAGAATTAATGAGAATTTTAGTGTTTGATAACAGTGAAGGAAAGTGTCTTAAAGAATTAATATGTGTTTCACCATTTCAGAATAATGATGAAAAATGTCTGAAAAACTGGACAGGTTTTATGACTTTAGTATTTTCTAAAGTTTTAAGGTTATTCGTGGATAAATTTCTGTAAAATATTTGTGTAATTTTATTAAAGCGCAACTCATTTCAAAAATGAAAGCTTTTGAATATCTATCTTCCTAAACCATAGTGACCATAAGTCCTCGAGATTCAATTACTGTCCATATTTTGAAATCGTTTTTCTAAATTTTGAAAAATGGTAGAATAGAAATTATTTATCGTGATAGTTACCATTTAAGTTCTCTTTTATTTAGCATAAACTATGCCTTTGTAATTAGGTAATTGTAACGGTTATTAATGCTAATATATTATGAAGACACTCTAATATGGTCACTATATCCTTAATTTCAAGTATTGCAGTCTTTGATAATAAACTGCTTTTTGCTCAGACAAAATGCAACAGGCTAAAATGTTAGTAAAGAAACTTTAAGTTAATGCATTAATTGTAAGTAACATTTTTTCTGAAAACTTATTTATTTATTTATTTAGCACACTCAACTTGTTTTCATATTATGCAAATACTAATACATTTCTTAGTTTGCATTCTCTTAAACAGTATTTTTTAATGTTGCTCGCAATATCGTCAAATTAATTTTCAGAATTTTCATCCTAATATACTTATTCTTAAAACTAATTTTTATGAAAGCCTTTTCTTATGCACAAAGTTTATAGATATAAAAAAAAAAAAAAAAAAAAAAAATCTTAGTTAAAAAGAAAATTATATAGAATTTTTAAATCTCAAATGTTTATAAACTATAAGCAACACAATTTGTATAAACAATTAAGAATTTTTTTTTTCTAAAAACTTAATAAAAATTTCTGAGAATAAGAGGGTTAAGCTACTATCAATATTTCGAGAAAAGATTTTTTTGTTAGCAGGTTCAGAAAGATATTTAATAAAATCTTAGCATTATATTGATTTATTACCATATAAACCATAGCTAAACTTGTTTATCACTTGTAAACTTTACAGTTTCTTCATTTTTCGGTATTTCTATTCTTGAATTACATTAAATACAAATACGCTTACTGCTTTGTTTTTAATATATATATATATATACATATATATATATATATCACATAATAGACGAGACGTATTAACACTGGACGATAGGTTTAATGCCCCAGTCCAAGTCCCTGTCCACTCTTCGATGACTTTTTCTAGTGAATTTTGTCCTTTTATCTCTTCCGGTGTCAGTCTTTTTTTTTTTTTTTTTTACATTTGACATCGTGAGTTTTTTTTGTTTTCATCCTCTGCTTTTTTTTATCGAATTTTAACTCCCCCCCCCCCCCTCGCTTTTAACATTCTAAAGTGCGGTAAACAAATACATACCGGTTGCGCCAAAAGTTCGTGAAAACTTTAAAAATTCATTAAAAAAGAACAAATAATAATAATAAAGTGCGGTTTTCATAAATGGCATAAAGAGCGCGGATTTGTTTTAAGGAAAAAAAAAGAAGTTCAAAAAATGAGCGTTAGGTGGCGCTGATGTTGAATACATTTAGCAATTACATACAGATGAGTCATACATTAAAATATAATGAGCAGAAACGCAATATAAATGCAATTCTACATTTTTAAAGATTTATTTAAGCTGAAGTTGTTCGAAATGACTTCCACCACATTGTATGGAGCATGTAAGGCGAGTCACAACATATGTGACAGCTGAGTACAGCATGTCTGGATGAATCCCAGAAAAGTCCATGTGCATTCAGGTGTTTTATTGGCAACCTAATTTGCATAAATGAGCTTCGTGTATTCAGCGCAGCGTCACCTATCGGTCATTTTTTGAATTTTTTTTCTTAGAAATATCCGCTCTCTTTCTGATGCCATTTGTGCAAACCGCACTTTTTTATCATCATTTGTTCCTTTTAAATGAATTTTTAAAGTTTTCACGAACTTTTTGCGCACCCGGTACATATATTTGTTTATTAAGTAAAAATGTCTGTAAACTCATGAGTAGTTAATGTTAGCTCTGAGGATGTTAATTAAATCCTAACATAAAAACCACATTTTACGCTGTTTTTATAGTTATAAAGAATATTACTAAATTATAAAAATCCGAATATACTATTACGTCAGAAACGCCAAAGAAAAATATAAATAGCGAATATAATAAATTATATGGATTATTTGGAAATAATCACATTTTCGGTATTTCACTCTCTGGCTTTTTTCAACATGCGTAATTTTCACAGAAAAACAGTAATTGATATTTCACGCATCTATTGAAATCTAATAGTATGCCACATTCAATCTTTATTTTAAAAATGTAGTGAATTATCCAACAAAAGTAGTACAATAATTAAATCCGATTTACAAATAAATGTGGGATCCTGCAAATATCGTAAGTGCATTAAAGAAAATCTATTTGCAACTGACACAAGTAAATATTGAAATTATAATAATAATATAAATAAATAAATAAATAAATAAATAATGTGTTAAAATGAAAAAAAGATTTATTAAATGTAAAGAAATTTTACCTGTTTATTTTTTAACTAACCTATGTTTAAAAATTCTTTATATAAAAAACCAAGAAATATTTAAAAATGAGATACGGGTCATGGCTTTAAATATAACTTTTTAAAATGATTTATGCATTTATAAAATGGGCTTCATTAATAATTCATTCTAATCGTATACAAGTTAGAATATTACTTTAATAAGAAAGAGGGTATATTTATGAATTATGCTATGAAGTCCTATTAGATAAACAAAGTTTAATGTATATCTGCGCTTCAATCTTTAAAGTCTTCTCTTTTCCGCATACGATCGTTAAAAGTAATTTGTGTTTTATGTCGATCTTAAAAGGCAAAAGCCTCCATTTTGCTTCGGTATTAAAAATATATTTTGTGGATAATATTATACTATTATGTCTTATTTAATTAAATAAAATTCCATTATATGTCTTAAATGCATATAATGATGGGTATTTTTATTATACAAAAATTTTATGAAGCTAATTTTAAATGTAATAAATATTTTGTATACTTAAAATGAAAATTGTGAAAAATAAGAATGACAATCTTATAAAAATATGCAAACAGAATTAATAGTTTAAAGTATTAAAATTATGCTGCTTATGTTAAATGAAAATTTAAATCATGCGACTTTAATATCACAACTATGAAATTTATCGATTATATAGGCTGAAAAATATCTTGTAAAGCGAAGAAAAAATAAATTTCAATACTATACACACATGTCGTATATATTATATACTTTTAATCTAAATTTGTACTTCTAATTAATTTTAGAACTATTGATTTCTTTTATATATTCTATCATGTTTAACGATATTTTATTAAGCATATATATATTTTATGAAGTCTTCATTAACGCTTTAAAATTTTAGTAATATATATAGATATACATACAAGTGAATGAATCCAGAAAATTTAGAATGCATCTTGAAACATATTACAAGAAAATATAATAATTTTGAATTATTTAACACCTTTGTTCTTATAACAAAAGTTATAAAAATGCAATTGATAAAAACAAGAATAAAAAATAAAAATAAACAAATTAATTAAAAGTAAATTAAAAAAAAAAAAACAGTCTGTAACAAATATTTAAATATCAAATCTCAAACACCAGAACATAAACTTTTGATGAAATTACTTTCATCACTTTCTATACTTTAACAAAAACGCAAATAAATTTGATATATAAAAGTGACTTCAATTTGAATTTAAAGTTTTTGTTAGGCTTATGCATAAATACATTTAAATATAATAGAACGTGTTAAAGAAACTGTACAAGGCAATATTTTATAATCTGCAGTCACATGCATCAGTTTTTAAATAAGAAAGTCGTTTTAGACTATTTTATTATATCAAATATTTTAATTCTTTTACATGATTGAAAAATTGAAAAATTAAAAAATGAAAAGACATTTTCATAAGCAATGATCATGCACTGTTCCTTGTGACTGATTTTCATTCTCTCTGAGTTCACGGAGAGTAAAAAATATAATAAAATGCGGACAAGTGCTTCGTACAAGTATTATGTATTGAAAAACAATTTATCATGCATTTACTATTAAGAAATTGATGCATTTTATGATACGTTTACTTGAGAAAGAATTAAAATCTCAATGACATGTATTAAGCTAAACTAATTTAGTACAAGAAATAAATTACTTTTATTAGTAGAAAATAATATTACATAATATATTTGAAGTATAACCATTACTATAAAAATAAAATAACAATACCGATAACTTGGCAAAATACACTTCTATAAAGGGTTAGGTTGAAAAAAAAATCTATTTGTTGTTGTTCTGTGTGACGAAAAAAATTAATTATGTTTAATTTTCACTCAGTACTGATTTACAGTTTTAATACTTCAATCATGAAATGGAGGTTAAAGTGGAGGTTTCGTTGAGGTTTCGTGTGTTTTACGATGAACTAGTGCAACACAAGGGGAAAATTGTGACTGTTTGGGTCATTTTTAAGAATGGTCAATAGAAGTGTCATCAAAATTTTGATCATCCACTCAGATGTTGGCTGCGTCGGTTTGATAACCCATAGATGTGTAATCTGGGTGTGAACACCCGAGATATTGCAGCCATAGCAGATAGATTTTACGTGCAACGGCTACCACAATAGTACACAATAGTCTTTGGCCGACTTGTGAAGGGAAATCCACAATCTTTCAATTACCAGCTCAGATCTCTACCGAGCAGGTTAAAGCGGCTCCATGAATTGGAGAAAACAATCTAACTAAAACACGTAAATATATAAAAAAAGATAACTATATAAAGAGTGAATGCTTAAAAACGTACTGAATCCATTTGTTTGAGCACAGTTTTTAATTTTAGTGAATGCGACTGTAATGAGTTTTCGATATCTCAGCCTTTTTTGTAAATTTCTGCACTGCAAAAAATTCTAGGAGAAGCATTTTTAAACAGCAGAAGGATAACATAGAGGAAATAATACTTTCTTAAAGCTCAGTATAGGAAGTATTTCTTATTTTTAATACTGCCCCTTTCAATTTTGTTAAATTAATTTTTCAAAAATAAAACGTATATACAATAGAATATGCTTGATAAAGTAAATAAATATGAGAAAGTAAATTACATTGTGGTAAGTAGTTTAATATATATTTTACCATATTTTTGTAATATTATGTTGTTTTCCTAAATAGAAATATTAATACAATATATTTATATTTTCTTTTAAATATAAATTATTATTAAAATTGGATGTTGTCCCATTCAAAAATCTGTAAAATTTTAAATATTATGTACTGAAAGTGTACTGTAAGTAAAGAAAATAAAACATTTTATTATTTGAATCATTAGTTTATATTTATTGTGTTTACTGTAGGAGTAAAATAAAGTTGAATTTTTAAAGACAAAAAATAGGTATACAAGACTTTATAACAACAAAAACAATTGCTTTCATCTCAGTTTAGAGAGAAGCATGTTCCCTTTATTATTTTCAACTAGCTGCTATTTCGAAATAAAACAACGGTGTAATCAGGTTAATAGATTTGATAAAAACCTTGATATAGGCTATATACATACCAAGTTTTAAGCAAATCGATTCTTCCATACGTTTTAAAGTTGCTAACTTTTACTAAAAACTGCTAACTGCACATTTAATACAATTATTTTAATGTAGTTTTCTTTTCCTTATTTAACTAAGTGTTTTTTTTTTTTTTTTTTTTTTTTTTTTTTGTCTTTCAATAAAGTTTTTTTTTTCTTTTCTTTTCTAAATTAGTAGTGATATTTAATATACATAAAATTTGGAAACAACTTTTTTTTTTTTTTTTTTTTTCTGAGTTAGAAAATTTCTAGTCACTTCCATTTTGGCATAAGATGGCGAATCGAGTTAGCTAATAGGCCTGGTTGAGACTTTGTATAAAATACATTCGTACATACCAAACTGGAAGTAAAACAGTCTATAAGTACATTTTCTATTTCAGCTTGAAATTTTTAAGTGTCCGCCTTTTTATAAACAGATGGTGATTTAAATTGCATAATAAATTTGTTTAGGACCTTGGAATATGCTACATTTTTAAGTAAATCAATTTTAAAAAAATGTTTTTTTTATAAGAGACTAAAATTTATGAATGATCGACACTTTAACACTAGATGATGCATCAAATTGTCCACTCATATCAAACAAGTTATTTTTAAGCTATGTTTCTTGTGTAAGTTTGTTTTATCGCAATTGACACAGCACGCACACACACACACACAAAAATATATATATATATATTCAGAGAGTAAGACAGAGAGAGAATTAGATAATTATAGAGATAGAAAAAGTATGTGCTTAGATCCATCTCTAAAGAAATTAACCTAAGTTCAATATGAAATTACAATTTCTCGTTTTATATAATTTAAAACGCCTTTTTATTTGAAAAAAAAAACTGCAAAATGCACATAATTAATTGTTCTTAATAATGAATGGTGTTTATCTGTGTGATGTAATGATCTCTATTATGTTTTCAGTTGTTTTTTTACGCATGCTTTTACTAGAATATTCAATATATATATATTCTTTCTTTCTTTTTCTTTTCTTTTATTCTTTTTTAATTACACGTGATATTATTATTATGTTTTTTTTTTTTCGAAAAATACTGAATTTGAGCTAATATCTTGAATCCATATTTTATTTTCACTTAGGTTATTAATAATAATAATAATAAAAAAATACTTTTAATTATTCTTTTTTCTAAAATAGTTTACATAAAATTGCATTGAACCACAGATAATCATTTCCGTTAGTACCATAAATATTATTCTGAATACATTTTATATGACGTATCATTCATTTCTAATCTAAAAATCTGATAAAAACATACTGCAAAATTAACGTTATCGAATTCATACATAGTTGAACACAAATATATGTGGAAGAAAGATAATTGTTTTACAAAGGATTGAGGGTGATTGCTTAGTTCACGTAAAAATGTATATTATAATTAAATGATTTTTCATCTCTTAGTATTCAGAATATATTACGTAGAATATAGTATAAATGTTGGTCACTGTCACTGCTAAGTTAGAAAAAGCATAAATGAAACATTGAGGCACATGACTTGTAGGTCAATTAAAACAGCAAAAAATTTTCTTAACGTAAATCTCGAAAACCAGTAAAAAAATACATCATATTCTCTCTCTCTCTCTTTCTCTCTTTCTCTCTCTCTCTCTCTCTCAATCTTTATCTCTCTTTCTCTTTATTTTTACTTTTATTTTTACTTTTTCTCACAAAAATCTTACTTGTGTACTTTATTGATAAATATTATAACTTTAAGAATTACTTGCAATTAAATATACTTAATTTAAAATTATAATTATTAATGTTTAATGTTAATTAAAAATATTCTATGCTTTCTTAAAATAAACTAATAATGTTTAAATGGATAATTTCAGCTCTTATTTTTTCGTTACACTGTAACGAAAAAATACATTAAAAATAAATTTGATTCAATGATTTTACTTAAAAATAGAAAAATAGTTAAAGTTTTCAAAAATATCAAGATTTTTTTTTATGTTTTTAAAAAGTATATACTAACAATGGGCATAACTAGGTTTCTTAATTTATATATGTAAAGTGCCATTTTCCGTTCATATCTGCAATAGAGCTAATTAATCTTTGCCATGGCGTGCGATCTGAAACTTGTAACATCTGAATTACATATGTATTCATACCATCAAATTCAACTATAAATTACGTTGCGAAACGCACTATACGGAATTGAGATAATATATGTTTATCTAATATTCGAATTAGCATCGGCATATATAATACTGATTCACAGATTAGAATATAAATTATACATATTTAAGTTTCGAGAATTTAGCTTTACTATAAATATCACAAAGCGTTGCGTAATGCCTTTATATAATTCTTTCGTACGTAATTATAGTTTCATACATTTTGAGATTTTTTTTTTGTGTTGTTGTTCACTCACTCGACATAGAACTGAATGTAAATTGTAGCAGTTAAATGAATATATGGTAATATTTTTCATAAAATGTGGACTTGGATCGTACTCGTGGGTAAAACTTCTCGAGGTAAAACTTACAATAATATTTTAAAAGATTTAAACAATGGTCCAAATTGTATTATGATACAATTTGTCTCTATAATGTGACAAGAAAAACGTTATCAAAGAAAACATGAAAGTGAACACAAATCACATTGTCTTCATGCTCGTTACATATGGTTTTTACATCTTGGGTGATTATAATGAGGTGGATGGAAAATATATTTTATTGAAATTTTCTGCAGTAAATAACTTTTATTTATTATTTAATAAAAAATCAGATGTAATAAATTGCGCACATGGTTTGTGAGCATGGATAAAGAATGTGGATGTGAAAGATTTATTTGCAGTAGAGAAGCGGTGGGTTACCAAATTATTACTCAAAAATCGAAATCAAAATGTAATAAAGCTGTACTTAAATCAAAGTGTTGAAAGAAAATAAATATATGGTGTGAAGACGTTTTATTGTCCGTGAAATAGTGAATCCATCAAGTACATTGCTTACCACAATAACCAGGCTTCAAGTCCATAGATCCTTTTAAAAGAGAGTGCCACTTGACAAAAATAACAACAGTCATTTCAAATAAAATAGTTTTTTATTTTTATGCTAAAAAGATGAACAATCAAGTAAGCACTTGCACGGTTCTCGTAGAATTCTATAGGCTAGAGAGAGAGGGAGAGCAAACGAGGGCAGAAGTTTTTTAAACCAGTAAACAAGACATATTGACTGTTTGAAAGCAAAAGGTGTATTAAATTGCATTCACCAATTCAAACCCGAAATTAATAAACCAATGCCAAATAAAGCGCCAAAAGAATGTTCTAATTGGTTAATTTAAAAATTTCATCCGTTATTCAAAAGACAAAGCCAAGCTTGGCAACATAAATTATGCCAAAGTAATTATTTTTTATCGGCGCCACCAATATATCATTAAGAATTTATTTGTTCTTTTTTTTATTTTATTATTATTATTAAAAGAAACGAATCCACATCTGTTGACGCCAATAACACTGAACTAAGCTATTATGAAAGCATAAATCACCGGAAATGAAATAAATTTTGCAACTTCTGTTTATATTATAACGTAATTTAGACAAATAAATTATTTTCTATCTATAATTAAATGAGATATTGAACATACCGTTGATGAAAAGGGGGAAATGTATCTATCTACAAACGAATAAGTCCCCTATTAAAAATACAAATTAAATTAAATAGAGATTGCCTTTTATAATAGAATGAATTGAATTCAGAGGATATTACAGAATAAAATGTTCTTTTTATTGGAATAAATTAAATTAGATTTTATATGTTAAATGAATGAATTAATTTTAAAACTATTCTTAAAAATTTGACTTTTTTATTTAAAATTATAAATTGAAATATTTAGAAAGAAATTAAATACTTAAAAGAACATATGTGTGAACTTGTTCTCACATATTTCTCCCCAATGCCCAAAAAAAAAAAAAAAAAAAAAAAAAAAAAAAAAAAAAAATGTTTGCTCTCTCTCTCACCTAGAAACAGCACATGACAATTTGAATATCTCAAGTAATATTGCTGAAAACAATACGAATAATCTTTGACAAACAACAATAAAAACAAAGGTGGCATATAAGAATAAACTTGAAAATCTGAATAATATACATAGTTATAGAACAACTCACAAGACATATCATTGTTATAACATTGTGTATTGAACATGAAATAGTTATCTAATTAGTGAAGTATACTAGTGTGACACAATATATAACTTGTTGAAAATATCAAAGTTCCCATTCATAAAATGGCATATATGCTTGAGAAAAGGAAAAGGAAATCAGTAGCAAAAAAATATGTAAATCAACTGATTTAAATTTTTAATTGTTAATTTAAATAAAATAATATAGCATTAATATGAAAAATATTCCAAACAATTTTAGAGTATATAAAATTTATTCTGCACGTGAAAATCTAAATGTTTAACAAAATGAGCTAGAGAGTGCAGAATAGTACAATAGCTATGACCAACATGGTTTTGTGATGCCATACCGAACATAGCATAATGAACTGTATGAGAAGCAGAAGAGGCTTCATGTTGTGCAAAAGATGACAACCAGCATTCTGCAGAGACATAATGAAATGTCTTATGTGTAAAAAATGTGTAGGAAAAAAAAATCTAGCCCTATGTTGAAATAAGATCGCACCTGTAATAGTTCTAGTAATGTTTTAAAGAAAAACAAATTATTTTTATTTTTTGTATTATAATTTATTTTCTCTGCAGAAATTCTGAAGAAACTTTATTTCAATATATTGTGTTGGTCAAAAATTATTAAAAATTTACTCTTATGAAATAATTTCCTTTTCCTGAACAGAACTTTAACCAGTAATTAGTATTTGAAAAATTAATTTATATAATTTTTTAACAAAATTGGCAGCGATTAAAATTAAAGTCATTTTAGTATAGATGTAACAAGACAAAACCATGTAGAAAAATTGTCAAAAACTACAAAATTTCTAAATATATATTGTTTTAGAATTAATTTGAATTATTGTTTTATCAAGCCTAAGCAATATTCCATATATTGCCCAAGAATCATAGCGTATGTTACACGGATAATTTTATAATACTGCTCAGCAAGAAATAGTCTAAAAAAATGAAGAGTGAACCAGCCACATGCTTCTGCACAGACTACCTCTTGCAACACACAGATGATTTCAAGGTACCATTCAAAATGCATCCGTGGTGCAAAACATTACAAAATGGGATTATTTTAAATGAGAAATTTTAAACAAATAAGTATTTAATTTAAATTGAAAAAAAAAAAAAAAAAAAATTACTTATTAAACAAGAAATTATTTGTAAACCAAAAATTTTCTAACACGTACAGAATATGTACGGATATTTCACGTTTTATCAATGACTTTATTTTTATTCGAAAACCACATAGATTCTAAAAAAAAAATATCAGAATTTACTGTAAGTTGACAAAGAAATAAAAATTATTTATCTACTTATTTACTTTTGTGTATGTGTGTTTTATTAATATAACCAGTTTTTTTTTTGTGTGTGTGTGTGTAAAAATGCTTGTAAAAATTTAATAAACAAAAATGTAAAACGACATCACCACATGTGAACCAATAAAATATTAACTAAATGGGTCAGAGAAAATTTTGTGAAAGTGTGTGTGTGTGTCAAACATTGGGTTGTGAGGCCAAGTCTGATAATAATTCAGAAAAGCATGGTAAAACATGCATGTACCAGAAAATAAAATAATACTATTGGATATATTTGTATTATGACTGACAAACTCATAAATCAGCCAATAATACAATGAAATTCCGACCCAAGAGAAAACATATACAGGAACACACATAGAGATCTGGCAACAAAAAAATATAAATTTAAACTCTTTTTATTTGTGTGAATTAATTATTAAATTATAACTTTAAAAATTGTTGTAAAAAATTAGAAGTCCCCTACACAATTACAGGTGTTGAAACTAATATAATGGTCGAAATCCAAAGATTATAGAAGTCATTATTACAGGGTGACAAGAAATAACTTTGACGAAGTTTCAAACGAAATATCTGTAACTACCACTAAAGTTATAAATTTATTTCGTTAAGTATTGATCCTAGAAAGTTGCTAAACAGGTGTAAGTAAGTTAGTTGTGATAACCATTATAGTTAACAAACAATATGCCATACTTGAATCACATAAGCAAAGAAAGAAATAATGTGAAATTGTTCAACTATTGAAAGTGTCTAAGCAGACGGTTTTATACACAATCAAAAGGTTTAAAGAACTCGGACATGATGGTGACAGGACAGGAAGAGGAGGAAAGCGCACAGTTAACGCATCAAGAAAGAACAGGGAAGTTATCAAAAACCGAGTTCAACGAAATCCTAGGATTTCAATGAGAGAGGTTGCTAGAGAGATGAAGATCAACAGAGAAACCGTACGTTTGATGGCAAGAGTAGAGCTTGGTCTTCGCCCTTACAAAATGAAAGAGGCTCAAAAGCTAACAGCAGAGAACAAACGCACAAGACTTCAAAAGTGTAGAGAACTGTTGAAGCGGGCCGCAGGTGATCGATGGCAAACGTTTGTCTTCACAGATGAGAAACTGTTCTTGATTGAACAAACTCACAATAGCCATAATTATAGAGTTTGGTCAGCAGAAGCACCTGGACATTCTTGCATTGTTGAACGGCGTCAACGACCCCAATCTGTAATGGTTTAGGGTGGGATATGTGCTAGTGAGAAAACACCACTTGTTTTTGTTGATCAAGGGATAAAGATTAACCAACAAACATATCGCAAACTCATTTTGGAAGATGTTGTCTTGCCTTGGTTGCAAAAGTTCTTTGGAAACAAAAGATGGACCTTCGAACAGGATTCCTCACCTGCACACAGAGCTAAACGCACTCAAGATTGGTGCAAGACAAATTTTCCTGACTTGATTGGAACTCATGAATGGCCACCGTATTCCACAGATTTGAACCCAATTGATTATTCTGTTTGATCCATCTTGGAGACAAGGGTGTGTGCTAAACCTCATAAAACTTTGGCATCCCTAAAGAAATCCTTATGCAAGGAATGGGATAAAATATCAGTAAGTGAGTTGCGGGCCATAGCCGAAAATTTTGTGACACGTTTAAAGCTCTGTATTAAGACTAAAGGTAGCCACTTTAAAAATTTGGAAATATATTAGACAAAATAGTGTATTCATATTTATTTTGAAGTTTGGTCGTAATATTTTCATTGGTATTAAAGTTATAACGTATTATGTGTGTCCAAGTTATTTCTTGTCACCCTGTATACTGACAACCAGAGCAACACAATTGTGTTTACAGGGTAAATGTGTAAGTGTAATTAAACTTGTAATCAAATGGGTGATAGGTCTTAATATTTAAATAGATTTGTAAAATATCAACTGAACTAATTTGAGCTATTAAAAAAAATTTAGTATATGTCTGTAAGTGTTCCACAATGTATTAAAATTAAAATAAATTGCCACAAAAACAAATTACCATAGCTGTAGTGAAAGCTCTCTAATCACGAATTTAACGTGCACTAAAATGTAAACAAAAAGAAAAAGTAAACAAAAATGTTTATCAGTGTACACATAAAAAAATATATATAGGCCTTTTCTTTCTTTAATTATTATTTTTTTCTTTTTTCCCTTTTTTTTGTGTGTGAGGATCCTCTTAAAATAACGCAAATAATATGTAAAGCATGGCCATAATAATAACGGTTGACCTTTTCAACAGAATACGTCAACTCAAATAAATCAGTGCATATGCAAAATATATAAATATTGGTTAACCTTTTCAACAGAATACGTCAACACAATTTAAATCATCACCTGGAATAAAATTAATCGGCAATTATACTTGCCTTCAACAAGTGTACACAAAAATATGATTCATATGATTGAATCTGCTAGCGTATTTATTCATGAATTCTCATTGACAAAAATCAGTTGATCTCATTGATCATAAATCAATTCCTTTTTTTTTTTTTTTTTTTTTTATCTTATTATTTCTCTTAAATATTTCTCTTCTGCATCAAACATTCATCTGCTATCATCATGTGTTTATACAAAAATAGTCAATAAAGGTAAATGAGAAAAAAAAAAAAAAATGTGTAATTCAAAATGTTTGATCATTTTAAAGAAGTGACCTTCACTTAACTGCATTAATTATTAAGTATGGTAAATTGACAAATGAAATAAATAATGTATTTTAAAATGAGTAAATGTGTGATTGTATTTTAAGAAATGATGTGTTTAATTCACGACTGACATATTTTAAGATCTCGATGATCCAGCCAGGTTTATGTGAACACATCATAAGTAAATTTTAATCTTTGTGTGTGTCAAAATAACTTATAAATAACTTTATGGAGCCAAAATCACATTTGGCACAACAATTAATTGTTCGTTATTATGTAAAAAAAATGTGTCTCGAAGAAATTCAATTTCTGTGCCAATACCATAAATAAAATTGTAATGTGCAAAATAAAAAATAAAAATATTGACAAATATGAAAGGTGATAAATTTATACCTGTATGAAAATAAAATTGCATTATGATTTATTCAAAAATTATTAGCATATCAAAAACAATCTGACCAGACTAAAAATAATTATATATTATGCAGTAAGAGGGGGAAAAACTGAATATGATTTGTAAATGTTTGAATAAATTTAATGTACAAAGTATTTAATTTTTTTTTTTTTTGACTGAGGATGAATTATTTTTCTCATAATTTATTCAAGACCCAGCACCTGCAATACAACTTTCAATTATTAAAATATAAATAAATTGTGTAAATAAAATTATAAACTTTTGTGTTTCCTTAAAGGTTTAAAAATGGGCAAATAGATATTTTATACAACTGAAAAAAAAATATACATGTAAAAAAAAATGGTGTATTTTTTAGAAAATATTTTAGATTGTGTGTACTATGCACATATAACACTGTGACTAGCAAGGTTTTCTCTTTTTTTAAATAAAACAGATCAGGCTAGATTTACACAATCATGCATAGTTTGTTTTGTAAAATAAGAAATCAAAACTAGCAAAACAGTTTTAAGCTACTGGCACGGCTAGAATTACTTGATATTTTATAAATGTTAAATTGTGAAAATGTTTATAGCTAAAATTATTTTATGAAAGTGTAATAAAATGTGTATTATGCAAATTAAGTTACTCAAAGCATACCCTTACTCAAGACAAATTTTTGGCCAGAAATCAAGAGAAAGGATTATGCACTGCGCATCAAAATACCATTTCTGCATTTAAGCCGGCACTCAACACAGCAACGGGGCACAATTACACAAGATAAAAATAAAATGCAATTATGATAAATTGCCCAAAATTGAATTTATTAAAAAAATAAATATTATCAATTCAGTGTGATACATGTTTATAGTATTTAGATTGTTAATTTGTAAAAAATATTGCAGCGTAAAAGCTTCGTATGTAACTAAATTAAAGCAGATAAAATTAATCTAAGTCATGATCTCAGTAATGAGTTAAAATGAAAATCATCCATCAATGTATATATCAACATTGTCTACCAATGACATAAAAAAAAAGTATTTTTTGTTATCAATTCCTGGTAAATATTCATGTAATTGAGTAAATTTGAGAATGACATGGGCAAAAACATAATTTTCAAATATCTATAAATATTCATATCAATAGAAAAATTATTTCCGAAATAACAATAATCATTTTATGCAAAATAATTTTGAGAAAATAAATATATTACTACACATTGCTGAAAATCAGAGTGCATGCACAATTTCTTTTTTTTTTTTTTACTATAATTTTATATTGTTACCTTATATAAATTTATGTAAAAGGTCAAGTTATAAATTAATAGTATACCTTTTAGGAAACCGTGTATAAATGTGAATTTAAATGGGAAGTACAAATGTACACATTTGTTGTAAATATATTACAATTATACACTTCCCTAAAAATAGTTTGTTTGCAATAATAGTGTAAAAAAATGAGTTTTAAATTTATGTAAATTAAATTATTAAGTTAACATTTTAAAATTTCTCAAGTAGGTTGTTTAAAAGTGTATGTGAAAGTGTAAAATAAAGATAGGAAACATCGGTGTAAAGTTATTTCAAACACTATAATGTGCATTTTCTAATATATTTAACACATTATTTACACTAGTTCCTAAAAAAAATAAAAACTAATTAAAAAAATATATGTGTATGTTTATTATTTAAACCAATCGAGAAATTCCAAAAAAAAAAAAAAAAAAAAAATCATTTGTAGAAGTCTAAAATCATAACAAAATTTTAAATTCCAATAATACATTTTCATGCACACCATTTTCAAGCAATAGTATTGAAAAATTAGATTTAATAAAATTTCTTCTTCATAAAAATTGACCAGATCAAATATAAGTATAAACACATATATAAACATAACAAAGAAAAATAGATAAATTCTCATATCAATTATAAATGACTCGACAATAACTCCCAGTGCATTTAATATATATACATATGTATAAATATGCAAGACAACATGAAACGATATATTAATTAATTTTCCTTTAAATGTATTAAAACAAGACCCAAAAAAATTTTATTCAACATTAAAAATACCTGAAAATTTACGCGCATAACCAAACATAATATATATATGAAACACTTGCAATTTAAACGTAAAGAAAACGCTTTAAATACTAAAAGTATACCAAGTCTATGGAAAAATTCTGTGATGGAAAAAAATGGATATACTCACATGAAAAGTGTCTTGGAGAAATTTTATTCAAAGAATCCTACAAGTTCACTAAATTTTGTAACATGTTTTTCAAAGTATATTTAATATTCCCCAATCATCCGATGAAGAAATATCTTGTATGAAAACAAAATTCTGGAATTATGTCTTTAACAAAAATTAAAAAAAAATTATGAGCACTGACGTTGACATAAAAGAGGCAGTCATCTTCCCGTATACAATTTTTCCTTTGCGCAATACATATGTGCTTTTAAATAGTTTGCACACGTAGGATACCTGAATGTATATTTTCAATAGTCAATATAAGATTTCACTTGATTAGGACGTTCCTTTAAAAAAAAAAAAATGTGCACAGACACTAGAAAACGGCAAAATAAATCCAAACGGCATGGCTTGAATACACAAAATTCGGAAATGAAGATCGGATTGGGACAGAAACAGCTGCTGAAATATCAAGAGATCGTTAAACTTTCCCAAGCACTGTACATTCACAGAAATATGGAAGCCTCATACTACAGGTAACCGTTGCTCAGTGACGAAGCTTGGTGAGAACGGAGGACAGGAGTTGACAAAAATCTTTTATGCAGATAATCCACTAGCGCATTTTCAATTAAATCAATAATACGCAAAAAACTGCACGAAGTTCTGGCTTTTAACTTGTATGTATGCAAAAATACACTGTTAAACAGTTGAGCGTATTTTTCGTTTCTTTATACAGAGGAACATTTAAAAAAAGCTAGTAGCACAAGTCGAGACATAGTTCATCAATGGAGGCATTGCCGTCCAGTAATATAACTTAAATTGTTTCTTTTTCTCTGTTATGTCCGATAAGCGTATGCGTAATCCATGAGAAAAGTTTGAATATACTGCGAATGAGAATTTTCAACAAAATAAGAATGAATACAGCCCCTCCCTCTCTCTTCATCATTGTAGAAAATAGAGAACCACTGGTCACGCAGACCAAGATTTGTGAAGACGTTTTATTGTCCGTGAAATAGTGAATCCATCAAGTACATTGCTTACCACAATAACCAGGCTGGAAGTCCATAGATCCTTTTAAAAGAGAGTGCCACTTGACAAAAATAACAACAGTCATTTCAAATAAAATAGTTTTCTTATTTTTATGCTAAAATGATGAACAATCAAGTAAGCACTTGCACGGTTCTCGTAGAATTCTATAGGCTAGAGAGAGAGGGAGAGCAAACGAGGGCAGATGTTTTTAAAACCAGTAAACAAGAGATATTGACTGTTTGAAAGTAAAGGGTGTACTAAATTGCATTCGCCAATTCAAACGCGAAATTAATAAACCAATGCCAAATAAAGCGCCAAAAGAATGTTCTAATTGGTTAATTTAAAAATTTCATCCGTTATTCAAAAGACAAAGCCAAGCTTGGCAACATAAATTATGCCAAAGTAATTATTTTTTATCGGCGCCACCAATATATCATTAAGAATTTATTTGTTCTTTTTTTTATTTTATTATTATTATTAAAAGAAACGAATCCACATCTGTTGACGCCAATAAGACTGAACTAAGCTATTATGAAAGCATAAATCACCGGAAATGAAATAAATTTTGCAACTTCTGTTTATATTATAACGTAATTTAGACAAATAAATTATTTTCTATCTATAATTAAATGAGATATTGAACATACCGTTGATGAAAAGGGGGAAATGTATCTATCTACAAACGAATAAGTCCCCTATTAAAAATACAAATTAAATTAAATAGAGATTGCCTTTTATAATAGAATGAATTGAATTCAGAGGATATTACAGAATAAAATGTTCTTTTTCTTGGAATAAATTAAATTAGATTTTATATGTTAAATGAATGAATTAATTTTATAACTATTCTTAAAAATTTGACTTTTTTATTTAAAATTATAAATTGAATTATTTAGAAAGAAATTAAATATTTAAAAGAACATATGTGTGAACTTGTTCTCACATATGGTGCATATTGTACCATAATTCTGGAGGCTTTTTATTTGTTATAGAAGCATTTCTCAGCATGTTGTTCAAGAATGAAAGTTTTTCTTACTTATTAGTGATCCAAGCACATTAAACAATATACAAAATCGATTTCGGAGAAGCAGATATAAATTGAATTAATACATGCCTATGAGGTTAGCGTACCATATTCTAAAAAAAAAAATTAAAATTTTGTATATTTTATACATGTAAGTGCTAATTTTTAGGATTTTTTTTTTCATGCATTAGGAGATGTTTTTAAAATATGTGATTATACATGTGACCCGGAATTTATTAATGTTTTGAGAGACTAATGTATACTTAGGTCAAAAATCACTAAATGCAATTGAGATTGATGTAAAGAATAATTAACAGAACTAGTATCGCCCAGTGGTCGAAACTCGACCATTTTTTTTGCAAAGCGAGGCAAAGCAAAGTTATTGCCTTGTCCCATACGGAATGCAATTGCAACACAGCTGCGGCAATTGTTTGCCAATATTCACTCTAACTGAATAAGCAGAGTTTTACTTAATATAACTATTTCTCTCTATGTTAGCCTTTCCTGAAATGAGAGAAAATCACAACGTGAAAACGCCCCTTGTTGTGTGATACAGCCCAGAAGCTAATAGGTACCATGTCAGACCAAGGTCCAACCAAGTATCAAATTCTGTTAAATTAATTCGATTGGTTCATAAAGTACAGTGTTTGAACAAAAAAAAAAAAAAAAAAAAAAAAAGATATTTTTCAAAAATGGTCGAATTGAGTTCGGGAAATTTCAAAACGTGTAACTTTATCGAAAACCGAAAATCTAAAACATTTCTGAATCTTATATTTTCTACTTATATATGCAGAGGAAAGTCTAATAAATCCACTTTTAAAAAAATAAAAATAAGTAGTCAATTTCACTAATTTCACTTAATTAAAATGCAAGGAAATCTCAAAACGTGTAAATTCATCGAAAACCGGAAATCAAAAGTTTTTATGTATCTTCTACTTGCTTCTTCTACCCACAAAAGCTAGCAATAAAGACACTTTTTTAAAAAATAAGTAGCCAATTTCAGTTAATTGAAACGTAAAGAAAGCTCAAAACATGTAAATTCAGCAAAAAACGGAAATCGGAATTTTTTTCGTATCGTCTACTTATACAATCAGCAGTTAGTAACAAATCCATTTTCCTTTTATTTAGTATATTAGTTCAATATTTATTGTTTAAATATCACCCTTTGAAATGAAATGTTTATGTTTACATTCGAAACTGGAAGTTTGCCATTTTTTTTTCTGGAGTTTTGTGATTTTAAATTAAATTTTTATCAATTTTACAGAAAAAATAATTCAATCAAACACATGTAGACAGTAACTGATATATAACTATACCCAAATATCGGAATTAAAATCGGCAGATAATTTCCGTTATTTTTTAATAATTTTTTACAAAAAACTCAATGGACAATTAACATGGAAAATCTTTTACATGGCTCCATGGACAGACAGTGACGTCATCACTTCGCTTGCGTATAGTGATGCTACATTATACAAATTACTGTGTCTATGATTTTATATGAGCTTTATGAAATTGCCAGATTTAACAACTTTCTACTTTTAGGTATTTTTTAATGTGAAGGAATACGTGTATAAAAGGGAAAAATGGGGGAAAATGCATAAAAAATAAAAGTTTTTTTAAATACCTTCTTGACATCGTAAGAAAATAATATTTGTATTCGCACCTTCCGGCTAACCATACCTTTCGAATGATGCCATTTTCAACCCTCTACTCCCATAATTAATATGTTAAAAAGGGACAACAAATTTTATGCTTGCCTATTAATATATAGATAACGTGTCGATAAATAGATTGGTAAACCTAGTTAATATAAGCCAATTAAAGTTTTATTGTTGTCAAGCTTATCATACATGAATATTTTAACTCAATTTTATACCAAAATATCGCTCTTTTTATACACTGGATACATATTTTTTCTTTTAATTTTTTTTTAACCCTTACGCCATAATAAAGAAAAGAGTACCTCATAATACGAACTAACGAAGAATAAAACATATTTCTCATAAAAAAAAAAAAAAAAAATGATTGTACTATACTGGTTATTCTGTATTCTGACAAACGCTCTTGAAAACATTATCTGGTTTTAATGATTAATAATATTTATAATTATAAATGAACTTATTGATATAATTTGCTTCTGATACAAATTTTTCTGTACTTTTTATATTCTTGTTACTGTCATAATTTAATTACGAGACTAATTTTAATTTTAATTTTAATTGTTATGTAATTTTTATGATAAATATTGCAGTCCAATCGATTAAAGTATGACTTAATCTCCAGTACTTTGCCATTTTAAATATGAAAATCAAATAAATATACATTTTTTATACTATTTCATAAAACAAACAGATCCGTATTTGGAATTACATACATAACACATGGGAATCTAGAAATTTTTAATGGATATCTTAATTTGAAGCAATGTGTTGTAAAATATTAATTCAAATGAAAGGGGAATCTGAAAATGAAATGTAAATTTTGTGTGTTTAGTTTGTTTTGTTTTGTTTTATATCTTATTTAAACAATCTGAAAAAAAAAAAAAACTCCTAATATACATTATGACATTTATGCGAATAAAATACTTGAAGTTAGATTAAAATTTGGGTAGTATATAAAAATGTCAGAGTAATGATATTTTAAAGAAAATTGTATTATAATTTATGTGTTTTAATCTTTTTAAATTGTCAAAGTTAATTATAAAAAAAATATCTGTTACACTTTTTTTTTTTTTAATCATGCTAAACGTATATCACTACGTGTGTAAAAATTATGAATTTTTTAATAAAAGATTACATTAACTTTCCTTCTTCTTCTTTTCCTTTTTTTTTTTTTTAATCACATTTCTCAGCTGTTATTTTATTCATGAATTTTGGGATAAAAACTGAAAATGAATCAATGGAAAAGATCATCAACACTCTATTTTAGAGACATAAATAGGTATGAAACACAGAAAACCTCTTATGTTTTAAAATTAAATTATGGACATTTCATTAAATCTAGCAGTAAGATATTATTATTATGATTAAAATTATTATTATTATAAATATTTTAAAAAAAATTATCGCTACCAGTTGTCATCTTTAATAGAAAAAAAATTAAACTTATTTTGAAAAATCTATTAAAGATTAATAAGGAACATATATTACATATGTAGCCCATATAGTTAAAAAAAATCTTACTTTTAATCACGACTTTCAATCAATGTTTACAATACATTATTTCTTATATATGATTATGTTATTAATCCGTATTATTACACATAATTTTAAAGTAAGTAGAGTTATTTATTTATGTTTTTTTTCCTTATTTTTTCATTTAGAGATATTGTAGATATTTTGGACAATTATGATTTTCATTTATTATAGAATAATGTATCACATATAATACTTCACTCGTATATTTATTACAAAACTACTAGATTTAAAATTTTAAAAAAGGCTGAATTATTTTTTTAATCAGTATATTTATAAAGATTTTTTTACGACTTAAATTAGTTTTAATGGTAGTATTTAAAAAAATTTAGCTTAAGAATGTAAAAATAATTAGTATACATACTTCAACTGAATTGATTTTGAAAGCAGATTATTGATTGAAATTATAATCATGTAATACTACTACTACTACTAATAATAACAATAATATTAATAATTAAATAAGTTTTCACCGAAACTTTTGTTAATATGGGTTTGGATTCTTTAGAAAGACCTCCACGGAGGACATTGCCTTCATTTAGGATCCCAGCACAGTCAATTGGTTTTACCCTCCAACACCAACAAATTTCTATATCCCTACACACAGATCATTCGTATAGTTTTACTTTTAAAAAAATCAAGTAATGTCTACATTTGGCACAGACATATAATACCGAATTGAGATTTCGTGGTAATATCGTTTTTTGAATTGTGCACATAACAGACATTGAGATACGCAGAAAGAATCCCGATTTTCGTATTCGGTTTGAACACAAAACGCGTAATTAAAGGCAAAATACATTTTTGAATGTTTGACCCCAAAACAAAACACAGTCTATCATATGTAGGTAAGATAATGTAAAAATTATTTTTCAAGCGAAAATAACGATTATGATATAGTAAAAAGAAAAAAAAACTTACTTTTAAGATATTTGTATAGTGATTTCACATTCTTCATACTAAAAAAATTTTTTAAACCGGACTAAAGCACACATAGTGATAAAATTTGGAACATTTATAAGTTACTTTGTATATGCATAGTATACAGACTAGAAAACATTCCCCAAACAAAGGAATAGCCTCGTAAGTGATTCGAGTTTACCTTAGCTTCAGTGGTTAATCACGTTGTAGAAAACAGATCATAAAGCATAAATACTTTTTATTATTGAAATTAAATTAGTATGTTGTAAAGTATTTTTAAAGAATTTACGGAACTGTACTTTTGGTTTTGTACTTCCAGAGTTTATGTTAAGCATGTGTATGAATGAAAATCATTTAAAACTAATTTTAATAATCACTATTGACTGTGTATGATATTTCTATCTGCAAGAAAAAAATATATTGATTATCTTTTGAACGATTGTTTATAATAGTTCATATTTACTTCTATTATCTAAAGAAGAGGAAATAAAAATAATATCAAATTATTTCTGCAAATGCTAATGGAAGTTGTTCAAAATAAAAATTATTATTTTTTAAGGATCGCATATTTTCTAAATATTTTCTTTTTGTAACAAAATCGGCGGCACATAGAATCTTTGTAACTATCTTTCATACTGTTACGAGATATCTGTAAGAAACGTTGAGAGTAACAATTAAATAAATTAATACTACTTAGGTAGCATTTAAGCATAGTTGTTAATTTTAGCTTCTGCAAGTAAAACATTTTAATACATTTCTGTAATGTATTTCACAAATGAAATAAAATATAAATTTGTATCAAAAATTTTCAGTAGCGTAAAAAGGCGTGTTTTCAAAAAATGTCAAACATTCAGGTCATCAAAACAACAGTTTAATTAGCCACGCCATTAAAGTGGAGAAAAAGCTGAACCAAAACTTACGACGATTTTCAAGAAATGCATTGCAATACGAATAATTTTTTTATTATTTAATAACTTTTTCTCATTAATAATATTTTTCCCTAAATATCAAAATTTTACTTTATTATAGAGTAATTCGTAAATTATTGTAAACACAAAAATAAAATTCAAAACAGTGAAAAGAATATATATATATATATATATCAGTATAATTTGTAAAAATAGTAAAATATGTTTAAACTAATAAAAACCTTCATAAAGATATAATCTTATAATGTTACACAGATCATTACACAGGTGTAAATACATTAAAAATTCATACGTAAGTACGATGCGCGGTACCCTTATGCAGTCAGTTCAATGCACATAAAGCAGTTATAAATATGCATGTGCATCTCCGGAATTCGGAATTATATCTGCATATTTGACATTAATTGCAGAAGTCATGTCATATTAATATTACATCTCGAATCAGTCGAAATATAATACTTATATATAATTGGCAAGTGAACAATTAGAAATTTGTATACGTATAATACTTTAGAAGAAAATATTATTGCTTAATGCAATAGCAAATTAGAAGTTATATTATAAGTATGACAGTGTTACACTTATATTTATTATTATTTAATGATGGAAAATATCGACCAAGTGGCATATATAAGAGAAAATACAAGGGTTGTGAAACATCTAAATATTTTAATAATAGATTCTGAACTAGATAAACAAACAATAAATACAGGTGATAGGAAAATGTCTAGCCAAAATTTAAAGGGATTCAAAGAAGACGAATTTAAAATAATTACCAAAACAATGCGAGTTCCGAAACGCCACGTGAAGGCGATAGGGAAAAATATGTAGGTCAGGGGGAAACAAGCTGGCAATGTGGGAAGACATTCTGATAGAAGAAACTATGAAAACATCGTAGAAATTCTGAAAAGGCAATCCTGTAATGATCTTGAATATTTGAAGTCATATTATATACTAGCAGGCTTTGCCCGCTTCGCTGGATATTAACTTAAATGAATTGTCAAAATCCCACAGCTTTATTAATAACCTAAGTTCTCGCTGTGATGGTAGAGGTTTTTCTCGCTCGCAACGTGAAGAGTCTGGGTCCCCACTGCCTTCGGCAGCAACTTACCCACTTTTTATTTCCCCTTCCTCAACGGGTGAGTTCGAAGTTTTGCAAAATCCCACTAATGTACATAAAGTGTACATTTAATCAATATCCACACACCAAATTTCACCATTCTAAGATAATTCAAAGCGAATTCAAACGAAAAAACATGTTTTTACACATGTTTATTGCCCTCCGACTCCGAGAGGAGGGATTTCGAATTTCGT
The DNA here is from genome assembly GCA_963930645.1 of Salticus scenicus. Lineage (NCBI taxonomy): Eukaryota > Metazoa > Arthropoda > Arachnida > Araneae > Salticidae > Salticus > Salticus scenicus. The sequence continues at coordinate 180,719,870 of OZ005650.1, forward strand.
GAAATACAGTTACAATAAGTGCCGGATGCATACAAACAATTTACGCACCAAATTTCGTAACCACAGAAGTCTTTAATAGAAAATATTATAAATAAATAAATGCAAAAAGCAAAACTTTAGTATGGGACCCTTTTGGTGACTTTAAATATTTTAAGCCATTTTTGCGATGAATTGATTTGGCTATCTCAATTGTGCAATTAAGGATCTTGGCGAGAAACGTCCGAGCTACTTCGGTGCCAAATTTCAAATTTTGCCAAAGGAATCCGATACTGAAGCTGTTCCATGCACAAAATAAATAAATAAATAAATGAAATAAAATAAAATAATAAAATAAAATAAAAACTCTTTTCTGATATTTACAAAATAAAAATAAAAAATCTTAATAAAATCCAAATTATAATCATTTACAATTAAGGGGAGAACATAAAAGAACCTCATAACGTACATAATAACAACAAAAAATTTTGTTTTACTGCAGGAAAGAAAAGTGCTGCCGTAGAATAATAATAAAGGAAGAAGGAGTGAAACGTGAAAATATCGCAAAATTTTTCGATTCTGACAAATTTACAGACAAAAGTCTGATTTTATTAATATAGATACATTGTGCTCCTCATCGAAAGAAAGCAACCGTGATTCTGTACCGTAACTGGACACGAAACAAACTAATAAGAACGAAACAAATATCGGGTAAGGAAGTACATATACAAATACATATTTACAATAAGTAACTCATTACCTGCCTCACCTAGAGAGGAAAAAATTAGAATGTGTAAAATTAAGAGAGGAATATGTTTTGCCAAAATAAAGCCACTGTTGTTAATAGTGGATTTATCCGCCAGGCATATACATATTACCTGGAATGGCATGTACATATTACTGGCCTGGCGGAATGTATACATCCCGCCAGGCACAGTTAGAATGTACAATGTGATACACCATTTATCAATTCCTGGTGGATAGTAGAATCAATATTACCCCAGGCATTAATGGCGGCAGCCTCTTTCAGTTCTGACGTTGATTGACATTGTCTGTCATTGACATATAACTACAACCTTACTCAAGTGACTTCACACAAATTATTGAGATTAAGATCAAGCGAAAGGGTATGCCCTTCCCCAACGTGTACAATATTATAAAAAAAATATACCCAGAAGGAGTTTCAATTATAAAAGGAACCACTGGCCTGCGTGAAAATCCAACTTAGTCCATTATTTCTTTGTTCAAATAGATGTAAATAAGTTTCTAATATTTTTTGGTAATTGGTAGTTTTTTTGCTGACTGGGGGAAAAGCCAGGTTAAGTTTACCATCTTAGTCGAAGCCTCACCACATCATTAATGAGACTCCACTACAAATAATTCTCTTTGAGAAGATTTTATCTTCTTGCCTCATGTAAGCAAGATTCTACTTCTACAAATTTACCATGTTTCATAATGACTAATTTTGCACCTCAGACAGCATTTCACAGTAATAGGAGTCGTGAACACAAATATTTTTCTACGACGTTACGCGTTCTTTTTAATTTATTCTATCCTAAGAAACAGTCTTTTTTTAACCTTCACCATATCCTTATTAAATACTGATGCTTAATTCAGATATATCATGCATGGATTTAAAACGTATTAAGAAAATTCTGCGAAATATTTCTCAAAAGCTGTTAGCGAATGGAAATGTATCAGAAAATCTAGCTTATTTATCGTATTTAAATAAACTAAAATAAATATTTATATATGCATTCAAAATATGTTGAATGCAAATACTATCATTTTTTTATGAATACATACAATTAAATTTAAATTAGAGTTATATTTTTATGATACAATTCACTTTTACATAATTAGAAGTATGTATTTCTTTCATCTACATTTCATTCATCGATTTATGTATTACCTGTAATGTAATTTTCTAAATAAAAAAAAAAAAAAATCGTAAACTAAATGCTTTGTTATTTTGAGTTATAAAAAATTCATAAATACATTTTACTTTTACATGAAAACATTTATGTAGTATTACTATGTAAGATTCTAAGAAGTAAAACTTTTGAATGCTCCGTTTTTTATAAAACATTCTTAATATTATTTTTTCAAACATAATTACTACAAACGATAAATGAAGATTACTATTAAAAAAAAAAAGTAATATTAAAATTAGCGACTGCGGTGAACCTGGTGTTATACTAAAATTAATATTGAATGTCCTATGGTACTAAGATTATCATGCCCTAACCTTATAATTTCATATACATTCATGTCATGAATAGAAATTACACTGTGTATTGACGCCTACATTGAAAATCTCGGTCTTAAAGGTTTATATTATATTTCGAATTAAGACATAACATGCATTATCGGTGTTAGACTAATTCAACACATGCAATTTAGGATAATCTTGGAACCGATACTGTTAGATTTAAGGCATTTAACGACAGTAAGATACAGTTATGAGGGATGTCAAATGTTTTAAAAGAGAAATTCTTCTAAATGATGTAGTGAATTCATTTATATATATTGATATTTATAGTAAAATTATTGTTTCCTGTAGAATTACTATTAATTAGATTGCTAAAGAAAAAAAATGTACTTCCAGTTGTTCTATAAATACTATTAAATATAATAGCATGTATTATGATAACTATTTCAAATTTAAAAATAAAACACGATTTAAAATTTAGAATCGTCTTTCATAAAATAAAAAAAAAAGAAAGAAAGAAAGAAAGAAAAAAATCTAAAGTTACTGGATATCTACTCATCTACGGGAATCACATATATATCTAATTATCAATCATTCTGTCGCTTTAAAATATTAACTGTCATGATGTTTTCCAGGTTATTTTACAAAGGATTCATACATTCAATGTCAGGGGCAGAGTAATTATCAAAGTCTTCTACTCTATGTTAAATATATTTATCATTCCAATTTTCCAGAGAAAATCAACATATAATTCAAAATTCAATCACATCAGTCTTATATTTTTACTAGCAGGCTTTGCCCGCTTCGCTGGACATTAAACTTAAATGAATTGTCAAAATCCCATATCTTTATTAATAACCTAAGTTCTCGCTGTGAGTGGTAGAGGTTTTTCTCGCTTGCAACGTGAGGAGTCTGGGTCACCACTGTTTTCGGCAGCAACTTACCCACTTCTTACTTCCCCTTCCTCAGAGGGTGAGTTCGAAGTTTTGCAAAATCCCACAAATGTACATAATGCGTACACTTAATCAATATCCACACACCAAAATTCGCCATTCTAAGATACTTCAAAGAGATTTCAGACGGAAAAACATGTTTTTACACATGTTTTTTGCCCTCCGACTCCGAGAAGGTGGGGGGGGGGGTATTTCGAATTTCGTGAAATCCAGTTACAATATCCGATACTAAAGCTGTTCCATACACAAAATAAATAAATAAATAAAATAAAATAAAAACTCTTGTTAGGTTGAGACGTCAGAACGTCTCCACAGTTGTTTTAATTAAGCTGGATCCAGCAAAGTAGGAAGTGGGGACGGTTAAAATCACTCCGTCGCCAGTGACTCGGTGAAGGTTGAGGTCGAGCTAGTTTTGTGTCGGCAGAGTGCTGCATTAAAAGACTTAGATTTTGAATATTAGTTAAATTAGAAGTGATTTTTAAAAGTACGGATTGAAATGTAGTGAAAGGAGGGTGTAGGAAGAAGTATAAAAATAGAGATGGTTTTAGTAGATGGTGTGGATGTTGGAGGATATTATAGTGGATGTTATGAATCTTAGTTTGACAGATATTGAAAAGTAGAGTAGTGGAGATTTAGCGGCGTGAAGTTAAGTAGTGTTGAGTGTTGGTGAGTGTCTACTAGTCTTCGGAAAGTTCAAGCTGGGTCATAGAAGGGAATCCTCTGTCCCATAGTGAAGTCGTAGCATTGGAGTACGAGTGCGACCGTCTCTACACCTCCGACTATCTGCTGTGGTGAGATATTTAAGATAATTTCTTGATTTATATACTTTGATTTAGAAATACGCTGACTGAGCTAAGGTCTATTTCCAGGCCTCCCTCCCATTAATCTGGTTTAAATAAACTCTTATTTGTTGTTCAATTAAAGTCTCTGGTTTTCTTAGTAATCCAATTAAGTATTTAAATTAAGATGGAGTTTGCAGAAACGCAAACGCCACACTCTTTTCTGATATTTACAAAAAAAAAAAAAAAAAAAAAAAAAAAATCTTAATAAAATCCAAATTATAATCATTTTCAATTAAGGGAAGAACATAAAAGTATCTCTTAAGGTACATAATAACAACAAAAAATTTTGTTTTACTGCAGGTAAGAAAAGTACTACTTAATTAAATAAGAATATGAAAATATGAAAATATTTATCCACATACAAATTCTTGATTAAAAAATAATAATAATAAAATAAATAACCAATTTATGTAGGTATTTTTCTTTCTAATTTTCATTATTATTCACGTGAAATTAAAAATATTTAATTTTACTTCTGGAAAATAAAAAAATATATACAAATATAAAACCTTCTTCCGAATCTGGGTTGAAAGCGGAAAAAGGGTAAAATAAATTAGAAATATCAGACCTATATTTATAAAATTGATACCAAATGAAATGAGCAATTTTTCTGAATCCAGGGGTGCAAACAGTTTTTCGATGCGACAATTAGATTTTTAAAAAATAACTAAAGTATGAAATTTAAGTGGCAACGGAAAAACGGAAAAAAGGAAAAATAGTTTAGAAATATCAGACCTATCGTTAAAAATTTAGTACCAAAAGAAAGGGGTGATTTTTCTGAATCCTGGGGTGTAAACAGTTTTTTGGTACGACAATTAGATCTTTTTAAATGAACTGAAGTATGGAATTTAGATAGCAACACTTCATTTCAATCTTTTCATAATTTGTAGTGCGAATCACGCGAATCAAAAAGTCTTGATCTTAAAAATTTATTTTTATATTTTATTTTTCCATTCAAAGTGTTTTAGTGAAAAATATTTATGGCGCATGCGCAGGCGCTTTTTACCCTCAATTTTAACACTAATCATAATTTTGAAAATTTCTATAGATACAATTTTAAGGTGGGTGATTACCTAAGTTTCTGCCATGCGCCGTTGAATTCCGTCCAGCCGTTCTCTAGTGATGCCCGGGCAAACGTGTAGTAATATACGTGTAGTAGTCTTTTACCCCCGAGGGGGGAACGGGGAAGAATTTCTGAAAAGTTGATAGATATAATTTTAAGTTGGGTGAAGGCCTAAATTCCTGCTACGTGCCGTTGAATTCCGTCCAGCCGTTCTCAAGTGATGCCCGGACAAAAAAAGCGACATACAGACGCGATGACACACACACACACACACACACACACACACACACACACACACACACACACACACACACACACACAAACACACACACACACACATACACACAGGCAAAATTTTCTAAAGTCATTTTCGGCTTTCATGGGGTGTGAAACGTGAAGTTATCGCAAAATTTTTTAAATCCGACAAATTTAGAGACAAAAGTCTGATTTTATTAATATAGATTATTCGTAATGGGGGATAAAATGGGGAAGTTGAGTAATGCTATTCAATAATTTGTAATTTTATATTACTAAAGAAAAATATTAAGTATGAGATTTTCATTTAAATGGATTAATAAGTCTATGAAATTATAATTTATTAAACATAAAATTTTGAATTATACTTTTATATATTTAAAAGTGAAATTTTGAGGTGTTATTTTAATAAAAATTTAGTTTCCTTAATAAATAAATAAATAAACAAATAAATAAAAAATAAAAAGTGTATATTAATTGCATATTTACTGTATAGATGTGTCAAAATACAGGGTGATTATAACTAAAGTTACGATATCAAAACGCTATAATTTTAAAACTACCCTTCAGAGAGATTTGATATTTTACCAGAGCAATCGTGAGACAATGAAATTTTGTTTGGGGGATGAAAAAGTACTTCCAACACGTTACTATAGATAGCGCTGTCAGAGTTATGCAAGGGAAACGTCTAAATAGACTCATTAAACACAGGAATGGTGTTAGCAACACAATGTAATAGCGGGAAACAATAGACTTCAAGTGTTTAATACATTTTTTTTACTAAAAAGACAAGAATACGTGTTTACAGCGGAAACATAGTGAAAAGAGAAAAAGAGGAGTTTCATGAAACAAATACTTTACGGATTATTAACGACACATATTGAAACTTTTTTTTTTTCTTTAAAAAAATAAATAAATAAATAAATAAATGAATAAATGAATAAATAAATAAATAAATAATAAAATAATAATAATAATAATTGCTTCACGATTGTTCTGGTAAAATATCAATTCGCTCTGATGGGTAGTTTTAAAATTATAGCGTTTCAAAATCTCAACTTTAATTATAGTCACCCTGTATATAACAATAAAATATTCCAAATTATCATGTTCTGTATCTATTGAATTAAGTGTCATTGTTATTGTTGCACTGAGGATGGCTAAAACTGTTAGACTGTTATTTAAGGAATGAAAGTTATCTATATTTAAGATATTTTCCATAAAATATAAAACAAATTAAACATTATGTCACATAAACAAAATTTGCAAAGTTTTTAGAATAAAAAATGTAAATATATCGTTTAACACATTTTTGAATCTGTTAATTTGTATATACGTTTTTTTATGAATGACACAGTTATTTTCGTTTGTTACAGATTTTCGGCACCATAAATCTACATTGTTTCTGTACATATATGCTTATTCACAACATTGTACACTTACGATTAAATACATATAATGCATTTAATTATTTTACTTTTATGGGATATGTTAATTCTTCTTAACACACATGAGAGCAGTTACAAAAATATACATTTTATAAACTAATAGAAACATTAACCATTTTGAAACTAAACTACCGAATTTTTTTTTTCACGAAAATTATCTTTTAACGTAATAATAGAATCAATCCTGCTATAAAATCTGAAAACTCATGACATAAGATTTTAATGCATAATTCTAAAAATACAATATTCTTAAAAATCATTTAAACTTATTTTTTAAATTACAAATGAATAAATTGTGGAATCATATTTAGAATAAAAATTTTAAAGTCCTCTTTATATAGTAATCTTACCGTGTACTGCAAAATATTTATTGTATATTTCTACTTTCATAATAAATTTTTAACTATAGTAAACTGTACGAATTTTTTTCTTTTTCAAATAAATAACAAAATAAATGAAAAATAACTACAATAGATCTAAGCATTTTTAATTACAGCATCAAAGAAAATGTCATTATTTATTTATTTATTTATTTTTGTATACTCTCTATTTAAAGAATGATACATAATAATTTTTTGAGCAAATGTTGCAGCCAAGTTTATATATATATATATATATATATACATTTGCTTATATAATATCCTTGTATAATTTGCTTATATATATTTATTGAATTGTTTTAAATTTTTTTTCGTTTAATTTATTTTAATCCTCACGAATAAACGCACTAACACAAGTTTAGGTTCGATAAATCACGGTAATCAGTATTTTATAAAAACAGAACATAGAATTAAAGAAAATTTTCCTTTACCATTAAATTAAAATAAAGAAAAGGAAAAAAAAAAAAAAAAACATAATAAGTATGTACTGTCGATTTACAAAATCTCATATTTAATGAGATAAATGCACAAAATTAATTTTAAATTTTAATGTATAAATTTAATATCCCTTATGCAATTATTTGTATAATATGCTTATATATATATATTGAATTGTTTTATATATATATTTTTTTCGTTTAATTTATTTTAATCCTCACGAATAAACGCATTCACACGTTTAGGTTCGATAAATCATGGTAATCAGTATTTTACAAAAACAGAACATAGAATTAAAGAAAATTTTCCTTTACCATTAAATTAAAATAAGAAAAAAAAAAAACATAATAATTAACTACTTTCGATTTATAAAATCTCGCATTTAATGAGATAAATGCACAAAATGAATTTTAAATTTTAATGTATAAATTTAAAACCTATTATGCAATTATTTTTAAATTTATAACATAACTATAAATTGTATTTTTATATTTAGACAAAAAATATAATGTCATCTACATACGCGACGCATAAATAATATGCTAAAAGTTTAAAGTCTTATTTTTATTTTATTAGTATTAGTATTAGTATTCAATGAAATGTTTTAAATTACATTATTTCATATAAAAATAGAAAATCATTTCAATGTAAAAAACTTTTTTCAACCTTTTTTTTTTTTTTTTTTTTTTTTAACTTTCCTGTAGTTCTAAGCTTATAATGCGATTTCAAAGTCTAATCTTTTTACAGATGATCTTAGTACATCTAAATCCCTAAAGATGATTGCGATCGCTTTCTATTTCTGCAAATAAGATAAATTGAATTTAGTCCATTTAGTGACAAAGAAGTTTAAAAGTTTTATATGCATTTTTAAGATTTGTTAGACTGAAACTTTTCTTACAATTTCACAGTTGAATAAAGAATCTTTTCAGTAATCGACCCAACGTTTTAAAATATATATATTATTAATACCATTTATAATGATTTATTTACTATTAACGAAGTAATAGTCATAGTAAGTAGTTATATATGTTTCTGAAGAATATAAGAATTTAGTTTTCAAGCTTGTTAGCAAAGTTTCAAATTAAAAAATAAATTACTCTATGCCAAATAAAGGCTTATTTTTCCATTATTTTTACGAATGTAATGTATAACCCATGTCGTTATTTTTAGGAGGGGAGGGAAACTACCCATAAATGCAAAAGGCTTTCTAAATAATATTTTGTTGGGTCAAAAATGTTGCTGTATGAAACAATTATGCAACAAAACAATTAATATATGCAGTAACAATAGTTTTTATTTTTGTAGTTGCACTTATATTCATATATTGAAAGCTTAAATTTAAATGATTTATCCTCATTACTACAATTTTTCAATTAAAAAAAAGAAAAATCTATTTTTCAAAAGACAACTTAAGAAAAAAAAATTAAAAATATGTATTTTATTCTTAATTAACACACTAAAATATATTAATTAAGAATAAAACTAATAATTAAGAATAATACTAAATACTTACTCATTAAGTGTTACTAAGATTTTTTTTGTTTTGGTTTTTAGTAATAATTATTACAAAATTAAAATATCACTAATTTTTAAAAATATTTGCAGCTTTAAATTCACTTTATAATGGACACATTTACGCACCAAACATTATATACCAGAGATTATCTGAATAGGATATGTATTTTTTATTCTTTTTTCTATTCAATAGAGAACATAGATTACACAGAGATTTTTGCAATAGAGAACGCTGATTTTATTTCGGCTGCTAATGGGTTGCAAATTGATGACTAACTACCGCAATGATTTTTCAAGGAACATCCAAATTAAGTGTACAAAGGAGTATATTACAATGTTAACCCTTTAAAGTTCACTACTTAAATTATATAAAAAAAAATACTAAACTAATTTTTAAAATGGCTTTTAAACACATAGCTGATCATAAGTATTCAAAAAATAAAAAAAATAGCATTGTTCTTTTTCGATAAAGTTTTGGTTTGAAGCATCTATAAGTTAATCTTTTTAATTTCAAATAATATTTAATTTAATAAATGAAACACTTTGTAAGTAAACATTATCGACTATAAATACTCGTAAAAGTTGTTTCAGGTGAAAATAATAGTCCAGCTCTTCATTAAGTGAAAAAAAAAAAAAAAAAAAAAAAAAAAAAAAAAAAAACTAGACATGAATGCATCATCAAACCAGCAATTCGCACTCGCAAAGACTAAGAAACTTCAAGTGACTCATACATTTAGCTTCCTTAGAAGCATTATTTGTTAAATTTTGGAACAGTGTTGCTATCTACGGAGCACAAAAGGAACAACGGTTTCAAACCTGATTAAAATAAGCGGGAAATGTTAAAAAAAAAAAAAAAAAAAAATCCTGCTGCATAAAAATTGTTAAATTATGTCAAATGTTTGGTTTCGCTGCGAAACCAATGAACGTTAAAGTATTAAATATTCAATAGTTTATTTTACTTTACTTTATTTTGGTTGTGTTGTTTATTCCAGTACATTTATAAGTATCAGACACCTCCGCAAGAGAATCTTTCTATTATAATGTAATTCTTTGCGAATTTATTGGTATAAATAAATATAAAGCTAAAAATATAAATACATCTTATAAGGCTAATTAACCACGAAATAAATCCAATAGTGGACATTCCTGTAATCTGGATTTTCTCTCTCGTAAACTCAATTTTCTAGATTCAATTGACATACATACCTATTCATATTATACATGTATTTAACATCATATATGTTCTTCCGTCCCCACCAGTCCTCATATCAGCTTCGATTGATGTCAACTGGAAATTTTAGTGAAATATTTGGCCAGGCATAACAACCCTCCTTCCCGATAAGGCAATTTAGCTTCAGGATGTCCTAATGTCCTAATGTTAAAACGTAATTTACATGCTAATGTGGCTGTGTTATTTTGCAGAGATTTTCTGAAAGCTTCAAACAGGGAGTCGCGAACTCTGCTATCATCATAAAAAAAAGGACGTGCTTTTTTTTTTTTTTTTTTTTTTTTAGGAAGGAGGATGTTCCAATCGCTGTTTCGCTAAATATGGGAGTATGATTCATACTTTGATAGATACTTTCGAGCACATAAGATATGGAATCGCACGGATGGAAAGAGAATTGTCTTCAGTGATAAACGTCGCTTAAATCTGAGTCTGATGACTTACCTTCACGCATCTGGAGACATCTAGGATAGGTGGTGGGGGACGTGAATATATTATCTTTCACAAAACCAAACAACCAGAAACTTTAATGAACAATACCATTTTATAAAATAGCCCAGGCATTATAATTCTCATCAAAGAAAACCTTACAGTAAATGGTGCGTCGTTATTACTACGCTTCATTGTGTTGCCTTCTTTTCGTGATTCTTGGCCTCAAATTCAAATACAAAAATTCCTTACCTCTCACTGAAAGCCGTTTTACAAATTGTCTTTTTAATTCTCTAATACTTACTTGGGGGAAATATTACTTCCATATTACTTACAAATACAATACCTTTCTGATTGTCCGCGGATAGCGCGAATGTAACTCATTAATTGGAAAGTATCTGATAAGCGGTCCCGAAAATGTTCATATGTAATCTTTACGAGTCGATCCTCCGCGATTGAAAACGTCCATTGGGGCCGAAAAGATCAACACATCATTGTTTATTTTCAGATTACTTATTGATAGGTTTAATGTCCCAACTCTACCCTCCCTCTCCTCGATATCTTTTTCTAGTCAATTTTGTCCTTTTATTTCTTCCAGTGTTAGCTTTTTTTTTTCATCCCATGCTTTTTTTCTATGAAATTCTGACTCTTTTTTGCCGTGTTTCTATGGGTTTTCAGCATTTTTACCTCGTTTTCTACATTCTAAAGTGCAGCCCGCCCGTCCCATTCTTCAATGTCTTCTTCTAGTCAATTTTATCCTTTTATTCCTTCCGGTGTTAGCCCCCTTTTTTTTTTTTTAACACACTTTACATTGTGAGATTTTTATTTATTTTATTTAATTATTTTTTTTTTATCGTTTTCAACCCATGCTTTTTCTATGGATTTTTAGCTTTTTTTCTCTGATTTTTACATTCTAAAGCATGATTTTTCTGCTTTTGCCGCCCACTGAAGAGGAAGCAGATATGTTGTTTGTACATGAAGCGTTGTTTACAAAGGTTTTTGCTATACTAATTTGATCTTTATAAATTTAATAAAATATTTTAAACCCTTTTTGTTTATCAGAAAAGCATGTTATCCCTTTTTTTTTTCAGATGTAGTACATCATTTCCACTATTCATCTTAGCATCTGGATAACGTCTTTATAATGCGTCAATTTTTAAATTACAGGGTACATAAAAATAAACAATATTTTAAATAAAACTTAAAAATCGTATCATAATTTTTGAATTATTAGACATGACAAATTGATAATTAATCACTATGAAATGAATGTTATTATTTTCTTATTTTTAAAAAAAAAATCTTTTTATTATTAATGATAGGCAATTCAATTTGATTAAGCTTCTTAAAATTTGAAATAATTTAGTATGATAATATTATGTAACGTATTTTCCTTTTTCTTTTCTTTTCTTTCATTATATTTGCTTATATCGAAACAATTTGAGTACAACTATTTACGAATAGCTTTATTTGTGTTATTAATGTGACGAATTATAGCTTTTAAGAAAGTAAAATATTACTTTATAAATTATAGAACTGAAAAAGTGGTAGAGTAGGCAAATTTGATTCACATTCATAATATTTATTTTTAAATAAATAAAAGCTATTCAAACGTAAACTATATATACAAATAACAATAATTATTATTTAATCCCCCCCCCCTTTTAACTCTCCCGTTTATAATTAATTATATTTCTAAAACCATCTTTATAGAAAGGGAAGCACAATAATTGAAAGGCGGATGTCTCCTTTCATTAAGCAGTAAATGCTGAGTGAAATGTGATTTACAATAACAATGATGACATTCTGCTGCTGACACATACTTGAGTTGACGCATCTTCAAACACGTCGTTGACAGTGTTATACAGGCCTACTCCAAAAGCTATTAAGGTGTCACTAAAATATAGATATTACCCATTGAAAGCTAGTATATTTATATTCACCATTTTCTAGAGGGCATTACAAAAGAGGAATAATAGAAAATAATGTTAAGTAACTTGCATTCATTTTACAATTTTTAATGACTTTATTTATGACTAGCTGACCCGTCCGGCTTCGCACGGATGAACAAATTTTAGTTAAAGATGGATTGACATGTAAAAAATCAAGAAAGATACCAGTTTATATGTTATGGTCAGGCAATATTATTAACTGAAAAGTTAAAATATAATTTTGCAATTATTATTATTTTTACTTTCCGAACACTATAGTGAGGAAAGTATTGTAATCATGTAAAAAATCCGATTTCGAGATTTTGATGTTTCTATACGTTTTGAGGTCCCCTGAGTCCGTTTTCACTACTTTTACGATGTTGTGTGTATGTGTGTATGTGTGTATGTGTGTATGTCTGTGAGTGAACACGCTAGCGTCTAAACGCTTTGTTCGATTAACCTGAAAGTTGGTACGCATATTGTAAGTCACCATAGTACGAACCCTATAGATTTTGGTGAATCTAGCACTTATAGTTTTTTTACAGGGACACAAAGAAAAATTCTTTATCATTATGGCCTATGGGAGCAAAACCTTAAAAGTGCGATAGCATCTAAACGCCTTATTCAATTGAGCAAAAATTTTATACACATATTATAGATCACAAATACTCAATCTGTATAGATTTTGGAGAATCTAGCACTTATAGTTTTTTCACAGGGACACAAAGAAAATTCTTTATCATTATGCCTATGGGGCCAAATTTTTAAAAATGTGATATCGTCTAAACGCCTTATTAATCCGAGCAAAAAATTTGTACACATGTTATAGATCACAGTTGCACTAACTATAAGCATTTTGGTGAATCTAGCATTTATAGGTTTTTACAGGGACACAACGAAATTTTCTTTATCATTATGATCTATGGGCACAAAGTTCAGTAGCGTTAAATAAAACAACGTGTAATAGATGGAGAAAAATACTCAAACACTCTATTATGGTTTTCTCTATTTTGTTTGTTTAACAACTACTCTTTCTTTACTTTATCTACAAAACTGTTAATTACTCAATGTTCGGAAAGTCGAGTGGAGTCACTCCAGATTTTTTAATTAGTTGTTAAATGTTGGCAATTTTTATTTAATGTTATTTATTTATTTATTTATTTATTTCATAAAAATAAACATTTCTTTACTCATGAATGTAAAATATTGAAAAATAAACCTATGACATGAAAATGTTTTTGATAAAATTGATGTCATAATAGCTTTATTATTTATTTGTTCATCTCGCAAATATATTTAATTTTTTCCATAATTCATGGTTATTTTAATAATGTATATTAAGGGAGAAATCAGTAATATGAAACAATATTCGTACGATATATACTATTACAGAATCTGGTGTGAAACAACCACACGACTTCCATTACCCACTATTACACGTATTATATACAATTTTTTGGAGATGTTATATGCATTTTTTGATATATTCCAGTAAATGAAACTTGATACACGTATAAAAGACATATACAACAGAGTTTATATAGCGAGTTAAAAAGTAAGGGAAAGAAAAAAAAAAAAAATAATATATAGTTATTTTTTTAAACACGAATTTCCGAGATCTAAATCTGAACTACCTAATCAGGATGACTGTTAACGTTCCTTTAATAAGCACGTAATACATGGGAAAGGTTGTCTAAGTTGGATTAGTGAAACAATTTTCAAGAAAACGTTAGAACCATTTTTGAGACACCAACTTTTACCAAAACTTAGCATACTCAATTATTGACCTAAAAACAATAATTACATACAAAAGGATATTTAATAGGAAGTTAACATGGCGAGTTTGTAAAAAATCCGTACAGACGTTTTCAAAGGAGCGCACTTGCGACATCTGAAATTGAGCTGTTCATAGAGGATGCCTATCAATTTTCCTGACCTAACCAACTATATCATTCAAAAGGGCATCTAATAGGTTGTTTATAGAGTAACAATGAAGAAAATCGTTAGATCTGTTTTTGTGATACGGACTTACGGTCCCATTTCCGGTTTTTCAATTTTTACGAAAATTTGGAAAATTTATCTGTACTCCAGACCTGAATCAATTGTGAAGTTTCGTAGTTCTATCTTTATTATTTTCGGAGATATCACAGCCAGAAGATTCCACACATACGTACACACATACACACACACTGACCCATTGTCAAAAACTACTTTTTTGGACTCAGGAGGCCTTAAAACGTGTAAATCAGGTGGAACTCGAATTTTTGGACCGAATATAATACTTCCACTACCTACGGTAGTGAGATAATTGAAGTAAAAACATAGATCTCGTATTTAAGGGCCCTCTTCACTCACCGGCGCCGGAAGCCGAAGCTAATGTTATTCTATTGGAAATTTTTCTTTACAAATAACTTATTAACTAATACATGTTTTTAAATTCTGTTTTCACATTCTGAAATTTCCCAGCTGTTCAATTGACGTATCTTTTAAAAAAAAAACATTTTTTTATTTTTTTTATATTTTATTTTGAAGCTGCAAAATACGAATTTTCAATATGTGAATTTTTTTCATTTTGGAATTTTATAAATAAACTATTAAAAATTAAAATAGTACATTTTTAAAAAAGGTCCGTCAATTTAACAGCTGGGAATTTCCTGAATGTGAAAACAGAAATTAAAAATATGTATTAGTTAATAAGTTATTTGTAAAGAAAAATTCCCCATAGAATAACATTGGCTGGGTCTTCCGGCGACAGTGAGTTAAGAGGGCCCTTAATACGAAAATATATAGATTTTCGTATTGCGCTTTCGATCGCCAAATACAAAAATCGCAAAGGACGACAGATATCATATCTATGCTTTGTTTTCAATTAAAATATTGGAAATTTGAATAAAAAATTTATTTTACCAAAATTTATTATAGCCTCTAGCGCTTAGAGACAGTGTTACTTTTGATTAGTTGAAAGAAAGAAAAAAAAAACGGCTTTTTAGTTATAGCGATCGTTCTCTACATATACATATAGACCTTTCCTCCTTATATATTAGTATAGAGCATAGATAGATTAAATAGGTTTCTAATCAACATAATGTAACTCAAATAATTAAATACTATTTGCATTTCAGTAATGGCTGCATGCGCTATGTATATTGAGCTACTTGTCATAACTGTTAGTTGCTAAAAATAGTCGCCAAATAATTTTAAGCTTCTCAATTATTCTTTTAAAAAATGCATAATGAAATGCAGGTGATATATATATATATATATTTTTTTTTTTTTTTTTTTTTACTTTTTATATTATTATTCGCGTGAAAATATATTTTATTAAAAGTCGAAAAATAAATTAACTCGTAAATTTTTTGGCAACAATTTTAAATTAAAATAAATAATTTAATAAAAAGTTTAGAAGTTGGAATTTCTATTTTTTTTTTTTTTTTTTTTTTTTTATTCTAATTTCGTTTACACACATTAGTTTAAACATTACTGCTTAGATCATTATATTATATCATATCATATCAAATTATATTATTAGAAAAATAAATACATTTAAATCTATAATGACGTCAGATTTAACGTGTAAGTTTAACATTTTACAAAGCTTTATATGAATTTCAATTTAATTCACGTGCAAATATATTTCTTTTCTTTTCACGTCAAAATATTTTAAAAACAAAACGAATATGTAAATGTTTCTTTTATGTTGGCAGCAGCTAATTTTTTTAATATTTCATTATTTCCATTTCTATTACGGCTTTTATGGGGATTTTAATTAAAATGCTCACATTTTAACCTAAAATTTATTTTATCAAAATTAAATATAGCCTATAACAATCAGGGATAGTGTAGCTTTTGGTCAGTAAAAGAATTTTTTAAATCGGTTCAGTAGTTTCAGAGATTACCCTCCACAAACATACAATTTTTTGCGCTTTATATAATGATATAGATTATTAATAAATGGTTTTAAAAAGGAAATTTTAAAATTTGTTTAAATCTGATATAGAAAAAAAAATCTTCTTTATTTGATTTTTCTATTGCTTTTCTATTTAAAAATTAAAGTATTTGATTTTTGTTTAATTTTCACTATAAAAAAATTATCTTATCAAAACTGACGGATCTTTTTTAAGTCTCTCAGTAAATACAGAAAAAAAATTCGTTTTTGATAAGATTTTAAGGAACAACATAAGACCTAAATTTTTTAACGGTGAATTATTAATTTTTTATATTATTTTATTTATTTGTTTAAGGTGAAATTGTAGGCAAGAAATTTATTCTATTATTACGGTTATCTTTTTTTTTTTTTTTTTCTTTTTTAATAAACAACAGATTTGCAAGGTTATAGAATTCGTGCCTTTTGCTTTTACACAAATAACAAACAATATTTATAGTTTAAATACATGTGGATTTTTAAGTATATAATTAAAAAAAGAAAAAAAAAAGTATATGAACTGTACATATTCTACAATACTAAGTTAAAGAATTGGTATATAATCGATATTTATTATTATTATTATTATTATTTACACACCACAAAACGAAGGAAAACACTACCGGTTTTGAGAGGAAGGGACCTCACTTCTCCAGATGCAAAATACGTGATACTGCCTAGAGCTACTGCGTTATACCTGCCAAATACCGTGAGTTATTTCTTCAACATTTAGCAAAATAAAATTGAATAAGCTGTGCAGTTTTTTTTTTTTTTTTTTTTTAAATAATTTTATTAAAATAACATATGTTAATTATAGGGATAAAAATATGCTTAGACAATTAAATGAAAAGTATTTGTATATATATATATATATATACAAATTGGTCTTGTATAATACATATTGGTCTTGTATAATATTTTGTGCTGCTTTAAGCGCCTTTTTTATACAAATTTATTTTTGTCATTAATATTGAATTTAATTTTATATATATATATATATATATATATTATCTAGTTTCTCTTTCAATAAAATATCAAGAATGAAACTATTCTTTTTCAGATCTTATCCTAACTTATATTTATTATATAAGTCATCTGAATGGTTAATAAACGTTCACAAGCTTATTTATTATTATTATTATTATTATTTTTTTTTTTTAGATAAACTGGAAGTATTTTTAAATACAGCAAATAGCAAAATTTATCAGCTTCCTATTTCTTTTTTTACATCAAGGAAATAATTAAGAAAATACATTTGCCATTTAAAAATAAATTATTAATGTTTTCCATTAAGTCTGTGTTTAAAAAATTATTTTCAATCAAAATGTCGAAACAAGCAATTTTTCTTCTCAATTTTTAATAACATTTCTTTGAAGTTTTGTTAAAAACTTTAAAAATACAGAAAATATTATAAAGTTAAAAACGAAACAAGACAGTTAGAAAAAATGAATATCATATTTTTCTTTCTTTCATTATTAATACACTATCTACCAATAAGTATTTCGACACTTTGGAATTTAAATGTTTTGTCAAAGATAAAAAAAAGTTCTTTAAGGAATCATCTTGAGGCTTTGGTAGCTTAAAGGAGCCTCCTAATTTATCCCTCATATATTTCAGCAAAAGTTGTGTCCTGAAGAGAAAAAGGGGACCAATGAAAAATTAAAGAAAATTCAAGAATATTTGTATCACTCTGTAAAAAGTAATGCTTGGAAAGCGTTCTGGCTATAGCATGTGATTATGATGACTTTTCTCATAATCTGCACATATTTTTATGAGAGTACCACATAATTGGATGGAGATATAAATTACTTCATTATTATTATTATTATTATTATTATTATTATTATTATTATTATTATTATTATTATTATTATTATTATTATTATAACACTTTTTTAATTATAACACGTATGGCATCAGACCCATTGCAAATCCATTTTTAATAAATTGGGCATACTACATTAGACACAGCATACTATACAATCAAAATACAAAAATATTAAATATCTTGCGAAATATGATAATTTTTACTAAATAATTTTTAATTACATACGCGTTAGGTTTATAAAAACTTTATTTGTACAATTTAATATTCAAGAGTATTGAGCAATATTTATGAAAACAAACCCAAACAAATATCTTGTGAATGAAAGTATGTTATGAGAGATAGAATGTGTCAGGAATAGCAAAGTGCTACAATTAAAACTCGCACTTTGCGGGTAAAACGTGAATCTGCTGTTTTAGGATTCAAGTCGTTTGAGTAATAGAGTTAGTGCCGATCCTAAACTAAAATTGTAAATTGAAATATGCTAATATTTTGGAAATTGAATAGTATAAAAGGAGAAAGAAGATTGCTTTTGAAAGTCAGTTGGAGAGGAGTCAGTTGGAGAGGAGTTAAAGTTAGTTGGAAGGAAGATTGTTTTGGGGAGTTAGCAGCGGATCTAGTTGGATAGAAGAGAGTAAGTCCTGTAGCATTGTAGTGTCAGGGAATCCTCCTACATGCGAAAGACTACTCGGCTTTAGAAGCTAATTTAAATAAAAGTAATTGAGACCATTTGCGAGAAGTAAAGTAAAGTAACGGAGGTTATTTATTAATATCAAAGTATTTAAGAGGGCTGCCCATTTTAAGTAGTAAATTACTAGATGCCAAAGTCCAGCGTCCCCCTTCTTATTTATGCTCAATTAAAGCTCATTTATGTTATATATTTGGGACTCTGTCATTTCTTCATAGTTTAAGTATTTCATTTACAGCTCCAAGTTAAAGTTAAATGAGTATGGAGAACTCGCGTTCTCCACATTGGCGACCAACTTTGCTCGAATCCCCCCCCCCCGAGCAAGTCTTTTTTGATGGCACCACTAGCGAGCTGCAATTCTTTGAGCAGCTTGAATATTTTTTCAATTTTCATAAAATCAATGTTAAAAACCACTACTCTTTGCTAGCCTACTCCCTAGAAGGAGAACCGAAACAGTGGCATAGATTAATCGCCTGCCATTCACTTGGGCCAAATCCAACGTATGATGATTTAAAACGCAAAGTTATCGATCTTTTCGCCACTCGGTATGATAAATTACGATTAAAACATGACCGCTCCCTCCCCCGTCACGAACGTCAGTGGGGAGCAGTAATAAACCCGGTGGAAAAACCACAAGAAATTATTAAGTCACAGGAAGCAAGCTCCTATAATTTAAACCAACCTAAAACTGGCGATGAAGCCGTTATTTCCAGTGACAAACGTCAAATAAAAGTGAATGAAAACGAGCAAACTACACCCTTAACGAGCACTACAGAAAAGTCCACGTCTGTTATCCAGCCCTTAGCTACGGATAAGATATCCAAAAAATTACCTAATATTGCGACAGAGGTTGGAACGGAAAATCCATTTAAAATTACTGTGGCTGCGGAAACCGTTAAACTAAGCGAAAATGGAAAATCATTACATGATGCGGATAATTCTGGTAACTCGCCTTTAGATAACAGTTTTAAATCTATACAGCCGACACAGGCAATTATTTCTAGTGCGAATGTGAACGTAAAGTTTCAAAATGACCCGCCGATTAAACCAACGGAAAATGCAAGTATTTTAAAGTCGGCAATTTCAAACATCTGTTTAACCTCCTGTGAAGTTTCCAGAAACTCTAGCAGCCCTGAATTTAAAAGCACGGAGCGAACGCAGACCTCTGTGATAACTATGGGCAGTGATAAGGTGACGGGCCCGAAACCCCCTCACCGCAAGAACCAGATTCAGAGTTTAAAACCTCCTCCGAACAGTGAAAAGGCTCTGGGTGTGAAACCCCCTCTTGAGAGTGACCAGGCACCATGTTCGAACCCTCCTCAGGACACCAGCGATCCTGCAACGTTTCACCTAAATCTGCAAGCCACCAACGCTGCAACTCTACAGGCCAGTCTGACCTGCATCTCTTTTGCTGATATCAAGGACTCAATTTGTCAGGTCGTATCGTTCAGTATTTTAGTTTTTCTCAAGTATTGGTTTATCAGTACTGTACTAAAATTTTCGCCATGTAGAACTTTCTTCTGGACTTTCAATCATTATCTCAAAGAGATGAACCTTTTAAAATATCACAAGTCAAAATTTAAACTTTTAGCATGAACTTTCAAATTCCTGAAATTTCATGTATTTACATGTCATAAGTTTTTTTCTGTATATAATACATGCATGTATGTACGTTAATGTTTTTTTAATTCCTAGCCAACACTAGCAGTTTTGGTAAAAAACCTTGTTGAACTCTTGTATAAACTTTTCCCCCCTCTTTAGTTTTTTGAATGATCTATATATATGTATTTAAATGCCTTCTGTTTTAGCCATCGCCTGCAGCGATGCGTAAGATAAATTTTCTTACCTTTGTATATAAATTTCCTCTCTAAGTTTTTACATGATCAATATGTATATACGCTACTACTTTTCTATTTTCTAGCCAACAACGGAGTCTTGAAAACTTTTTTGAATAACTTTATCAGTATATCTATTCATTATATATATTTTTCTAAATGTCGTAAATTGTATAAAATAAACTTTTATAAGTGTATAACGATTTTTCTCTATAGTTTTGTAAATGTAATGTAAAATGTATGTACGTAAATCTTTTTTTTTTCTAAGCCATCAACTGCAGATTTGAAAAATTTTTGTATCCTTATGTTTTTCTAAATGTCGTAAGTTGTATAAAATGAATTTTCTTATTGTAACTTTTGTATTTTTCACTAAAAGTCAATGTATGTATATATGCGTTTGGGGTTAAAAGAATTTTCTTTAAAGCTATTCTGCATGTAAATTCGCGTTTAACAAATTAACCTTAATACACTAACACTGTAGTTTTTTTCCTTATGCGAATAGCATAGCTAAAATAGGGCTTATGTATAATTTATGTCATTTATCTATATATAAAAGTGTAGTTCACGTCTATTTTTTATGTCTACGTTTATAAAATATTTTAATTCTAGAAAATCTGAGGTCCAGTTGCTATCCTGACTCTAAACCCGAAGTACAGAGGTTAAATCTGAATCCAGGCTGATCTCTTAAAGATTGTTACTTTTCACATGAAGTCGAAAAAAGTTTTTGGAAGTCTGCCAGCAGCGTCTCTTTTTCTAAAGTAAAGTGTTTTTGGAACTGTGCCAGCAGTCTGGATTGACATTTTAGTGATAAATCTACCAGAAACCTGCAAATCTTTTTTGATGAACACTTGAAATAAAGACTTTTTTTTTTTTTTTTTTTTGCTATCATTTTTGCACAATTTAAAATTTGAATAATTACTGATCGCATTTTTTGTTTAAAGCGTACTGTTGCCTGTACTGAATTTTTTAAAAAAGTAATGAGAATTTTTTTCCTTTCCATTTGTTTTAAGGAAAGATGTGCCTGTATTTCCCCGCTGTAATAACGCTGAACTTCTAGTTAACTAAATTGAGTACAAACGGTTTCTGGAGTAAAGCGTCTTAGGTTGAGCATAATACGAAACATTTTTTTTTCAAAAGCTAAGTGTCCAGTTTTTGGCCATGTACTCTTAAATTTTTTTTTTCCTATTAGTTTTTTAAAACAATATACTTCTTGTTGGGCAATCTAGTTAAATTTAAGTTTCCCCCCTCTTTATTTATTTTTCTTTTTTCTAAAATATTATATAGTTGAATTTTAAACAGTAAGTCACTGTAGCTAACTTTTCTTTACATAGTATTGCAATAATTTAAAATTTGCACGGGTAAAAACCCGTTGGGGGATTTTTTTCGCGAAATTTTTTTCGGGGGAGGAACTGTCAGGTATAGCAAAGTGCTACAATTAAAACTCGCACTTTGCGGGTAAAACGTGAATCTGCTGTTTTAGGATTCAAGTCGTTTGAGTAATAGAGTTAGTGCCGATCCTAAGCTAAAATTGTAAATTGAAATATGCTAATATTTTGGAAACTGAATAGTATAAAAGGAGAAAGAAGATTGCTTTTGAAAGTCAGTTGGAGAGGAGTCAGTTGGAGAGGAGTTAAAGTTAGTTGGAAGGTAGATTGTTTTGAGGAGTTAGCAGCGGATCTAGTTGGATAGAAGAGAGTAAGTCCTGTAGCATTGTAGTGTCAGGGAATCCTCCTACATGCGAAAGACTACTCGGCTTTAAAAGCTAATTTAAATAAAGTAATTGAGACCATTTGCGAGATATAAAGTAAAGTAACGGAGGTTATTTATTAATATCAAAGTATTTAAGAGAGCTGCCCATTATAAGTAGTAAATTACTAGATGCCAAAGTCCAGCGTCCCCCTTCTTATTTATGCTCAATTAAAGCTCATTTATGTTATATATTTGGGACTCTGTCATTTCTTCATAGTTTAAGTATTTCATTTACAGCTCCAAGTTAAAGTTAAATGAGTATGGAGAACTCGCGTTCTCCACAAATGGACAGAATTTCAGTTCTGCTGAAAAAAAATAAAAAATAAAAATAAAAATAAAAAATTATGATGATAGGGGGTTTTATCAATATTTATTTACAGTCAGTTAACACTATACTACCATTGGGCATTGATTGAATCAAAATAAAACGAACTAAAAATGATGTGATACGCATTAATTATTAATACTTTCTAACTGTGCGTACTTGTTGCATCGTATAACTTTCAATATTGTTTGACTACGTTATCACACATCAGACAGACACAAGGACCGAAAAGTATACAGATTGACTAATTGAATTTAAAACCGTTCTTGAACATTATTGGAAAGTGTTAAAAAGGCTTAATGCAAAAGAAAATCAATCCGTTAGATTATAAATACAGCCCTTAATGTATCTGAATATTATAGTGCAGCTCTGTACATCTGAAGGTTAATCATGTCATATTCTATACAAAATTTTAGAATATTAACAATACATGTGAATTTCTTTATGATTTTTACAAAATCAAGTTATTTAAATGTGATTTTAAAAAATATCTGTCCTAAAACGCAATACAATGGCATTTATTTTTTGGTAGACCCTGTATACAAAATCGTTGTTCAGGACCTATTAATGTCTTATTCAGTGGGGAACATTTCATAGGGAACATCATCTACAGATATAAAATCGTTTATCCTGAGTGAATGCGTGAGCGAGTGATTCATCTTCGCAATGTCCAAACTCCTGGACTTGGAAGCATGAAATTTTGTTACAATTTTCCTTCAATGACGTAGACATCAACCAAGAAGCGATTTTACAAAATTCGCCCCTAAGAGGGGGAGGGAGGGCAAAACGTGATTTCACAAAATCCTTCTTATCTCAAACAAAAACAGATATCCGTAAAATTTTTGCATTAAAATATAGCTAGTACAGATACCTAAAAACCGATTTCTGTAGTTTTAGAAATTAGGTACCCAACGGGGGGGGGGGGGGCAAAACGTGATTTCACATAATCCTGTATATCTCAAACATGAAAACTGATATACGTGAAATAAAATTTAGCTAATACAATTACCTAAAAGCAAATTTCTGGAATTTGAGTAATACACTCCCCAAGGGAGGGGGGCAAATCGGGATTTCAAATAATCTTTATATCGCAAAAGGAAAAAAAAAGATATATGTGAGATTTTAGCTCTAAATTATAGCTGACGCAAATAACTAAAAGTAATTTCTCGAATTTTAGAAATTCGTCCCAGGTGAGGTAGGAAAAAGGGAGCTATGGGTCGAATGAGGATATTTTCGAACGTGTAATAATTACAAGGGGCGGGAAGAGGGAGGGGTGGAGGGGCAAAAATAATATAGAGAGTTAAATCGTTCAAAATTGGTACCTAGAGGTTTTTGATGCCTTTAAATCGATTGCGGATATTTTCGAATTTCTAAATTTTTTAGGAGACTCGGGAAGGGTAGGCGAAGCTGCAAAACAATAGAAATGGAGTTAGACCGTTTAAAATTAGCACGTATAGGTATTTGGTGCCTACAAATCGAATGCAGATATTTTCAAAAGGGAAAAAAAAATATTAGAATAGACGGAAAGGGGAGGCAAAAATATAGAAACAAGAGAGTGTTGAAAATTAGGATTATTAAAGGGCCGATAAATCGATTGCGAATATTTTCCAAAGTGTAGAATTATTACGAGGGGCGGACGCTGAATCAAAAAAAAAAAAAAAAAAAAATCAGATAGAACGTTGGAAATTATTATTATTAGGTTTAAAAGCCCGAGAAAACGATTACGGATATTTTTGGAAGTGTAAGATAATTAGGAGGAGCAGGAACAGCAGGCGAAGGAAAACACGCGCCCTGCGCGCGTGTATATGCTACCACAGTGAGTGGGAGCCCGGACGCGTGTCTCCATTGTGTTTGCGCGTACAGAGAAGCCTGGCGCATTTTCGTAGCTAGCGCCAAAATCCCTCTCCCACGGAGCAATCCTTGTTTCCAATTCATTCACGATTCACGGAGTCTTTGATTTTTTTTTTTTTTTTTATGGAGAATAAACTGGTAAAATATGTCAATTGTAGTCTTAGTATCGTTATTTTTAAATAATATGTTTTATACCTAATTTATTAGAAAAACTCCAACCTTTAAATTTAATTTAGCAAGAAAAATAATGAAGAAATAAAATTGTAATATTCTAATTTTAAGGCTTTTAAAATTGTTCTTGAAATACAATACATATTTTTATTTTTTTATTTTTTTTTACCCAAATATACTCTATAACAAAAAAAGTGACGCACCAAGTAATAGAGTAATAGAAACTTGAGACAAATTGACATACATGCAGGTTTTGATGGAATCAAGCGACAATTCATTATTATCGTCGATCCTACGTGCAACTGGTACTTCAGTGACTTCAAATACCCTTAATAGGTGGCTCAGTGGGGTTGAGCTCAGTCCCCGGATCTCTCTTCCACTGAGGCCATCTGGAGCATCATAAAAAGGGTCTTACAACCAGATCCGGATTTTACCAATCTAACGCAACAATTGGGCAGAATTTGGCACGATACTTCACAGGAGCACATCCGCCAGCTCTATCAATTAATATCAAGCCGAATAACTGCGTACATAAGAGCCAGAAGTGGACCAATGCGTTATTAACTTGTTTATTTTGTGAGGTCCTTTCTCTTGATTAAATCATTCAAATTTTCT
Source organism: Salticus scenicus (assembly GCA_963930645.1). Classification (NCBI taxonomy): domain Eukaryota; kingdom Metazoa; phylum Arthropoda; class Arachnida; order Araneae; family Salticidae; genus Salticus; species Salticus scenicus. Next base: position 180,745,518 of record OZ005650.1, read on the forward strand.
GAAACAGTAATCAATTGTTTTTGTGTTTGTCCCATTCGGACCACCTATTCCACCCCATCTACCAATTTTTGTCCCCACTTCTTCTTCGTGCGCCGTTTTTTTTTTTTTTTTTTTTTTTTTTTTTGTTATAGAGTGTATATGGTAAAGAAAGCATTGTTTTTTGGTAAAATTTTAGAAATTGAGATTTTGTTATACTTTTACGTTTTGAGGTGCCCTGAATTAAAAAAATATGTTTATTGCGGTTAGTCTCTGTGTCTGTCTTTTGTCAGCATATCTCAAGAACAAATAGTAGCAGAAAGTCTAAACTCGGTATTCTGAATATGTATCATATAGGGACGCTAACTAAACTTTTCGTTTAAATCAAGCGAATAGTTCATGTACAGGGACAACCAAGAGCTTTCAAATACATTTTGTCTATGGGAAATGTCGGGTAAAAGCAATGTAACATCTATAGGCTGAATTAAACAAAACAGAATGAACAATTACTTTTATACGCATAAAAGTATGTTTTGTGTAGATTCTGATATATGGAAATCTTTCATCATTCGTTTACAGGGCTACCAAAATATTTGGATGTATTGGGCCTATACTTGGGAATTACTGAAATTGTAATTCATTTTGTATTAGATGTTTTTCAACTAAGACTAAATTTAAGAACACAATATTCTTTATCCTGCATATTATTTGTAGACAATATACAGGGCTATCCAAAATTGAATTCAACATTCTTTTTTATTGAATGTAATTGATGGAAGTGCTTTTCTACATTTAACTATGTCGACGAATGCTGCCAAACTGATTTTTCACGCGCATACTGTAAACAAAGTGTTTTTTGAAGTTCTGTTTTCAGCTCTGTTTTTTTTTTTTTTTTTTTTTTAATATTACGTTTTGAGGTAGCTTGATTACGAAAGTCAAATTTTTACCGGTTGATCTGTATGTATATCTGTTAGTAGCATAACTTAAAAATAAATAGCTGCAAGAAATTTAAATTTGGCATTTTAAATTTCGTATTAAGTTTCCACTTCAAAAAAGCGACACATTATTATTATTATTTTTTTTTTTTGCTTTCTTTTACCCATACATTGTAAAGAAAGTTTTGTTTTTGAGTTTTAGCTACATTTACAAGTTTTGAAGCGCCTTGAAACCCAAAATTAGGTTTCGCGTTTCTTATCATCAAAACTCAAGAACAAATATTAGATAGAAGATAAGACTCGGAGAAAAGAATAAGTTATTCCTGTGCAGTGACTACCAAAATAATTCAAATACATTACGTTTATGTACGAAATTTCTGGTCGATACAATTTAATATCTTTAGATTGCACAAAACAATGTAAATTGAACTCATAATTTTATATGCATGAAAGTATGTTTTGTATAGAATGCGGAATATAAGTTCTTCATTAGAATTTTATACAGGATACCACAAAAGAATTCAGATACATTTATAAAATGAAAATTCTGGAAGTGCATTGAAAGTCGTGTTATGTGTTTTTTAGTCTGTGCTAAATTTAATTACACTATATTGTGTTTGCATTATATGTAGTCAATATACAGGGCAACCAAAATTAAGTGAAAGCATTATTTTTCATTATTATTATTATTATTTATAAATAAAAATCAATGCAATCAATGCAATTAAATTTAATTAACTTAAAATCATTCTCTGTCTCTAATTTACTTTTTTTTATCCATGAAAGGTAGAGAAAGTGTTGTTTTCTGTTCAGATTTTCGAAATTGAATTTTTGCTACATTTATATGATTTGAGGTTTTCTGAATCCGCAAATTATGTTTTTAGTGGTTGGTCTGAGTGTGTTATTTGAGTACAATATAGATATGGGACACTTGGGTAATCCTAAAAATATTTCACCTTTTTTTTTTTTTTTCTTTTTATTCTTTAAACGTTTTGAGGTGTTGTGAATTAAAAATAAAAAAATTAACAACATGATGAAGTGTCTGTTCCTAGGTTATTCATTTTTTTTAGTTAGATATTTAGTCTGTGGACACATGTTCCCGAAATAATGACTGTAAAATGGACGTACCAGTTTTTAAATATCACTTATTATATTGATAACAACAATATTGTTTTCCAACATTCTAAGTTGTAAATTTCGTAAGTTATTGGATATTTAGGCTTTCTTTAATATGACAGAATAGAGCAAAATTTCGTTTAAACTCCCTTTACGAGAACTATTTTTATCTAAAATGTCAGATCAATTTTAAAATATCATTTATGATACACCACATTAAGTATGAATATTTTAGTTTCAAACCTTTGTTAATTATCATTTATGTTTTATTTAATATGACAAAATAGGACAATTCTTCGCACGAGCTTGCATTATGGGGATCATTACATTGGAAATAGTATTGCATTGGAGATTAAAGTACAAAAGGAATCCTAATCAAATTAGTCAAAATGTTGGGGTAAGTTACATGTATCGAATCGGATAGAGGGTAGCCTATTAGGTGTGGTATTTCAGCCTGCAACCGTGCTGAGTGTTCTATCATATACATTTTCCTTTTAACATGAATACACTTCGTTCTCAATAGGAATTAATTACAATAAATATATGAAGAGGAATATAGCAGAATACATCTATGCCGAATTGTTTCTTTTAGAAAAGGGAAATAGGTAGCTTATGCACATCATTATTACCTTTATTTTTAGAACATATAACGATTAGATTACTTATGATTACCGAGAAAGAAACATAATAGCATTAATAAAAGCTTTAATGCTTTGTTTTTTAACTTTGTATGCTTGGAACATGTAAAGTATGACAAATGGACATGTCTGAGAATGAAATTACATTCAACTATAACATTTAAAATAAAGTATCGATCTTTGTTATGATTAAGATGTTCTAAAAACTTACATAATATTTAAATATAAGGTGAATATTTAGTGAAAATTCAAGCACTGCATCATAACAGAAGTATTTTATAAAGTTAAGTCGTACATTTTAAAAATTTGAATGCAAAATGATAATATAAATTGTTAAAATGTACTATGGCGTACTACCGATTAGTATTTATGAGCATGCTTCATCTAATCAGTAAATATTAGTATTTTGATCAAACATATTTTACAAACTTTTCTGCCTTATCCTCACATGTGAAATCGGATCTTAATGCCAATATATTGCCATTATTAGTATATACTTCTCTATTCGGAAAACTATTTCTTAATTTCAAGATAATAGTTCCTTTTTGCGATTTAAAACAAACATTAATGATCAATAAAAAAAAAAAAATCACCCGATGTTTATTTCCACGGGTTAAGCGGCGTGAAGTTTCTTTTTGCACTTCCAAATTTGGCGAAAATTGCACTGTCCGACGAAAAATTGTGAATTTCCTCTGCACACGCTAGAATAATGGAGATAAGCCCGGACCGATTATTCCACCGATGAGAGAAGAATATTTTTGTATTTCATATTTAAGTTTTTCCCTTACGATAATATAATGATTCCATAGATACGCGCTAGCAGCGCACGATGGCTGCCGAAGGCATTGGGGACCCGGTGTGACATTTTACCTGATCAGAATTTTTTACCGATGAGATTTTTATTTTTTATCTTTTTTTCACATTATAAAATTTAATGCAATTTCGAGAATTCATTAATTATAGTCATTCATTTACAAAAAGTTATCAGTTCGTATTAATTTTTTTCCCCATAATTTTTTTCACCAAACCACAGCTCTCCGCATAAAAGGCAAAGGCTTTACCTCGAAGCCACAGAGTTTTGTTTAGCACTTCCCAATCCTGATTTTACGTCTAGTTTTCCGAATACAAAATAGAAAAAAAAATACCCACCAGATAAAATCTGTTATTGTGATTACCGGTATAGTCTAAGAACAAAAACAAAATACAGTGTCATCATCGAAATTTTCATTTTTTTGTTTAAACTTTTTATAACACAATTTGAGGTGTAAACCACAGTTAAAGAGATTATGTCGTTAGCTGCAACATACTAAACTTTAGTTATAAAAAATAAGCAAGATTTATTAAATTTAAATTAATGAATTTAACTTTTTTAATTTTGTAAATTTAATATTAAATATTGAAATATACATATTTTGTAAACTTTATCTTAATATTCCGTGGCTCAAGGTAAAGCAGTTGTGTGATATACGAAGTTCTCTGGTTTGATCCTGCCTGGTCAATTGGATTAAAATTTATTTATTTATTTTATTTATTTATTTATTTATTTATTTTTAAACAATGTTCAATTCTGGAAAAATCTGTATCTACGAATATTTTCTGTATTGTGTAGTTACAGAAATTTTCAGTCTGGAATTCTTTTCCGTAGCATACGGATACTTTTTGGCAACTGTTGCTGCCGGGAAATTTATGTAATGTAACAGGATTATTATTTACTGTGTAATTTAATATAAAACATTAATACATAATTACGCAAAATACGGTTTTAGTTTAAATGATACATTCTACCTCTCTGTTTCTTTCTTTTGTTACTAAAAAATACTTTACGTACACTACAGTGGAGGATTTAAAGGGGGGGGGTGGTTGAGGAAGAAAGCCCCCCCCTCCCCCCCCCCCAAAAAAAAAACAAAAAAACACTGACATTCACAATTGAATATTGCAATTGTAAATTTTTTATTGGTCTAGTATAACACTTTGAAAAATCTTAGCCCCCCTCCACCTCCCCGAAAGTCAAGTTCTGGATCCGCCACTAGTACACTATTATACGTATAAATTTATTATTTTACTAATTGTCGAAAATTTAAATATCTGGCATAATAAACAGATAACATTAGGAAATTTACGAAATTTAAAAACCATAAATTTTCAGTAAATTCCATATATCTTTTACAATAAAATGCAGAAAAAAAATCTGGTATGAAACAACCGCACGACTTCTATTATCCACTATTATAGGTATTATATGCACTTTTGGGAGATAATGCGATTTGAAGACATGAAATTCAACTGACAAACTAGGCACCTGAAATGTTCCTGTAAGAGATAGCTGATACACTTGTAAAGACATATGAAAAGAAGTTTACTTAGCTAGATGAAAAAAAAAATCGCTAGAGCCATTTTATTGAAACACGAATTTCCGAATCAAAAACTGACCTACCTAATCAAGATGACTGTTATTTTTTTTTGTAATAACCAGGTAATGCATATATAAATGATGTCTAAAATGGGCTTATGTAAAAATTTTCAAGAAAATCGTTAGAGCCGTTTTTGAGAAAACGACTTTTACCAAAACGTGGCATACTCAGTTGTTGACCGGAAAACAGCATTACATACAAAATGATATTTAAAAGAGGGTGAATATGGCAGGTTTGAAAAAAAATTCGTGCAGCCGGTTTTAAAGGCCAAGCACTTGCGAGACATGAAATTGAGCAATTTATACAGGGAACCTATCAGTTTGCCTTAACTAACTAACTATATCATTCGAAAGGACACCTAATGGAGTGTTTATATAGCAACTTAAAATAATAATAATAATAAAATGTAATTAAAAAATACTAGAGGACTTTTTGGAATACGGACTTAAGGTCCCGCTTCCGGTTTCCTATGTCCCACTTCCGTTTTTCCAATTTTCACCAAAAATTCGAAAATTCATCTGTACACCTGACCTGTCTCAATTCTAAAGTTTTGTCGTTCTATTTTTATTAGTTAGGGAGATATGATAGGCAGAATATTCCCCACATAAATTCACACACTCGTCAAATGCTAAAACCAATTTTTTGAACTCGGGATAACTTAAAACGTGTAAATCAGTGAAGACTCGATATCGAGATTTCCGAGAAAACAGAATACTTCCATTACCTACGATAGTCGGGTAATGGAAGTAAAAATGTGAAATATAAATTTCAAAAGTTGATTATAAGTGATATGTTTATTTATATTTAACAAAAAAAGAAAAACGTTTTCAAGAAAAGAGAAAATACAATATCATTTAATTCTTATAAATGATTTAAATTCTTGTAAATGATTTAAATTGATTTGTCTAAAAAACTAGGGAGCTCTGCCCCCTGTTCGCTCCGCTCACCAATCCCCGACGCAGGTTTCTCCATACCTCGACTCACTTTACTTATTAACCCCTGCGGCGCTCTGCCTGCCTGTTCACTGCAGGAAATATTAATAGTGCATAAAACAAGAAAATTATAGAAATATCTATGTTCAGTGTTAAATTGAAATACATAATATTTAATATACCATCTTTTTTAAATGAAATATTATGCTAAAAATGAGTATATATATATATATTTTTTTTTTTTTCAGAAAAAAAAAAAATAATAATAATAATATCCGGACCATTTTGCGTTGCAGTTTTATTTTATGACCCCTTTGATTACTTTTGAATTTCATCGTTTAGGTGATGAATTTTTTTCCTGTCAGAATTAGAACTATGAAATGTATCGTAAAAACGTCTATTCCTCAAATGTTAAAAAATTATCAGTGAAAAACTCAAAGACGCTGTTATTTATAAATGAGTTCGAAATTGAGCCTAAAATAATTTTTTATGCCAAAATATATCCGAAATATTATAAAATATAATTTAAAAAATAAATAAATATATAAATAAATACACTTTACAGACAAAAAGAAATGCAGTGAAATATACAGACACGACATTATTTCCTTATTCTCCCTCTCTCTCTCACACACACCCCCACAAAAAAAGGAAAGAAAGACAGAAAGAACATTAAAAACAACATAAGAAATCTCCAGTAACAAAATTAATTTTCTAAATGTACAAAAAAATTATATTTGTAGACAACAAATTACAATCTTAAATTCATTTTTTTCATTGAAGGTATCTAAGATAACGATTTTTATTATTTATTTGCAGACGATAAAATTATTTGTTAGCAATAGCAACATTCACATTTATTTATTTATTTATTTATATTACTACTATGATCACATCTTAATTTTCCAGTGGAAAATGATGTAACAAGACTATAAGAACAACGATTCAGAGAAAGTTTTTGTAAGATTGCAAATATAGTACCGTTATTAACTCAAAGTTTTTAATTAATAACTTTATTATTTAAAATGATATAAATTTCTACTAACTGAAATGTCTTCATTTTAGTATTTGGTACGCATTAATACATCTCATGACGCGAAGGACAGTGCCCTCCGAGAGAAGATATGGTCGCAGACAAAAGACTTTAACGCCAGTGACAGTAACGTCTTCTTTAATATATAGAGATTTGTTTAAAAAATAAGGATTCTTAGAGAAAAACTTAAGAAATCATTATTTCAGAAACTTATTAATTCGCATTGCAACTTTAATTAAGGAAAGAAACTCACTAATTTTAAAGATCGAGTATGTTTATTTACTTTTTTTCTATTCCTTCTTAAATAAACCAATAAAGTATACTGGGTTGAATTTCCACAAACTGAAATATTTGAACATTTATTTTATTTAATAAAAAGAATCTTTTGTTTAGCCATACATTTTTGAATGACTTATGGGAATCATAACAAAAATCACTTCTGTTTACTCAGGTGTCTAAATCTCTATTTCTTTCTAATATCTACATTTACACAATTATTTTTCAAACTTTCTCAACGGAGAAAAATAATTTTGATTTTTTTTTTTTTTTTTTTTAACATTAAACATTATTACACAAATATCTAATATCCCAATATAATTTGTTTTTTATTACCGAAAAGCCAAATACATTTTTCTATTACAGAAAGAAGAAATTTCTGAGACTTATTTAAAAGAATTATATTCACGCTAATATCATGCTAATAAATCTAAGATGTAAGCTGTTTAATTTAATGGAAAATAATATTTTATAGCGTACATATAAGAGAACAAGAAAGAAAAATCATGCAGTACGCAATGATTAGTAACACTTTCCAACTGTACGTAATTGTTGTATCGAATAACTATTAATATTCCTTGCCTACGTTATCGCACAACAGACAGAAGGACTAAAAAACATACAGATAGACTAATTGATTTTTAAATTACTCTTAGGCATTTTGGAAAGTGTTAAAAAGGCTTAACGCAAAATAAATTGCAGCCGTTAGATTATAATTATACAGCTCTTAAACTCTCTGAATATTTTACTGTAGCCCTGTAAATCTGAAAGTTAATCATATCATATTCTATACAAAACAATATTTTAGAATATTAATAATACATGTCAATGTTTTTAAGATTTTTGTAGTAGAAAGTTTTTTAAATATAACTTTTAAAAAATTCTTTACTAAAACGTAATACATTGGCTTTTTTTTTATTGTTGTCGTTGTTGTCCCTGTAAACAAACTAGTTGTACAGGACCTATTTATGGCATTTTCAATAGGGAACATTCCATAGGGATCTTGAGTGTATCATTTTTAAAAAATTCTAAAAATATTCACGGATGATAGGAGCCGGAGACAAACAGACAGAAAGGTTGACAGACAAATGCAATCAGACAGACAAATGCACAAATTAAAATCATATTCCCACTAAAATTATAAGAAAGTGTTAAAATGCTCATGTAAACGAAAGTGCAATTCCAGCAAATTTTTATTAATATCTCTTAATGTAACTGATCATTTTTGTGTGGCCCTGTAAATCTAATGCTAACATTACTATATTACATAGAAGGCACACGTTTTGTGCATACGAATAAAATATTTCAATTGCATTAAACTTTGTGGAAAATAAACTTGTTAAAATATGGTTTATAAAAATAACTCTCATACAACACAATGCAAAAGAGTACTTTTAGGTGCCCCTGTACACAAATCAGTTAGAAATGTACTCTATTTTACATAGGAAACATCCGATAGGGAATTGAATAACATATTAAAATTTTATTAACGTTTCTATACAGTAAATTTATTAAAATATGGTTTATAGAAATTCCTCTCATAGAACACAATGCTTTCGAGTACTTTTGGGTGTCCTTGTACACAAACCAGAAGAGGTATCCATTGTATTTTCAATAGAGAACATCCGATAGTCAACTTCAATAAAATATATCGGTTTAAAGAATTTCCATAAATATTTACGGGAATTAGAGCGCAGAAAAACAGACAGAGAGACAGACAGACGGACAGAAGAACAGTCAGACATATACACAAGTTGAAATTATATTCACACTAAAAAAAAATGATAGAATGTGTCAAAAACGCTTAATGTAAACGGAAGTACAATTCTAGCAATTTTTTATTAAGAGCTCTTAATATAACTGAATATTTTTGTGTCACCCTGGAAATCTAATGGTAACAATGCTATATTCTATGGAAACTATTCTTTTGTGCATATAAATAACGTATTTCAATTTCCTAAAACTTCGTGGAAAGTAAAGTTACTAAAATTTGATTTATAGAAAAATCTCACAAAGAACGCAAAGCTTTGGAGTACTTTTGAGTGTCCCGGTACATAAATTAATGGGGGTACGTAATCTATTTTATATAGGAAACATCCAATAGTGAACTGGAATAACATATTTCAATTTCATGAAGATATTAGACAGTAAAGGTATGAAAATATGGTTTATAGAAATATCTCTCATAGAACACAATTCTTTGAAATACTTTCGGGTGTCCCTGTACACAAACCAGTAGAGATATAAACTCCATTTTCAATAGCAAACATCCGATAGTGAACTTGAATAACATATATCAGTTTAAAAAAATTCCATAAATATTTACGGGAGTTAGAGAGCGGGCAGATAGACAGACGGACAGACTGACAGATACACAAATTGATATCATATTCACACTTTGAAAAATGTTAGGAAGTGTTAAAAACGCTTAATGTGAACGAAAGTAGAATTCTAGCAAATTTTCAATAATAGCTCTTAATATAACAGAATATTTTTGTGTCACCCTCTAAATTTAATGCTAATCATGCTATATTCTATGTAAAGCATTATTTTGTGCATATAAATAATATATTTCATTTTCCAAAAATTTCTTGGAAAGTAAAGTTATTAAAATGTGATTTGTAGAAATATCTCTCATTAGAACGCAATGCTTAAGAATACTTTTGAGTGTCCTTGTATATAAAACATAGTTATTATTTAATCCATTTTATACAGGAAAAATCCAATAGTGAACTTGAATAATATATTTTAATTTCATTAAGATTTGTGTACAGTAAGGGTATGAAAATATGGTTTATATAAATACCTCTCATAGAACACAATGCTTTGAAATACTTTTGTGTGCCCATGTACACAAAGCAGTGGTGATATTTGCTCCATTTTCTACAGGAAACATCCGACAGTGAACTTGAATAACATATTTCAATTTCATTAAGATTTGTGTGCAGTAAGGGTATGGAAATATGTTTTATAGAACTGCCTCTCATAGAAAACAATGCTTTGAAATATTTTAATGGGTCCCTGTACACAAATTAGTTGAGGTATAAACTCCATTTTCAACAGGGAACATCCGATAGTAAACTTAAATAACATATTTCAATTTCATTAAGATTTTTGTACTGTAAGGGTATGAAAATACGTTTTATAGAAATGCCTCTCATAGAACACAATGCTTTGAAATATTTTCGAGGGTCCCTGTACACAAACCAGTAGAGGTATAAACTCCATTTTTAATAGGGAACATTCGATAGTGAACTTGAGTAACATATATCAGTTTCAAGAAATTCCATAGATATTTACGGGAGTTAGATCGCGGACGGACAAACAGACAGACAGATAGACAGACAAACCCAAGTCATAAACACTTTTCAACCTTGTTGGAAAGTGTTAAAAAGAGATGTTGTGTGATATCACAAATCAGATATCCAGAGGATTATTTTCTTTACTTTTTCTTTTTTTTTCTTCCCTTTTCTTTTTAGAATATCAAATTTAGTTTACAATGAAATTTAGACAGAGTTGTTCAGGATGAAATATAGAACATTGATCAGATATTTCATGCTGGGCAGAAATAATTGATTATCGTGTTTATATATGGCAAATATAAAGCTAACCTGCAGCCCCAAACATGCTACCATCAGTGAAACAAATAGTAATACGTTTTTGTAAAATATATATATTTTTTATAAATAACACCTTAATATTTTACTGCTCATATTTGATTGCTAGAATGTATACATTTTTTTATGTTTATAAAATTTTATGTTTCATGAGGCAAGTAAAATTATTTACAAAATAAATTGGAATAAAGTTATGTAAAAATTACTCAATGTTAAAAAAAAAAATAATAATAATAATGTTAAGTGAAAATGATGTTCAATACTTAACACACAATTCACTAAATTTTGAAAAGTGTTATCTTCATTAGAAATATATACATATATATATATATATATATACATAATTGAAATATTTTACTTAGAAAATTATTTTGAATGTAAACAATATAACTGAAAAACCAAATTCCCCATTAGTATGGAAGTAGAATAAAAATAATGTTAAGAAACGTTCTATATAACATATATATATTTATTCTAGATTATATTTCTTCACGAGCCAGTTTCGAGAGAAAATTATTATGTTTGATGTTTCAATTAAAAAGAGAAAGTTTATAAAAGAAAAATATTTTATAAACGCTCTTTTTTTTTTTCCTTTAATAAATTAGAAATTATTTTTGCTTTATATGAAAAAAAAAAAAAAAATAGAAACTTGATACGTTTTAATAACATATAAATTTTAATTATTTTTGAAGCCTTTCATTTTCTGCTAAAACGGTAGGGAATAACAAACTGAGAGTAAGAAGAAAAAAAAAAAAAAAACTTACTGCAACGAATAATCTAACACTTTTTTTTTTCCTTGTTGATGAGATTTTTATTACACCTGACGCATATTTAAGAGAAAATTTTCTCTCAAACATCAATTTCGAAGTTACCTGAAGATTTTTCAAGGCTTTGAGAGTAAATAATTTTGTTTACTGAAAATTTGTACATTTTATTTTTAAAATACAAATAAATTTTCTTAAATGCATGTAAGTATCTTAGTGTTTGTATGGCGAAATATATTGCTTTTTTATTCTATTTTATAATTAAGTAATATAAGTAATATCAGAATTAAATAAATTAATTAATATCACACCAAATAATATAAAATATATCGCCTGTAAAAATATGAACAGAAGAATAATAATTAAAACAACAATCCTGCTCTGAAATATTTAGTATCATATTAAAAAATTTACTTAAACTTAAAATTTTGAATGCAAAAGTTCAGAAAGTATCGCACAAAAATTAGAATTTCCAACTTATTCATCTAAAACACATGAATCTACATAAAACACATGTCCGTAACTTGAACAAACATAATACATACTTTAAATATATATACGTTCCATTATACTTATAGATATTTTTGTGCGAGAAAATATGTTTATTGATTTATTAAAAGCAGTAAGCGAGTGAATGCATGTCACAGAATAATTAAATAATTAATAATTAGTAATATTATTTACTGTTCTCCATCATATTAAAGACATGGGGAACTTAGGTAATCGTGGAAATTTTCGAACTCGAGTTTTTGATTGTTTTAAATGGTTGGTGGTGTGAGGAATCCGAAAATGACAAAACTCATATGATATCCGTTTCTGGTGCGTCGCTTAGTGTATTAGCTTGTTAGTGTGTTAGTCGTTAGTTTGTGTGCACGATATCTCAAAAACAAATAATCGCAGAGTGATTGGACCAGATTTAAAATATTACTTATGACACTGTAAAGAACCCTATTGATATTAATTTTCTAATTTGAAAACTTCGCAAATTATACGAAATTTACGATTTTCTTAACATGGAAGAATAGGGCAAATTTTCGCTTAAACGTGCATTAAAGGGAATATTTTTACTGTAAAGATGTCAGACAAGGTTGAATATATCAGCTAGGAGGCTGGAATGAATATAAATAACCATGAAAATTTACCTTTGAAAACTTCGTAAGTTATTTGAAATTAACAAATTTCTTAACATTGCAAAATAGGGTGAAAATTCACATAAATGTCCATTTTTAGTAATATTTTAATTGCAAAGATGTCAGACTACTTTAAAAATATTATTCTGGATACTGGCATAAACATAATTGAGTATGAATTTTATATTTCATAAAATTTCGTAAGTTATTCGAAATCTACGATTTACTTAACATGGAACAATAGGGCAAAATTTCTCAGAAACAAGTCCATTATGAAGGAATATTTTCATCATAAAGATATCATACCAATTTAAAATGATGACTGTGATAATTGCTTGAATATCATCGAATACTAATATTACAGTTTGAAAATTTCCTAAGTTATTCTAAATTTAAGATTTTATCAATATAGCAAAATTGAGCAATATTCCTCATAAATTTGCATTTTTTGGATCGTTGCATTAGAAATAAAATGGAGTTGCTCGAAAACTAAATTACGAAACTAATTCCCCCCCCCCCCAAAAAAAAAAAAATAATAATAATAATAATAATAAAATAAAATAAAAAAAGTTTAGTATAAAAAGTTATGTATCGAACTGTACTGAGGGTAGCCCCTAAGTTGGGGCAAAAATATAGAATGCACTAGAAATTTATGAGTTTTTTTTTTTTTAATTGGTAACTGAGCAGAGTGCTATGCCAACTAGTTTACTATACATTAATTTATAAAATTAATTATTTGCACTGAAAAAAAATATATATACCGCCTTCATTTAGAATGAATAAGTGGTCATTTTCTAAATCCCTTAATTAGAATATGTCAATAAACTGAATAGATGAAATGATCGAGAATTTCTAGTCTACACATTTATATATACTGAAACAATATTATGAATATTCTGAATCTTTTGTATAGTCAGAAATTCTCGCTTGATTTCCTAAAATTGAGTAACAAACCAAGATTATAGTTGCTGAAATCCGCCTCTTGTATTCGCATTTATTTTCAGAGAATTTTAAATAACTCTGCCCTCGATAATATAGGCAAACGCTCTAGCATTCTAATAGGGGTTTCTGGAACTTGCTCTCAGAGGGGACTAGAATTTATAAGGATGACATGAAACTATTTTTTCTAGAGCCACAAGTTGTATTCTAGATGCCAGTTACAGAATTGTTTTGTTAATAAAATAAATAAAAAAAAATATTAAATAAATATTCTAAAACGATGAAAATATCAAAATAATTCACGGCGGAGGGAAATCTAATATAAATATCAAATTGTTATTTCGAAACGTAATAAGATATGGATGGCTATATAACCTTACTGTAAAATGAAATTTATTCGCTTTTACTAGGATATAAACAAGCAATTTAGTCTCATATATGTCACTTATTTTGAATTATAAGTAATGAAACTCAGATGTCTGAATAAGTAACAATACTTTCAGTTGACAGAATGTCATTTATCAGATTGCCATTCTAAATATATCAACAGGATAAAACGCAACCGACGAAAATGAGGAAACTATCAACCACTCATGAAACTGGGCGAATTACTTTCTTCTATATCCTTTATAAAAACATTTATCGTACAGTTCCAGACTCATGAAATGTGTTGGACATTTTGGATCTATCTGAATCAATACTTACAGGAATTTCATTCCACCTTTTTCTGTTCTATATTTGAAAAATGGTCATTTCATTAACATATATAATTCAAATATTCTGTATAGATAAGATTAATATTACGAATAAATTTTGTCTTCATTTGTTTTCTTATACTTTTGAAAAGGTTAAAAAAAAAAAAAGAATTATTTAAAAGAGCTATAGATGTATGTTTTAATTTTAATTACATCTCAATGTAATAACAATAAATTTTATAGATAATAATTCTATTTTGATTTTATGTAGCTATTTTTTACGATATAAATAAAAGTAAAAACAGATAATTATTAACCCTTGTAATTTCGAAAGACATTTTATTTTCTCTTACTCCATAGTAGCTAAGAAATCATACAGGTTATAACCATATAGGAGACGCTATCCATATCCGTTGTTAAACATTTTATTAATTAGTATATCTACAGATCAGGGGATGTAATGTCTCACTAACAGTGATTACAACTTAACAGTTAATTTTTATTTATTAATATAATGTAGTTATATTTCAGGTGCTTTAAATTCGTTTTTCAAAGAACAATTTATTACAAAAATATTCAGGTACTAAATTGTAGTCCTACATTTAAAATAGCATTTACAATGAAATATACTTGTGCAAGTGCAATCTTAAATAAGTTATTCCATTTCAAATTTTGAAAATCGAACGAGAAGAACACAGGGGTCATACTTAAATTGAATATATATATATATATATATATATATATATATATATATATATATATATATATATATATATATATATTATAATTTTAATTATTGATGACTGCCTTTTAATGCTTATACTTTTATGTGTGCTCTTTGGCATTATTGCTTGTATTTGAGTCTTCTTAAAAATTAACATTTAATACTTTGACTTCAAGATTACTTAATGTTGGGTTAATCATAAGTTCAATTCTTCTTAATACTTAATTGGTGCTAAAAATTCTTCTTATTACTTGATTGGTGCTAAAAATTATCTTAATCTTGCAGTAAATACATCTTAATTACACTCCTTATTGCATTGGCTTATTCTCCTGAAAATATTTAACTGACCTAATGTTTTTAAAGCTAACCGAAAGATGGCGCTGGCACTCTGATGTCTTATGCCTTCCTTCTTCAGTCCTTCACTTAAACGATTTAATTATTAATGTATTTGGTACGATTTAATTTAACTCTACTAGTTTTAATTTTAATTACCTCTAAAATCTATTTTAACATTATCATTTAATCTTTACTCTGTGTTTTTTATCTTTAATAAAAATGCTCTGAAGTATATTCGATTAATCGATAATTGTCGAGCTTATATTTTACTTCAATTTAGGTTTTGGCATCATTCTTTTCTCCAGTTGGTGTTAAATGTTATACATGTGGTTACTCAGCTTTTTTCATGATATCACTTTGGTTTCAATTAAGTTTTTAATTAATCTTTATTTAATCTTTGTTTTAATTTAATATTTCACATATTTCTCATTCTTTATTGTTCTTACTGCATCGATCGGGGCGTGAAATGATATAAATTGCTATGAATAGCAATATTGTTTTACGAAAACGTTGCAGTTTTCACAGCTTTATGAAGTATGAGCCCCTTGAAAGTATGCTTCTAACTTTAAGCATTTACATCCACGTAATTCTGTGATTTTTTATATGTTTTTCTCTCTCATAAGTATAATGGTCCTTTTTTATTATCATTCAGGTCGGTGTAAGTTTTTCATGTTACTATCGTAACTCATTGGTTCTTAATCTGTATCGCAACTTTTTGTGTAATTCTTTCCTCTATGTTAAATTCAGTTTTATATTTTAGTGTGCTGTTATTGTTTTAGTTCTATTAATTGGTAAATTTTAAGATTAAATTTTATTACGATACCTATTATTTATTTATATATATATATATATATATATATATATATACATTTAACAAGAGAAATATAAATTTGTAAGTTATTTATTGAAACATATTGCAGCTTAGCTTAAAGTGTATGATCAGAAGCATGTAATGGTATAAAAATATTGCCGAACTGTACATTACGGCTCCAAATACGACGTTAAATGTTCTATTTATAAAAATCGAACTTGAAAACAACCACAAAATTTACAACAACCTGAAAAGCTAAGGTTTTCGTTACTGGGAGGAATATCTCGCATTGAAGCGTCCTCAAGGTCAGTATATACAATGATCTATGTTTCATTGTTATCGATTTTAAACGAAAAATATAATTTTATTTTATTTTTTTATTTAAACCAAATGAATAGCAGCTTAAGAAAATTAATTGCTAAATGAAATTAAAAAAAAATATATTGATTTATTGTGTATGTAAATTCGGTAAATATACATATGGTACAATATATTTTAAAGTTTTATAACATTGTATCTAGGTCCTTCATGTTGACTCAAATGTACCAAGTACACTCTCGAAAATATGAGCTATGTTAATTCATCAAAAATCTACAGTACATATTATCAAAATTATATTTCCTTTTCCACTTTCATATGAGTTAATTGTGTACCTCAAATGTCGATCAGATTGCTCAGTTGTGAGGAAGTTTTTATGGTAACACTAAATCCCTCATTAGATCCATAATCTGGTCAATTTTCACTCTTGTAAAAAATATTTTTCCTATTCAATCAACTTCCTGCAAGTCGTTGAACAATGGGTAATTAATAACGCAGTAATGGATACAGTTTTTTTTTTCTTATTAATTCTTTACTTTTTTATTGTTATAAATAAAAAAAGTATTTTTCATACTTATGAACAGTTCCAATGCTTTTATTAACACAACAAATATCACTCTTTATGCACCAGTTCCAAAACATAAATTTGATCATGAGTTTATGTCAGAAAGAATTTTATTAAATAAATACAATAACTATATTTAAACAATAAAATGTTATTAAAATTAATTGAATGAATAATAAAATAAAATGAAACATAACGAAAACACACACATGCATGTGTATATATACACACACTTGGGAAAAAAAAAAGCCTCGCTTGGATATTATTTTTTTCTCTTTTTGAATGCTCCAGTTTTATCGTTTAAAAAACAAATTTTCGAACGATTTTATTACATCGTCCTCTATGTAAAACTTAGAATTTAGCCAAGTGTTTAAAAGAAAATGAAAGTGTCGGGAACATTGAAATTTTAGAAAGTATTTGAAAAATTGCAAGGATGACGCAATTAACAATACTAATAAAAGTATTAATTTTGGAATGAAAAAAATAATAACACGTGCGATGGAAAATACTTAAATGTTAATGAAATATGGATGAGATGATTTTTAGCAAGATATATATTTTTCTACTGTTTAAACAGGTTTTTTTTTTTCTTAACAAGGAAAAAAAACCTTTAGTGGATTTAAAAAAAAAGTTATATGTTAATAACTGGGCTGAAATGGTTTCCACGGATGAGAACGTATTTTTAGCTGATAGAAACAAGTAAGTCAGATGACGAAAATGTGACCGACTTAACGAGAAATACAATTTCAAAATAGTGAAATATTCTCTATACATTATGGTATGTGACTGAATGGAATTTCAAGGATTTGGTCAAATTTTCATGCTTAAGGAATCAATTAACGAGTGAAAAAAAAAAAAAAAAAAAAAAAATGGCCTGTATAAAAGTAGCACCTGACCGACTATTTTGCATGTAACTGAGACTTTTATGCAATCAGCATTCCGAGATGATAATGCACCCTGGTACGCGGCTTCTATGGTACGTTTATTTCATTCAAATTGTTAAAATTATCCATCCATTCCCAGGAGCACATATAATACGGTCAATAATCATAACTTTTTTTACTTTAAATTAAATCCCACATAGATTTTCTTTTTTGCCAGACCAGTAAATAGTCCCAGATTGAATCCTCTTGAAAATGTTTGTCCATAAAAGAAGGAGTGTTTCGAAATTAGTGTCCTAAAATATTCCAAGAACTACAAAAAATGATTTACGATATTTGGCGCAATGAAATTCCTGAGTTTTAGGTTAAATAATGTATAAAAATATGCCAGTACACATTAATGCAGAAATTCTAAAAGAAGGTGGAATTACACAATGCAGAAGACACATTTATATTAAACAATTATTCAAATCTAACACATGAATTGTTCTATTTCCTATATTAAAATATAACTTGCTTATTTTATGTAAAAAATCATGATTTAATACAAAATATATGTTTATTGCTCAAACTATGTAACAAAGAATTTTCTATCTTTCGCACATGTGCCATAAGCAAAATATTTACTAATATAAATTATAAATGTTCATACCTTAGCGAATATTACACGGAGGAATTTTGTTTTTCCGAATAATGTTTCTCTAATATTTTGTCAATTTTTCTGTAAGTTTTGTAAAGTTTTATGGAAATCCGTTCTTGTGATAAGCAAAAAACTTTTCAAAATAATTAATAATAATAATAAAAAGTATATATATATATATATATATGTGTGTGTGTGTGTGTGTGTATGTGTGTATATAAAAAAATTTTATAGTATGTGCAATAATGTGTTAAAGTTACAAGTCATTTATATCTTTCATTATACAGGGTGATCGAAGGTATTTGCGCTTTTTTTAAATTTTTGGTTGAATTTTTTCCTAAATATTCCTTAATGAATAATTACTTAAATATTACATAATTATTACAGTATCTAGTAATATTTTCTTAAGTTTACTTAAATGAAAACGATATTCAATATTTAATGCGCTAAATATTTTGCTGTCAAATTAATTTTAAAAATATATATACTTTGAAAAAAAAATAACGAAATTTCAATTCATACTTGTTCTTAATATTGGATATTGAATTTCGAGATTATATTATTAGCTAATATTTTATTTATATAAAATATTTGTTTAGAATTCTGATATCAGATTTTCACTCCAAGGTTAAACTTAAAGATAATATATTTGAATTTATTTTTACTAATTTAAAATAGAAATTTTTAAAATAATAATGTAATCATCATTTGTTATTTAACTATTCATTAAGGATTTTATATATGTTTAACTTTTTATAAAATATCTATTTTCATCATAACAAAAATGAGTATCCAGTGTTATTACAGGTACATATTTAGCAAATCTGCATATTCAAATATAAAGGAAACTGAGTGAAATATTGCTCACATTATTAAAAAGTGAGATATTTAATTTTAACAATGTATACTATTTAAGGTAGCTTGACTTTTTCTGAAAAGCATTTTTTAAATATACACATGTACACAAACGATATGGTACATTGGTTAAAATATTTTGTAAATTAAAAATAAATAATAAACATTCATTCATTATTTTTTCTGTATCAATTAAATATTTGAAATTTGTTTAAATTTATCTTTTAAGCAGTGCTTTGATCTGAATAAATTTATTTATTTATCAATTTACTTTTTTACGCAAACTGTTTAATATTCATATTTAAGGAAAATGCAAAATGTTTTTCGTTACTCTTTTCGTTTTTTTTTTTCATTGAAAATCATTTCCTGTATTATTTCCAGTTTTATTTTTTAAATTCAATTAATACATATTTTTTTTTATTATTATTTCAATTTTATATGCTCCGTTAAATGTTTTATTTGAAGAACTAAAATGCTAATATTTTCGTACAATATTGATAATGTTATTTACCTTTACATTATTTGGTGTCTCTATATTAGTAATACTTTTAATTGCAACACAGACCTTTTTTGGTAAAACTTCTAACACTGAAGATTACTACAGTTTTATCCCTTTTTAATCAAACAGATACATATCCTAAGACACTTTCCACTTATTGGATTGGGAGGAAAACAAATAAAATATCTTATGTTTATCCTAAGAAGAATTGATTGCTAAAGAAAGAAAAGTAGACAGATTTCTAAGATTATATGGGACTAAAAAAAAAAAAAGTGTTGATTTTGTGTAAGTGAGAGATTTCTACTGGGTGATGCTTTTTTACTTACACAGCGAGATTTTATTTCTGATACTCTTTTCATATGGGAGTACACATACATGTATAATAAAATATGTTTTCTTTATTATTTGAGACAGTAAATACGACTGAGTATGATATATAAACTTAATATTTTATTGAATTTAAAGTAGATTTAGGAAACTATTAAAAAAATTTCACCAGTGTAAATTTTGTCTTTTTTATTTAGACAAAACTCAATTACTTATCAGAACACAACAAAAAATTATCCGGTGTAAATAAAAGTATGTATATATACATATACATATACATATATATATATATATATATATATATATATATGATAGTTATCAACTCTCCTGATTTTTGAATACTGATAATTCTATTAAAAATATTTGTTTACTTTTATTAAGATAAATATGCGATCAAATAATACAAAAACATCTTTATAAATCTAGTAATAATAAAAAACTTACAGGTTTGTGGAAGTTATGAGTTCTAATAGGAAAACTAAAAATAAAATATTTTCAAGAATTATATCGTACTGTTTTAATTACCATTAGTTTTCCTTAGTAAGTTTTACCATAGAATAATCCTATAAATTATTACGAATTTTAATGTTTGAGAATAGTGAAGGAAAGTGTTTTAAAAAAGCTATTAACTATTTCAACATTTGAGAATATTGATAGAAAGTGCCATGAAAAATGTGAAGACTACATGATTTCTGTATTTTCTAAAGTTTTAAGATTATTCGTGAATGAATTTCAGTAAAATAATTGTGTAATTTTATTATAGCTTTATTATAGCTTTATTATAGCTTTATGAAAGCTTTTGAGTTTCTTCTATCCATCCATATATAATTTATCATTTAAATACCTTTCTGTTTGTCAATTATACAGAAAAGATATTAAAAGGAAGGAGATACATGTAGTAGACCTGTAAAATCTAGTTTTCATCTAATCTTTATTTCCGCTCGTTAGATTTGAAAGCCGTTGATCTTTACTAAACCTCCGGAATTGCCCTGTATGATAATAACCTTCTTGTTGTTTAGAAAAAGTGCAACTGGCTAAATAATTAATAATTCGCTAATAAACATTAATTTAATACAATTATTGTAAAAAACTTTTTTCTAAAAACTTTTTTATTTTTTTTATTTAGCATGCTAAACTTGTTTTTGGATTATGCAAATATGTAATACACTTATTAGTTTACATTCTTTAAAATTGTAGGGGAATGTATTCTGTTATGGGCACCCTACACATTTTTAAACGGAAAACAAATATGGTGGATTTGAGTACTGTCAAACTTGTATTGTGACAGTTCGCACTTTTTGTGCTAACACCGAAGTGAATAGACTCATTTGCTCAGTAAGAGCAAGACTCCCCCCCCCCCCCCAAAAAAAAAAAAAAAAAAAAAAGAAAGAAAGAAAGAAAAAAAAGCAACACAAAAGTAATTTGTGAATATTTTCAGAATGCGATAGGTAGAAGTGAATTAATTCCAAAATGAAAGTGTAAGGTGTATTCATGCAGTATATTCATTATATATTTTGATGCAATATCGAATTAAGCCAAAATGTGGACCGATAATTGCTTTTTCTGTCCTTATAAAAGTTGCTGCCATTCCTGGTTGTGGTCACCTTCATGTATCAGTCGAAAAATTGACGAATATGGTGGAATGTTGGTTGTCGAATATGGTATAATTGTCGAATATGGTAATTATCGAATTGTCGAATATGGTATTTTAAATTGTCGAAATTGGTATTTTAAATTTCCACTTCTGATTTAGAGGAGGAAGAAGATGATGAATAAGATTAGGAAAAAGTCATTTTCTCTTGTTATTTTGGCCATTGAATCCTTACAAAATGGACACACTTTATTATTTTCTGTATTTATGTTTGATTTTCTTATTATTTTCCAATTTTAGCGGACTTTTAACGTGTTCTCAGGACAACGTACACAATTCGTTTTGTCAAAAAATGACCACTTTATAAAATTGGTAAAATTATTTTTCTGGTTGACGGGATCAATACAGTTACTTCATCAAATGTTAGCTAAGGGTTCTAGCTTTCTAGCGGTATTCACATGTTTGTATAATATCTACAATTTTCTTTATTTGCAAACATTCCACTTATGATTTGGAGGACGAAGAAGACGACGAATAAAATTAGAAAAATGCTATTTTCTGTTGTTATTTTGGCCACTGAATCCTTGCAAAATGGACAAATTTTATTATTTTCTCTATTTATGGTGGATTGTCTTATTATTTTGCCAATTTTTGCAGAATTTTCTAGTGTTCTCAGAAACACGTACACATTTCCCCCCCCAAAAAATGATCACTTCACAAAATTGGTAATAATATCTTTCTGGTTGACCGGATCAATACAGTTACTTCATAAAATGTTAGCTAAGGGCTCTAGCTTTCCATCTGTATTCATATGTTTGTATAATATCTACTCTATTAAATGTTATAAACAAAAATAAAAACCGTACCCACAACCGGAGACATTCCCGTACTCTTTAATATCGCTCCCAATAACTCTAGATTCATTTTCAGAATTTTTATCTTTATATAATTAATTATTCTTAAAAATAATTTTTATGAAAACCGTTTCTTATAAAAAAGTCTATATTAAAAAGGTCTTAGTCACAAAGAAAATGTTCCGTAACTTTTCATTTTCAAGTATATGTAGATTTGAGCAAGCAATTTAAAAGAATGTTTTTATTTTTTTTATTTTTTTAAGCAATTTTAATAAAAATTTTTCAGTAAAGTGGTTTATTTACAGATTCGAGTATCGAAACACCTGTAAAATTAAAAGTTTTTCTGTTCGATGTTGAGAAAGAAATGTAATAGTATCTGTACCTGTCGTAAATGAATTGAAGGAAATCAATTTTCAAAAGGCCTATTAAATTAAACAATGCAATTATAACTTACAAAAAATGTCTTTCAGTGTCTTTCAGTGTCTTTTTTTTTTTTTTTTTTTTAATAAAACATTATTTTAAGACAAAACATTTATTAATTATAAGAAAATTTTATCTGTTAATTTTTTAATTAACCTATGTTTAAAAATTCTTTATATTAAAAACTTAGAAATATTTATAAAAGAGATACGGGTCTTGTCTTTAAATATTATTTCTTAAAATGATTTATGTATACACAAACTATATTTTATTTTTAAAAATTTCTAATCTTATCCAATTTAGAATTTTTCTTTAATAAGAAAGAGGGTATATTTACAAATTCTGCTATGAAGGCTTCTTACATAAACAAAGTTTGATAGATATATATATCCAAGCTTCAATCTTTAAAGTCTTTTCTTTCCGCATACGATCGTTAAAAGTAATCTATATTTTATGCTGTTTTTAATAGGCATAATCCTCCATTTTGCTTCGGTATTAAAAATATATTTCGTGGATAATATTATCATATTATGTATTATTTAATTAAATAAAATTTCATTACAAGTCGTAAATGTATGTCATTATGGGTATTCTTCTTACGCAAAAATTTTATGAAGCTAATTTTAAATGTAATAAATATTTTATATACTTTAAATGAAAAATGTGAAAAAGAAGGATGGCAATCTTTAAAAAGTATGTAAACAGCATAAATTTTCCGCTTGTTCTAGAACCATAAACTTTTATGTCTCATAACTACCAGTTTAAAGTAATAATATTATGCTGCTTATATTAAATGAGAAGAATTGATGTCTTGCGGCTTAAATATCATAATTATGAAATATTTGCATTAAGTGGTCTAAGTAATATCTTCTAAATCGAAACAAACAAACGAACAAATAAATAAATAGATAAAATAAAAATATAAAAAAATATCTTTGCAATACATTACTCTCATAAGAATTATATACATGGATAATATTATTATGGGCAATATTATCAAATATGATTATTTAGAGTTATAAATGTAGACTTTTGTTTAAAATTATGTCTCTAAGTAATTTTAGAATCATTCATTTATTTTATAAATCATTCCATGTTTAATGATATTTTCTTCATTATTATATTAAACTTTTAGTAAAAAAATATATATATATATATACAAAGAAATGAACCAAGAAAACTTATACTACATTATTTTTGAAACTAATACAATTAAATATTTAAAGAAAAAAAAAAAAAAAAAAAAAGGAAGAATTTTTAATTTCGAACTTTTTTTTTTTTTTTTAGTTCTCACGTAATATGAACTGATTTATTTTTGGCATTTTTTTTTAATGTAATGTAAATTTAAAGTAGAGTTTTTATATAATATCTTTTGGACCAGTTATCCGATTAAACAACAAAATGCAGCGCTAGCTAGAATTTGTCCATATTAATAAATCGTGTACCAATTATATATATATATAAATCAAACAACCTGAACAAAAAATTAGGGCAGATACAACGAAAAAATTTATATATATGATCATTATGTTTTGTATAGCGCTATATATCTTCAGCTTTACAGATATTAAATTTAAAAAAAAAAATTGCACGTTCATTCAAGATGACAGATAAAAATTGGTAACACACAAAAATAACCGATTGAAAAAAAAAGCGCGATCTGTCGTACTAATAAGTACGATAGAAAAATAGATAACCATATAAATAGTGGACAATTAAAACATTTTGCATCTATCTGCTTGAGTGCTGTTCGTACTTTTAGGAACTATAACTATAGCGAGTGCTCGATACCTCAATTAACTTTTTTTATACATTAATGCACTGCGAAAAATGCTAAATGAAGCAATTTAAACAACATAAAGAAAAGTTAACATAAGAAAACTAATGTCTTGTTCAAACTTAATATTAGGGAAGTTTGTATTTTTTATACTGCACCTGCCAGTCATTTTATATTTATACCTTAAAATTAAAACGTAAATAAAATAGAATATGCATGGTAAAGTAACTTAATAAAAAAAATAAGTTATATTTTGTAAATAGTTTAACATATCTAAAAATTAATTTTTAAAAATATTTTTTTTTTATTTTTCTTAATGCCAATCTTAACATAATATATTTAGTTTCCCTTTCAATAATGTAAATTATTATTAAGAATTCAGATTATACCATTCAGAAATCTCTATAGTTTTAAATATTATATACTTCATGTTTGTTATAAGTAAATATATATATATATATATATATATGTATGTATTTGAATCATTGCGTAATATTTACTGGTTTACTGCAGGTTTAAAAGTGTTGAATTTTCAAAGACAAAAAAAAAGGTATAAAGTAGCTTATAACGACAAAATAAATTCCTTTATCTCAGTTTAATAAGGAGCTTGTTTACTTGATTATTTTCAACTGTCAACTATTTCGAAATAAAATGACGGTGTAAGCAGACTATTAGACCTTGTGACGATCTGGATATACGCTATATACATACCGAGTTTTAAGAAAATCGATCCATAAATATGTTCCCAACTTTTATACATATTGAATACACTTATTTTAATATAGTTTTTTCCTTAATTAATTGAGCTTTTTTTTTTTGTCTGTTAATAAAACGCATCTTTTTCTAAATGAAGAATGATATTTAGTATGTGTAAAAGTTGGCACCTTTTTGTTTTCTTTCTTAATTTAGAAAATTTCAAGCCATTTTGATGTAATATGCGAATCGAGTTTACTAACAAGAATGATTATGACTTCTTAATATAATATATATACATACCGAATTTCAAACAAATCAGTCTATATGTATATTTTCTATTAGAGTTCGAAAATTTCAAGTGTTTGCCATTTTGTAAATAGATGGTGATTTCAAATGCATAAATTTGTTTTAGACCTCTACATAAGCTATGTTTTTACCGAGTTTAATCAAATCAGTTACAAATACTTTTGTGTAAGAGATTTAAATTTTTAAATGATCGGCATTTCAACACAAGATGATGGATCAAGTTTTCCAATGATCTGAAATGTTTTTGTGTAATTTTGATTGTTAGCAATTGACTAAGTATCTTATAAAATACTTTAATGAAAAATCTTCACTATACTCGTATATAAAAATATATTTTATAGGTACAATATTATATAAAATTATACTTTTATACATAAATTATGTATATATATATATATATATATATATATATATATATATATATATATATATATATATATTCTTATTTTATTAATTTTTGTTTAAAACAATAAATGAATAATAATAATTATTATTATTATTATTATAAGCAAAATTAAATTTGAATGCGCAAATGAGAGGTTTCCCTAAGCATAGCCTCAATGATTTTTGGTTAATCATTTTTCTGGTTTTATTATTATATTTTTCTGTTTATATTTATAGTTATTATATATATATATATGTGTGTGTACAGAGAGGGAGAGAGAGAAATAGATAAAAATATAGAGAGATAGATAGAGTATGTGTTTGCATTAGGTCCATTTCTAAAGAAATTAGCCCAAATTCAATATGAAATAAAAATTGTTTTATTTTAAATAATGCCATACTTCTTTTAATCTGAAAAAATACTGTAAAAGGTAAATAAGTAATTTATAATAATTTAAAAATAATTAATTCATAATAATTTATAAATAACTTCTTAATAACATTTTCATTTTTTTTTTATTTTATTTTTTTTTTATGCAAAGCATGCATTTACTAGAATTTTCAATACATGTTTATTACGCGTGATTTTAAATAATTTTTCGGAAAATACTGAACTTGAAGCAACATTTTGTTCCATAATTTATTTTCACTTAGATCAGAAATAATAATAATAATAAAAATATCTTTAATTAATCTTTTTCCAAAAATAGTTTACAAAAATTGTATTGAAAGATTAATCATTAGTCTAGTTAGTATCATTAAATATATATATATACATGGTCTAAAAGGTACAATTAATTTTGGAAATGAAAAGCCGAATATAGCATACTGATAAAATAACTTTATTTTTATGTGTACATAGTTAAACACAGATATATATTTGTGAATATATATATATATATATATATTTTACAGGGCATTGAGTGTGGTACCTTCCTTCATGTAGAAATATATGTCATAATTTAATGATTTTTCCTCTCCTAGAATGAATAAGTACTTAGAATACAGAATAGATATTGTTATCTGACAATTAAGGAAAAATATAAATGAAACACTGAGGCATATTAATTGTAAGTCCACTAAAACAGCAACAAAGTGTATTAGCGTAGTCACCGAAAACTAGTAAAATTTAAATTATGCGCATTTTCTTTTAATTATTTATTTTTCTCAGAAAGTTTTTCATCTCTGCTTTATTGATAAATATCATGACTTTAAAAATTATTTACAATTAAATATGTGTAACTCAAAATTATATTTATAAATATTTAATTATTAGCTAACAAATTTTTATGCTTTCTTTAAATAATATAATAATGTTTAAACAGATCAATTGAGCAGTTATTATTATTATTATTATTATTATTATTATTATTATTATTATTATTATTTACTCTTAAATGTACAGGAACATTAACAATAATTTTGAGTCATTGATTTTTATTATATAGTTACCAATAGTTAATAATTCTTTTAGAAATGTTTTCAAAATTGCCTAAATTTGTATTTGTAAATGTTTTTAAAGTTTATATTAACAAACTGCATAACTAGATTTCTTAATTTATATATGTAGAATGTCATATTGCCTTTAATATGTACCATAGAGCTAATTAATCTTTGTTAGGTCGTGCGATCTGAAACATGTAACATCTGAATTACATTTACATTCACGCCATCAAATTGGACTATAAATTACATTGCGAAACACACTACGGAATTGAGATAATATATGTTTATCTAATATTCGAACTAGCATCGGCATATATGACACTGATTCATAGATTAGGATATAAATATCTTAAAGCGTTGAATAATGCCTTTATATTATTTTTTCGTGTCTAATTTTAGTTTCATACATTTTTAGCTATATTTTCATTTTTTTCTTTTTCAACCACTCTGCTTGGTGCTGAATGTAAATTATAGTAGTTAATTTATAATATTTTTCATGAACAGTTACCATTGATATTACTGTTGGGTATTCTATATTAATGAGATAAGTCTTTAAACTATAAATCGTTGATAATCTAAAACATTTGCGATAGGTACACATTTCGTACATAATAGAAGTTAAATAATCCTCCAGAATTTTGTGTGTAATTCATGTATAATAGTTTGTGAGTATAAAGTTTCACAAGGACGCTAGAAAAGTTGTATCAAAACTCAGATTAGATGAATTCTTTTACATGTTACAAATATTTACAAATAGTCCGGTCAAATTAGACCAAAAAATAAGAGTGAAGATACGTAAAGTTACAACAAGCTGATAATCAGTAAAATTGTTCAAAATATAATTATAAATAAAATTTTGAAATTCCCCACCATTCCGGTGTATGGAAAACATTTTACTCAAGGTCAGAGGTAAAAAAAAATGAGTTTTTCGCGATTTTCAGCAAAACGGTAAATTTTATCATAAAAATACCTCAGACAAAAATTGTAGATCATAAAATTATGTACAAAAAAATGTATCAATACTTTTTTTCCTACGAGCCATCGTTTCTGAGATATTACGATCCAAAAAGTTGTAATTGTCATAATATACGCCACGTATATACATCTCTAGAGTTTTAAAAAATGTAAAACTATTTTTCTATCGGTCATTGTAACTTACACTTAAAATATAAAATATAAAAAAGTTATAACTATAAGAATATCAGGTATGAAGATGTAAGTAATGAAATCCCGGAATCGTTGACATATTTTATGGAACGAGTGATTTTAAAGAATAAACGATCAAATTTGGATCATTTAAAATTAATATGCACAAATATTTGCCATAGTATCATGACTGCTGTTCGACCAAGGTCTTTTAAGTCTAAATTTCAATTAGGCCTCGCAGTTTTTTTTCATCGTAGTTTCGGTTCTAAACGTCTTATACAAATCTTTTCGTCTTTTGGTTTATGTGCATCTTATAATGATACAATAATGTACGAGGCAGCAGCAGTTTTTCATCGCCCTCCTCATGTCTTACCACCAGAAAGTGGCACAGTTATTTTATACGTTGCAGACAATGCTGATATCAATGTAAATACCCTAGACGGCAATAACACGCTCCACATAATGGGTATTATTCAAATTGTTACTCTAAAACATTCCGTTTTGCTAGAAAAACCTATGTCACGAATAAAAGAAGCTCTTTCAGCAAAAGATTTCAAGGCAAAAGCTCATGTGCCGATACAGATCTATCAAAATGACGGTGTAGTAGGTTACAGTAAAATTAATGTTAAAGATATTGTTTATGGAACTGAAACGGTATCTTTTCTCAAAAAAGCTGATGTTGTATGGTTTTATAAAATGGAAAAATACGTCTTTACCCGGTTGGAATGGTTTTATTGAACGTTTAACAAATAATCACATGAATTATTCTAAATCTCAAACTTCATTCTTACCATTTATTCAGTAACCAGCCAGTAACTATAATACTATTTATACGACTTTACTTTGTGCATTAGAGAATGCAAAACGGTATGGACACACTGTATGCATCGGGACGTTCGACCAGCCCCTGTATGCTTAAGTTCGAGAAATTGTATCAGCCGCACCTGAGGGCTCTGACATATCTAAAATCATCATAAGACTCGGAGGATTTCATCTACTAATGCCCTTTCTGGGAGCAATTGGTCATATTATGCAAGGAAGCGGCATGAAAGAAGTACTCGCAGAGATCTATGCGGTAAAATCATTAGAAAAAATGCTCAATGGTCATGCTTACGCAAGAGCTGTTCGAGCTCATGCACTACTTCAGATAGCTTGTAGAGAATAAGTGGTCTCCATATTCTCAATTGTAGATCTTAAATCCTACTAGATCTTAATTGCTTAATTACTTAGCAATGTGATAGAAGTAAGAAGAGCTCGAGACAAAGTTAACAAATAAATAACAATGTTTATTTAGCATTCAATATCAAGGAGGGCGTTGAGCTAACTCAATTTAAATAAATGACTTCAGGATCTAACTTTAACAAGACATAAAATAAGAAGTTGTTTTATCTCACCAATGCTGATCTTTTTGACGACTGCTCTCGGCTACTACTAACTATTCTCACTTTAGAGTGTCGAGCGGATTCCCGATACACGACAGACTCTTTTCCTAACTTACGATACAATACTACACCTCTCGACCATCACTTCACACACACTATAATCCGGTGCCACTCCGTATCACCATCAACTCCAATTCGCTATAACTCTTTACTCCACACTAATCAGCTACCAATTCATCACCCCTAGCAATTCACTATCCTTCATTTTATACTACATTCAAAAACTTCCTTTCATTTCCTTTCAAAACATTTTAAAATCACCTCTAATTCATCTAACACTGAGATCCTAATTATTTCACTGCAGCACCATGCCGACATAAAACTAACTCGACCAAGACTTTCACCGAGTCACTGGCGACGAAGTGATTTATCCGTCCCAACTTTAGATTGCTGGATTCAGCTGAAATTCAAACGAAATGTGGAGACGTTCTTTAGTCTCGACCTCACAAGCTTTGCAACTTTTTGGATCGTAATATCTCAGAAACGGCGGCTCTTAGGAAAAAAGTATTGATACATTTTTTGTAGATAATTTTATGATCTACAATTTTTGTCTGAGGTATTTTTATGATATAACTTACCATTTTGCTGAAAATCGCGAAAAACTCATTTTTTTTACCTTTGACCGTGAGTAAAATTTTTTTCATACACCGGAATGGTGGGGAATTTCAAAATTTTATTTATAATTGTATTTTGAACAATTTTACTGATTATCAGCTTGTTGTAACTTTACGTATCACCGAATGTCTAGATTGACCAGACTAAAATATTTGTATGGTATTTAAATTCGATATGTTTATCAATAATGAAACACAATTAAACAACTTCATATTATACTTACATATAGATGGGGTGGTTAGGCTGATAGATATAGAGACATTTTCTCATTAATTTCACAATATATTGTTTGTATTTATTAATAAATGTATTGAATTATATTTTTAATAAAATTATATACAGTTGATTTTAACCCTTTCCAATAAAGTTTAAAAATGTTTATGACTTCGGTTTGTTTGTTTGTCTGTCTATTTGCTTATCCGCGCTCTAATTTCAGTATATATTAATGGCATTTCTTTAAACTGATATACATATGCTATTCAAGCTCACTATGTGACGAAAATATAGTAAATACTACTAAAGGTTTGGTACAGGGTTATCCGAAAGTATTCCAAAGTATTGTCTTCTGTGTGAGGTATTTCTATAAATCATATTTTAATAAATTTACTTAAAAAAATCTTAATGGAATTGAAGTATTAATCTTATGCACAATGTTTTCTATAAAATATAGTATGTTTCGCAATTCGATTTCACAGGCTACATAAAAATATTCAGTTACATTAAGGACTAATAATGAAAATTCGCAGGAATTGTGATTTCGTTTGGTTCACTTTCAGAGTTTTTACTTCTTTCTAAATATTTTTAAGTGTGAATATCATTGGAATTAGTTTATCTGTCAGTCTTACTCTCCGTCTGTCATTATTTTTATCTACCCGCCTGCAGAGTACTCAAATATTTTCAGAATTTGTTAAAAGGATTTATGTTATTCGAGTTCACTATAAAATGTTCCCTCTTTAAAAAGAAATTTAAAGTCTCTGTAAATTTGCTGAGCAGGACATCCAAAAAATGTCAGTACATTCCGTTTTAGGAGGCACATTATTTAATTCACATTTAAATAACTTTCTATAGCAGTAATTATAATGAAATTTATTCTTTATATATTCTAAAATAATGTTTTGCATAGAATATGTTACTCTTAAGTCTAGATTTTACAAGGCAACGCTAAAATATTTAGATATTTTAAGGTCTGTTTTTGGAAAATGCTAGAATTGCATTTCCATATGAGTTAAGCATTTTTAACAATTACCAACAATGTTTAAGAGTGATTAGGAATTAAGTTATTCAGTGTTACTGCCTTCCTGTTCTTCTGTCTGCTCGTTGTGTGATAACGCAAACACAAAACATTCAAGGTAAACGATGTAACGATTACATTCAGTTTGTAAGTGTTAACAATCAATTCTTTAATTGATTTTTCATTCTTGTTCTTAATTATGTTTACTCAAAATTTAGTTATTTGACTGATAGGCACACACAAACATATATTTATATACTGGAGTTGAGGAATATTTTTTTCTTTAATGGGAACTAAATCTCAATATTTCCTGTACAAACTCGATCCTTAATCTGTCAAATATATTCCATTTTGTTCCACATCCTTTAGTTATCGTTATGGTAATGCAATTATTATTACTGAATTGCATCGTTATTGTCAACTTTATTTAAAGTTTTATTTATTCATTTTTTTTTCATTTAAATGATATGTTAATATCAAAAGGAGGGTTTATAAAATGGTGAAAGCCCGGGCTATATGGAAAACGCGACATCAAAACCCAATCAAGCTCTATGTAATAATTCCCTACATGTTGCAAAATATGTCGTATTGTTGTGGTAAAACAGGATTTCTTTGAGATTTACTATTTCTTGTCTTTTATCAATGATTCTTTGGTTCAATTTCATAAACCAATGGTAGTAAACACTTAAGTTAAGCATTTTGTTGCATAAAAGCGAAAGGGCATGGTTATTCAAAAGACTCGAGAAGCAAAATCTATTGTTCTATTGTTTTAAAATTTAAGTCGGCTCTCCAAATGAACTGAAAACTAGTTTTAGATTTTTACGCAGACACTTTACATATATATATATATATATATATATATATATATATATATACAGAGAAAGTCTATGTAAATCAAAAGAAAGTACACTCTAATATCTAAATACAAAAACCTGAATGTTTTGAATCAATAAACTGCTAACCAATCATATGTAATTTTGATGTTGTGAGCGTAACCAGCTTCATATATGGATGAAAAATAGTTAAAAATACAGACACAGATTTTTGGTACAAAACTTCTGTATATGACAATAGATGGAGAAAGATTTTTTAAAGTATGCTAAGACATGCGTAGTGTTAAAATTTGTAACATAAATAAGTTTATATCTGTATGTTTCGCATAGACATTAAAAAGCTTCAACCAAATGAAAGAACAACCTTGAATGTATTTTGAGCTTACCTTCACTTCAAAGATTTATCACGCTCAAAAAAGCAGCTTATAATGAATAAATTCTTTTTCATAATTAAATTTAAAATAGTATGTAAAATATTTTTGGAAGAACTTATATAATTGGATTTTTGGTTTTATATTTCTAAGGGTTCATGTGAACATTTTACTAGTATTTTCACAGCATATAATACTTATGTTAAAATCACAGTCATTTAAAACTAATTTTAATAATCGTTTATTATTATGAATGGCATTTTCATCTGCCAGAAAAACATAATAATTTTTTTAGCAATTATTTATAATAGTTCATATTTATTACCATTATCAAAAGAAAAAGAAATAACCAAAAATTTATCAAATTATGCACAATTACTAATGTGAGTTGTGCAAAGTAAGAATAATTGCTTTTTGAGGATTGTGTATTTTCTATTTTTTTAAAATAAAATTGGCGGAACATAGAAGCTGTGTAATTATGTTTCATACTTTTACACGATATCTATAAGTAACGTTGACAGTGACAATTAAATAAATTAACACTACTTACAAGGAAACATTCAAAAGGTGTCGTCCTCAAAAAATATTGAAAAAAAAATGTATGTGATTCTACTCTTCATAAAACACCAGAAAATGAAAAAATTATCTACTGAATTAAATTATAGCGACCACAAAAAAATATCAAAATTAAGCATTTTTGGCGATTTAGCGTTGTTAGGCGTTAAGTTTGCTAGCACCGAGACTGCCGTGTACGAACAGAGCCGTGTTTTCCTTCTCCGCCAAGTACTCAAAATCAATCGCCTCACAGTGTGAAATCGCCAAATATGATTAATTTTGATAATTTTTTCATATGTTAGCATTATCTGTAAAATAAAGAAAATATCTTTAATATAAAGAAAATATTTATAAACAAATACTCTTTCAATGCTATGTAGATCATAACACAGGTGTAAATGCACTAAAAATTCATATGCAAATTCGGCGCGTGGTATCCTTATGTAATCAATGTCATGTACGTAAAGCAGTAGTAATTATGCATGTGCATCTCCGAAGTTCAAAATTATATCTACATCTTTGACAATAATTACAGAAGTCATGTCATCGTGGGCCAGTTAAAATGTAATATTTATGTATAATTTGCAAATGAATAACTAAAAAATTTTATACGCATAATACTTTAGAATAAAATATTACTTTTTTAATGCAATAGCAAAACTGAAGTTATTTTATAAATATGAAAAATGTTATATTTACATTTACTATGACTTAATGATTGAAAAGTTTCTTTCTCTCTTTCTCTAGTGTTCAACATCGTCACAATGTCGCGTATTTCATGACATAAGAAAAATACAAAGGTAAGCAAACTTTTAAATATTTTAATAATAGTTTCTAAATTTATATATAAATAAACAATAAATACATGTTAATAGAAAAATGTCAAGTCAAAATTTAAAGAGGCTTAGAGGGGGCGAATTTTCGCGCGGCGGAAACGCCGTGCGAAGGAGGTAGAAAACACTGTGTAGGGCAGTCGAAACAAGGCAGCAATATGGAAAGCAGTCATTCTTAGTTGTGATTTCATACAGCATGCCGCGTTTCCGAATGCTGAACTAGTAAATATCCAACTGACATGATAAAAATACTTTCCGCATTATCAGCATGATTTGACTGCCTTACACAGCGCTCTCTAACATCTTCGCGTGGCGTTTCCGGACATTTATTATACTGCGAATCCTTTTACATTCATCCCCTCTGACCCGTTTAACTTTTGGCCAGTTTTTCATTCTATCACATTGTACATTGCAATCTGATTATATTAGTACAAAACTTCACATAGAAGAAATTCTGTAGAGACAAACAATGTTCTTGAATATTTGAATTCATATCATATATACTCTGTAACAAAAAAAGCGACGTACCAAGAAGGAGTAATGCAAACTGTACAAAAATTGACATACATACAGGTTTCGATGGAAAATGCAAAATTTTAAAGTTTAGCTGCCATCAAATGATCATGCGACGCTGCAGCGCATATCAACTGTTCAATTCGCAGAATATTAAAAATGAGAAAATTTGATTCGAGGTCATAAATTCTTTCAGAATTTTATTCCATCTTCTCAGAAAAACAGTAACTATGCCTCGCATATACGTGCACAAACAATATGCGCAGACATCAGAATTTAAGTGTGGTGTTTAGTTGGGCTCAAAGAAGCCGGTTAGTCTAATCTGTGATTTGTTTGACAAATGGATAGGAGCGGTACCACTATTAGATAATATTGACATTTATGGGTGAACCATGGTCGAACCCAGTTTTCTCCGGATCTAGAAAATTTATATTATTCCTAGTAAACTAAACATAAGCAATTTTCGTCATCTTCATAAGTATCCAATTCCTGCTACTTAATTTTATTTAAATACGTAGTTTTTTTTTTTTTTTTTTTTTTTTTTTTTTTTTTCTGTGTGTGATGCACTGTTTGACCTTTTCCCATAGAGTAAATATCATATGTTTATATACATATATATATATATCCCATTTCAAAATTTTCTTCCATATTAGAACACTTCTTTTTTAAAATATATATCTAAGAAGTGACATTCTGCTTACACGGAACAGTTCTTGGGTTTCTTTAAACTGCACCTTCCCGAATTTATTTCTATTGCAATCTACTCACAATCTTCTAAGGTATCTTTAGCTCTTTTAATAAGCCTATTGTAATTTAACATATTTTTTTTCTGAAATATAAAAACCTGCATTAAAAATCATGCCTGGGCTAGTAGTGACACGGTCACAACATATCTCCTACACTTCGTTACAACTAGCCCCGCGTTACGCCGTTCTGAACTTTATTCATTAGTTTCTGAAAAGTTGTTATCCTTAACAAATGAAATACATAGAATAACAGCTCAAAATGTAAATATTGAAAAAATTTTTAGGAAGTTTATATACCTCAGGATCCCTCGTGGGAATGACGATTCTAACGTACAGTCGGTAACAAAGTGTTCGAACACTAGCGAAAATTCCTATATAAAAAAAGTAGAGTTACTACTGTTTTGTTGAATAAATCCTTGTCGAATCATGTTCTTAGACTGACTAAGAACAGGATTAGACAAAGATTTATTTAACAAACATCATTAGGTGTATTTTTTTATATGGGAATTTTTGCTAGTGTTCGAACACTTTTTTTACCGACTGTAGGTCACAAAATTTACTTTTGCAATAGAAAACACGATAAATAATTTTATCTGAAAAACAACGCAACGTTATACTTCCAATCCTACATAGAACATTACAATAATCAACATGTTCACTCACATGGCGTGACAAGTTCAGGAACCTACCGGCTCATTCAGAAAGCCCTATGGCACTATTTGCCCCCTGGCACAACTAACCCCGGTCTCCCCTACCTGAGACAGGTTTTTTTTTTTTTTTTGAAGGGACACAAATAGCTCTCTAGAACGCCATGCGTCCATTCTTTCCTAAGTGAAATAGTCTTCTTTTCACCTTCGATATTTTTTTCCTGAATATTCATGATGAATTCAGATAAATCATGTGTGCATATAAATTATATTAAGAAAATGCTTCGATTTTTTTTTTTCTAAAAGCTTAATTACAGGGATGAAAATTTATTAGTAAATCTAGCTTACTGACATTCTTTAAATAAACTATAATAAATATTTGTATATGCGTTCAGAATATGTTGAGTGTAATATTATTATTTTTATATGAATATATATAATTGAAATTATGTTAGGGTTATCTTTTTATGTCACAATTCACAATTGAAATGATAACAAATATGTATTTTACTCAATTTAATGCAATTTCATTCCTCTACAAAATATTTATATTTTTATGCTCTATTTGTAATATACTTTCATAACTTGGAAAATAAAATAAAAAAAAACCGTAAATTATCCCTATTGTTATTTCGAGTAATCAAAAATTAGTAAATTACATTCTACGTTTATATGAAGACATTTACGTAGTATTATTTTGCAAGATTATAAGGAGTCACTCTCTTGAATACCATGTTTTATAGAAACCAATTTTGGTATTATTTTTGCAAAAATATACTACAAACGGTTAATTAGGATTTCTGTTAAAGAAAAGTGATATTCAAATTAGTGGCTAGAGAACCCTGTATTATACTGAACTTAACATTGGATGCCCTATAGTACTAACAAAGATTATCATGTTCTAGCTTCAGAATTTCATTTACATTTCATGTCATGATTAGAAATTACACTGTGTTTTGACGTCTATATTCAAAATCTCGGTTATATTGGTTTACGTAATATTCTAAACTAAGACATAATATGCATTATCAGCGTTATACTAATTCAACAAATGCAATTTAACATAATCTTATAACCGACAGATTTAGATTTAAGACATATAAAGACGGTAAAATACAGTTATGAGGAATGATAAATCATCAATGTGAAGATGTCAAAAGTGTTTCAAAACGGAAATTGTTATTGATGATATTGATTTATGTATGTTGATATTTACCATATAATTATTATTTAAATAGAAATATAGTTTAAATATAATAGCGTGTATTATGATAAATATTTCAAATTTTAAATCAAAACATGACATAAATGTAAATTTGTGTTTTGAAAAAAAAATCAAATGTTATTTTAGATGTTTCTATAGAGAGCGATGGGTTCACATACATGTGTATTTAACACTTTAACCGTTGCAAACGGCTTTTTCCGTCACTTAATAGTTGAAAAAAGAGGCTAATGTGACAATTTTTCGAAAAATATGATATTTTTTCCTAGGTCATACGATTCCTGAATATCCATAGACTTCAAAAACTAACAATGTTTATTCCTACTTCACTTAGTATTGATTTTTATGAGTTATTAAACAGATATGCTAAAAAACTCGACACGGCTAAAGGGAAAATATTCTGTTTAAAAAAAAAAAATCCTTGACGCTTTTTAGCACATTTTCCTAAAGATTCATACACTTAATAACAGGCACAGAATAAGTGTGAAAATAGTGTACCATTTGCTAAATATATTTATTATTACTGTTTTCCAGAGAAAAGCAGCGTTTAATTAAAAATTCAGTCACATCAATCTAATATTTTCCTGATTCGCAACTGAGAAAAATGGGTGAAACGACAAACGCGTTAAACTAGTTTGGTGATTATAATTACACAAATTCTCCAAAACTGAATGCAAAACTGGTGTACAAACGATAAATAGACAATAAGACTTCTTCACACACCATAAATTTTAAGCCAGCACAACCAGTTTCGAAAGGACGTAGCCTTCCTTCATCAGGTGAAAAAAAAAAAACCCACGAACTGCCGTGGAGTCAAAAGCAAGACTGAAAGCAGGGCAAAATCCAGAGGGGGAGGAGCAACACAAACAACCAATAGGAAGCATCATGCAGGACCAATCAGAGAGGAACACACATGCACACACAAAAACAAAAGGAGGGAGAGAAGGAATAAACAATTATTTTTTTTTTTTTTTTTTTTTTTTTTTTTTTTAATTAATATTATACTAATAAGTAAATTTAATAAAATTTATTATTATTATTATTATTATTTATTTATTTAATTAGAGTTATTTAATTATAACTATTATTATGTTATAAAAATAATGAAGGAAATTATTTAATTGAATTAAACAAATTTTTCCAGGCTGTAGACAGCAAAGTGGAATCAGATTTTTCATTGGCAATTTTATCACGATTAAGGTAAATAGCTAAATTTTCCAAAAAATCCAGTTCGGAAACGCGTTTGGCATGAAAAATAATTTTGGCACTCTTAAAATTAAAACTATGATCAAATTCCCAACTGTGCTTCGCAATAGAAGATTTAGAAATTTCTTGATTAACAACATACCGAGAATGTTCACGTAAACGACATTCAAGATTTCTTTTTGTTTGACCAATATTGGCTTGATCTTATATTGGTCAAACAAAAAGAAATCTTGAATGCCGGATTGAATGCTCTCTGATTGGTCCTGCATGATACTTCCTATTGGTTGTTTGTGTTGCTCCTCCCCCTCTGGATTTTGCCCTGCTTTCAGTCTTGCTTTTGCCTCCAAGGCAGTAGCACGTGTTTTTTTTTTTGCACCTGATTAAGGAAGGCTACGTCCTTTCGAAACCGGTTGTGCTGGCTTAAAATTTATGGTGTGTGAAGAAGTCTTATTGTCTATTTACTCAAGTTCTATTATCTTATATCAGTTAAAAATCTAGTTAATAAAAACTTTTTCTGTTTCTTCTGTATCAGTTACGTTTTAAAGTTGAGTAATGTTATTCAGGATGTCGTGAATTGAGAATATTAAAGAAAAAATATTAAGTATACGATTTTCATTTACATGGATTAATGAGTCAAGGATAGAATAACTTATTGTATTAAAATTCTATATTACAATTTTATTTATTTAAAAGCGAATGACTGATGTGTTATTATTATAAATGTATATATATATATATATATATATATATATATAAGTAATTAATCAAAATTAAAATATGTATAATAATTTTAAATTTATTGCCAAGATGTTTCTAAATAAATAACAATCAAATATTACAAAGTGTTATTTATTGTATATATTTAATTGTATATGAGACATTGTTAGTGCTGAACTGAGAAAGAGTAAAACTATCGGAATGCCATTCGAGGAATGTCTTTGTATTAAACGAAATTCGTTTATACTTATGCTATTATTCATAATCAAATCGAACAAATTAAAGAATATGTCACACGAACAAAATTTTCAAAGGTGTTTGTACAAAAAATCTAAATATATCTTTTAACACATTTTTGCTTTATATATACGTCTTTTATGAACGACTCAAAGTCATTTTCGAGATTTTCGGTACAATATATGTACATACTTACTGTACATATATTTACTGTACACAAACTTGTACACTTATGAATAAATAAATGTATAAGCACTTAACTATTTTATTTTTATGGAGTACGTTAATTTCACTTCACACACATGCTAGCATTTACAAAAAATTACATCTTATAAACTAACATAAACATTTATCATTTTGAACTATTGAATTTTAATTTGCCGAAAATTATTCTTTACCATAATAGTAGAATCAGTCTTGCTATAAAAACATGTTTTTGTCTGTCTCCACTATATTGAGAGAACTACTTGGTGTAAAAATTTGGTTGAGGTGTCTAAAAAAAGGTCTTGGTCTGTAGATGTTCTATGAAAACAGAAAAAAAAAAAAATTCGAACGGTTTCCCTCACAGGTTAAAAACACGTTTACGAGCTTAACTAAGCTCCAATTTACTTCACGTGAAGAAATTGTACATTTTGGTACTAGAGTCGAATACTAAAAAATCACTTTCTGCGAATTTGGAATTTTCGATTTTAAAGGGGGAAAAGAGGGAAAGTAGATTTGGAGGGGGGAAGGGGGAAAATTAGTTTGAGAGGAAAATCCGTTCTAGACCCACACATGTAGCACCTCATTTTAAAGGTCATGAAAATTCATGTTGATTGGAGATGTTTGTATACAATATAGTGTACCCCCTGGTGGTTAAAAAAGGAACTAGGTGATTTTACAGTAGACCCTATCATGTTACACCTTATTTTAAAGACCTTGGTATTTCCTGACCGTTGGTGTTGTTCGTATAGAACACGCTGTATCCCCTGGCGGTGGAAAGTGCAACTAAAGGATTTTGTAGTTGACACCACCATGTGGCACCTTATAGGAAATGTCTTGAAAGTTCAAGGCAACTGGTGATGTTCGTATACAACATACTGCGCCCCCTGGTGGAGGAAAGTGGAATTTGCAGCGCGTGCGTAGCATGCCTGCTATACGGTGCTTCAACCACATGCAGCGGTTACACGAGTCTAGAGGTTCTTTCGGTTCAAGATTAATTTTTGAGAATTTTTTATGTTATTAGCGGGCTGCATATACGCTGCCGCAGGAACCGGGTCACGAGCCCGAGTTCCGTTCTCTTTGAGGTATTTTTTTTTTTCTTTTGTTACAGATGATTATTTTTTTTTCTGATGCTTTCATTTAAAAATAGAATTTCAAACAAAATCGAGTTAAAGATATAAAACCATACACATTTAAGTTTCATTTAAGGTTATTATCATGGGCCCGGGCATTGCCGGGCGGGTTCGTTCAGTTCCAGGTTAATTTTTGGAATTTTTTTATGTGATTAGCAGCCCGCGTATACGATGCCGCAGGCACCGGGGTCCAAGGCAGAGTTTCGTTCGGTTCGAGGTAATTATTTTTCTTGTTACAACTAATA
Source organism: Salticus scenicus (assembly GCA_963930645.1). Classification (NCBI taxonomy): domain Eukaryota; kingdom Metazoa; phylum Arthropoda; class Arachnida; order Araneae; family Salticidae; genus Salticus; species Salticus scenicus. Next base: position 180,787,303 of record OZ005650.1, read on the forward strand.
ATTTTTTTTTTTCGTGATGCTATTATTTAAAAACAGAAATTCAAACAAAATCGAGTTAAAGGTATAAAATCATACAAATTTAAGGTTTATTTAAGGTATCATGGGCCCGGGCAACAGCGAGCGTTTTCCTTTGGTTCCAGATTAATTTTTGGGAATATTTTTACATTATTAGCGACCGGCGTATGCGCTGCCGAAGGCACAGGGGTCTCAAGGCAGAGTTTCGTTCGGTTCGAGGTAATTTTTTTGTTACAGCTGATTATTTTTTTGCGATGCTTTTATTTAAAAATAGAAATTCAAACAAAATCGAGTTAAAGTTGTAAAAACTTACAAATTTAAGGTTCATGTAAGGTTATTACCATAGGCCCGAACAACGCCGGTCGGGTCAGCAAACATGTAGTATTTAACGGAATAGAAAATAAAAGATAGCAACTGTTTATTTGGAGTCAGTTTGACGTCACATTCACAGTACTTTCTAGAAAGTGATGTGATATATAATATTTCTTTTTATAAGTTTTTTTCCGAATTTCTTTTTTTTAAGTGAAATGTCGTAAATTATATTACATATTTTAACTTGAAATACATTTATAATGATGCGATGATTTTTTAAACATTACAGTCAATAAAGTGATCGTCGAATTCGACGGGTTTCAGCTAGTCACATAAGATTTTGATGCATAAATTTAAAAATAGAACATCTTTAAACCTATTACTTTAGGAATTTCCTTAACCATTCGAAAAAAGATAATGAAAAAAAAATTAAATTGTTTAAAGTGTCGATTTATAAAATCTCTGGTTTAATGAGATGACTTTTAATCCATAAATTTAAAATCCATTATGCTTTAATTTTGACACTTATAACAAATCAATAAATTATGTACTTATATTTGAACAAAAAATGTGTTACGCGAGACATAAAGAATATTGTAAAATTTTAAAGTATTATTTATACTTTATTTTAATATTATTATCATTTAGAATTAAAAGTTTTAAATCTCGTTAAATTGTTTTATATAAAAATACCAAATCATTTCAACGTAAAGAATTTTTTACAACTATTTTTTTAAGTTTCCGGTAATTTTAAGCTCATAATGCGATTTCAGAGCCCAATCCTTTTACAGTTGCCCTTACTATATCTAAATCCGTAAAGATGATTTCGATCGCGTTCTAACGCTGCAAATAAGATAAATTTAATTTTATCCATTTATTGACAAAGAAGTTTAAAAGTTTTATGTATGTTTTTGAAATTTCTTTGACTGAAACTTTTTTTTAATGACACAATTGAAAAAAGAATATTTTCAGTTATTGACGTTTTGAAAATATCTCTTATTCATATAATTTATACTATTTTATTTACTGAGAAATAGTTTACAGTAAGTAGTTATCTATATTTCTGTTGAATATAATTATTTACATTGTAAACATTTTTGCAAGGATTATAATTAAAATATAAATTTCCCTATGCTAAATAAAGACTTAAAATTGCATTATTTTTACGAGTATAATCACTAACATATCGTTATTTTAAGGAGGAGGAGGCGGGAACTAGCCATAAGCTCAGAAAAATTTCAAAATAATTATTTATTGGGTCAAAAATGTTGCCGTATGAAACAATTATGCAATCAAACAATTAATATATTCAGAAACAAACGCTTTTACTTTATCAATTTACAATTATATTCAGATATTGAAAGCTTAAATTTAAATGATTTATCCTTATTACTACAATTCTCATTTTGAAATAATAATAATGATAATAATAATAATAATAAATTCAAAAGACTACTTAAGAATAAAAATATCAATAATTAAAAACGCTTTTATTTTATTAATTTACAATTATATTCAGATGTTGAAAGCTTAAATTTAAATGATTTATCCTTATTACTACAATTCTCACTTTAAAATAGTAATAATAATAATAATAATAATAATAATAATAAATTCAAAAGACTACTTAAGAATAAAAATATCAATAATTAATAATAGTACTAAATACCAATATTAATTATTATTAGGAATTAAAATATTACTATTTTTTTTTCAAATATTTACAGCATTACATTTACTCCTCTGTAATAATAATAATAATAATAATATACGCACCAAATATTATATACGAGAAATTATCCGAATGGGTGAAATCTTTTATGCTCATATCTTATGATTTACAGAAATGATGATTATTCGGCGGTCAGTGTTTGGCAAGCTAACCCAGGGATTTGTCAAAGAACATCAAAATCAAGTATCCAATACAGTATATTACAATATTAAATCAATCAATCTTTTTTTTTTTTTTTTTTTTTTTTTTTTTTTTTTTTTTACTTTTGTTGTTTATTCCAGAAAATTTATAAATGAAATATTAGGAAGCTCCACAAGAGAATCTTGCTATTATAATGCAATTATTTGCGTATTTATTGGTATAAGTAAAGTTACAAGTATAAACCACAGATCCAAAATACATTTCTAAAAGACAATTAATCTTGCAATAAATCCAAAAATTGACGTTTCTGCAAATCTGTGTGTTTCTGATTTGGATTACTCAATTATTCAGATTCAATTTACATATATACCTGCTTATATTGTATACACCAAAAAGTTTTTCCCTTCCAGACACAAACAGGTCCCTTTATCAGTTCCTAAGGGGGTGAAACGACCTTTTCAGTTAGGTATTTGGCCAGCTATGACAACCCTCCTCCAGATAAGGTGATTGAGCTTCGGACATATCGCTACATGTTCTAATGTTCAAATGCAAAATCAAAACTTACATGATAATGTGACTGTGCCAATTTACATTGAGTTTAGTAAAGCCTCAAAGATTAGTTCTCGAACTTTATGTTTAGATGCCATCATTAACCCTTCCCGGCTTATCACGACCTCAGCTCGAGCAGGCGAAATCAAGAAAGCCAACTTTAAATGTAAATTTTACTTGTTTTTAATATATATATATAATTATTTATTTATGTATATTTTTTTGGGAAATATTATATGTGAACGGTGTTATTATGTTTAAAAAATACATTGGTCTTCAAAATTAAAGCAACAGCCATGTTTTATCTTTTTCTCTTTTTGCGCATAACTTTTAAATAAATAAACATATGGATATAAAATTTCGATGGCATAAAAATTGTTATCATATCGTTAATCGAATTTTAAATTGCTTTAGCATGAATAATAAATTTTAAACTAATAATTATTCCACTTTTCTCAAAAATAAGCTTCAGGAAAAACGAAATCTTACGACAGTTTTATTAAAGAAAACTTTATGAAAAGTAGGGTTAAGGATTCATTAGAGACAGATGAAGGCGAGTATGCCTTGAAATGTTAAACTAAATTTGTTTTTCTTTCTTTATTCTTTCTTTATTTTTTTTTTTAAACGGACATTTTCAAAAAATATAATTACTATTATATAAACTATGAGCATCAGAAGAAAATTAAAATTCTGATAAATAATTTTATAATGTACGTTTTATCTAATTTTCATGTTTGTACGTATATATTTTTTAAATTATTCACAAGCAAAAAAGAAGAAAAAGAAAGAAAAAAAAAACAGAAAATTGAATACAGGAAGACAAATCTGGTTTTAGTTTAACACAGGGATACATGTGAATCTTCATCTAACTCTAATGCATCCTTATGACCATTTTTTATTACCATGTTTTTATTAACTTCTATTCTTGTTTGTTTGTTTGCGTGTTTGTTTGTTTGTCTGGTACAAATATTTCAATCGAATTTCAACTAACTTTCCTACTAGCTAAACATTTGAAACTTTCACAGTAGCTCATAACCAGGTGACAACACAATACGTCGAAGTCCAATTTTCGAATTTTTGATTAGTTTTCTTATATTTAATTAAAATATGAAAATAATAACATCCTAATAGCGTTAAAATAGCCATTAAAATATTAGCTATAATTTAATTGTTGCCAAAAATTTATTAAGAATCACTTAAGAATTCATTTTCTTTCGACATAAAAATAAATACATTTAATTAAACGTGAACGTTAAAAAATTATAAAAAGTTGCATCTCACAAAAATTGACGTCATTATCACTTTAAAAAATTTATGCACATTGATAATTGCTCTATGATTCATCTAAAAATTTAAAACGTAGTATATTAAAAGTTTTTTTTTTTTTTTTTCTTAAAATTATTTCATTAAGTTTTCCGTGTGCATAAGAAGAAAACAGCACGAACTGAAACAGAATTGTTTTTAGCGATAAGCCCGGTTTTCAGTTGGGTCCGATGTTATACGATAAAGCGTCTGGAGACATTCAGGGTAGAGGGTGGGCCAACTGAATATTGTCCGCCACTTGGTCAAACAACAATGATCTTTAATTAGTGATGTCACTTCATGAAATAACCTGCTATTGCAATTCTCATCAAAGACACACTTACAGCACAGCAGAGTGTGGTAGAATTTCTACGTTTCATTGTGTTGCCTCTTTTCACGACCATTGTCCTTAAGTTCAAATACAAAAATGCCTTAAATCTTATTGCATGTCTTTCTACTGCAATTTTCTGCATGTTTTTCATTGTTCATCGTACTGATATAACACATCCAGTGGTAAGTGATTGACATAATACTTCCAAACAAGGTGCATTTCTGACTGTTCATGTATTGCGAACATTTTCTGTACTATTACAAAACATTCCTACAAAAATTATAATACTGAAAAAATGGCAAAGTCGGCAACTTATATATATATATATATATATATATATATATATATATATATATGACCATTAAATACAAAGTAAAACAGAATTTTTTATAGAATACTAGTATGGATAAGTTACTTTAAATAAATGTAAACTTTCATAAACCCAACATACATTATATATATATATATATATATATATATATATATAATGACCCCCGTGACAAAGTAGTAGGGTTTCGAAAAATGCATAGCAAAAAGCCACCGAAATCATATATTACCAAAATGAATTAATATAGTATAACTAAAGTATAGTACTACATTACATTGAAGATCCATACATAAAATACACTGCTGCTAAATATTATTAAAACTTCATTTTGAATGAAACAAATGAATTAAATAATTTAATTTTAATTAAAATAATAGAATTATAAATTATACAAACTGTATAAGCGCAAATGCAATATACAAAATTATTATTATTATATAATGCTACATGTCTCCCTTATAATCGGTTATATTTCGAAAACAATTTTTATAGAATGAGAAGCACAATAATTGAAAAGTGAATGTCTTCTTTCATTATGCAGTAAACGCTGAGTGGAATGTGATTTACAATAACAATGATGGCGTTCTGTTGTTGAAACGTGCTTACGTTGACGCATCTTGAAACGTGTCGTTGACAGTCTTGTATAGGCCTACTCCAAAAGCCATTAAGGTGTCACTAAAATATAGACATACCCCATTAAAGCTACTGTATTTCATCTCCCCATTTATAAAGGCGATTTTATAAAAGAAGAACATGTGACTAGAGAGATAGTTAAGCAACTTGTATATATACTGTATTTCTAATGCTTTTATTCATAATTAATAAAAATTATTTTAAAAAGCAAATTTTAAATTTTGTATAAAAAACATTCTGCATACGATTTTGCTATTGAATTACTGTTTAAAAATTAAGTAGAAAATTATGTTAAATTTGCACTAAAAAAAAACAATAATAAAAATAATTTCTTATATTGGATTTTTTTTTCCAGGCAGTACAAATGTAATAATTTAGATCTAATAAAAGTTTTAACAAAAAATACCTAATCTAAATTTTATCAAGGAATAACTTTTCATTTAATTTGTTTTATTTATTTATTTATTTATTTAATATAGAACTGTAGGTGATAAATTTATTTTTTTTTTATCAATATTTTCTGATTTTTACATTCCGAACAAACATGCATAAGGAAATAATTGTAATAATAAAAGAAAAAAAACGACTATGAGATTTTTGTGTATTTATATGTTTTGATTTCTCATTTCAGGTACATTTACGGTGATGCATGTGTATATATATATATATATATATATATATATATATATATGATTGTGTGTATGCTATGTGATAGAATACGTTAACATGTAAACTCTTTCTTCGAATAATCTGTAATTTGATATTGGTATGTATGATATGTAGTACGAACTCTGTTGATTTTGGTGAACCTTGCTTTTATAGTTTCTTTTACAAGGACATGAAGAAAAATTATTTATCATTATGACTTATGGGCTCAAATTATTTAATGTTCCATAGCATTTAAACGTCTTATTTAAATGAACTAAAAAATTATAACCATGATAGAGTCATCCTCATACCAACTGTATTATTTTGAGAAATATAGCACTAGCTTTTTTTACAAAAACGCAATAAAAAATTCGTTATCATTATGGTTTATGAGCTCAAATTATTTAAAGTGCGACATCGGTTCACCAAAATTATTCGCACGAATTCAAACGAAAATTGATGAGAAATATATAGAGTTTTTCTTAATTATTCTGATTACTTCAAATGCGATGCATACATTTCGCATACTTACTACACAATATATTGTAATATACAATAAATCAATATATATATATATATATATATTGTAGAATTTAATGCCTTTATAAAATTTAGCAATTCATAGATACATGATAAAACCAATAACACACACTTAAAAGTGACTGTAATTCAATTTAAATGTTATGACATATTTTTTATAATTTAATTACATTACCAGTTAATAGTTAAAGCATTTTAATTACTTACGCTGAAGTGAACAACTAGGACAAAAACACTGGTTCAGGTATGTGGATGGCACTTTTGTCCTTGTTCCTCCTGATGTCGATTTTTTCAGTTTTCTATCTTTGGTCAGTTCGATTGACCTATGCATTCAATTCAGTTTCGATAATGAAAAGGATTGTTCTTTGCCCTTCCTTGAAGTTTTTGTATCTAAAGAAGAAAATCGGTTCTCAACCACTGCCTTTAGAAAACCATTCTCCGTCTCTCTTCCGCCACACACTGTCTCTAACCACACCCTTCAACAGAAAATGTCTGCTTTCTATACTTATGTTTTTAGTGCCTTACGCATTTGTTCTAATTCGTCTAGTCTTTCGAAAGAAATTAATTTTTTATAATCTCTTGCTCTTTTTCGAGGCTATATTCCCTCTATTATCGATAAAGCTGTTTATAAATTCAAGAATTCTAAACGTTCTTCTTCCAATTCGAATGACCACAGTCTCATTCAAGTTGTTTTACCTTTTATTCATCTCTTTACCTTAACTTTTTAGAATTATTTCACCATTTGGTTTTAAAGTCATTTACAAACCCGTTAACAAAATTAAATTATCTTCTCTTAAAGATCCCATTCCTACTGAATACCGTTATAGCATTTACTTTATCCCATGCTCCTCGTGCAATTTAAGTTACATTCGTCAAACTAGGAGGCGTTTGAAAAATAGAATAAGTGAGCACCGTCGTAATGTCCGTAGTGAAGAGATTTTAGAGTCTTCTATAGCTTCCCAGTGCTGGGCTCATAGTCATCGTTTTTATTTTTCTAAAACTAACATAATTTCATCTCCTGTCTCTTCTTCCCATTTAGGTATCCATTAAGCTTTTTATATATTTATATATTTAAAAACTCGAAAAATATTGTTAATGATATTTCTACTACTCCGTTCTTGTCTAATGCTTGGAAATTGGAAGTTTCGTATTGAGATGTACTTGCAAAAAGAGGATCTTTTTACAGTCATTACTGACAATCCTCCCAACCCAATAACCGATCAGTGGCGTTCAAAAAATAGAAAGGCCAGAGCCATTATAAATCTACTTATTGATAACGAACAGATCGTGTACGATATGAATCTAGATACAGCACGAGAGTGCTGGAATGCTCTGCGCCAAGTCCACGAAAGATCATCCCTTACGAGTAAGCTTTTCTTACTTAGGAAACTTTATTCCATAAAATTAATGGAAGGTGGTGATGTAAACCAACATATAGCTGATATATATAAAACACGCGACAGACTCACTGCTATAGGTGAAGTCATAGATGAATCGCACCTAGCTGCATTAATGCTATGCTCACTCCCTCCTTCGTATGACGTTCTCATAACAAGTCTCGAATCGAAAGACGAAGCGCAATTGACACCTGAGTATATACGAAACAAATTAGCTGATGAATATGCCAAAAGGCTTGAAAACAAAACTTATCAAAATTCAGCGTTAAAAGTCCAATACCATAACAAATCGGAGAAATTCTGCAAATACTGTAAGAAAAGTAATCATAATATAGAAGAATGTTATAAGTTAAAAAACAAAAATAATTCTGCTGTTAAAAGTCACAGTAAAAATTTCAACAAAAAACCCAACTTCAGATCCAACATATGCTCTCAGAACAATGAGAAGCCAGATAGCGCTCAAATTGCAGAGGGGAGCAATAAACCAAAAGCTGATAAATTGTATTCTTTTTATGTTGGAGATAAAACTGTAAATTGGGTGGTTGATTCAGGGTCGTCTTCACATATCTGCAATGATAAACTAAAATTTCGCGATCTTAAAAATAACGTTTCTAACGTCACTATCGCGAACGGCACGCAGCTAAAATCTTTGGGTTCCGGTACTGTGGATTTGTATACCGTAAATTCGGAAAACACACAGAACAAAATAACACTTAAAAATGTTCTTTATGTCCCTGAAATAGAAACTAATTTAATTTCTATAAAAAGAGCAACAGAGAATGGCTGTATCGCTGTATTTGATGATAAAACCTGTAAAATTGTAAATCAGGGAAATACATGCATTGAGGGATATGTGAAAAATAACTTATATGAATGTCAATTAAATTATTCTGAAAACAAACACACAGCGAATATTGTAATACAAACTTGTGATAACGAAAATTGCATAAACAAGTGGCATGTGAAACTTGGCCACAGAAATACTAACCACATTAAAGATTTAGTTAACAAGGACATGGCTGTGGGTATAAAATTAAATGATTGCAAACATAATACTGAATGTAAAACATGCATAATGTCAAAATTAACTGATTCACCTTACCCCAAAGCTGCACAATTTAGAGCCTCCGTACCACTCGAACTGGTCCACACAGACTTATGTGGCCCTATGAAAACCCCCACTGTAGGTGGAAAATATTACTTTCTTACATTTATAGACGACTACAGTCGTTATACTATTATATATTTGCTAAGAAATAAGTTTGAGGTATTTTCTAAGTTAAAGGAATATGTGGCTATGACCGCAAACAAATTTGGCCGAAAAGTGCAAGCAATTCGCTCCGATAACGGGGGTGAATACACTAGTATGGAAGTGAATGAATTTTTGAATAAAGAAGGAATTGAGCACCAGTTTACCGTTCCTTACTCTAGTGCTCAGAACGGCGTGGCAGAACGTAAAAATCGTACGCTGACCGAAATGGCTCGCTGTCTGCTTAAAGACAGTAATTTACCGAATTCCTTTTGGGGGGAAGCCGTAAATACTGCAAATTACATACAAAATAGGCTCCCGACCTCCTCATGCGACTCAACTCCTTACGAAAAATGGACCGGCCGTAAACCCGATTTATCAAATATAAAAACATTCGGATGTCGCGCATATGCATATGTACATAAAATACATAGGGGAAAACTGGATAGCACCGCTCAAGAAGGAATTTTTGTGGGATATGATAATCGTAGCAAAGGCTACAGAATTTGCACAAATAATAAAAATGTAATAATTAGCAGAACAGTAAAATTTTTGGAGGATGAAAATAGAGAATCCCACAATAATGAAACATCACAAATTAAGAATGAAAATTCAAATGATGAAATTCCGGTGTCCAAATTACCAATATTAGATACTGATATAAATATAGATATAGCGGGCGATAACGATAGTCCGGATGACACGCAAACTCTGCCGCGACGATCACAACGATTAAATAAAGGTGTTCCGCCCGACAGATTTGCATTTGCAGTAAATGACAAAAGAATTGATGAGCCTAAGTGTTTTGATGATATACTAAAAATTCAAAACCCAGCTGAAAAAGAAAATTGGCTGAATGCCACACTCGACGAAATGAATTCACTCAGACAAAACAATACTTGGGAACTTGTTGACGCTCAACCAGGGACCAAAGTAGTAGGGTGTAAGTGGGCGTTCAAGGCCAAATACAATAGCCAAGGACAAGTCGAGAAATATAAAGCCAGGCTTGTTGCCAAGGGTTTTTCTCAAAAATACGGGGTGGACTATGACGAAACTTTTGCACCAGTTGCATCGCATACCACTCTAAGAAGTTTCTTGACCATGTCACTATATAAAAATTTGAATCTAAGGCATGTAGATATAAAAACTGCTTTCCTACATGGAAATTTGCAAGAAGATGTATACATGCATCAACCCGAGGGTTATGTTGTCCAGGGCGAAGAAAATAAAATATGTAAGTTAAAGAAAGCGATATATGGCTTGAAACAAGCCGCTAGAGCGTGGAATTTGAAAATTAATGAAACATTGTGTAAATTAGGATTTAAACAAAGTCAACATGACAAGTGTTTATATATACGTAACAAAGATAACACAGAAACTTACATTCTTGTGTATGTTGATGATCTACTTGTAGCTGGTAAAAATCACGATATTGACATACTAATTAATCAACTTAGGGAAGAATATCCATTAACCGACCTTGGGGAAGCCAAATATTACCTCGGCATAAATATAGAAAGACCTTGTAAAGGGGTAATTACGCTTGATCAAAATAATAAAATACGAGACATTGTAACCAAATTTGGGCTAGATAACGCACGGCCTTCTGACACACCAATGGAACCAGGGTATATAAAATTAACTGATAATGACAATCTCTTACCAAACAACACAATGTACAGACAGGCTATAGGCGCGTTACTTTACATTTCTACAGTATCGCGACCTGATATAAGTGTTGCCGTTGGCATCTTAAGCCGTAGAAACGAAAATCCTAGAGCGAAAGACTGGGAGGCAGTTAAAAGGGTTATTAGATATTTGAAAAATACCCAAGATATTAAATTAAAACTTTGTAACTCTGGTGAACCTGTTCTTAGAGCATATTCGGATTCGGATTGGGCCAATGACCCAAGTGATAGAAAGTCTATATCTGGAAATTTATTTAAGATAGGAAAAAATCCAATATTTTGGACTTCGAAGAAACAGTCCTGTGTGTCCATGTCTTCAGCAGAGGCTGAGTACGTCGCAGCTGCGAGTGCTGCACTTGAAATACAGTGGCTCAACAAACTACTGGATGATTTAAATTTGCCGCAAGAATGTCCTATAGTGTTGTACCAGGACAACCAATCTACCATCAAGATTGCTGAAAATGAAAAATTCCAGTCCAAAACAAAACACTTACAGCTGAGATATCATCTTCTGCGAAACTTAATACAAGAAGGCCTAATAAAGCTTCAATACAAACCTACCAAAGAAATGAGCGCCGATACCCTCACAAAAGCTCTACCAAAAACTGATTTTAATAGACATAGAAATGCATTAATGAACAATTGAAAAATTTCTGAGCTTAAGAGGGGGTGTTGTGATATTTAATCTCAGACATTCTTTTATTAACTTTCATTTTTCTTGTTTCGAACTTTCTTTTTTGTTTTTTTCTTCCCGCCAAAAGATTGTTCGGTGCACCTGCCGTATCACGTGACGATGTGTCGCGTCTCTCTACAAGTACATTGTAATTCTTTTTTTTTAATCATGTAATTTTCGTTATTCGGAACTGACGTTCCATTTTCTTATTCTATTTAATCATAATTTTTTCCTTTTGTCTAAGATGAATAAATTAAAGTAAAAAACATCTAGGCTTTCTTTCATTACCTAGCAACGAGTGAATTATCCTAAATATAATAGATCTACATATTATGTAAGAATTTCTCACTCTAATCAAGATTAATTATAGGAAAAGTAGTTGCTGGTCTTTAATACAGAAGTCATATTAAGGAGATTTTTTCTTCACCAATGGAATTTGCAATTACCTGTGAAAACCCAGGTAAGCCAAACTTTATTTAATTATATCACTGTTATTTTAGCAAAGAATTATTAGTAAGAAATATTTGTTATAAATATATTTAAATAACTAATTTGAGGAAACTCCGAACTCATGCACATATTTAGAAAGTATTTTTCTATTAGTATTCGCAATCTTCTATATATATTTTTGCTATTCCTTTAAGAGGGTTTTGTGCGCTGCCGCTTTGGCTGCAGCACTCGTGTCTACTTTGTTCGCCTGACGAAGGGTCGTGTGCTCTTTCGACCCTAAACAATTGTTGCGAGTTTATTGCATTTTATGGTGTTTATCCAAAGTTCTGTAATTATTACTTTAAAATGCCAGTTCTTTGGTGCTTTATTTTAATGCAGTTATTGTTAAGAAAATTATGAGTTAAAGTTCGGTGAGATGAATATTCTAATTTCAGTGAAGACGGTGAATTATTATTAACATAAAAAATTACAGTGTCATCAATGTACCTGTAGAAAATGACATTTTCATTACATAAACCTTGTTCATAATGGTAAAGATATAAGTCAGCTAACAAACTCGAGCTATTTCCACCTTGTGGAATACCGACGTTTCGGATATAAATATGATTATTATGTAGAATGTAATTGTTATGAATAATGAAATTTAAAAGAGTCTTAAATGAAGCTGCACTAAAAGTGTTTAGGAAAAGAAATTTCACTTTTAAACCTCTCAAAAAGGTTATAGATGATTTGATGAAGATCGGATAAAATGATATTATTAAACAGATCAACAAAATCATAGGTCGTAATATCAGTGACATTGTACATAGTTTGGATTCTATCTATAAGTTGATATATATTTTTAAGGCAATATTTTTTTTTTATTTACTAATTAAGTCATAGATTTGTTTGAGAATGCTAAGGAGAATTTTATTAACATTTATTTTTTAATGTATTACAAACAATTGTGACAGTTCTAAATTTAATAGGAGTTTTATGAAATTTTGGAATAAATACAATATATGGATAGTTGAAATTATCAAATGAGTGTTTTAATAATTTATAAAAGCTATGATCTATATAGGGGGTTTTATGAAGTTCCGGACCCATTTTGATGTTTAATAACTCATAAAATAATGAAGATATAAACAACTTATGGCATTTATTGATGGAATAACTCATATATTTTCTTTTCAGGTTTGAATATCTTTACTTTTGTAAATATCGTCCGCGCGTGTGGTTAATTTCAGATAATTTCATTTTCCAGTCTAAACATCTGTAATTTTCTAAATATCGTCTGCGTATTAATTGCATTTTTCTCTCTTTTGTTTTTGGCAACTATTGCAATGTTATGTTTACTTTTGATCTGTTTGTTCTATGTAGTACTTTTGTATGTGATGATTTATTTAACCGGATATTAAGGAGTGTCGAACATTGATGACCTAAAAGTCAGAATTACAACCGCAATAGCCTCTGTGGATGCCGACATGCTGGCCGCTACCCGGCGTGAAATTGACTATCGACTTGATATTCTCCGTGCGACGAAGGGGGCACACGTAGAAGTTCATTGACAAGGGTCATGACACTTTTTGAGTCTATCTAACCATTTATGTTACTAATTTTAATCTATCTTTATTATTTTATGAGTTATTAAACATCAATATGGGACCGGGACTTTATAAACACCCTGTATTTGCCTAACGTTGTATAAGCATTAACCTATGTCAAAGAATATAAAATACCTCGAGAAAAGAAAGCAAAAGGTAATAGAGAATACTTTCCTTTGAAATGCAAATTGTTTAAAGACTTTAATTTTAAAGTCATTTAGAAGTTTACTTTTCTAGTTCCTTAGAAAGCGATATCTGGAAATCCGATTCCGATGGTTTTAATGAAATTCAAATTAGATTAGAGACTCTGAATAAAATGTTAACGGAATTTTAGATATAAAACGAATTCGGTGAAAAATAGTATAAAGTAAATTATTCAAAAGTGAAAACAAAACTTGAAAATTAATACATTTCCTTTATTTGATTAGGATTTCGATATGGGAATTCTAAATTAAAAACTTTGAAGAAATAGAAAGAAATTTTCAATGAAATCCTAACTTATTTTTAGATAAGCAGAGATATTCATAATGTGATATATAATAGGAAGTTATAATTTTTTGAATTTATATAAAGATGTTTTATCCATAAAAGTAAATTTTTCGTCTAAATGTTAGTTTCCTGTGCAAACGTTTCTGTGATTTTTTTTTTTTTTTTTTTTTTAATTATTCATTAATGAATAACAGAGAGTTATACTTTGTTGTAAATTTAAAATATTCTCTTATACTAGAGTTCACGGCATTGATGAAATTTTAGTGGCCTAAAATGATGGCCAATTTTATGTAGTCATCAAAAATATATAACGTACACAAGTATATATATATATATATTAAACATCTTTTTAATGCCATGTCGTTTTGCAAAAGTAACACACATACTTTCATTTAATAAAAATAAAAATAAAAATTATTATTTGTTTGTTTGTTGTTACTTTTTGCTTGTTTTTCTTTGAGTATCAATTCCGTAAATACAAAATGGTAAAATAAATTAAATTTTTTAACAAGCGAAATTTAGTTGATAAGTAAACTGATAAGTTTATTTTTATTTATTTATTTATTTATTTATTTTTTGTACTCTGCATATATAAAATCGTTTACCCTGACTAAAGGAGTTAGTGAGGGATTGATCCATCATCGTCCAGCCCAAACCCTTGCATCTGGAAGCACGACACTCCGTGAAAACTTTTCTTTTGTGACATAGCGATCTTACAAAATTCGCCATTCGCCGGGACGGGAGGCTGAACGTGATTTCACAAAAATCTTCACATCTGAAAGAAAGAAACGATATCCGAAAAACATTTCCTTTAAAATATAAGTAATACAATTAAATAAAAGTCAGTTTCTGAAATTGTAGAGATTCGACCCCTAAGAGGGGGCAGGGGGCAGATTTGATTTCACATGGGCAAAACGTCATATAACCCTTTTATATAACCCTTTATATCTCAAGCACAAATACAGATACCTGTAATATTTTTGTTATTAAATATAGTAAACGCAAATACCTAAAAACGAATTTCTAGACATTTAGAAATCCCGTCCTACGAGGGAGGCAAGGGATAAAACCTGATTTCACAGAGGCAGAACGTGATTTCACAAAAATTTTCATATTTCAAAAAAAAAAAAAAAAAAAAAAAAAAAAATAGAGAAATAAATAAATAAATAAATGAAATTTTTGCTTTAAAGTATAACTAACGCAAATACATAAAAACAAATTTATGAAATTTTAGAAATTCGGCCCCACAAGACCCCTAGTCCAAATAGCGATTTCATCTGGGCAAAATATGGTCTCACATAACCCTTCATATATGAAGCATATATATATATATATATATATATATATATAGACGAAAGACTTTTGGCTTAAATTGTAATAACGACAACATCTAAAAATAAATTTCTGAAATTTTAGAAATTTTAGAAATTCGGTTACTAAGGGTAGTGGGGGTGGAAACGTGATTTCACGTAACCCTTTATATCTCAAAGAAAAAAAAAAAAAAAATCGAAATATATATAAGATTTTTATTATGAAAAGTGCTGTGTTTTTGAAACAGCTGTCCTAGTGATTTAAAATAAGTTAACTATGCATGGTACCGATAAAACCGATTTTTTGTGAATGTTCGATTATTGATTCTTTTTTTCCTGTTTTTTGATTATGCTATACCTATTCTTACTTTCGTGTGTGACGCCGTAGCGATGCATTTCCTGTGCTTCGATTGTGCTGTTGTCTTCAATTCCTAAAGTCTGCAATTTTCGCAATTTGTCATCATCATTAGTACAACAGTGCAACAAGAAAAGCCACATAATCCTAAGAGTGTCTTTGTACTAAAAGATGTTCAGGTAAAATATCACATAGGTTTTTTCACCCCCATACAGGAGAAAAGTCACATTAATTATTTTTATAAAGATAAAAATTAATAATAAAATATATATATATAGTAAATAATAATGCTAAGTTTTTTCTTTGATCAATTAAGATCCTTTGCCCTGTTGAATAAACTATTCAAGGACATCACCTTACATTTAATGAAAGAGAAACTTCGTGATGCCGCCTTGGCATATTTTATTGAAAATGAAACATTTTATAACGCAACATAACTTGAATTCATCGAAGAAAGTTTCCGTAATTTTTTCAAAGAATCGTCATTTAATACTGGAATTTCATAATTTCATAATTTAAAAATTTTGCTGGGAGAGTCCATTAAAAACTTTGCCCGTCGTGTAAATGTCGCTGTCCATAAGGCCTTTCTTGATCTCAAAGACAAACAATCCATAGAAAATATAAAACACCCTAAATTTTTTGTGTGTGTTCCCTCAAATATTAAAATAAAATTAATGGAGAAAAATATAAGAGGTTATATATATTGGCAGTTGAACGTGCTGAAACACTGTCTGAGATATATGATTCTTTCAACAACACTAGCAATGTAAAGACTGTTCTGTCTTGTGATAGCAAAAATGACTCAGAAATATTAAATACGCTGAAAGATCTATCGGATAAAATTAATAACATTACACTTATCAAAACCAATCTAGTCTCACATAGTGAATCTCTACACGTAGTTCAATCAAGTAGACCCAAATTTGACAAAAGAAATTATAAGAATAATTACAAACCTAGACAGGCCAATTTTCGTTCTTCTCCGAGGTGAAACTTTTCTGAAAAGTATTAATTTATCAGCTGTGTTCTAAACATGGCCACGTTGCCTTAAACTGTTACAGATGGAAGAATAGAGGTAATTTTACTTACAAGTCACGTAATTATGACAACAGACATTTAAATAAAACTGAGGTATGGAGATGCTTATGCTGCCGTAGCTCGAAAACTAACTGTGTCATCAGAAAATGAAAATAAATTACCGAGAATATCATCTTTAAATACTCTGCCAAAAAATTCGCATGTTAGACTAGTAAATTGAGTTGGGTCTCAAACTGTTTCTAATATTACTGTAGCAGCTAATAAAGCTAACCAAACACCTCAAAACTTTGGTTATAATGTTTCTAATACAAAGTATATGCCAAGAGACAATATGAGGGTTGCACTAATAATATTGATGATCATATTTTATTTAAGGCAAACAAAAATGTCCATACACTTCCTATAATAAAGGCTAAATTAGCCAATAATGACATAAAATTTCTTTTGGATACAAGAAGATATTGTTCTCTTTTTTCTCAGTCAACATTCGATAATTTAAAAGCAAATTTGAAATATAAAAGACTAGGGCCATGTTTCACACTTAAAAAGGTCAATTCTTATGTTGAATTTTCTTCATGTAGTTGTACAGCTTTCAAAATAGAAAAAAAAGAATTTCTTCCAACGTAATTTCTATATTATTGGCATTCCGCATAGTTCTAATTTTCATGGAATTCTGGGCAAGGATTTCATTGAAGAAAATCATGTCACCATTGACTTTTCAAAAAATTACATGAGTATTGGAAAACTGGATTTTACTTGTTTATTATTTGATTCTTAAAATGAGAAATTAGATGTGCATAGTATTAAATCTGATGATACTAATGTGAATCTTTATCTTGTAGAGAATCTTACAATACAATCTGGTGAAAATATTTATATTACGAAAAAAAGAAATAGTAAATTAAAAGAGAAGAGTGAGATATTTTATGCTCACACCAATGATAGTGACATAAAAAATTTAGATTATATTCTGTAACCGAATCACAAATGTGAATATAATACTCAAAGTAATAATTCACTTATTACATTACCTGTCTAAAATAAGTGTAACAATTCTGTACATCTCAATACAAAATATGCACATTGGTAAATTATTTTTAATTGACGAAATTAAATAATTGCGTTCAGAAAAAAATTGAAGACTTATGCTCTAGCAATCAGATTAATTCAAGCTTCAGAAGATGTACTACTAAAATGTAAAAATTATTTATCAAATAAAGATTTTTTGTTTGAACCATTAGACCCTAGATCAACTTAACACACTAGAGAATTTATGTTTAAGCAAATTTGCTGCTTTTTCCAAATCCCTTACTACTCTAACTCTCTAAAATTTCTGGAGTGAGAATCTCTCTCCTTAAAAAAGTGACCCCTATTTTGACACCAATTAAGGTGAGAAAACAGTATTATCGCTCTTGAAAATGTGACACTTAGTCATGTCTCAAAAAAAAATATGAATGACTATTTACGGACGATCTCATGCATGTATTTGTTTAAAAGAACTTATTTAAGATTTTTGATGAATAAAAAAAGGAAAATAAGTATGTTAAAAGATAGTTTGGTAAATAATTTTTTCTCTACGATTGACAAAATCGAAGTAATATTATTAATGAAGAATCGAAAATCACAAGAAACATATCGAAATTAGTCTTAGAAAGTAAATAGCTTTATTTAGAAATATGTAAGGTATAAGAGAAAATATCAATGCAAATATTTAATGCACAACGCCTTAAAATCTGTAACAGTTCATATTTTTATTATATTTATTGACAACTAACACATGTGAAATATTCAAAATTTTGGCTATAATATTTTACTAATATTTAAAATCAACAGCGAGTTTTATACTTCTGAACAGGCGAGTTATTCAGGAAACTCTGTAGATTTGTATGCGAGCAGTTATTTATTTATTTATTTTTTTTAACATGTACATTTGCGTAACTTCTTTTCCGCATAAGCTACTTTCAATGACTGCTTGTCATAAAGATTTTTTTTTCAAGTATACATTTTGCTTTTAAAATAATTCTAATTTTAGCAATTTCTGAATAATTTAAAATTTAAAATATCCTTTAGAATTCTTTAATTTTATATTGTTGATAAATGAAGTAAAAATTTAAAAATATGATTGATCACGTATGAGAATGATTTAATAATATAAATTAAGCAGCTATACTATATATGCTCAGTGGTTCAGTGGTTAAGATACTCGCTTGCTACAGAACGGCCTGGGTTCGATTCCCGACAGATCCAAACTGCATTCTTTGCACCGTTGAATTGGAGTCGATTCGCAAGGGGGAATGAAACAATATCGTCTAGTGTGCACAATTTTTTAAGGAAAAATAAGCTGCCATATTCTTTAAAATGTTCTGAATAATCTCACTCTTAATAAAGAGTGAGAAATCTCACTCTTTCGAAAAGAGACTTTTCGCTCTTTAGAGGTTGGCTCCATTTTGGCCTGTTCAAAGAGTGATATGCCACTCTTTTAGAGTCAGATCTCACTCTTCATATTTTAGAGAGAAGACATGCTGATATAATAATTTCAAATCTTAAATTAATTAATGATTTCCCTATCAAAACTCTTCCATTCCCGATTCTACAATCTTTACAAAAAGAAGCCAAAGAGCAGATCAATGCCGGCATAACTGAGCGTAATTGCTCCGACTGGGCTTGTCCCATATTGTTAGTAAAGAAAATATCGGATGGTTTAAAAAAAAAAAAAGTTATAGACTTGCTGTAGACCTTAGAATAGTCAATACACATACAGTCATACAAGGTTCCTCATATCCACTCCCTAAGATTCAAAATATTTTTTTCAAACCTTTCGTCATTCAAATACTGTACTTCATTAAACTTCATGCAAGCGCACCACCAAATTGACCTCCCTAAAGAATACCAAGTTATGTTGTCATTTACACCTATTTTCGACAGTTATCGATACAAACGTGCTTGATTTGGATTAAAAAATGCCAGTTCTATATTTCAGTCTCTGATGGGCACTATACTAGGAATCTATTAATGGAATCTACGCTTATCAAGATGATCTTATTATTGGATCAAATTCGTTTGAAGAAACATGTGAAAAATAAAATTTTAGAAATTTTCATTAAATATAATTTAACGTTATCTCCATCTTGATGTGAATTCATAAATCAGCAGTTAACTATTTTGGTTTCCATATTGAAAATCATACAATTTCACCCATCACCCATAACTAAAAAAATTTACTTTTTCTCTCGTTCTGTCGAGATGTAATTTTATCATTGTCTATAAAAAAAGTATTGTATTCTTTATGACAAGGATATGGAAATGGCTTCCTTTCCGTTTAGTAGCTTCAAGTCATTTAAAAAAATAAACTGTTTGCAACTCTTCCAAAAATATGTCAATCATTCTTGCTTTCGTAATAAGTATTTTACGAGGCAATGAATTATGAATATTATTCTCCTTAATGGGGTTACTTAAAAGAATAATAATGAAGTTTTCTTAACAAAGAGATCAATTTCCTATTCTTAACGACTATCGAACCTCGGTTTTTATTACGATATGGCCACCTGTTTGAATTAGTTATCTTCCGACCTCTTCATCCTAACATCTATCTGCTAACTTATGGCCACCTAATACATTAAAATTTAAGGATTCACATCCGTTGCCTTAATATGCGGAATACCCCTGTCTTCTATTCATTTATATCAATAAAAAGGAAGTATTCGTGTATATATGTGTGTGTCAGCGCTCTGGTATTTACACTACTAATCGCAGAGCAACAAAACTTGGAAAATGGGTAGCTGGGGCCTTATAAATGTGCGTCTTAATTTTTTTTAAGTAATTTGTTTCCGGTTTTCACCATTGACTTCTCTATTTCATTTTTTAAATTTATTTCTTCATTTATCTTAGCAACGGCTATCACGCTATTTATTGCTTATTTATTTAATCCATTCATTTGAAGAGAAAATATTTTCTTTTAACTTATTATATTTACTGAAATCATATGGTAATACGGTAGGAAACATAAAACATATTAAATTAAAAAAAAAATATATATATAATGATACATTTATAACAGATACATTTATGTATGCATTTTATAATGTAACAACATTTAAATTTTCATTTGTTTAGTTAAATCTTATAAAAAGTATTTTTTTTTTTTTATTTATTTAGTTATTGAAAAAATTGTAACATAGTGTAAATGATTAAACTTAATAAAATTTAAATATATTTATTTTTTAGTTATTTTATTCCATTTAAAGGGTGTCATAAAATACATGGTCCAAGACTAAAATATTTAATAATTACTGAAATACAGGCACCTTTAATGTTGTACTTCTTCAATAATAGCAGCTTCACCTATCATCGATAAATACCCAAATTGAAGTGCCTCGGTAAAGACATTTTATAGAGAGTGGAAACCTGGACACAATGTAGCCCTTTAAGATCGAGAACATTTTTACCTTAAAGCATTACATTCTTCTGTTTTTGCAAACTGATAGAATAATATGGTATAACCAACATTTATTGATTGAAAATTGTACTTTACACTTTCTGCTAATTAGCTCGATCGTTTTTTTTTTTTTTTTTTTTTTTTTTTCCTGATTTTATTACATTTTCAGTTCCAGATGCAAAAATGCGAGTGAATGTCGTGGATGTCTAACTCGTACAATTGTACGCTTTCGGTCTGAAAGGGGTAGGGCGGGTAAAAAAAAAAAAAAAAAAAAACTTTGCCGCATGCAGTGGTTACCTGAAATGAGATTTAGAGTGATTCCAATGCCATTTGTTTGTTTTTATTTATAAAGTGCTTTAATAAAAAATAGTGATTCGATTCTTTTGAAAACTCTTTTAAATATAGCGACCAGCGAAGCCTACGTAGCTTGATAGTTTCCAATATTTTGCATGTTATTTTAAAAACTTAAAAATAGTTAAAGACATATAAATAATAGTTTTATTACAATATTTTTTATTTTGTTGGATTTTTTAAGCGAGTGTTTTTTAATATTGTATATATATATATATATATATATATATATATATGTATGCATGTGTGCCTTTTACTTAATATTTTTTTAAATAATATTATAGTTTTAAAAAATTAAAGAACACGCTTTTATAGAAATGTGAACTAAACAAAGCACAAAATATCTATCTTAGTATTAAAATGCAGGGTAAGAGAAAATCGTGTGAGAGACACACCATAATATTTACATACATTTAAATCTTTAATTAAAATAACTTAGAATTAAACAAAAACCATTTTTAAAAAATCTCCCCTAACTGGGATCGAACGTTGGACCTTTAGGTTCGTAATGCGGAACCTTACCTCAACGCCACATCGTCCATGTAGGGACAGTATTTTTTTACAATATAAATTTGCTCCCAGAACAGTTACAAACATACATACAAACATACAAACATAACATACAAACATAACATACAAACATAACATACAAACATACATACATACAGGTGAAGCTAATAAAAGCATGTTAATAATGTTAATAATGTTTCGGATATATTAAATTAGTCAACAGATGATATTAGGCATTTTAAAATGAGAGACTAGATAAAAAGTAATTTTATTTTTATCTGTTAATTTATAACTTTCTCTAGAATGTTTTATTTCAATTTTACTATTTAGTAAATATTTAAAATGCATGGGAATTTTAACGAATTAAAGTTCGTTCTGTTAAATGAATAACTTGTAAATATCAGTTATGTTTACTAAAAATCAGAGGCATAAAATAATTTATCTTTTTACATTATATGTACGATTACTTAATTTGTTTTAAGAATTTATTGTGATAAACAAACATTTACAAGTTAATAAAATATGTTCGCAGACTTTAACAATCTTAAAAAAATTATACATATATATATTAGGTCGTTGCAAAAGTTCCTGCAGACGCGGATAATTTTATTGCCTCCAAAGACGAGTGCTTCTATCGCCGTGGTATACATTTGTTACCCGAAAATTGGGCAAAGGTTGTAGAAAGTAATGGAGAGTATTTTGATTTAAAAATTGTCATTTGATTTGATGTATTTTTATATAATGAAGCAAAATAAATCAGCATGAATTTATGCAAAGACCTAATATATTAATCTAGTTTATTCTAATAACTTTAAATTACTTTGTTGTGAAATTAGTTTACATAAAAAGCAAAAAGCAAATTAAAAGCATTAATTAGAAAATGTTATTTTTTTTAATTAAAGGTACCGCCACTTTTGAATGTAGAAAAAGAGGGAAAAAAAGCTAAAAACCCCATAGAAATAGTATGGGAAGAAAAGGGAAAAAACTCACAATGTCAAGTGTGTTAAAAAAAAAAAAAAAAAAAAAAAAAAAACACGCTCACACAGGAAGTAATAAAAGGACAAAATTGACTAGAAAAACACATCGAAGAGCGGGAATCGGCGGGCTGGGGCATGGGTCCTATCGTCCAGGATTAATACGACTCGCCTAGTATAACATTCATATCATGTTATCTGTAATTTCTCTTCCATAGAGTAAATTTTTTTGTTTAAATTTTGATAATTATCCTTGAGTAAATATAAAACGAATATTTTTAATTTACGGCATTTTTAATAAATAAAATTATATATATATATATATATATATATATATATAAAGAGCAGTGAATACAATAAAATTTTACTCAACCTTTATCGTTCTGTGTAACCTTGCGTAATGTTAGTTGCGTGTGTATACAGAGAAAAAGAGAGAGATTCGC
Source organism: Salticus scenicus (assembly GCA_963930645.1). NCBI lineage: Eukaryota > Metazoa > Arthropoda > Arachnida > Araneae > Salticidae > Salticus > Salticus scenicus. Next base: position 180,810,782 of record OZ005650.1, read on the forward strand.
AGTTTTTTTTTTTTTTAAATAATATTTTGAAAGCACTCTTTTCCCATAAAAAAAAAATAATCTCGTGTGTCTTTCACATGACTTCCACTTACCCTGCATTTTAATATTAAACAGACATGATACACATTAAACCGTAAGCTTAATAACAAAAGATAATAAAAGTCATTCTACTTTTAAAATAATCTAAAATAGGTCTGAAACACTTTTATTTAACATATAATTCGATGTGAGGGGAGCTACCCCATCTCAACACCCTTTTCATTTATAGCGAATCGTGTGTATAGACTTTTAACAAGTTGAATCAAATAAACAAACCTCAGATACCGTGTGGCAAGATGCATTATCCTCTTGAAACATTGATTGTGGAAAAGTTTGAGATACCTTCAAAATAGTTCGCTAGGCTCTCACTTTTATAATGACCTTATTTTATTTGAAGTTAATCCATCCCTGGAGAAATAAAATTTCCCCGACTGCTTGAAAAGTTATGCGCAACACAATGTACGGAGAATTAACCAGTATTTTAAGAGTGTAATTTTCGTTTATTTGGCCACATTTTCGTCTTAGACTAGCTAGTTTTTGTCAACTTTAAATAAATTAAATTTGACTCATTAGAGACAATCTCTGCGTCCGAAAATTTTTTTGACCAATTTTACAATCGTTTGAAGCACCAAAAACTTGTTCATTTAATTCTTTTCATTAATAATGTATATTTTTACAAATATTCTGGCTTTCAAACCTGCTTTGTTTAATCGTCACTACACTATCTTTTTAAGAAATTATGCTACTGAACGTTTTTTCGGAATCTGGTATAAGTTTAGAATATAATGCAAGCCAATGTTTCAAGCACAGTCTTTTAAATTGGTTGTCTTTACGCTTGGATGAGCAACGTGGCCGCCTATAGCTAAATTTACAGTTTAAGAATCCCCCCCCCCCTCAAAAAAAAAGTATGTATATATATGTACCTTTCTAAAAACTATCTCACTAATAATTCGCTAACACTTAATTATTTTACCATCGCTTGCCTTAAAATATTATTATTATTTTCTTTTTATACTAAAATTAATAATTTTTGTGGTATTGTTAATTGCCTTATCCTTATCATTTTTGAAATACTGTTTTATTTATTTATTTATTTTTTTTAATTCCTGGTTTAGTTCTAAATTTTACGTGGAGGAAGATGTAATAAGGCCTGTTAGAAAATTTCCTTTTAAATTATAAAAATTGATGGTTGCAGATAGAGAAAAGGAAAATATTCAAGTGCGGCTGTTTTTGGTGCTTTCGAGTATATTTTTAAAAGCAAGTTAATTAAACCATCAGAAAAGTTAATAGGCACATATGCTTTTTGTATGAATGTATACATAGATTTTTAGGAAAAAGTTTTCCCACGCCGCACTTTTTGAGGCGTAATTGAAATTTCAGCATTTTAGAATATAGTCTGTTTTATTACATATAAATAAATATATGTATGTATGTGAGTTCATAATTTCCATAAAAGTGTGTGTGTGTATAGCTGTAGTAAACAATCTCTTGACTATTCAAGAAAGAATATTAAGTAATATTTCAAATATAAAGTGAAAAGAAACTTGCAGAACACTTCTTTTTGAAAATGGTTTCAACAAAATTATATATAAACATTAAAATTACATAAAAAATTTCTTTATAGCAGAAAAATTTGCAATATTCTATGGAGGTTTATTGTAAATTGTAATAATGATCTTTATTGTATTTTTGTTATGTATTTTTTAAAATATTTTATTTTTTAAATTTCTATAGAAAGCATAGAATTATTCAAATAAAATACTTTTAGGGTAACACTTCACAGACAACTAATACAACTATTAAAGCACATACTATGAATATATCTATTGAAGGAAAATATTTCTTAAGTATTTATTTATTTATTTATTTTATGAAATATATCACCTGTCTGCTTGTGTATAGAGTTACAACTTAAATAAATGTGTATTTATTCTAATCCACCTTTATATATTTATACACTGCAAACTGGTAGATATCCAGTCTGTAATGTTTAGCAGCTAAAATCTAGCGATGACAGCAAAAATATCTAAAAGACCATAGAATACTGTCCACGTCCGGAGAAATAATGTTATAGTAAGCATTGTGTAATGGATTAAAATTTCTGATTGTAGGTAAGAGAATAACACCCAATTCGGATGTAGAAGATTATTTTGTGTCCAAATATCATATGAAAAGAATAAATACTCTCAGAAAATAAAGATGATAAATCAGTCGAGCAAGAATGTTAAAGGATGTTTTTATTTGTTGTAAAACTTAATATAATGTTCGGTAATATAATATACTACACTGTTGCAAAACACATGAAAATGTACAAGTGAAAACCATTTTTTTTTTTTTTTTATTTCCTGTTGTATATTATAAATATTCCCATTTTTATATATGTTGAACAGAGCAGGGAAAAAAATTAAATTCCCTAAATTGGCACATAAAAAATATATATATGAGTACTAGAAAGCGTAAATGAGTGTTCCATATATATATATATATATATATATATATATATATATATATGATAGATATCTTAATAAACATTAACCTCAATATTTTAGCATTTAATAGATACCTGTCAATACCAACACAACAAAAATAAAACTGATAATAACACATTGCTAAAACTATCACAAAAATGTTGCGATACATGTTAAGATCCAATAAAAGACAAAACAATTTAAATTACTTATGCCCAACAACAACAACAAAAAAAAAAAAAAAAAAAAAAAAAAAAGACCATTAAACACAATGGCGGAGAAAGTAATTAAAGGACTTCAAAATAATAATTGGAATAAAAAATGCTTTAATAATTGGAATAAAAAATGCTTAAAATTAGAAGTAATAACCCATCAAGGGGCAAGTACTTCATAAAGCCGTGAAAGTTGCAACGATTTCGTAAAAAAATATAGCTAACAACAGCAAATTTATATTGTTCAGGCCCCAGTCGAGCTGCGAAAGCATTTTGGATGAGAAATGAAATAAAATATTAAATCAAAGGATCAAGGAAACAAGTGAGAAAAATAGAAAAAATCGGTATAACCACATGTAATGCTATCAAACCAACATGGAGCAAAGGAAGTTGCCATCATATTAATGAAATTAAAAATGAATTATTTGCAAACTTCGATTAATCGATAAAGAGTTAACAACTGAGCATTTTCATTAACGATAAAATTCACAGTGTAATTGTTGATTAAAATAGTTAAATTTTAATATTTAATTTTAGTTAAATCAATGAACTTTAAAATCTTCACGGAAAAGAAAATTAGTAACAGCTAATATTAATTCAGCAGTGAGCAAGCGTCATCTATCGTGTAGCTAGATAAACATTAATAAGACAGTTAGATTAATTCAGGTTTAAACAAACAATTGCTATAAGGTGTATTTTTTATACAAGATTTTTAACTTAACGATATAAGTTATTCTGCGGCACCATTTAATTATTTTTGATTTTATTAATATTAAACCTAGATTAAAAAAGCTTAATCTTAAAGTTATTAATAAGAATTAAATGTTAAGTTTTAAAAAGACACTTTCACAAGCAATGCACCCAAATATATACACAGATGTTATCTTTATTTAACTTGTTATTACTTAATATTATTATGTACATAAGTGTATTTTAATAATACTTATTTTAATACAGGAATATATAGATTTAACTTTTGAATCTATCAGGTTTGATATCAGTTGTGTTTAGAAGAAATGAGCTGTATCATAATCCTGAATCAAAACACAGGACTTGTTATCCATGTTACACCATAGAACACCACAGATGTAACCACTGTATTAAAAATTCTAACATTTTAACGTTTATGTTTGTATCCTATGCTGACATTCCTATGTGAAACAGAGAATGAGAAATCATGTTCCGAGGTAAACAATACACGGCTTAATACCAAACGAACGTTTAATGACAGCTGGTGTTGTTTACACAGCATTCTAAAAGTAATTATTTAAAAATTAGTTTTTTAAACCAAAAATATATATTCTAAATTGAATACTATCGTGCATAATTTTCTGTAAAAATCCAGTCGACAAATACTGAAGTCAATATTAAAACCACACATTTGCCATTATAACAACGTTATCCAGGTATAAATGATCCACTATGATTTCGATTAGATGTTTCTCTGTAAGTTTCGTTAATGTTTTATTACATTAAAATGAAAAATAGAATTACTTGAAAGTAAAATACTATTTTACTAAGGAGATAAATTAAGTCGACCTCACGGAACTACACTGTTAAAAAAATGCAAAATTTGCTGTCAGAAATTCTCTTCAATTACAGAAAAGTACGTTTTGTCAAAGTAATTTTTTTCGTAATTTACGACTTCTTTCTCTCCGACTTCTTTCTTCGGAGAATTTCTGGTAGCAAAGTTGCATTTTTTTTAACAGTGACGGGTACTGCGAATTATGACTAACTGAAATTTCCCTGAGATATCGTGTGGATTCTACTGTGCTTTCCTTTCCGTTAAGGTATAAGCCGAAAGAAATAATTTCAATAAATTGCATTAAAATATAAATTTAAAATTTAAAACATATTTTATATTATTTGCATCTTGAAACAAACATAGATGAAGTTAATTCAATTTTAAATAAAAAAGAGAATAAATAATAAATAAAAATATATTAAGTTTAGTAGTATTCATTGCATAGAATGTTCATTTTACAACTTTTTGTTTCTTTCTAATTGACAAATATATAACCTAAATTTACTTTTAAAATTTAGATATGTACATTACTTTTATATATATTTAAAAAAAAAAAAAAAATTCTTGAAATTTTTTACTCTAAATTCTTAAAAAAAAATATTTTACACACCCTTAATTACACAATTTAATATATGCATGTTCATCTCTCTCTCTCTCTCTCTCTCTATATATATATATATATATATATATATATAATGCATTTCTTATGGCTTTTTTTTTTTTCATCGTATAAACAAAACAATTATTTAAATTTGAGGGGAAAAAATAAAAAGGAATAATTAATGAAAAAATGTGTGCAAATGTAAGTTCAACACTGTAATTATAAAAAGAGATTATAAAAGCGTTAGAAATAATGAATTACCTTTTCGATTGCAATTACATAAGAAAACCTTTAACCCGAATTTTACAAAATTTACATGCAAGTTTAAGGGGGGAAAAAAGCTAGAAAAAATAATTAAAACACATGATTTTGTTTTCATAAAACCGAAAGATTAACATAAAACACATAAATCTTAAAACCTAATGCACAAAAGATATATGATTAATGAAACAATCATTTAAAATGCAAAATCATTAATCATTCTCTTATGTCATTAAAACTTTTTGGTTAGATTCTAAAAGGCTTTTCAAAAAAAAAAAAAAAAAAAAAAAGGGGGGGGTGATTTACTATGTAGTATTAGTTTTATCGAATTTTATTGAATTAATTTTTTCCACAGAATAGGACTAAACAGATTGTATTTTATATTTAGAGAATAAAACTGAAATTCATAAGAGTCATATTAAAATTTCTTTTCTTGCATTCTACAGTAAGTTTAACAGTGTATACATATATAGATACTGAGTGCCCCATAAGTCTGTAGACATTTTAAATATTCATAAGTATTGAAGGAATTGGTATATTCGAACGCATTTTCGGGGAAAGTTTAAATTTACCAATTTCTTTATGAGGTGTGAATTTTTAAAATGTCTACAGACCTAGGGGACACCCGGTATATGTATGTATATATGTATGTATATAAAGGATAATTCGAATTCTTATTTTATAAAGCAAAACAGTTATTTCTAATTATAGACATGAAAATATTATAATTATTTTAACGAAATTAAATGCTTACTCATATTAGTATTCTTATGCAATACAATGCTGGAAAAAATGTTAAAGCTAACAAAAAAAAACTGTATTATTCTTGCAAACGCAAAATTAAATTTTATGTAGGTGCACAATGCAACAATGCGACAAATGGGAATTTCAATTATTATCTATAAATATATAAATATATATGTAAAAAAAAATAAATATAATAAATAAAAATAAATAAAATAAACAGTTTTGTATTTTTAACATTATTTGTTTATTTTAAATTTGTAACTGCATGAGATATTATATAAAAAAGTAATAATATTCCAAAAACGCCCTCTACTTCTAAATTAATATAATCATCCTCGAAGTTGTTGAATGTAAAAATTATTTTTTCAAAGTGCCTTTTGAGATGCTTTTCCAGCTATGGCCATTTTAACTCCATGTTCGGGGTTGCAAATTTTACAATATCGATAAACGTCATGCACCAGAATTCACCATAAATCTTCTTTTAGTTTCTGATAACAGCTTCTTGATGTTCACACGAGCAGTTGAACATGAATAGCTAGAATCTAACCGTCCAAACCTTTTTATTGTCCGAAAAAAACTACATTTTAACATCTATTTTGCAAAAAAAAATTGATTTTTTGATAGCACACTGCGTATAATTTAATAGCACATTGCGTATTAAAATGTGATAAAAAATTCTATATTTTTCTTTATTTTCAACAATGTATGCAGATTTGTGTATATTTCATTTATAATGCACTTTACAACAAAGTGAGTTCGAAGAATGGGGTATGAAAAAAAAAAAGTCTTATTATGTTATATATTTTTTAATATTAATCAATGTGTAGAAGATTAAAATGATTTAAACATTAATCAGAAAAATATTCTAAACTTAAGATTCCACATAAGTGTTTATTACACGTTAATGTATTTTTGATGAGTGAAGCATAAATAAAATTTTATGTATGATTTTCTAATCTACTATTTTTCTTATATACATTCCACAGAAATAATCTTTATTTGATAAGTTTGCTTAATTTATTCACACACATTTCATACCTTTTTTTTTTTTTTTTTTTTTTTTTTTTTTTTTAAACATAAATTATATTACTACATTGTATATTACTAAATTTAACTGAGCTATATATTTTTATTTATGTAGCTTTTGGTATAATATATAGGTAGAACCTGCAAAATATTTAAAGTTATCTAACTTCAAGTTAGACATTATAAACGATAAAAAAAGTACTTAAGTTTAGATAAATATTTAAAAAACACATAAAAGTTTTAGAAAGATGATAATTACATTAGAACGAACTATTTTTGTGCTTAATGTACAAATTATATTTAAGAAAGTCAATTAATTACATTAAATTTGGCATATTTTGAGGAAATGAGGTTTTAAGCTTTCGTTTTTATTATTATTACCAGTGATGTTATTATTCTTAATTTAAATGAAAAAGGAAATTGTAAATAAATAAATATATATATATATATATATATATATATATATATGCATTTTTATTATAATCAAGAGTTTAGGTAATTAATATTGTTTTTACATGCGTATAGTGTTGCTTGTTTGACGCATTTTTATTCTCACAATATTTGAGCACTGTGGATAAAATATTGGTAATTATTAAAGTAGATTAAGACGAATCGGTTGATTTGCCTTGACCGGTTTCAACAAAATTTATTTCAAAGTGAGATTATCAAATGTAAGACTCCCTAATTAATCCAAAAAAAAGCAGGTTTTTTTTTTTTTTTTTTTTTTTTTTTTTATAATAGTTTAAATCTGCAGTAAAAACTTTATTTATTTTATTATTTTTTTATTTTGTATAATCAAAGAATTTATAAAGATGGAGCGAATTTTAAGGTAATAATACATGCTAAGCAGAATATTTTATCTCGTTATTTAGGACATTGTGAAATTCATAAAAATATTTATGAACTATAAAATTTGCGATTGTTTAAAAACAATTTTTAAATATACATGCAAAAGAAAATAAATGTGGTTATAAACCCATTATAGTTATTAAAGAGGATTTATTAAAGTAGTACATTATTATACCATTGACACATAGATGTCGAAAAAAAAAAGTTTTTTGAAAACCTGTAAAATCATCATTAAACATTTTCTAAGATTAGTGGTACATACGCAAATTATAACATAAGTGAAGAACATGCAAAACACCAATCAAAAACAGCAGCACACTGAGAAAAAGAAATATACCGCCATTCTCTAGAATGAATAAGCGGCCATTTTCTATATCCCAGAACTAGAAATATGGATTTCCGAGCTATTTGCACGCCAATAAACTGAATAGACGAAATTATCGAGAATTTCGAGTGTACACATTTCTAGATGGTGAAACAATATTCTGAATACTCTAAATATTCTGAATCATTTATATTGCGAGAAATTCCCGCTTGGTCTTCTAGAATTTGGTAATAAACAAAGATTATAGTCGCAGAAACCCGCCTGTTGTAGTCTTATTTAATTGCAGAGGTTTTTAAATAACTTTTCCCTCGAGAATATAGGAAAACGCACTAGAATTCTAATAGGGGCTTCTAGAACTCGCTTTCCAAGGGGACAAGAATTTATAAGGATGACATGGAACAATTTTTTCTAGAGCCACAATTTAGATTCTAGATGTCAGTTACATAATTTTTTCTCAGTGTAGTACGCTGAGAATCATTTCCTAAAAAAAAAAATGACTTTATGTATTGTGTAACGACATAGAGTGTGATTAAAGTCAGAGTCTTTTAAATTCTTTTGATATTTTTTTCTGTTAATTAAATTTTATATGCTTTTTTTAACTGATGGTAATTTAAGTTCCCGCAGATAGGTAAAGAGTTAAAAAGATCGCACGTCAAGCAAACAATTTCCATATAAGATCATATTTGTTACATAATTGGAATACCAATAATATTCTGACATGTATTTGAATTCGAAGCATGACAGTTTTTTTTTTTTTTTTTTCAATTGATCGAGTTATTTTTCTGTGAAATATGTTTAAGATGTATGTTTCATATTATTAATATCTGAATGGGTCAAAACATTTCTATTATTCCTTTAAAAATTAAGTATATAAATAAATAAACACTATATTTCACTTTCCACTTTTCTTTGGTTTAAGAAAAACATTTTTATTAAACTATTATTATATAAAGATTTTATTACATTTCTTTTAAAGAAAAATAAATGAAAAAAAGAATGCATGTTAAAATAATCATAATAATAATAATAATTCACATTATTTTGAATGTTAAATTAAATGTGAAAAAGAATTTCTAATATTTTCCATAGTTATTTACTTTTTAATAAATATTATTGGAGTGTATGCAGGATTTAAAAATTTTATAATTGATTACATTAATATCCAGGTTAAGCCGGTCTCTGGCACTTCTGAAAATTGATTAATGAGATGATTGGATTTAATGTTTGAATAAATCATAATAAGTTTACTTGGGAATGAGTGGAATACATATAGTAATATATTTAATATTAACTAGTGGATCTGCAGCTCAGGAGCATAAACGTCCTAACTGCATCACATATTATTCAGCAGCTCATTTTTTAAAATTCCATTTTATTTTGATTATGTATATATGCCCATGTGCAAATTTATCCTACGTACCGCAAAACAAAGATATTCAATGAAATATCAAATCATGTTTGCAGGATCCACTTTTTATTTCCATTTTTACCACATATCCATTGCAATTTTCTGCAGATTTTAATGAAATTAAAATTAGATTACATATTTTAGTGTGAATTTAAATAAAAGTTTCCTTTCATTTTAAATGAAGTTTTACTTTCTAAAATTTTACTTTAAAAATTACGATAATATGCAGCTAGTACTAAATTAAAAGTTCTCACCTAATAATTTACAAATTCAATTAAATTTAGTAGAGAAAATTTTGTTATTAGAAATCAAGGAAATGACGTCTTTTGCTTCTAAATGATTTGACATTGAAATTTTAGAGGTTTGAATTCAGAATTAGGAAACTCTGTTTATCATTAAAAAAATTACATATCTCTTAAGTCTGAATAAAAATATTTTTAAATTTTAATAACTAAAGAATAAAAAATCATGGATCATTTTTTTTAGGTACTGATGCTTGTGTAGTGAAATGAAGATGAGGATAAACTTTAAAGCAATACAATTTTCATATCTGATGCTTCATGTTTCGTTTTCTTTTCGTGCAACAACATATATATGTATATTTTAATGAAATGTGATTATTTGAGGTTTATAATCTACTTCTACATCTTCATACACTTGAAACCCATGATAATAAAATAAAATGTTGTATAACTTTCCATATTTAATCTTTTATTAATATATTATTATTATCTTTTATTTATTTATTTATTTATTTAATTTTAACATTTAGTCTTTGAAAAAGATAATTTTAGAAGAAACAAAGAAGACGATTGGGTTCAACATTGCCCTAATGGAAAAAAGTTATTATTGATGTTTACCAAACGAATATAAAAACTAGAGATAGAAGTAAGTTGTCGGCTGATTTCTATTTAAAAAAAGTTACTTACCTATATTAAAAAGATGAAAATACATTTATTCGTATATTATTTCAAGAAAATAGAAAATAGGAAAAAGTGATGGGTAATAAAAGTATTTCAGGAAAAAATGTTTTCCCCATGCATCTAATTTTGGAACATTTAGTCTTTGAAAAAGATAATTTTATAAGAAATAAAGAAGACGATTGGGTTCAACATTGCCCTAATGGAAAAAAGTTATTATTGATGTTTACCAAACGAATATAAAATCTAGAGATAGAAGTAAGTTGTCGGCTGATTTCTATTTTTAAAAAAAATATTTACCTATAATATAAAGATGAAAATACATTTATTTGTATATTATTTCAAGAAAATAGAAAAGAGGAAAAAGTGATGGGTTATAAAATTGTTTCAGGCAAAAATGTTTTCCCCATGCATGTGATTTTGGTGTTATTTGTTTTTGATTTGACGACAATTGTCACTCTATCACCATGCTGCCACGAAACCTACAAATAATACAAACGTGGATAAAACCTTGTGAAATAAAACATTCTTGAATAAATATATATATATTTTTTTAATATATTTAATTTTTTCATAAAATTTGTAATTTATGAAACGTATAATTTATTAACTTATGTTCTGCACACAATATTCCAATCATATCTGTAACTTATACCTACTATATGAATTCAAATTTTTAGATATTTATGATTTGATAGTAAATGGAAATTATAATAATTATACCTTTATTGCGCTCGCCTTAAGTGTTCTTCGAGACCTAAAGTTATATAAATTGTATGATCATCTAGTTTGAAACAATGTCATATTCTTACATGTTAGAACTTGACAGCAACATACTGTTTAAAGAATCCTTGACAAGTAATTGAAACTGTATGACATTGAAGACAAATCCATAAGATTGATGCATGTTTTAGCTACATATGAGAGTACTATTATTCTGAAAATGAGATCTGAAAGATTCGTAAAAGTAACGAGTTACAATAAATTATGTTAAATTAATGATTATTTGAAAATTTTTCTTTACATATAATATCATTTTCAAATAGCTTTCGATTTACAAATAGGTATATAGATATATATACATATTTCCTTAAAAAACATATATTATTATCATCATAATTACTAATAGTTTCAGCAATGGTATTTTCGAATTCCTATTTCTAATTAAGTATTATTGATTTAAACGTATTTTGAGAATTGTTTTTTCAGCTTTTCGAAGTTTTTACATGTTACACATAACAATTAATTGAAATTTGATTTGTAACTAGAAATAAGCTATATTAAATTATTTACATTACAGTAAAAAAAAAAAAAAAAAAAAAAAAAAAAAATTGGAATGACTCTATTCGAGTTTCCGGACTTTGTTTAAACAATAGTTAGTTACTTAAAGAGTTATTAAATAAACAAACGAGAAAATTATAATAAGTTGTTTCAGAATTTTCCACCATATGGTATGCTACTTATTGCACTTAAAATGCTTTGAGCCCATACGTCATAAAAATAATAAATTTTCGTTTCGTCCCTGTAAAAAATCTAACAGCCATATTCACCAAAATCTCTACTTTTCGTGCGACGGTAATCAATAATATGTATATAAATATTCAGCTCAATCGAATAAGGCGTTTAGACGCTATCGCACGTTAAAGAATTGTTCGTTGTGCCTCTCTAAAATTCTATCCTCAAAATCTACACAGATCATGTGACGTTCATTGCAATTAGGCATTTAGACGCTATCGCACTTTAAATAACTTGAGTCTATAGGCCTTAAATATAAAGGATATATATATATATATATATATATTATATTATGTCCCTCTAAAAAAAAAAAAAAAAAAAAAAAAAAAAAAAAATCTATTCAGTTCTTGTGACAGTGACCTTTATCATATATTCAAATTTTCAGATAAATCAAATAATGCATTTAGACGATATCGCACATTAAATAATTTGAGCCCATAGGCCATAATTATATAAAAATTTTTCTTTCTGTTACTGTAATATATATATATATATATATATATCAGAGCTAGATTCACCGAAATCAATAAGGTTCGTGCTACGATGACCTTCAAACTTCATATCAACTTTCATCTTATTTGATCAAAGCATTTAGACGCTATCGTGTTCAATCACAGACATTCCCATACACACACACACACATATGGGTACATCACCCTAAGGTGACAAAAATGACACTTAGGGACCTCAAAACGTATAGATACACCAAAATCTCAAAGTCCTATTTTTTTTCATGATTACAATACTTTATTTACACATGTATATTCGAAAAGTAAAAAGTATTACATTTTTGTTTTTAGTTTGGAATATCTTTACGAAAAAAAGTAATACCATTTGCATTCAAGATATGATAGAGAGGCTCATAAGTCATTTAAAAGATAAAAATTGAAATAATTATTATTAATAATCATTAATATTAATGATGATAAAAATAAATCGTTTTAACGTGTTAAAATTTGCACTTGCTATCAACAATAATGCAAAATCTTATAGTTTTTTTTTTGTTTCCTTTTGAAATAATTTACGCACAATAAATATCAATAATAAATAAGATAAAATTTAAAGGTAATCATAAACATTTTTTATTTTTAAAAGAATAAAAGTTTACTTATTAATGGTAATTATATATATATTATGAAACAAATATGGAAAGGAGCATTCATATATATATACATCAGGCAAATTCTTCAATTTCTCTTAACATATGATTAAAAGTATCATTTTTGATGTCTTGGAATTTACAGGAAAAAAAAATTCTAATTCAAAAAAGTGATATTGAATAGTTTATCGCGTTTTAGTTTTGTGAATAAGAAAACCAAACATTTCATAGTTAAATTCCCATGATCTTGGTAGTCGAGAGGTGCTTTTTATGATCCCAGATCGCTTTTCCAGACCTAGCCTTTTGGAGGATTCCTTTAGTGTTTTCTCAAACTCTTATAGATGCGGATTACGACTCTATAGAATGAACTCCACATAATACACTACACCAATAATTAAACCCCCTAGCGTAGACAATAAGCCTTAAATCCTACATGAATACCACTTTATAACCAAGCTCATTTTTTAATACAATTTTTAAAATATTATATTGAAACTACTCATATTCGTCTTCTGTCAGCTAATTTCTTTTGAATACTTAATCATTTAAATTTTGAAAAATGTCGAAATGCATTAAAGATTTTAAAAACAACGTCGAAAGAGCATAAAAATAAACAAACTAAACTCCTAAGTTCTTTAAATAACTAAAAATGTTCTTGTAGCCCAAAATATATAAACAAATCTATGTTTTATAGTAAATCAAATGTAAATTATAAGTGAAATTGAATAATGGACATCCAGAAGAAAATTGCAATGTGAATGAACTTTAAAATGAAACTAATTTAATTTAGCATTTTCACTTGAAGAAAATCTTCAAAATACGAAAGGTGGTAGCGTTGGGAATGACTTAAAAATCTCAAAGTTTATTTGAGAAGAAAATGTTCACTCTGATGCAATATATCTTAAATGTACATTATACTGTAACGTCACAGCTCACTTATTATTTCAAGAAGCAAAAAATATTCATCCATGGTTCAACAATTAATTATTAAAGAAAGAAAAATAATGAAAATAAAAAAGAACGCGAACTGTTTGAAAATAGCACGAGAAGTAAAGAAAAAAAAAACCTCTGTTGTTCTACGAAATAGAATTTGGATATTTTTCTCTCTTGTGTGATGGTTGGGAGAAATGTTCTCCAACATTTGGCGATTATTTAACTATATGGTTTATTTAAATTCGTGTGAAATACAGTGTGTAATTTAAAGCTAAATATAAGTTAAATTAAACTGTATATATATATTAAATTCAGTTATTTCTTACGGAAAACATTATAGAGATTCAAAGCCTTCTATTGAGTGCCAATGGCGTACGTTACTAATAACGTAATACGTTACAATACACTTTTCAACTAACGATGTTTACATTGTTTTAAAATACCTTGTGTTAACTGTACATTAAAACGCAAGAGCGAAATGCGTCGTACGTTTTTTAATATATTAATTAAAGAGTAAAGGATTAATTGTAGCATTCTTCGAAAAATATCGTTAATGTATTTGAGAATATATATATATATATATATATATATATATATATATGAAAGATGTAAAATGTAATAGATATGAAAGATATAAAATATAATAGATAAAAAGAGGTAAGAAATAAATTAATATTTTTATATTTTAAATTAGTGTGTTTACGTTCTACGGTATTCTTTTTAGATATCAGAAAGCATTAAAAGAAATTTCATATTGGATTTTAAATTACTCTAAAAGTATGGGAAAAATAGCCAGTGGAAAGTGAAATCGCGGTCATCATCCTTTGAAATAAATAAGCAAAAGATTCATTTAGGTATTTTGAAGTCTGGAAATAGATTTATAATTGGCCTAGAAATAAATTTAATAAGCAATAGGCATACAAAGCAATAAATAATGATTTTAATGAGTCTAAATTAAGGTTTGATTATTTTATGTCAGGTACAAAGCAATAAATAATGATTTTAATGACTTGGCGAGTTTGCAAAATAAAGCGCCTACCAGAGTCGCGATGTCTGCAGAATACAAAGGTATAACCAATAGAAAACAATGAAAAGACAGGAAGAGGCGTTGGTTTTGAATAAAATACCAATTAAATAAAATGGGTTGGGTTTAGAAATACGCCAATTTACACCAAAAATTAGGGTTTAAAAGATGGAACTCGCCAAAAATTCAGGATCTCTCTTTTAATCTCTCTTGATTAGCTCTTGCCAGAAAAAGTTAGCAGCTACGCGCCACCGAATTTGAACGTTTTGTGCGAGGTCGGGTCACCGGAAAATCCTGATCACGACGCGGGACTGATTACGAGACCCCAGCAGACTTCATTGCCTAAAATGACTCGGTTCCCTAGCCCACAAATATATATATATATATATATATATATATATATATATATATATTATAATCATACCATATAGGATAATTTTTTTTTTATTATTTTATGTAATATATGTCAATTATATTAGGATTTACACAGTGAAATAAAATAGTAAATTAGGACTTGAGAAATACTAGTCATTAAGCGTAAACAATCCGAATTCATTTGGAACTATGTACACAGCAACAATGTTATTTAAATAACTTTAAATATAAAATCTTATACACTGAACCTAAATAACACTTCATTAGATTCAAGTAATTCAAAATAAACCAGATTACAAGAATGCGAGTTCAAAGAACCAGATGTATATAATTCATAATGACTTTCGACACATTGAGCAACTTAATAACTACTCGACATATGAAATACTTACTTCTTTTGTAATATTCTAAAATTAACTTTAAGAAATAGATATTTCTAAATCACACCAATACTTTTTATCACAAGCACACAAATAAATTTTAATTATAATAATCAATCTAACAGATTTTAATTATTTGTTGGAGAGAACAATTAAAATTTTACAAAAGAGAATTTTTCGAAGAACTTTTGTGTGTGTTAATATAAACATACTGCTATATGTTTAAAATAATCATATCCATTTGTTTATTGCTTTAAATTTACCTGCAAATAATTTTATGATGTAAATATACAAATCCGTTAAAAACTGGCGATCACATTTCGTTGTGGCTATTTTAGTATTCTACTGCAATTTACATTTATTCTGTATCATATATTTAAAAAAAAAAAAAAAGAATGAATAAATTTATTTTAGTAGTTGGATTCATCATTCATCTAGATCATAGAAATGTGAAATATACTTTATTTAATTGAGTAACAACAACAACAACAACAAAAAAAGATAAATATACGATAAAAATTGTAATATTATTTTTATTCACAAATATCTTTTTATTTCGTTTTTGTGCTTAAATAGATTTAAAAAAAAAAAAAAAAAAAAAAAAAAAAACATTCCTAATACGTTAGTGACTAATCCCTTTAAAAAAAGTTCACGCATCCTTATACAAAATAATGACAATCTTAAATTTTACTACTCAAATCTTCTAAATATATAAACATGTTATAAAAGAAATGGTGTATTAGGTACTAAAATATTCTAAACCATATCTATTCAACCGTACCTATTAAACGTATATTTACGCCATATCTGTTTATTTAATTTTAAAGCTACAAATACGAACAAGAAAATGTTAGTACTGTTGAATAACAACTAAAAGAAAAAAAAAGAACAATTTAAAACATAAAATTAAAAAAATATCAAAACAATTAAACATATATTTTTACAAATTTAATCATATACATTTATATAAATATTCTTTAATTTAAAAAAAAAAAAAAGTAAAATAATTAAACAGACAGATTTGTATCCAATAATACATTTTTAAACAAATAAAAATGTATTCTTATCTAACTATTAAAGCAGACAAAGAAATATCGTCAAACAGACCGTGAAATGATTTCAAGGAAAATGTTTTTTTAAAGAGAGACTGTAATCATTAGTTCATAAATAATTACGTTAATACCCGATAAGTTAAGTGTAAAAAATATAGATTTCTTTTAAAAATTTAATTTTACTTACATTTAAACAAAAAGTATTAATTTTGCTACATGTCGAGTAAAATCTCTCATCCAAAAACATGAGTTTAAGTTGGGAATTTGCATATCAGGTAATTAGATAGTCCGTTTAAACATCGAGAGATAGATAGAAAAAAAATAGTACTTATCTGAGGCAAGTTAAATGAAAATTATCTTTTTTAACAAAACATGTTAGAATTGATATACCTACCCTTGCGTGAAAATTAAATGTTAGTTATAATTCACTAATTTCTTAAAAATTAATCTCAAGTAAAAGTCAATATTTGAATTCAATTTATTTCGCTTCAGTTCACTTTTATAATTTTTAATATGTGATTACATACGGAATGAAGATAAATTGCCAAAAAAGTATTTAATAAAAAAAGTTATAAGATATCTACTTACTAAAGAAAGATGCTATTTCCCTGTTTTGAAACTCATTTTAAATAATATTTATTAATTTTAAAATTTTTTCAGGAACAGTATTAGATGGAACTTTGAATAGAACGGTACGTTTTAATTTTTACAATTTCTTTTTTTAATATATATAAATATCCGCAAAGTTTTGTGTGTGTGTGTGTTTCTTTTTTATACTTAAAATTTTTCGAATTCTGAAAAAGTAATAGTTACATAAAAAAAGTTATATTAATTATATTAAAAAAAAAATAAGAGAAGAATTTGTAAGAGCAATCAATATTTATATAAGTAATTATGAAAGTGATTATAGAAATGATTATAAAAGTTTTTATAAATGTTTACATTCTGTTTATAGAGTGTTTAAAGTAATAAGTTGTAAAGCATGTTTCAGAAAAATAAATTGGTAATTGAGCGCTGTTAGTAATATTTTTATTCATCTTTTTTTTTTTTTTTTTTTTTTTTTTTTTATCCAGCACTTTCCGCTATCGTTCGGGCAGTTAACTAATACCAGCTTTGTAATACTATTAGTTTTTTGACCCGATAAAATTGTCAACCCCTTTTTGTACTTTGACCGCTATTCAGAAGTGTAAAGAAGACGTGTCATAGTGCATCGACGAAACAAATGATAGTCGGAAAGTACTATTTCTCGGCAAAACACAGGGCTCATCAAAACATCCCCGCAATTTGTTACTAACGTGTCTTTGACCGGTTTCGCAACATTAGGCTTAGCATTATTATTGAGAAATTATATGGGGCGCAAAACATTGCTAGAAAAGAGGCGTTTAAGAACAAGTTATCTGTTCGATCGCAGACAATTTCACTTATAGTGTTTATTAATCCCACTTAGGCTGAGCTCCAACCGTTCGAAACAGTGCACACTCTTCATATGCTCCCAAACACGAAGGCGAATTTTTAGCAGTGAATGGACAGTTTCGTCTTCGAGTTTACTTTTCAGCGATCCACTTAATGTTTTTGCATTTAAGATTGTCAAAAAAAAAAAAAAAAAAAAAAAAAAACACCTATTTTTGTCCTCTCGTCACGATTTTTAGGAAGAAATATTTTAAGTGTTGTTTATTGAGCAGATTCACTCACTTCAATATATAAACTCAAACTTGTTCCTCCTACATGTGACACGAATGCATGTGGCGCCCAACTTCTCGCATTCTGAATCGTCGTCAATCTGTGAACACGATTAGAAATCTTTTTTTTTATGCTTTTAATTATTCTGCAAGATAATTTAGAGATGTATCTTTATCGAGCAGGGCTGTAAATTTTCAGGACTGACCTTCAGTGGACTGCCGCTGTGCTCTTGATCCGTATCATCAAAATAATCAATTTTAAAACATTGGAACCAACATTTTAATGTGTTTTTCGATTTGATTTCCTCTTTGAGAACCAAACAGTGTGATTAATATACTTCTGCAGCACATTTTGAGTGCAGTTACGAATAAAAGATTTATTGTATAAAATCTTTCACTTTAAAAAACTTAAATTTATTTTCACTTCTCTCTCACCTTATATGTAGGCTTGATTACTCTGAAAAAGTCCCTATCCTTGTCAAATCATGTTCTTACACTGACTAAGAACATGACTCGTCAAGTATTTATTTAACAAAACAGTATTAAGTGTGTTTTTACTATAGGAATTATTGCTAGCGCTTGATTTATTTTGCTGCCGACTGGACATTATTCCTTATTCATTAAATGTAATTGCAAACAAAGAAATTATTAGCATTTTATTTCTATTAAAGTTATTATTTTGTGTTATAGTGATTTTGATATGTCCTTTACATATAGAAAAAAAAAAAAAAAAAAACATAATTTTCTTAAGAAAAACTACTGTAAAGTATTATAATATAAAATTTAACAAGTAAGACGCTTTTCATCAATTTTGTAGTGAGAAATACACTGCATAAAAAAAGTAGACGGACACTTACTTGTAATACTTTAAAGCCGTTTATTTCTTTAATTAGAGATATGAGGTTCATTTCTCTAATATAATTATATTCTTGAGACATCAGATATTATTATTTTTTGGATATAGATTCAATCCTTTTGAATTATGTAGTGGAAAAATTCAGGAAACAAAAATTGTGCATATCCGCACTGTGATTTTTCTTTAAAAAAAGTAGACGGACACATCTTGTATCTCTAAAATAAAACATTTTTAGTAAGGGTTTCGTCTCCTATTTTCTTTAATATGTTCGTATACTCTGTTAGGCATCGAATCAATGAGATTCTGAATCTTTTGTTGACAGAAAATTTCCCAAATGTTTGTAAGAGCTTCTTTGAGCTGGTGAATTGATTCATACTGGCGTCCACCCTCATAAATTTTATGAAAAAGTATAGCCCAAATGTTTTCTGCAGGATTCATATCCGGACTCTTGGCTGGCCAGGGTAAAATAATGAAGTTGTTCTCATAAAACCATTTTTTAACGTTGTTAGCGGTGTGTATTGGTGCTCCATCTTGTTGGAAAATCCTCCAAGATCACACGCAAATGGCAAAAGCTCAATGCTTAGTGTTTCAATATAACCTTTGTGAGTCTGCTTCTTACTTAGGAGCACTAAATTTGTCCTTCCACCATAGCCAACAACTAGCCACACCATCACGCCACCACCACCAACTTGCCGAGTAGAGTACGCTTCGTCTTCTTTCTCCAAACTGTGCCAATAATATTGATATCCATCTCGGCCGTGTAAATTAAATTTTTTCTCATCTGAAAAAACTACAGATATCCATTCTGCAGTCCAAGACATATGGTTTTGAGCTCACTGTAGGCGTTCTGTCACGTGGTGATCTTTCCAGCATGGATGACGTTTTCTTTTCTTATATTGAAAGAGCTCTGAGTGCTTAATGTAGTTAAGTGCGTGCTGAATGTAGTGAGTGCTTATAAATTCTCTGAGAAGTTATGTTAGTAATTCCTGTGCTTATTCGAACTCTGGGAATTGATGCTCCAGTTTTTTTCAGCTCAGTAAAATTTTTTCTTTGGTCTCTAAGCGAAAGTTTCTTTGGTCGTCCACTCTTTTTCTTTACGCCATGGGCTTCAGGAGTAAGTAGAAAATCGCTGATGCTACTTTTGCTTATTAGAAGTAACCTACTAATTTCTCTGACTCCTTTATTAACATTTTTCAGCGCTTAATCTGTCATTTCTGGTAATCCGTTAGAGGAATTCCTCGTGGCATGGCGCATTCATCTCCAAGAAATTTAACTATGTAAAACCATCTTGTCAAGCACGTTAGCAATGGGCAAAATGCCAAATGTACATGTCCATGCAAAACTGGTATTTCACAAGAAGCACCCAATGCAGTTTTTGACCAGTGTCCGTCTACTTTTTAAAAAATATATATATTGTGCAAATGTATATCTTTTCTCTTTTCTGCATTTCCCTACATTAAAATTATAAATAATTGAATATGTTTATTTGTCTGTCCAAAGTATGAAGATTGATAAGTATAAACATGTTAAAGAATTTTAATTGACATTTCCTATTAAACAAAGACGGGGTTTCAAAAAATTGTAAAGAAGTGTCCGTCTACTTTTTTTATTCAGTGTATTTTTGTTTCGCTAAGTCAGCCAAATGCTCTACTGTGCATCGTTGGTTGCTATGCGGGGAGCTATGGTGCGACCTTGGCCGGTAGAACTGGAAAACTTTATTAAAATCGAGAATATTTTCACTGTGTGTTATGAAAAAAATATTGTATGTAAATATTTTTGTATAGTTCTGTTACATAAAAATTATTTCAGAGTATTTTCTTTTCATTGCATACGGCTATTTTATCGTACTTTGCTACCAGAAATTTTCTGCGTTGAAACAGGTTTTTTTTTTTTTTTTCTTTTTACTGTGCAACATAAAAAAAAGCATTGTAAATAGTAATAAAAAGTTTTAACACAATGAACCTGATGTAGGGAAAATGATTATGAGAAGTTTCTTCTTTTAATCAACCTAAAGTTTATGCACACATTTTATCATTTTTTTCGAATTTAGTTAAATTTATTAATTATTTATTCTTTTACAAACAATAATAAAGTGATATGTTCTACGTTGAAGCAGTTATGATTTTTAGTGGGCTCATAATGATGAAAAAAATTTTAATACGTATGAGTAATTCAAGGGCAAATGATAGTATAATTCAATCAGTTTGATAAAATTTCCGCTCTTTTTGCTACCAATATTACCATCCAGAAATCATCATATTTTTAAAGTTTTTTTTTTTTTTTTTCGTGTGAGTGTGTGTGTGTGTATGTGTGTAAGTGAGTGTGTGTTTGATTAATGTGAAAATAATTCAGAAGTCTATAAACAAAATTTGCATAAGATATTCTAATTGTTTCTTATAGATTGTTACTTAATAAAAACGAAAAAATGCAGCAAAAAGGTTCCATCACGTTCATTATTATTATTATTATTTTCTTTTTTCAAAACGCATACTTTTAGTTCAATTCGAAAAAATGAAGGGTAAAAAAAGTCTGGTATTATTCTGTTGATTATAATATATATATATATATATATATATATATATATATATATAATAAATACTTAATTTGTTCCGAAACGCCAGTGGAGGCCTCCCTGTAATGACTCAAAAAGAATTTGGGTTCGGCCTGTCTGTCTGTCTGTTTGTTTGTCTCGCCATAGCGGCCGACGAAATCACGCTATGGACTTGAAATTTGATACTCGTTTTCATGATGCATATTTAATTAGCTGTATAGTTTTTGGTGAGTATTCCATTTGAAGTTCGTGTACAGGGGTACAACAAATTTTTTCTTAGCATTACGGCTTTAAACTGGATTTGTATGTATTGCGATAACGGCTGCAAAAATCCCGCTACTGACTTGCAATTTCGTACACATGTTTATGAGCCACATGTAATTTGCTGTATTGTTTTGGGTGTGTATACCATTTGTAGTTCGTGTACAGGGACACACCAAAGTTTTTCTGATCATTACGGCCTATAGACAGAATTTGTATGTACCGCAATAACGGCCGAAAATATATTCTAACTAACTTGCAAATTGGTACACATTCAGGCATTGTATAGTAATAGCTTTAAATATTTATATGTCTATATTACTTATGGACTGTGTACAGGGACACGCCAAAGTTTTTCTTATCGTTAAGGCCTATTGGGTGAATTTCACTTAAACGGATTTTAACAGCGTTACTCAGTTTTCAACAAAATGAAATTCACGTACAGTACTGAGATACTTAAACTGATGTTTCCTGGAGAAAATGTGTGCTCTTAGGCTTCCTATTTAATAAACAGGATTTACAAATGTGTTCCGAAAATATAACGCAATCATTCAAATTGTGTCAAACTATTCATGAAGCACGTAGAATAATTTCAATAATTTTTACTGATGTGTACAATGTTTATGGTTCGTTACGGCCTATGGGGTGAATTTCACTTAAACAAATTTTGACATCGTTACTCAGCATTCAACAAAATGAAATCGACGTACATTACTGAGATACTTAACCCTTAACTGCTGTGATCGGTCTGACAGACCGCTCGCCATTTTCTAGCCCTCATTAACACCCCTCAAAATAGGTAATGATCCAGGCCCTCTTTTCTACCTTCCTAAAACGATCGGCCAAGGTCACATTCCACTTGTAGTTCAGCGAACGGGGTTTAGTTTTTTTTTTTTTCTACTTTTCTTTTTTCTAGCGGTATGTGAGACCGCTGACAGCAGATACGAGTCTGTTTTTGTCCGATGAGTAGTATTGTTTCTCTAGATATATTTATGATATTTTTTGTAATTTTATGAAAAAAAATGGCTTCGACTAGTTCAAGAAAACGTCCGGTGTATCTCACACAGAATGAAATTCTGGAACTTGTAAATTTACATAAAAAAAATAAAAAAAAATGTGTATTCAAGTTTCATTTTATTTACTGTTTTATTTAAATACCGATGCCAACTACTCCGGATGTTGACTACCACTATTTTTTTTTCAAGATATATACATTATATTTGTGTATTTTGAAAAAGTTTCAACTGAGAAGTTGTGTTAACTATAATCCGGAGTAGTTTGCAACTATGTATTTTTAATGGAACTAATATATTTTTTTTATAGTGCAATATTTTCCACAATTAATAATACTTTTTTACTATATCTATAATTTTCTGTTACACTAGTGAGAACACTAGCGAGTTTAAAATTATATAATTCATGCTCATCGATGCAATGTTGCCCTATCGGTATTCTCTTGCACGTTCATATGTCGGGATATCTGTTTAAGTTCTCCAAAATTGCCTTTAAAAATAATAATAATAAAAAAAGGATAAATTAAACAATTTAGTAGATAAATAATAGCATACAATCAATAGCTTACCATTTATTCGACGTTTTATATAAGTTTTAATCAAGCGGTCTGAAAGACCGCTGACAATAGTTGTGATAGAATTTTAGTCACAGTAGTTAAGGGTTAAACTAATGTTTTCTGCAGATAATATGTGCTCTTAAGCTTCCTATTTAATAAACAAGACAGATGTGTTCCGACAATATCACGTAATAATCCAAATTGTTTCAAATTATTCATGAAACACGTAGAATAAGTTCATTAATTTTTACTGATGTTTACAATGTTTATAGTTCGTTCACAATGACACACAAAAGAATTTCATGACATTATTTCCTAAAGACAAATTTTATTTAGGCGCATTTTAACGCATTTATGCTGCAATCTACGCTGTAAATAAATAAATAAATAAATAAATAAAATAGAAGTAAAATGACGGTATTTGACCGTATAATTTTAGGGGAAATGACCGTTTTGCTACCTAAACGGTCATAATCCGTAAAATAATGTCCTGAAAGCATAATTTAGGAGCTGACCGTATAGGTTTACGGGAAATGACCGTTTAGCTAGCTAAACTGTCGTAGCCAGTAAATTGATGTTTTGAAAGTATAATTTCGAAATTTTTACGAGAAAAAGCCGTTAATCTACGCAAATTGCACTTATCTCCTATCAAACCATTTTCTTACGTGCAAATCCCTTCAAATGCTATCATTTCATTGACGTCATAAGAGAACGCTTCTATTTTCAAACTGAAACTATGATTGTCATTTATACTGGTTGAATGTGTTTAATTATGCACGCATGACTCATAGTAACATCAATTGGTATTAATAAGCTATAGTTTTCTTAATTTATTTCAAAGAATCTCCATCTGACTGAAACTGAATAATTGATATTGATGAAATTGATTTTCTTTGTATATTGACACGAAAACATTAAAAAAGAAAGCCAAAATGCTTTCTTGATATGAAACCAGATTTATAAAACGCAAAATACAATTTAATAGTTATCTTATCCACTAAACACATTTTTTTTTTTTTTTTTTTTTTTTTTTTTTTTTTTTTAACATACAGAATTCTAATTGCTCTTAACCCTTTAGTTAAGCCTTAGAAAACGGAAAATTTAAATAATGTAATTTTTACATTTTTGTATTTTTAATGCTATTTTTTTTTTTTTTTTTTGTATTTTTGTATTTTTAATGCTAAAATAAAGTTTATTTGAATATCTATCTTTAGATGAATATTTAACTAACCATTTGAAGTCTTATGATTATTATGAATGATCTTCACTGTTAAAAAAAGAAACTGTTTTATATGAATATGACTGTCAGATATGTACAGGTACATCATATATAACAGGTTCTGCTCACGAAATACTGCAGTCCTTCCTCCATTCAATAGAACACTGCTAAAAAAAGAAAAATATATATATATAATCTTCTGCTGTTCTAAAAAGTGCAAATACGCCTAATACTTCATAAAGACAGTTTGAAATCGGTCCTATAATGAAAACCTTTTTGGATGAGTAAGAATTAGGCTCTAGTTATTTCTGCTTTGCACCCACTATCGAAACCATAAAGATTGAAAACAACGAATAGAAAATCGTATTAATTGGAGTTACAAATTCTCTGTGTCCATGTAAAAGATTTATTATTATTATTCAAAGTTTACTTGTGGTCTCGATTAATTTTGAGAGATCTCGCATAGTTTTCAAAAGTTTCATTTTGTTTTTTAAGAAGGTTGAGAAATTCTCACCCATTATTTTCCTCATCTAAATAAATCTACTTTTTTCAAAAAGTAAAAAGTTAATTTCAGTTAATTCAAATGCAAGGAAATCCCAAAACGGGTAAATTCGTCGAAAACCGGAAATCGAAATTTTGTCCGTATCTTCTACTTTCTTCTTATAGATGCAGAAGCTTGTTGTAAATCGTTTTTTTTTTTTTTTTTTTTTTTCTTTAAAAAAAAAAAGGAGTCAGTTTCAGTTAATTGAAATACGATGAAATCTCAAGATGTGCAAATTCATCGAAAAACGGAAATCAAAAGTTTTACCAAACCTTAAACTTTCTTCTGTGACGTCACTGACCGTCGTTGGTGCCAATTGAAAGATTTTCTGTGTTAATCGTCCATTAGAATTTTTGTAAAAATAATTAAAAATTGAGGAAATTTATTTCCCGATTTTAATCCCCATATTTGGGTATAATTAAATATTAGTAATCGTGCACATGTGTTAGATTAAGTTATTTTGTTGCCAAATTGACAAAATAATTTTAAATTTCAAAACTCTAGAAACAAATTGGGCATAGAATTAATAGCTGTTCATCGTTGGTGTTTTGTGTATTTTGCGATCAAAAACGTCATACGAATACACACATGTGATACAGATGTATATTTTCGTAATTCATATATTTTCTACGAAATATTGTTTCATATTATTCATCACTCGTTTTTAAAATAACCATGATTTTTGAAAGGAAATATGTTCGCTAGATAATTTGGCGATCTTTTCTTGTAATGCTTTTCCTTCAAGGACGGCAGATATCAAGTCTGTTCCTTTGAAATGAATCTTATTCTATTGAAATTAAATGTTTATGTTTATATTCAAAAGTAGAAATATGTTATTTTATTTTTCCAGAGAGTTGAAAATTAAATTTGGAATTTTATTAATTTTACAGGAAAAATAACCCAATCCAACACACACAGACAATAACTTATATAGAACTATACCCAAATTGGGATTGAAATTGGGAGATAATTTTCCTTAATATTAAAAAAAAAAATCCAATGGACTATTAAAATAGAAATCTTTTGCTTGGCCACACGGATGGTCAGTGGCGTCATCTCTTCACTTCCGTATAGCAACAAATCTATTAAAATAATAATAATAATAAGTAGTCAATTTCAGCTAGTTGGAATGCGTTATAAAATATTATTATATATTATGCGTTGTAAAATATAATTATTATCTAAATGCGTTATAAAATATGTATTCAAATTAGATCTGATTAAAAATCCCCCTTCCCCCCCCACCCCCCCCCCAAAAAAAAAAGAAAAGAAAAGAAAGAAAACGAAAAATGAAAAAAGAAAAAAATAGATCTTTAAGAAAATAAAATACAATTAAATAAAATAAAAATCAGAACACTCATAAATCAAATCCTTTTTTAACTTGCGTATATTTTTTAACTGTATAAACTTTTGATCTACCATTCATTCACTCAAATTTCTACCATCTATTGGCTGTTTTCTCTCAGAATTACAAAATCTGTAGTCGAGAGTATAGTGATGATGCATTATACAAAGTACTGTGTCTACGGTTTTATTTGAATTTTCAGAAACTGCCAGATTAAAAAAAATTCTACTTTAGGTATTTTTCAGAATACGTGTATATAATGGAAAAATGCATTTAAAAATATGGATTTTTAAATACCGTCTTGATATCTTAAGAAAATAGTTTTTGTATTCTGCACATTTAGCTAACCATACCTTTCGAATTATACCATTTATAATGGAATAAATAAAAACGATCTGTTAAATAATGTTGGGTGAAAATACAATTTGCACGTTGAGGCTCCTGATCTGCAGATTCACTATTTTTGGAAAATCTGGAAAAATTCAAAAAAAAAAAAAAAAAAAAAAAAAAAAGAGTAATGCGGGCGGCAGTAAAAGAGCTGAGAGTTTAATTGTGTTCGGAGGGGAGTCAAATCAAAAGAAAAAAATTCTGAGGAAAAAAAAAATGTGAACACAGAATGTTAATTACATAATGAAGGAACTATTTGTTTAATTATGAGAAAGATTATGTTTCGTTTAATGAATAAATTCAGAGATTTTTTTCTCAAAATACTATTATTTTGAAAAAAAAAAGTGATGGGCAGAAACACAGATCTTTTTTTCATTCAGCATCTTGGAAATCAAAAAGTTTCTCAGAAAAATTTTGTACAGCTATTAAAAAATTATATATAAATAAAGATAATAAAAAATAGGTAGTGCTTGCTTTTATAAACCTTTATTATATTTAGAAAATAGTGGTAGAAGCAGAAGTATACCTGAGTGTGACTGACATAATTAACACGGAATTAATATATATACAATTTTTCAGTAACAGGATAATATTATATTATCTTTAGATAGCAAGATGATGACGGGTACATATTTAATAAAATTTTAAATCAAACTATTAAAATACTTCCTCATTTGAAGCAATATTTCATTTTTCCTTATATAATTTGGCAGAGTAAAAGTCATTAAATAAAATTGCAAAACAATATATTGATTATTAAACTGGTTATAAGAACTCCCTAACAACACATCTTCTCCGAAAGACATTCCCAGGATGTCCTGTGGATAAAAGTGAAAACCTATGGACCACCTCAGGATGTTCTGTGTTGTTAGGGAAATAATTTGGAAACGTTAATTCACTGGAAAAATCGACATGTCTAAATGGCTCCGTATATTATTAAAAAAAAAAAAAACCTCTTTAGTCAGGTAAACTAAATACTAAGATAAAACACATAGCAAAGGAGAACTTTTGTGACTAAAAAAATAATTGACAGAAACTGATACTCAACTATAACTTCAATTGTTTTAGACATGTCAACTCTCAGCTTTATGTGGAAATGTAATCAATCAAATTTGTATGCACCCTCCAATTCATCTAAATTAAAGTCATTGCCAGAGACTTGCGAGTTCCAACAGCAATAATGTGCTTGTCAGGGTAACATTCGATTATAAGATTAAGTAAATATTACTACCAGTTACTGAACAATTCACGAAGTCGGAACATGTTAGCTTATAGGCTTTTTTAGTGCATTTTAATCTACATTCAACATGAGTAAATCTGTTATCATAGAACTACATTTTGTGTGTGTGTGTAGAAATACATATATAGTAAATTTTAAGATGATATAATGTCCGCATTTGTAGTGTCTACCAGGATCTAACGGATATATTCACATTTCCTTTGATTTTTTTCATTTTTCTTTGAAGAAAATGAACGTGAATTACAATATAAGGAAAGTTTGGTCATTAAAAGCATATATAATATATTTTAACTTGTGATAAAAGCCTTACGATTTATTATTTGAAAATGAATTAAAAAAGAAAAAAAAAGACAGTATGGGAACTTATTATCAAGAAAATTAACAAAATATGTATAAAAAGTGATTAAAACTATTAAAATTATACAAAAAGTTTATTTTATTCCAGGGATATGCGTTATTTATACTGTATTTCTCTAAAAAGAATTGTTATAAAGTATTTGTGTTATATTCAGTATTCAAGAAATATAGTTTACAGAAGTAAAACATTTCCCGGAGGATATGAATTGAAATGAAATAAATAAGTTTTTTTTTTAAATTTAAACATCATAATTTTCAAAAAACAAAAACTCGCAACAATTGTTTTAAGTTGAAATAGTATCGAGCATTTATTACGAGAAATAAATAAGCATGAGTGCAGCATCTAAACGTCAACACACAAAACCAAATAAAATCATAAAGTTAAAAAAAATCATAATTATTACTTGTGTGATTAGAATTATAAAAAGAAAAGAGAAAAATACATACTGGTAATTAGGGAAGGAAAATGGCATCTAATAATACAAATAACAAAAAAGGAAAAATTTACAAGAAGTACAAAGCGATAAGTGAGTGAAAGTTACGTAAAAATTTTCAAGCATTAGATGTAAAAGGCATACAGAAAAAAAAATTTTTCGAGCTTTTAAAAATATAAGGAGCTTCATGGGAGTAGGAAGAAGAAATAGGCGCCAAATGGGTAAAAAAAAAAAAAAAATAGGAGAAGAAATAATGTTAACTTTAGGAATATCAAAATAATAACTAAGAGACCAAAAGTGTGCAGATATAGATGATTTAGTGATTTCTTTATTGTAAAAACTAGCAGGCTACGCCCGCTTCGCTGGTCACTATAT
Organism: Salticus scenicus; assembly: GCA_963930645.1. Classification (NCBI taxonomy): domain Eukaryota; kingdom Metazoa; phylum Arthropoda; class Arachnida; order Araneae; family Salticidae; genus Salticus; species Salticus scenicus. The sequence continues at coordinate 180,840,356 of OZ005650.1, forward strand.
TTAAATAAATTTCCAAAAGAATTGGATCAGTATTTCACTATAAATAAAAACTAGAAAAATTACATTGAAATTGATCCAAACCGCGCTTTAGGTATCCGCTGGCTATGGCAGATTTGTTTCCGCCCGCAGTACCTTGGGACCAGATTCCCACTGGTCTTTAGCGGGCACTTCAAACAGGGTATTTATCGAAGACAGGTGGGTTAGCTATTATTAAAAACTACGATTTTAAAGATGACGGTATCTCAACATCTATTAATTATTTTAGTTTTTGAACCATGTATTTTATAGTCCCCGTTATTTACACTATATTACTATTTGATTCCTTCCAATATAATAACAATAATAATAATAATAATAATAATAATAATAATAATAATAATAATAAAGTAGATATTAAATGCATAGAAAATAATTAAATTTTAATCAGTTTAATACTTTCTAATATATACTACATTTTTTTTCCGTTAAATACTTAATATATATATATATATATATATTGGAAAGGATTTAATTAAAAAAGGAAAAATAAAAAAAATTTATACTATAAAAACTATAAATAAACATAATTGTTATAAATCAGTTTTTTAATTTAAAATTTAATATACTTAATATTTTCAACTACATTACTACATTATTTTCAATAAATATAATGAAATAAAAAATAAAAAAAGAATTCCATCTTCAAATGAATGTAATAAATAATCAAGAATGCAAAATCATGCGGTACGCATTGATTATTAACACTTTCCAAATGTACGTAATTGCTGTATTGTATAACATTCAATGCTGTTTGCCTTTATAATCATATAACAGACATACAGTAGTTCTGAAAGGCATACAGATGGACTATTTGAATTCCTAATCATTTTTAAACATTGTTAGAAATTGTTAAAAATGCTTAACACTAAAGAAAACGTGGCCTTTATATTACAATTGGACTCCATAATGAATCTGAATATTTAAGGTATCCCTGTAAATCTGAACGATAACAAAATCATATTCTATCCAAAATATTATTTTGGCATATTAAAAATCAATGAGAATTTCTTTATGATTTTCACAATAGAAAGTTCTTTAAATGTATTTTATGAAAATGTCTGTCTTAAGGTTTGTTTGGGTATCTCTGTACACAAACCAGTTGCACGGAACATATTAATGTCATTTAAAAAAGTAATATTCCATATTGAATTTGAATAGCATATATAATTTTGCAAAAATTCTGAAAATATATACGGATGCTGGAACAAGCAGATGGACAGAGAGACAGATTGACAGTCGGGCAGATAGATACTTAAATTGAAATCATATTTCCACTTAAATTTTTTTTTAAAGTGTTATATCACTTAACGTAAACGAAAATGCAATTTCAGCAAATTTGGAATAAAAACCTTCAATATATCTAAATATTTTTGCGTCGCCCTGTATATATAATGCTAATCATACTACAATCTGTAGAAAGCTTTCTTTTGTGCACATGAATAACATATTTCAATTTTATTAAGATTTGTTCGAAGTAAAGTTATTAAAATTTGGTTTATAGAAATACGTCTTATATACGAATGCTTTAGAATAATTTTGCGTGTCACTGTACACAAACCAGTGGTGGTATTTACTTCATTTTCTATAGCAAACATCCGATAGTGAACTTGAATAACGTATTTCAATTTCATTGATATTTGTGTAAAATTAAGAAATGAAAATATAGTTCATAAAAATTCCGCTCATTGAATACAGTGCTTTGGAATAATTTTGGGTGTCCCTGTACACAAGCCAATAGAGGTACGCACTCCATTTTCAATAGGGAACATCCGATAGTGAATTTGAATAACATGTATCAGTTTCGAGAAATGCCATGAATAGTTAGAGCGCGAATAGACAAACAGACAAACCGATGTCCTTAGCACTTTTCAACCTTATTGGAAAGTGTTAAAAATATTTAGAATATGCTAAAAACGATTAATATAAACGAAATGGAATTCCAACAAATTTTCAATAATGCCCATTAATGTAACTGAATATTTTTGTGTGGCCCTATAAACATAATGTTAATCATACTGTATATCTATAGCGTTCTTTTGTGCATATGAATAATACATTTTAATTTTATTAAGATTTGTGCAAAGTAAAGTTCTTAAAATTTTGTTTATAGAAATATCTCTTATAGAACGCTATGTTTGGAATAATTTTGGGTGTCCCTGTATACAAACCAGTGATGGTATTTACTCCATTTTCTATGGAGAACATTCGATAGTGGATTTCAGTAGCAAATTTCAATTTCATTAAGATTTGTGCAATGTATTGGTATTAAAATATGGTTTATAGAAATGCCTCTCATAGAACACAATGCTTTGGAAAACTTTCGGGTGTCTGTACATAACCAGTAAAGGTGTTCACTCCATTTTCGATAGGGAACATTCGATAGTGAACTGGAATAACATATATCAGTTTCAAGAATTTCCATAAATATTTACAGAAGTTTGAGCGCGGACAGACAGATAAACCGAAGTCATAAACACTTTTCAACCTTGTTGGAATATGTAAAAAATAAATAGCGTAATCGCCGCTGATGAGGTATGAAGAAGATTACAATGGAAGAATAAATATATGAAAAATGAACATAGAAGCCAATATTTAAAATCTGAAAAAAAAAAAAATTAAAAAAATTTAATTTCATAAATCGAAAAAATCCCGATGAGGTGCACACCTACAGGATCCCATGTACCCATCTGCCAAGTTTTGTAGCTCTGTGATCTGTAGTGTGAGCACCAGATCACTGACAAACACACACACAGCCGCACATATACTTCTATTTGTTTATATAGACTTATGATGATGCTCATTTTTCCCATATTTAAAATATCTAGTTGTTTGGCAATTGTAGAAATTACATATGTAATTTCATATGCTATCACATATTTAAAACAAATTCTTTAGAATGTGCTAAAAACAATTGACATAAATGAAAATGCAATTCCAACAAATTTCCAATAATACCCATTAATGTAACTAAATATTTTTGTGTGGCCCTATAAATCTAATGTTTGAGCGCGGACAGATAGACAACCCGAAGTCATAAACACTTTTCAACCTTGTTGGAAAGTGTTAAAAATAAATAGCGTAATCGCAGTTGATGAGATATGCGGACGATTACAATGGAAGAATAAAGGTATGAAAAATGAACATAGAAACAAATATTTAAAATCGAAAAAAAAAATAATAATTAAAAAAATTCAATTTCAAAATTCGAAAACTTCTCGATGAGGTGCACACCTAAAAGATCCTAGGTACCCATCCGCCAAGTTTTGTAGCTCTGTGATCTGTAGTGTGAGCCCCAGATCACAGACAAACACAGACACATACACACATATACTTCTCTTTATTTATATAGATTTATGACGATGTTCATTTATCCCATATTTAAAATATCTAGTTGTTTGGCAATTGTAGAAATTACATATGTAATTACATATTTTATCGCATATTTAGTTTTATTTATTGTAATTATTTTATTTACTATTTTTTTAATTAGAATTAATTTTTTATTTTCTTTCCTAATTAATATTTTTTTTCGTAATTCTAGCTTTAATAGTAATGTTTTTATATCCATGTTTTCTTTAGTTATTCTCATCAATTATTTTGGTATTCTTCGTTGCCGCTTTTTAATAAAGCACTCACTGCGTTTTTTTTTTTTTTTTTTTTTTTTTTTTTTTTTTTTTGAGTGTTCACGCAATTAATTCGACACAAAAACTGCTGCGAGTTTTTTACAAGTAATAAGGATTACTTACAAAGTATTTTATTTATTATTGAATAGAACAGTCCATAAGTATCACAGTTTAAACTTAAATATAAAATATAAGTAAGTGGTGTACGAGAATTCGGCTTGCACTACTATGTTTTCTAGAAATGAAATTTTGTTTTAAATAAATAAATTAAAATATATATATATTCTTTTATTTTTACTTTAGGTGGTGTTGATTTTCCCAAACTTTTTATACAGTCGGCGTATATTATGAAGGCAATAGTGCTTTGAAAAACATTTACTTCATCTGCCATTCGCAATCGATGTATAAACAAAAAATAATCTCATAAAAAATAATAATAATAGTTGAATAAGATTACGGGCATACACCATGAATATGCACTTTAACCATGTTAGAAAGTGACAAAGGAAAAGAATATAATAAGTCCTGACCATAACATTTTAAATTACAGTTTGAATATAGAGCCAACTGCACTGTTCTTCACAAAGAAAGTTACTGAAATTTTGAAATTTGTATTCATATTACTCCTTAAAGATTTTAGTAGGCTAATGCATTTATATATCAGAAACATATATATCTATTAGTAATATTATATGCACATAAATCTTTTCACAATGCCTTATTTAAAATTAATGTTTTTGAGAATCATTACTGAAACGTCAGTGGAGGCTTCCATAGGGAAACTCAAAAAAATTTTGATGTCTGTGTATCTGTATCCCCCTTGCAATTTGGAACACATGTTTCTTAGCTACACAGAATCAGCAGTATAGTTTTGAATGTGTATACTGTCACAGATATCTAACCTCAAAAACTTTAATTTGACTGTCATATATATTCAAGAATTTATCTCTCAGTTAATAGTTAAACTTACTGTAATATGCATGTGTTGTTAACCACGTGTCAAGGCCAATCTTACCTTCTACCCCTAAACGTAGCGGTGCACCGCGGTTTTAAAAATATATCTGTATCCAATATATTTAATTTGCATCTAAAGGACATTGGAGCAGTGGGACGGCACAAATTGTAATGTGTATCTTTAAAAAGAAGTGTATCTTCTTTGAAGTGTATCTTTAAAAATAAGACTTTTTTATTGTCATTACTGACGATCCTTTTAATCCTACAACTGATCGATATTGTTCTAAAGAGAGAAATGCCAGGGCTAATATCAATTTACTAATATACAATTTATTAATATACAAATTATCTATGTCATGAATCTAGAAACAGCACGAGAGTGCTAGAATATCCTGCGACATGTACATGAACGTCTTCTTTAAGCAGCAAAATTTTTCTTCTACAAAAATTGTTTTCCCTAAAATTGAACGAGGGTGTCGATGTTAATGAGCATATAACGAACATTTATAATACTAGAGATAGACTAACTGCAATCAAAAAGCTCATACATGCCTAGCAACTCTCCGCTTTAATGCTCTGCTCACTACCACCCTCCTATGATTTTTTGATCACTTCCTTCGAATCATGCGACGAAGGTCAATTAACTCCTGAATTCATTCCTAGTAAGCTTGCAGAAGTATATGAAGATAAATGAAGTAATGAAGTAAGTACATGAAGTAAGTACAAAAAGATTAGAAAACAAAAAAATAGAAAATTCTGCTTTTAGGATAAAACACCATACAAGAAAATAAATAAATAAATACTGCAAAGACTGTATAAAAACAAATCACAACATAGATGAGTTTTCGAAATTTAAAAATAAGAATACTTCTAAACATGCAAACTCATATAAATACCTAAATTACAAGAAATAAAATCTCAGATCCAACATATTCTCTCAGGTCAGAATGAAGCCAGAAAATGCTCTCATTACAGAGAGCGGTGAACAAAAAAGGGATAAATTACGTATTTTATACGAAGGTACTAAAACTGACAATTGGGTGGTAGATTGAGGTAGATTTCGTCCACACATATTTGCAACGATAAACTAAAGTTTCGTTAAGTTAAAAATAACGTTTCAAACATGACAATCGTGAACAGTACGGTCGGTTGATTGCGATTTACGTCGCACTAGTGCTGCGCAATGGGCAATTGCCGACGGTCTAGGACTTATCACTGGAGAGGGTCCAGAGACATGCTATCACATTTTTGATACCACACGGAGTGGATGGCTCCTACGCTTCGGTAACCCCCAGAAATATATTTTTGATGGGAACATGGAGGACATTGCGGCCACGACAAATTTTACGTGCACCAGCCACCATTAGTGTACACGACGATCTTTTGCGGGCTCTAACAGTAAGAAATTTAAATAATTAGGTAGTGGTACTGTGGATTTTGTATACCATATATTCAGAAAACACACAAACAAAATAACACGAAAAATTTTCTTTATTTCTCGGAAATAGAAACAAATCTAATATCTATAAAAAGAGCAAATGAAAATAGTTGTATTAACGTATTCGATGACAAATCTTGTAAAATAATAAATCAAGGTTATACTTGCATTGAGGGATATGAAAAAAAAAAAAAAGAAAAAACAATTTATATGAATGTCAATTAAACTATTATGAAAATAAACACACAGACAATATTGTGCAAACCTGTGGCAATGAAAATTGCACAAACAAGTGGCATGTTAAACTTGGCCACAGAAACACTAACCATAATAAAGATTTAATTAACAAGGATATGGCTGTGGTTTTTAAAATAAATAACTGCAAAAACGAAAGTGCATACAAGACATTAGTCTAAAATTGTTAATTCATATTATCCTAAAGTGGCACAATTTAGAGCATAAGTACCGCTCGAATTAGTCCACACAGATTTGTGTGCCCTATGAAAATCCCCACAGTTGGTGGAAAATATTATTTTCATATATTTATTGACGATAATTGTTGATATACTGTGAAATATTTATTGAGAAATACGTTTGAGGGAATTTTTAAAATTAAAGGAATATGTGGCAATGACCGTAAATAAATTTGACAGAAATTTGCAAGCTATTCGCTCCGACAATGGGGGAGGGGTACATCTGTATGGAGTGAAACGAATTTTTGAATAAAGAAGACATTGAGCACCATTTTTCAGTAACTTTTTACAGTACTGAGAATGTTGGGGGGCGGGGGGCAACCTGTAAATAGGATGTTGAGGTGAGTAATGGTGTTTCAAACAGGATGCTCCTGATCTGCTGATCCACAAGCTCTAAATGTTTTATATTCCAAAGAAACATTTATATGTAATATAAATATGTAGAAAACAGAAAGATCTTTTTTTATGCTTTATAAAAGGACACTTTTCAAATTATCTTTGAAGTACTGGTTATTTTTCTTTTTAAAATTTTGGTGTATCCTTTATTAATTACTCTTTTATAAACAAATCCTGCAAACATTTAAAAAAGCATTTTAATTTTTAAATTATTAACGTAATTTTTTACTTTCCGAACACTATAGTGAGGAAAGTATTGTAATCATGTCAAAAATCCGAATTCGAGATTTTGATGTTTCTATACGTTTTGAGGTCCCCTGAGTCCGTTTTCACTATTTTTACGATGATGTATGTATATGTGTGTGTATATGTGTATGTGTGTATGTGTGTATGTCTGTGGGTGAACACGCTAGCGTCTAAACGCTTCGTTCGATTAACCTGAAAGTTGGTACGCATATTGTAAGTCACCATATTACGAACCCTATAGATTTTGGTGAATCTAGCACTTATACTTTTTTTACAGGGACACAAAGAAAAATTCTTTATCATTATGGCCTATGGGAGCAAAATCTTAAAAGTGCGATAGCATCTAAACGCCTTATTCAATTGAGCAAAAATTTTATACACATATTATAGATCACAAATACTCAATCTGTATAGATTTTGGAGAATCTAGCATTTATAGTTTTTTTACAGTGACACAAAGAAAAATTCTTTATCATTATGCCTATGGGGCCAAATTTTTAAAAATGTGATAGTGTCTAAACGCCTTATTAATCCGAGCAAAAAAATTGTACACATGTTATAGATCACAGTTGAACTAACTGTATAGATTTTGGTGAATCTAGCACTTACAGTTTTTTTACAGGGACACAAAGAAAAATTCTTTATCATTATGGCCTATGGGACTAAATTTTTAAAAGTACGATAGCATATCTAAACGCCGTATTGAATTCAGCTGAAAATTTATATGAGTATTATAAATCACTGTTGCACTAACTATAAGCATTTTGGTGAATCTAACATTTATAGGTTTTTACAGGGACACAACGAAAATTTCTTTGTCATTATGATCTATGGGCTCAAAGTTCAGTAGCGTTAAATAAAACAACGTGTAATAGATGGAGAAAAATACTCAAACACTCTATTATGTTTTTCTTTCCTTTGTTTGTTTAACAACTACTCTTTCTTTACTTTATCTACAAAACTGTTAATTACTCAATGTTCGGAAAGTCGAGTGGAGTCACTCCAGATTTTTTTAAAAATAAATTAATAAAAACGATTTCAGGTGATATATTTTTATATAATTTTATAACGGAAAAACTAGTCATAAACTGTATTGGCTAATTTTACATTTTGTCAGTTACATGCAATACTTAAAACGTAAAAAAGGAAACACACACACACACACACACACACACACACACATATATATATATATATATATATATATATATATATATATATATATAATATTTCATATGCAGAACTTGAAATTTTAACAGGTTTATTTCTATCAACTTTTTTCCCTAATCAAAAGTAATTAAAGCTTTTAATGTTAGACAGTTTAAATTAATTGTTTTTGAAAGTCAGTGCTGAGAATCGATAAATAGTCAAAAATGAATAACTTATAAAATATTTCAATTACCTTGCAATGTAATTCTTTTTAATATATATTTTAATATATATTTTATTAATAAGATCTCCTCAGTTTATCAGAGTATTTATTTTTAAAATGCATTTATATTATTTCTTTAATATAATATTTAATTTTATTTATTGTACTTGCAAGGGAGGGTCACTGACTGTTCAAAAGGTATTTATAAATGATATATGTCCTCTTAATAATCTAACTGAGCTGAGAATAAAATTGTTCATCTTATCGGTAATTGCGCCCTCCCCAGTGCGAGTTTTATCAATTAAAGTGTGTAAATTGCAAGCTCTACTGCAATGTAATTTGAAGAATTCCTATGATTAAAATCAGTTGTCTAACAGATTCTCATGATAAATATGAATATTTATATTATTAGTTATATATTATTATTAGTTATTAAACATTCTATCGTTTAGTAATTGCTTTTTTGCAGCATTAAATTTATAAATCCAATATTTTTTCGCAAATGTAGTCTTATGTAAAATTTTCACAAAGATTATGTTACACTTCGACATAATTGGAATTATGGTTATAGAGATTGCATGCAAAACAGTAAAATAAATTTAATGAACTAACATAACAACAGGAAAAACAATAAGCGAAAATATAATTAATAATTATGTCATTAAATAAAATATAATGTTTTTAATGGAAAGAAACATAAAAAGACACAGCTTTATTCGTGGCTATAAAAATTACAAGTGCTTCTTTTTATTTTATTTTTTTATTGCCTTTTTTTCCTTTTTATTATTTTTCATATAGTTCAGTATTTATTAATTTAATGTTGCCACAAAATAATTATTAAACAGTAACTTTAGAAATAACACACATATATTTCAAATGCCCGGTACTTACGAGTGAGCATTGGAGGGGGATCGCCGAATTAAAATTCATTTGTAAAGGAGCACCTAATGTGCGGACATCGCTACCCCTAACAGGGACTTCGCATCTATACCTTCTCCAGGATTCGAACACGGACCCTACCGTATAGGATTCAAAGTCCCTAACCGTCACAAATTATAAGCGGCTTTTACTATTAACATATACAGTGGTATTTAGAATGAAGTTATTTTGAAATATGATAATAGAGATATAATTACTGCAAAACAAAATTAAGAAGAGTCTGTAATTTAAAAATATTTACTGAGAAAAACTCATGCTAGGGGTCGCGTTTGCGAATAAGATGGATATCTTATTTTGAATAAAAGTATTAAATGAAAAAATATTGAATAAATTGAATAATATTGACTAAAAAAATTCTTAAAAAAAATAAATAAATAAAAAAATAAAGATAGTTTTACCCTGCATAAATATAAGCAACATTTAGAAAACAAAAGTTTTGTATTAACAGCTGTTATATAAGCACACTTTATTTCTTTCGAACAACCCTTAGGAATTGCCTTACACTTGAATGTAATTTACCTAATAAATAATTCTTATTCAGACATGTACTTTATTATTTTATTCTTTGCAGCAAAATTTAATTTTATGACATTGTGGAATACCTTTTTTGCATTTCTACTTCTGAGTTATCAGAATTTTGCAAACAAAGGCCTATCCTGTTTGTAATATTAAATATAATTTATACATATATATATATATATATATATATATATGTTTTCCTTAAGATGTTAGGGGCAGTTTCTGAATTCATTTATTTTTTATCTTACAAAAAAGAATTAATTTTTTTTTTTTTTTTTCACTTTTATAAATTTTCTAGATTCAATGGATATATATATATATGTACACTATTTATTAAATAAGGTTTTTGGATTTAATGGATAATTCCACTTTAGAAAAAAATGGTAAGGAAAATCCTTTATAAGTACAAAAAGATGCATATTTAGTGAAACATAAAACGCTATCTTGTTTTTAATTTTTAATTGTTTAATATTTACATTAAAATAACATTTCTGTGCAGTTCTTTATCCTTCTTACAATATAAATTAAACAAAACGTACTTTTATTTTCTTTTCTAGAAAAAATTGAATAAATGGATACAATTTTCACATACAAATGTTTTTTGTTTATTTAAAATTTAAAAATGCATTAAAAAGGTTGAGAAAATACTGAACAATGTTAATACGTTGGAACTTAAGTATGTTTGTAGAAATAAAAAAAAAACATATTAAAAATCAAAAAGCTTATTATAGTTAGAAATACGTATTTTATACATACTACAATAACAAGTACATTATACTTATACGTTACTATATCCATAATTCATACTTGCCAACATCCTAATGAATATTCCGTAGTATCGATAGTTCCGCCTTTTTTTCACACCAGTATTTTTTTAGAGATTTTTTTTTCTTATTTAATCGCAATTGCAATTTAAGAATACTGGAGAATATTACTCTAAAAATTTACTGATGTAAAAAGAGGGGCGGGACTAACAGCACTACGTAATATTAATTAGAATGTTGGCAGGTATGATAATTATTAAAATTACACACACATAAATAATTAAATTGATAAAAAACAAAATTATACAATTGTATCTGAGAGGTATAAGTAACAGATAATTTTACAAAATAAAAATAAAATAAATAAAATTACTATAAAGAATCTTGTAACATCATTTATAGAACATGTGACTTTTAAATCGAAATAACTATTCACAAAGCCATGGAATTGTGGGAGCTTTTCAATATATATATTTAGATTATTATAAAATTAGTTACTCGAAAAGAAATAATAACCAAAGAATAATTAAAATTAAAATTTACGTTTTGATAACAGAATATTTATTCAGTAATTCATTTGTAAAACCATACCTGTATTCGTAGAAAATATGAAAAATTTGCAATTTGCAGATATTAAAGAGTGATATCGAATTTGGACACATTAAGCCAAAAGACCAAAATTCGAATCCTTGTCTTCTTACTTTTTGCTCTTTTAATAAGTATAATTAGTACTTTTCTGCCAAGAATCTCTCATATACATCAAATATTTTTAACAAATTTCAAATACGACACATATTTTAAGTAAACCGTTTTTTATACACATTGGAAATGTTCAATTAATTAAAAAATATATACATATAAATAATTTTAACACCTTTAGTTTATCAGAAAAAAATTATTTAAAATACGTATAATTACTTAAAAAGAAATTACCTTTCCTAAACTTCGAATAAAACTTGCGATTTTTAAATAGAAATAATAATCTACCTAATGCTTTTTACGTTCAAATGATTTTGCCATTTATTTTATTTTATTTTACATTTTTCTTAGGCTAATGAATGAAAAATGTTACTTTTTTTTCTTATCGATAAGAGAACATCAAATGATTTGCTCATTTTTCACGTTTTATTAAACCGAAAAAAAAAAAAAAATCATTTTAATGATGTGAAATATCGATTCTCTCATAATCAATGCAAATTTATGATTTTAATCAGAGAGTAACCAGAAGGAAAATCGGAAGTTGTGAGTATTTTTTTAATCGATATTTTCTTTTATGTATTTTTTTTTTTAAAATCTATATTCTGTATTTTCATGGTAAACGAATGCCATGAGTATAAGTTAATAAAGGTTGCCATAATTTTAACAAAGTTTGCTGTAGAATAAACATAGGTAACAACAAACTAAACTGAACACTGAACTTCGGTTCTGAATTGTGATTCGAAATTACTTTATTAGACAAGTTTATTTTGTTCAAAATAACGATTAATAACTGCCTTGCGAACACTGCAGAAGTTTTTTTTTCTTTTTCATATATGTATATGTATATATAAATTTGACTTTAAACAATGTATATGTTTAAGAGGAGTTGTCACCTTTGACAGCACGAGTGAAGTATGTTTCATATGAAAGCTCATATTTTCATTTAATACTTATAAACTGAACTAGATTAGATTTTTTCAATAATATATATTTTTGGCTACAATTCTTACGCTTTTTAATATCTAGATTAATAAAATCAGACTTTTGTCTGTAAATTTGTCGGAATCAAAAATTTTTGCGATATCTTCACATTTCACACCCCATGAAAGCCGAGTATGACTTCAGAAAACTTTGCCTGGGTGTGTGTGTCATCTTGTCTGTTTGTCGATTTTTTTTTGTCCGGGCATCACTTGAGAACGGCTGGACGGAATTCAATGGGATTCGCAGGAATGTAGGTCTTCACCCAACTTAAAATTATATCTATCAACTTTTCAGATATTCCCCCCCCCCGTTCCCCCCTGGGGGGTAAAAGACTAAAACATGTTTGTTCGGGCATCACTCGAGAACGACTGGGCGGAATTCAACGGAGCTTGGCATAAATTTAGGTCTTCACCCAACTTAAAATTATATCTACAGAAATTTTCAAAATTATGATTAGTGTTTAAATTGTGGGTAAAAAACGCCTGCGCATGCACCATAAATATTTTTCACTAAAACGCTTTGAATGGAAAAATAAAATATAAAAATAAATTTTTAAGATAAAGACTTTTTTATTCGCGTGATTCGCACTACAATTTAAGAAAAGATTGAAATGAGGTGTTGCTATCTAAATTCCATACTTTAGTTAATTTAAAAAAAAACTGTTTACACCCCAGGATTCAGAAAAATAACCCCTTTCATTTGGTACTGAATTTGTAACGATAGGTCCGATATTTCTAATTTATTTTCCCTTTTTTCCGTTTTTCCGTTGCTGAATATATTTATTTCAATGAATTCCGTACTGAAATATATTTATTTCAATGAATTATTCTATCTTTTGCGTCACGCCATTCACAACTGAAAAAAATTTCACAATTTTTTTTCTTTGCAGCACAATATCTATTTGCATGCATTTTCAATTTATTTGGATGAAATGACACAAAGTAAACATTTCCATATATTTTACTTACAGTTTTGGATGGCGTGACGCAAAAGATAGAATAATGCATTGAAATAAATATATTTCAGTACATAATATAAGCTTAATGAAAGTGATATACTTGACAGCGTATTTGAAAATTAAAAGCAATATTTCAATTTGCACATATACTTTAATATGCAAAACAAAATAATTGCAGAGAAATTTAAAAACAAATCATTTAATGTAACACCACTGCGTTACTGGAATTTCATATAATTTCTTTTAAAACACATGTTTTCATAGTATAAGAGATGTGAATGGAAAGGTATCAATGAGTAAATGCCATATATTATTTTATCTTGAAAATAACGTTTACACTGTAAATATAAATAAAAGGGAAAAGCAAATTCAAATAAGAAAATCTATGTATAATTTAATTAATATCAAAGCGTCACTGAAAATTTGATATCATTATTTTTAAGACCCGTATTTCTAATTCTTATAGCCATAAAGTACAGTGCCTGCGTCACAAACTTTTAACCCGTTAAGGGTTTTTTGTATTGATATCATTACTTTTTAGGGGTTAATGATCAAAACGTAAAATTAAAGGAGCATGGTAATGGGTTATAACACTGTATAAAAAGTGTTGTTTTATAGTTCATACTCGAACAAAATAACGAACTAAATGAAATTTCAAAATTTTTTAAAAAGTGATAAAAAAAAACTTTAAGAAAGAATATTTTTTGAGGGATGGAAACATGCAACATTACAAAGACATAATATAGTACATTTTAAAAATGACAAAAATTTCTTATTTATATTTATTTCTTATTATAATTTTTTAGGTATAGATTTGATTTAAAAGAGAAAAATAAATAATAATAGAAAAATCTTTAAAAAGTGAAATTTTTATACTGGTAAATATTTAAGTAGTATAGTTTGTTATGAATTTAATTAAAAAAAAATCTTAATCTATTCAAAATTTTATTATAGCTTAACATTTTGTAATTTATATATATATATATACTAGAAACTTAATGAGCAAATTATTTTCAAATTCTGTTTTAAGAATTTTTTCAATCCGTAGTTTAAGTGATTTATCACCTAATTTTGAAAAAATTACAAATATTTGCATATGATTATCACATTATTTGTCATTTTTATGAAAATAAAGAAAAAAAATTTTGTTGTTGCAATCACTTTTTAAAATAAAACCAATTTTGAAAGTTAACAACGTATCAGCATGAAAACAATGTAAATACAATGAATATTTTTGATAAACAAATGTCATATAAAATACAAGTACCTAAATAAATAACTCATTTAATATATATATTAAAGAAAGAAAAATATATTTTTTTATATTTTTGTGTTTATTTTTGATACAAATTTCCGATAGAGGGAGCCAAAACGATTATTTGATATTGAGTATTTCAGATGCTATCTTCATGTTCAGATGGAAGAGAAGACTGTATTCGTCCGCGAAACTGCCGCATCACGGTATTTTCGGAGTAAAAATAGTTCGATTTTCAAACTGAGTTAGAAAAAAAACAAGAGTTTTCCTAGGGTAAAGGGAGATGTCAGGCACATCAGATAAAAGCGATTAATATCATATATAAATTAAACGACATTCGGTCGAGCCATATTCGAGAAAAAATTGTACTACGTATAGTCCGTCCATTTATAACTTAAATGAGCCAATTCATATCTCGAAATATATTGCACGCAGAAATGTAGCGATTTCAGGGTAGGATCAGACAGAAGGGGAAAGACTATTTTGAAAATATCAGAACATAACCTCCCATATTTCCTGAGATATTAAGTGTCGGCTTCCAGCGTTTTCTTTGATATTAAAATTCCTGTATATATAAGTGTCGCAGTTTCGTTCGTTTTTCCGTTTCCGCTGAGTGTCGTGGCGTTCGTTTGTTTTTGCGCTTGCGTCACTTGAGACTCTGCCGAGTCTCTTGATATGTGCGTGGGTGTTTGCGTGTACTTGAAATTTGAGTGAATTTTCTCTTAAAAATATTTTATGAAAAAATTATCTGTTTATTATATTTAAATGTTTATTTCAGTAGAAAAAATATAACTAACATCCAGTTTAATATAAAATATAAAGTAGAGAAACTTATTAAAATGTTTAAGTTCAGAAATGTGCTTTAAATACAATATTTATTACATAAATAATTAAATGCAATTAAAACGGAAGACTGCTGTAACAATACAATAAATTTATCTAAAATTTGAATAAGGAATTATTTCACAATGTTTATTTTGAAAATGTATTTTCGTTGCAACATAAATAGTTGCTAATAAGAGAAGGAAAAAATAATGTATTCTCCAACATTTGGATTGTGTTATTTCTTTAAGGTCTTTTATTGCACATTATTCTCATAAGCCTTAGACCAGTAAGGGAACTCAGGCTTAAAGTTACATATGTACACTAAACTATTAGATCTGAAGATCAGGAGCCTCAAAGTCCAATTTGCATCATGCATTATTCAACAGATTATTTTTTATATTCTTTATTATTTTAATATATATATGCATTGATAAGATTGATTTGTTGCATAAACATAATAGAACCACCCGCTGTATCTCTTTTTCTATAACTATTTGTATATATACAGTCGGTAACAAAAGTGCCTGAAAACTAGCAAAAATTCCTATGTAAAAAAAAGTACACTTCATACGGTTTTGTTAAACAAATCCTTATCGAATCATGTTCTTACACTA
Source organism: Salticus scenicus (assembly GCA_963930645.1). NCBI lineage: Eukaryota > Metazoa > Arthropoda > Arachnida > Araneae > Salticidae > Salticus > Salticus scenicus. The sequence continues at coordinate 180,856,451 of OZ005650.1, forward strand.
AGAACAGGATTCGACAAGGATTTATTTAACAAAACCATATGAAGTGCACTTTTTTTACATAGGAATTTTTGCTTGTGTTTGGACACTTTTGTTACCGACTTTATATATATATATGTGTGTGTGTGTGTGTGTGTGTATAAATATGTATTTCTAATAACTGATTTTCTTGTATTAATTCCCTGTAATTCATAAATACTTGTACCAAATATCATGCAAAGTGATTATATAACATATTAAAATTATTTTGTGTAACACCGTAAATGAATTACCAATTCTACGCCCACACTTCTCTACTGAAAAACATTACTTTAAAATTCTAATAAAATTTCATTTTATTTAAACAATCGCATGCTTGAGCTAGATTGTATTTCAAGTGGCACTTTCTACAAGATGACACCAAATATTTTCATATTTATTTAATTTTTTAGTGATCCACCTTTTAAGGAAAATATTTCTTTGAAACGTGTGAGGTTAAACATGTTCTTTACATTTCAAAAGCTTCAAGATAATTCGTCAAGTACTTTCTGAAATCGAATGTGTTCGTTCTTTTATGGAAAAAAAGATGTAAGACAAGTATTTAAAATTAGGATTTTTTATTAAAATAATAAAAATCATTCCCATTATTTCAAGGGATACAGTGGTTCTATTCTTATCGTGTGTTTTATTACTTTGTGACGCAGGATGAAACATTTTCTGAACTTTTTTTACCAGGAATCTCTAATATACAGCGAATATTTATGAAGAAATTTAAAATGCCACATGTATTTTAAGAAAACTATATTTTCCATTCATTAGAAAAGTTATATTAACTTAAAATTAATATTAAAAATCTTTGATAAGTTTTGATTAACAAAGGAATATTTTTCGAATACATATAATTATTGAAAGAAACTTCATTACTTCAAGTTCGAATAAAACTTAATGTAGTTTTAAAATAGAAACATTTTATTGAATGGATATTTCATTCAAAGAGTTTTGTCACATTTTTTCTTTTTTCTTTTTTTATTTTTCTTTTTAAATTTTTAAATTTATTTATATATTTATTTATTAAGGCTAATGAATGATATTTTTCCACCTTCGATAAGAAAACATCAAGTTATTTTCTCATTTTTCACGCTTAATTAAACCGAAAAATATTCTTTTTAATGATGTGAAATATTGATTCTCCCATAATCAATGCAAATTTATGGTTTTAATGAGGTAGTAACTTGAAGATAATTCGGAACTTATTTAGATTTTTTAAATCAAAATTTTCTTGGGCGTAATAAAAATTTTTTAACGTTTTTATTTATTTATTTTTGATTTTTTATAATAATCAAATTCCATACGTTTACGTAATAAAAATTGAAATAACGTAAATAAAGATTGGTGTAGAACAAACATAGGTTTCCATAAACTGAATACTGAACTTTTGTGTTAACGTGTTTTCAAACTTGTTCTTTAGTCAAAATTCTCTTTAATTCAAAATAAAGTTTAACCACTAACATGTGTTTAAATATATATATATATATATATATATATATATAAAAGAACACTTCCTGAGTGAGTGAGTGAGTGAGGGGGTGATCTATCAACGCCCAGACCAAACCCCTGGACCTAGAAGCATGAAATTTTGTGACAATGTTCTTTCTATGACGTAGCCATCCACTAAGGAGCGATTTTACAAAATTCGCCCCCCAAAGGGGGGAGAGGGGGCAAAACGTGATTTCACAAAATCCTTCATATCTCAAACAACAAAACAGATATCCGTAAAATTTTTGCTTTAAAATATAGCTAATACAAATGTCAAAAAACCAATTTCTGGAATTTTCAAAATTCGGTGCCCAAGGGGGGCGGGGGGGGGGCAAAACGTGATTTCGCATAATCCTATATATCTCAAACAAAAAAATAGATATGCGTGAAATTTTTGCTCTAAAATATAGCTAATGCAAATATCTAAAAACCAATTTCTGGAATTTTAGAAATTCAGCCCCGAGGTGGGGCAGCAAGGGGGGGGGGAGGGGGCTAAGGGACAAAAACAAATAGAAATACAGTTAGGGCGTTCAAAATTGATACAGATAGGTTTTAGAGGCCTGCAAGTCGAATGAGGATATTTTAGATTGTGTAAAGTTATTAGGAGGGGCAGGAAGGGGGGAGGGGAGAGGGGGGGGGCAAAAAATAAAAATAGAGTTAGATCGTTCAAAATTGATATATAGAGGTTTTCGATACCTACAAATCGATTTCGGATATTTTCGAATTTGTAAAATTATTAGGAGGGGCGGGAAGGGGGGGGCTATGGGGCAAAAACAAATAAAAATACAGTTAGGCTGTTCAAAATTGGTACAGATAGGTTTTAGATGCCTGCAAGTCGAATGGGGATATTTTCGAAAGTGTAAAGTTATTAGGAGGGCCGGGAAAGGGGGAGGGGAGAGGGGGGGGCAAAAAAATAAAAATAGAGTTATATCGTTGAAAATTGGTATATAGATGTTTTCGATACTTATAAATCGATTGCGGATATTTTCGAATTTTTAAAATTATTAGGTGGGGCGGTAAGGGAGGGGGGCTATGGTCAAAAACAAATAGAAATACAGTTAGGTCGTTCAAAATTGGTACAGATAGGTTTTAGAGGCCTGCAAGTCGAATGGGGATATTTTCGAAAGTGTAAAGTTATTAGGAGGGCCGGGAAGGGGTGGCAGAGGGGCAAAAAAAAAGAAAATAGAGTTAGATCGTTCAAAATTGGTACGTAGAGGTTTCCAATACCTACAAATCGATTGCGGATCTTTTCGAATTTTTAAAATTATTGGGAGGGCGGGAAGGCGGGGGAGTAGAGCGGCAAAAAAATAAAAATAGAGATATATCGTTCAAAACTGGTGCATAGAGGTTTTTGATACTTACAAATCGATTGCGGATATTTTCAAATTTGTAAAATTATTAGGATAGACAGGAGGGGGGGGGGGCGAAGTGGGAAAATAATAGAAATAAGGGTTAGAGCATGTTGGGAATTTTTTCCGAAGGCAGTGAGAACCCGGTGCGACATTTTTCCTAATCAGATTTTGTTTCTCTTTTTTTTCACGTGATACAAATTAATGCAATTTTAAGAATTCATTATAGTGATTCATTTAAAAATAGGGACCAGCGAAGCGGGCGTTGCGTGCTAGTACATATATATATATATATATTAGTATAATTAATTCCATTTTAATTTATCATTAATCTCTTTCTTTTGTGATTTTAATGATTAAAATAAAATATATTTTCTCTCTTTACAAATCTCAATTTAAACAATGTGTTTGTTAAATAAAAGTTTCAAATATGATGTATTTAATTACAAAAAGACAATCATGTGACTATTGAATTTTGAATCGTTTTGGTAAGTTTGCATCTATATACACTCCTTCTCATATTTATAAAGACACTTTATATTTTGAAATAACTAATGTAAAAATAATTGTGAACAAAATTATACTAAGTGCACATAATAGATTTAGTATTCTAAAAACCAAAACTGCTATAATTTTTTTAATATGAAACAAAATTAATAAAAAATAATGCAAAATGTGTTTTCTCCACGTTTTTAGATGTTCATAATTATAGGGACAATCCAGATTTTTTCGTTTTATTTAACTTACTAGCGGATAAATTACAGTTGACATGCGAATTTGTTAACTACTGGGCTAGATTAATTCATATATAAGCCTTCAATTTTTCTTGGACGGACATTACTGATAATTCCTCGAAAAAAAAGAACGTTCAAGTAATGAAGTATGATAAATGTGTTTTTTAAGTGGAAGGATAATTTCAATCCGCCGAATTTCTAATGAAATTCGAAGACCTAAAGTTGCTGAAGGAAATATGATCAAACGTTGAACTGCTGGTTCGATAGGAGAGAGATCTGATGCAAAATCAGAGTTGTTTTACAGAGATCGAAGACTCATAATTCCTCTTACTGTTCTACTCATAATGACTGCTGCTGAATTTGCTCGTAATTTTTAACGAAAGGTTAGGGTCCACATTTATGCACGTTTAAAATAATTAATATTATGTTAAAATGAATAAAAATCTGTAACAATCAATCAGAATTTAATGGGGGAAAGAGCGTCTGTATTAAAGTTGAATAAAGACAACATTAAATGGTAAAATGTTGCATTTTCGGATGAAACACATTTTATTTTTGATTAACCAAATGGCTTTAACAGTTACTGGCATGATCTGAACATAGCGAAAGACAAAGCAGATTTTTTAAAGGCAGATATGAATCGGGCATTTTAAAGGTGGATCTATGGTGCTCTGGGGAGCTGCTTCTACTGAAGGCAGAATGAATTTAATAATTTTTTTTCTATTATTATGAACATCAAGAGAATATCCGCAAATATTAAACGTGGAATTATCAGATTTTTGTTAGATTTTGGGGGGTAATAATATTTTTTTAAACAAGACTTACATTTTTGCTCTACTTTTGGAGCAATAGGAAATAGTTTGAAGAAAGAAACTTCTGTATTATTGCCTTTCCCATGGCCTAAAAGTTGAAAAAACCTTAAATTGTGATATTAGAAAAGTGCATGCAAGTGGAAAGCAATTTTAAATAGTTTAAATGTATTAAGAATATCATATATGCTACACGAAATGGTATTGAAACTGAATATTAAAAAAAAAAAAATGTATATATATATATATACCAGAGAGAATGTCTGACTATTTAGCCCTAAAAAGAGATCCCATAAAATATTAATTTAAAGAATAATTGAAACAAATTACTAAAATTCGAGCTGTCCTGAAAAATCATCTTTTTACCATATTTAAGGTTTTTTAAAATAGAAAAACGATAAAACTTTGTAAATATATTCTATTAATGAAATTCAAATTAATTAAAAATATATTTCTTTAAATAATAGTGTTCAGTGTTTAGTTAATATAGAAAAACGGGTGTCCTTATAATTATGAGAAGGAGTGTATTAATTTGAAACATGTTTTTGTCTGTGTCAACTAAATTGAGAGAACGGCTAGGTATAAAAATTTGGTTGAGGCGTCTACAAAAAGGTCTTGGTCTGTAGATGAGCGATCAAAAGAGAAAAATAAAAAAGTAGAACGGTTCCTCCCCTGGGGGGCAGGGGAATGTTTTTGACTGTGTCAATTAAATTGAGAGAACGGCTAGGTGTAAAAATTTAGTTGAGGTATCTAGAAAAAGGTCTTGGTCTGTAGATGAGCCATCAAAAGAGAAAAATAAAAAAAAGTCGAACGGTTTCCCCCTGGGGGGGCAGGGGAAAGGGGCGAAATTAGTTTGAGAGGGAAATCCGTGAAACACCTACGCATGTAGCACCTCATTTTAAAGGCCTTTAAATTTCACGTTGATTGCGGATGTTTGTATACAATATAGTGTGTCCCCTGGTGATGAAAAATGGAACTAAGTTATTTTGTAGTAGGCCCTATCACGTTACACCTTATTTTAAAAATCTTGGTTTTTCCTGATCGTTGGTGATGTTCGTACAGAACACACAATGCCCCCTGGCGGTGGAAAGTGCAGCTAAAGGATTTTGCAGTTGGAACCACCATGTGACAAATTATTTGAAAGGTCTTGGAAATTCAAGGCAAATTGGTGATGTTCTTATACAACATACTGCGCCCCCGGATGAAGAAAAGTGGATTTTGTAGCGCGTGCATAAAATTCCTGCTATACAGTGCCGCAGCCACAGGCAGCGGAAACACGAGTCAGAGGTTCGTTCGGTTCCAGGTTAATTTTTGGGAATATTTTTATGTTATTAGCGGCCGGCGTATGCGGTGCCGCAAGCACCTAGATCACAAGGCAGAGTTTCGTTCGGTTCGAGGTAATTGTTTTGTTACAGCTGATTATTTTTTTCGCGATGCTTTTATTTAAAAATAGAAATTCAAACAAAATTGAGTTAAAGATATAGAAAAATACAGAGTTAATGTTCATTTCTATTTATAAGCATTTTTCCGAATTTCTTTTTTTTTTTTTTTTTTTTTTGTTAAGTGAAATGTCGTAAATTATATTAGATGTTTTAACTTGAAATACCTTTACGTAAATAACGATGCGATGATTTTTGAAACATTTCGGTCAATAAAGTGACCGTCGAATTTGACGGGTTCCAGCTAGTTTATTATTAATTCTATAAAAAAAGTTTAAAAAATAATATGCAATTAAAAAATAAATAAATAAATAAAATAAAATCACTAGTATATCAATTTTAAAAAGCAAATTTTCTTTTAATGTTAACAGAAAAAAAATAATTGTTTATTAAATTTAATTCTTTATGACATTAACAAAATAGTTATAACTAATTCTAGCATATATAAAATAATTTTGAGGAAGTTTAGAAAATTTTAGAGTTATGAAAGGTTTTTTTAAATGCGATATTTATTACATAAATATTTTAATGCTGTAAGAACATATGTGTGATATAAACAACAGTACATTAAAATGAGATAAAATTTTAATAACGAATTATTTCACAAGATTAATTTTGAAAATGTATTTTATTATAACATAATTAGTTGCCAATGAGAGAAAAAAAACAATAATTTTGTACTAACTGAGTGTTGGATTGTGTTATTTCTCTTTGGTCTTTTTTTTTTTTTTTGCACAATAGCACTCATAAGACCTAGCTCGGTAAACTACTATGGCTTAAAGTTGCACTCCATGCTCACTAAACACTAGAAAAAAATCAGTTTTCAAAGAAAGCAGTTTAAAGATAAATAATGCTGAAGCGTGTTTCAACTATTGCATAAAAAAATCTGCAATACTGGATTTTTATTGAAGTTCAACTTTCATACTTCACAGAATATTTATGCAGACGATTCGATCTTTCTTCTAACAGAAAAAAAAAGAAGACGCAGAAAAGTACAAGTCCTTTTTTATAGCATTGTTTATTAGAAATTATTTGAATTTACATGAGTGATTTTGTTATTAATTGCAGCTATTGTTATTAATTCACCGATGAGAATAAAAATATTTAATATACTTCTATAGTATATGTTTCTATGCAACTGGAAATATATAATACACATATAATTTTCAATTATAAATATCTTTTGTATAATATTTTTAACAAAAAAAGCTTATTACATATACCGAGTTTTAAAATTAAGGTTTCATTTAAAGTAATACAAATCATTGGCATTATATCAATGTTATCTGTGGTCCAAATTTCTTCTATGCATTTTATTAATTTGTTATGCTTATTTTTAAACAGCAATATTTTTTTAAAAATATCATCACAGTATTACAACCTTCAGAATTTTTTTTTATGAAAAAATATAATGAATAGTAAAAAATATAATAGTAATAAAATTAAAAAATATAACATTTAGTAATAAATTTATGTAACACAAGTAAAAATATAGGACCTATAAAATTTCGAGTCAATTCCATTACTTTGTTTTTTCACACTAGTGATTTATTTGGAATTTTAGAGTGAAAGAAAAGTATTTAATAAAAAAACATTTAATTCAAAATTTGTAAAAATACTTCAAAATTTCAAGAGTATATTGAAGGACTTAATGACTTCTTCTTCTTTTTTTTTTTTTTTTTTTTGTGTGTGTGTGTGTGTGTGTATGTATCAAGCTACATTAATATCGACACAGATAGGTATAAAGATGTTTAGATTAAACACGTAAAATTCACCTAAAATCTGTATATTATAGCAAATAATTCCAAGCTTTATCTAAATATGTGAGAATTTTTTTTTTTTTTTTTTTTAAGTTAATATGAGGAAAAGATAACTACAAAATTAAATTGAAAATTAAATAAATATCTATAATTCACAAGTTATTTTATAATACAGTAATTTTACTTAAGTATGGCATGTACATATAACCAAAGCTAGAGTCTTTAAATGAATTATATAGGCCGGTGTATTACAGCCATTTTGTTACCTCGGAAAAGGACAGCATTCTCGCCTTGCGCCCTATCGCTTCACTGGCAATTTCAAGAAATTTTGATCTGAAACTACGTTCATTCAAGAGCAACAAGTAATCTGCTTGTGTTATACAAATCATAACTTTTGCAACATCTTATCGATTAAAAGTGAGGATTTTTTTTTTGCATATATCATTGAATTACGACAAAAAAAAAAAAAAAAAAAAAAAAAAAAAAAACATTAAAATAATTGTAATCTTAATCACCTCCTGCTCCTAAAAAACAACAAAAAAAAAAAAAAAAATGAGAGGGGGGGGATTTTAATTTTTTTTTTCATGAAGATAAACATATATTATAATATATGATACATATATATATATATAATCAATAAAAAAAAAATCTGTTTACTCTTAGAAGTAAATAAATAAATATTGGCAATATTAATACAATACGGAAACAAAACAACTTTGCGGATCCTATAAAACGTCGCCAAAACTTAAACATACTGCAATAAGAGTTGTTCTTAAATTCATTTATAGTTAATATAAATATAATGATGAAAATAACTTTTTTTTTTTTTTTTTTTTTTTTTTTTTTTTTTTTACATTTGCACATGTCAGAAATACAAATGAAAATATATGTAAATGAAAGTTATTTTATTTTAAATTTTCTTAAATTAACTTATATAAATCTGAAATTTTGATATATTTTTAACTTTCTTATATATTCAATAGAAGAAAGTATTGAATTCGTAAAAATTTTCGACTTCCGGCTTTCGGTGTATTTACAAATTTTGAAAGGTCCAGAACACGATTTGACCATTTTTAGAAAATATCTGTCTATCTGTGTGTCTCTCTGTGCGTGAGAGACAAAAATTTTTTGGCGACACTATCTCAGGAACTGCTTTACAGAATTGCATATATCTTTATAATAGATGCACCTTGACCTAAATTAGTGCCTATCATTTTTTGGTGTCAACTGCTCAACAGGTGGCGCTGCTGTGCTGCGATTTCCATAATTTAATTGAAGGTTATATCTCAGAAATTACTGCACAAAAATTCATGTAACGTGACATATAGATGCAACTTGATATAAATAGTGCCTATTAAATTTGACGTCAACAGCTCAATAAGCGGCGTTTCAGGCAGTAATTTCTACAATTTAAGGTAAAGCTATATCTTAGGACTACTGCAGAAAAATACATATAAATTCATACATAGATGCAACTTGTTATAAGTTAATACCTATCTACTTTTGGTGTCAATTTTTCAACAGGTAGAGCTGCTATGCAGCGATTTCCTTAATTTTAAAAAATGCTATATCTCAGGAACTACTGCATAAAAATGCATATAAATTTATAAGTTCATGCATCTTGACATATGTATGTGTCTATCAATTTTTGGCGTCATCTGATCAACTGGTCGTGCTACTGCACAGTAATTTTCCTGTTTTAAGGAAAGATTCTATCTTAGGAACTACTGCGCAAAATTGAAAAAAGAATATATATGTGGATGCAGCTTGACATACGTTACTACTAATCAACTTTTGGCACTAATTGTTCAAAAGTTGGCGCTTCTAAACAGCGACGCTGCCATAGTGCAGTTTTTCATGAGAATGAGAATGCTATATTTCAACTTCTATGGTACTTAACTGTACGAAACTTGATCCATGAGATAACCATATTTTAACGTATTTTTTAAAATGTTAGTTAAACTGTATTTCTTTGGATATTTAATGTTAGTTTTCTCTAAAATGGAAATCGCCTGCATTCATCAAAGTATATAATTTTAATAAATAATAGATTTTGTAAATTATTTGAACTGAATGAATTTACAGAGGAAAATATAGAAGAAAGTGTTGTGGTGGTTACAACATACTATTACCTTTTATATTGGGTGTGTTTGTGTGTGTGTTAGTACAGCAATATATAGATTAACTACCTCCTCACATGTTTCAGTTTACTTAATTAAAACTGCAAAAAATAACAAAAATTAACTTCAAAGTAACATAAGTCGGTAGACGCAATGGCTGTTGTTTGTTTATCTATGGAATACGTTCGGTACGTGCGGCAACCCTAAGGCAATAAAATGCCTCATTTTCCAGCTTGTATATACTGGGGCCATAACCCAAACAATTTTATGACATGGGATTCATTTTATTTTATTTTATTTATTTATTTTTTATTTTTTACTTTACTTAATAAAATAATCATTAACATAATAAATTAAAAATTATTCTAAAAACAGTGTATTCAATTTTCATTTACACTGATTATAGCTATCATTAGTTCGAACTGCCAGCGTAAATGTCTTTAAATTTGGCATGGATAATAAACTTAATTTACTGAAAAACATGATTTAAAAGTTCAAAGAGACTGAATTCTTAGCAATTACACATTGTCAAATGTAGAAACCAGCTATCAACGTTTTCTCTCTTTCTAAAGCTGGTTCTACTTTTTCTACCAAAGGTATGAATTTGTGGCGTTAAAGGCTCATGTCTTCTTTGAAGATTCATATTTAAAAGAAAAAGAAATTGTAAGCTTTCTAAGAAATAAATTTGTTAAATAAAGCATACTAGTATATTTTATTGTTATCCATTTGTTTGCCTATATCAATTTGTAGTGTGGCATGTAAAGACTCCATATTTCGCAGAGGAAACTTCTAAGCAAGAATTAGTAGAATTATTTTACTCAAAAATCGAAATTAAGTTTAGAGATAAATTTTCGAAATTGCAAATTTAAAAATAATTAATAAGGGTGATTCATCCCTACACTATAGACAGCTTCTACCTTTACTTAGATTTAAAAATTCTCGAAAATGAAGCATATTAAGAATTATTTTGCGGATACCAGCAAACAAAATACTAAAATAAATACATACAAAATGCATGGAACGAGATCTTAGTCATATAATTTAACAAGAAAAATTTCAAGCATATTTTTCATAAAAAAAAAAAAAAAAAAAAAGACATATTATTTAGAAATACAGTGTTTTTTAAAAATATCAATGAACACAGAAATTTTTAATTGATGAATTGCCAGTTGAAGAATTTTTAATTAAGCACTCGTTAAGATTTTTATTTTGATGTATAGCAAATTTATATCATTTGAGAAATTATTTAGAAATAATTAAATTTGGTATATGTTACTTGATAAATGATAGTTTGTATTTAGCGTATTAATTTATGAATTAATATACAAAATACAAGCTGAAATATTATTTCTTTCTTTCAAAAGATTATACCAGAGACTAGAATTTCAAGAAATGTACCAATAATGTATAAAGTTAACTAATCTTATTTTTTTTCACGCATTTACTTTTTTAAATAAATCGAATATAACTATTCCATTAACGAACGTTTTTATAAATTACCTATTCAAAACATAAATAAAATATCTCTGAAAAAGAAAATGTTTTATATTCACATTTGTTACGTAAACACACTTGTCCCATGAAAATTCCAGAGATTGCCTCTTGTAGTATCTTAATGTACTTTACCAATATTACACCTCCAGCCATGTTTTTTTCTGCTTTCGTTCGTTGAGAAAATTTTGTCATGTGGAGTTATGTACAAGTATGTTTAGCACATTCATTTCGCTGTTAGTGAAGTTTCACATATCCAGTAACCTAGTACGATTACAGAGGTAGTTGCTTTACTTATTCATTTCAAAATAATTAATTTATAAAAATGCTTTATTTCTTTTAACTTAAGAAAAGAAAATTGGAGTATTGGGAATCGTTTATCTCTATATATAAAACAGTAAACTCACTGATCTTTTATCACTGATCACTGATCACTGACTCAACACGTCTGTGGCTATCCTATGGGAGACAAAGTCACAATTTTTGGTGAACAGGTTGTTTTTAGGACCCTGACGCTCACTAAGACGGGATTTTGCAAAATGCCCCCCCCCGTCCCCCCCGGGAGAGCAGAAGGCAAAAAAAAAAAAAACCTTTACAAGTATAACTCGGCTCCAAATTACTTCACGGTGAAGAAATCGTAGATGGGAAGAGTAGACTTGAATACACAAAAATAATTTTCTGCGATTTTAGAATTTTGGAGTTTTAAGCGGGAAGGGGGTAAAAATGATTTCCGGAGGTGCAGAAGGCAAAAACATATTTACCAGCACAACTCGACTCCACATTACTTCACAGTGAAGAAATTGCAGATAGGGAGTCTAGACTTAAGTACAAAAAAATCATTTTCGGTGATTTTGGAATTTTGTATTTTTAAGGGGGGGGGGAAGGGGGTAAAAATGATTTTTAGCAGCAAATTTAACAAAGAATGGATTTTCGAGTAAAATTCTACCAGTAATAGCTCAAAGATATAAAGATACCGCCAAGCGTTTTCTTGAAGGTATTTCCAAAAACTCATTTTTGATTTTTTCCGATTTTCGAACTTTTTTATTTATTTATTTTTTTTTTTTTTTTGGGGGGGGGTATTACGAGGGGGCAAATTCGACCCCCTCTTTTAGCGCTAAATACCTACGTGGAAATCTATAGGAGCTAAAGTCACAATTTTAGTGTGTGGCTTATTTACCTGTGTCCAACACTCATTGTAAAGGGATTTTGTGAAAGCCCCCCCTTTCCCCCATGGGATAGGGGGGCATAAACACGTTACGAAGCATAACTTTGCTTCAAATTATCTCAGTAAGATAAAATTTTATGTGTGGATTCTTTATGCGTTCCCAACACGAATTATAAAGGGATTTTCCGAAATTTCCCATCCCGCCCCCCCCCTTTAAAGGCAGGGGGAAATAAACAAGTTTCCAAGCATAACGTTGCTTCAAATTATTATCTTTGTAAGATTAAATTTTCTGTGTAAGTTGTTTATGCGTTACCAACATGCACTATAAAGGGATTTTAGGAAATCTCCCCCCCCCCTTTAAAGGCAGAGGGGGTAATAAACACGTTTCCAAGCATAATTCTGCTTCAAATTATCTCGGTAAGAATACAATTTATATGTGGGTTGTTTATGTGCTCCCAACACGCACTATACAGGGATTTTACGAAATATGTCATTCCTTCCCCTTTAAGGGCAGAGGGGGAATAAGCACGTTTCCAAGCATAACTTTGCTTCAAATTATCTCAGTGAGATGAAATTTTATGTGTAAGTTGTTTATGCGTTCCTAACATGTATTATAAAGGAATTTTACGAAATTTCTCCCCCCCCCCACCACACACACTTTAGGGGCAGGGGGTTATAAACACGTTTCCAAGCATAACTTTGCTTCAAATTATCTCGGTAACATTACACTTTATGTGTAGGTTGCTTATGTGCTCCCAGCATGCACTATAAAGGGATGGGGAGGAATTTAGCATTCCTGTCCATTTAAGTGCAGGAGGGGGAGAATAAGCACGTTTCCAAGCATAAATTTGTTTCAAATTATCTGGGTAAGATTAAATTTTATGTGTGGGTTGCTTATGCATTTTCAACACACACTATAAAGGAATTTTACGAAATTTCTCCGTCCCCCCCTTTAAGTGCGCAAAACCACGTTTATAAGAGTTACTGTGCTCCAAATTATCTCAGGATAACGATTTTTTAATCTGTAGATTGGTTATGCGTACTCAAGACACGCAATACAAAGAGATTTTGTAAAATTTCACCATATTCCCCTTGGCGGTGTGGGTGACAAAATAATTTTTCCATGCGCAACTCTGCTCTAAACTATCTTAGGCTCTAAACTATGTAAATGCGTGTGGGTTGGTTATGCTTTCCCAACATGCATTATAAAGGGATTTCGTGAAATTTAATCTTTCCTCTCTTTAAAGGCGGGAAGGGGGGGAGGGTGAGGCAAAAACGCGTTTTAAAAACTAATTTTGCTCCAAATTATCTCAGGAAAGCGATTTTTTGATATGTCGATTGATTATGCGTACTCAACACACACAAACTACAAAGGGATTATTTGAAATTTCCGTGGTATCCCCCCCCTTTTTTTTTTAGGTTGGTGGGTAAAAAACATGTTTCCACACGAAACTTTGTTCAAAATTATCATAGAATGACAATTTTTGATGTGTGGACTGCTTATACGCATTCAACACATACTACAAAGTGATTTTGTGAAATTACACACTATTGCCCCTTAGGGAGCGAGGGGGAAAACATGTATTCATGCGTATCTCTGCAGTACATTATCTTAGGAAGGACCTTTCAGATGTGTGGTTCAGTTACATGTACCTAACTGATAATATACAGAGAGTTTACAAACTTTCCTCCCCCTTCTTTCCTTTAAGAACGAGGCTAAAAAAGCACAGGGGATGGGGCTAAAAAACATGTTTTAAAACATAACTCTGCTTCAAATAATCTCACGATCTCAATTTTTTAATGTGTCGGTTATGTACGTGTATGCAACATGAACTATAAATGGATTTTGTGAAATTACTCCTCCCTCCCTCTTAGGAGTGGGCGGGGCAATAAACACGTGTTTAAGCCTAAATGTGCTCTATATTACCTTTGAATGGCAGATTTTGTTGTGTGAGTTTTGATTAAATGTACTTAATATGCACTTTGATGTGATTTTGCAAATCTTCCCACTTTACCCGCGAGGAAGGAGGAGTAAAATGCAGGCAGGCTGCTACCGAAGGCATTGTTTTTCCAGACCCGAAGTGTGGCGCGCGGGAAAACCACTACCGAAGGTACGAGAACTTTAACTTAGATTTTGACTGATTTCAATTATTTTATTATTATTATTATTATTTTGATATGGAACTTTGAGAATTCATTTCAATATAATGATCAGCGAAGCGGGAAAAGCCTGCTAGTTCTTATATCAAATAAATAAAATTTATGATTGCATGGAAGTTTTTTATTGTTATAAACGAATCAGGTATTAATGAAGGCTGTATTTCTGAAGATTTAAGAACATTTTCATTAAAATCAGATAGACATATCGATATGTATTTTAGGTTGACCCCTTTATATTAAAATTCCAAATAATAAAGTTTAATTAAATGAAAAAATCATATTTTGAAAATTTAATTTTCTATTTTTTTTTTTTTTTTTCTTTTCTTAAAACATTCATACAGACAGTGAATATTTTTCCAAAGTTATTATATTACAAAATTAAGATATCACTTTAAATAGTTCATTGATTTGCAAATGTAATTAGATATGTAATGTTGCTGCTAACAATCAACCGATTTACATAGTAAATAATCTGTAAATAACTGCGAAATATTGTATTTTGCTTAATTGTTTTCCCGAGTTTTCTTCACCTGCGTCATATAAACAAAAATAAATATTTTTTTCTTCATGCAAATGACAATAAATATTTTTTTAAACATTTATATATAACTAAAATTTTTTTTTATATTTTTTTTATTTTAATGGGCATTAGGAAATTTTCAGAAATTTCATTTCTGAATTCTATGCTTTTATGTCCAAATAAAAAAAAAAAAAAAATTCGGTAAATGCGATACTACAAAATAAAAATTAATTAGTAACGACAGTAAAAAATAAAGATAATTAATATATACATATACATCCTTACACACTGAAATTAAAGCTTAAAAATAAAACACCGTTTCCTTTTATTTTAATGTCTGTCATTATAATTAAGTATCAAGTTAATTAAGATTAACTTATAATATTTCTGAAATTGTTAAGCAATCCACAGAAAATTCACTTTTTTTTTTTTTTTTTTAAGTTTTTTTATATCCAAGATTTAGTAAACTTTTCGTTCCTTTTAAGGAACGCTTTAATGTAACCCTCAAAATTGCGCTTTATTTTAATTAAAATAATTTTGATGTCAGATCTTTTTTCTTCGTTCGAAAATATTTTTTAACAAGTGTTTTTGACACATGTTAATGTCACAGTATTAAATTTTCTTTTAATTTGAACAAGATTTTTAATCAACCTATTATATACAGTCTGAAAGATAAAAAAAAATAACAACTCAATTTTAATTGCTGTTCCCGTTGAACGCGGTGTTTCATTTATTTGTTCATCTAATATTTTTCATTTGGTGTAAAATATAACGTATGAATGCATTTATAATAATATATTTTTATATTAACTCTAACATGAAATGGAATTCTGTAATAAGTAAGTTAATCACATTTTGGATTTTACTTATTATAAATAAATATTTAAGTATTATTTAAAAAATACCTAGATAATATTTATATGAAAATAAAATGTATCTATTAATATAATTCATTATTGCAATACATATTGCACATATTATTAGCTATTATACTATAATGTTTATTTCATAGTATATGAATAGTATTTCCCTTTTTTGTGGGCGTCGGAGAGAGGAGTCGGGAAAAGTGTTATAATTTTAAACAAAATTCATTAATAGATGTTGGATAGATTGGGGTAACACGAAATTTTTGTTTAATATTTTTGTAAAATACAATCTTATATATAGGGCAATGAATTTAAAAGAGTATCCGTTGATTTTTCTTATTACCTTTAAATATGACGGATGCGGCAACTATTCTAAACTTAACTATAATTTTTTTAACCGTATTTAAGTGTGGGAGAGAGTTTACAACACTGCTCGACTGTTACAGCTTTATTTGTGAGGTCAAGCAGAAATGGAGACGCAAATTTCATTTAATCCTGTAATAATTTTATTTATGAAAAACAAAATTTAATTAAAATTTTTACATTATCATTCCTATGTTACATTTACATTATCATTATCATTTTTACATTATCATTTCATAGGCTTTTCCAGAGAAGTCCTGCAAACATCGATGACTAGAAATCACAGATCATAATTGAAGAAATCTCGTCAATAACATCAACAATGCTGCGAAGTGTGTCAAAAAACTTGGTTCGACGGGTTCATGTTTGCATTCAAAATGGACGCGAACATTTGCAACATTTTCTGTAAAGAATGATAATATAAAAAAATGAATTATTTTATGTTTTTCAAAAATAAAATGATTGCAGGATTAAAAAAATCGTGTGTCTCCATTTCCGCTTTACCTCATAAATAATGTTGTAAAAGTCCAATAGTGTTAGAAATTGTCTCACAAACTTAAACAAGGTTCAATCATACTTCAATGCTAGAATAGTTACCACATCCGTCAGATTTAGGGATTATAAGAAAAAAACATGGTTACTCTTTTAAACTGATCACCGTGTTTATGTATATATATATATATATATATATATATATATATATATATATATATTTGTTTGATCTTTTGTGAAAAGTTATACTTTTGTGTATATATTAAAATTATATTTAACTTCACAAATATTATGAAACATATGAAATGAAGGTTTTCCATTACGCTTTAGTTTCTCCACCGTACCTAATATAGGGAAAATTAGCATTCGTTTAGAGGCAAATAGTTAGTGGGATTTCAATGTATACAGATTTTTTGAAGATTTATATATTTATTTTTAGGTACATAATTGGCATAGACAAAATTAATACAAAGTAGTATCTATTGTCTTATTAAATATTTTACTAAAGTCAGTGCTCAGATATATCTTAAAACAAAAAAGAAGACAACTAGACATCTGCATTCAAAGAAAAATTACCGGCATCTTACCACCAAAAAAATTCGATATCTAACCCCAAAACCTTGAACAGGACGTAAGTACATTTATTACGGGGAAAAGTTGCAATATTGAAATCGGCCGTTTTTATAAATTTGGTGGGAAAGTCACTGACCGACTGTACTTTTTAAAAAATGTTCAAGTTTTTCATTTTTTTATTTTTCCTTTTTTCTGTTTAAACTAATGTTTACATAATTATTTAAATAATGGAAAAGTCATATATTTTAACAATTTTTAGATGAAGTGATTTTTATTATCAATCCAAATCAATCTAAAATTTCTTAAATATTCGCAAAAAATAAACATACGTCTCTAATTGGTATTCGTTTTTTGTTAGTGGTCGCTATCATTCTGCGGCGCTTGCTTTTTTTTTTTTTTTTTTTTTTTAACATAGTTTTAAAAGAATCACATGACTCGGATGTTTTCCTAGGCTCCCTATTACCCCAGTTTACCCTATGTATAATGTAAAAGTTATGTTTTTAATAACAATAAAAAAATATATGGAAAAGAATGCATTACTACAAGATAAATAGGAATATAAATATAATTTGTTGCTTAATTAAACTCTATTTCAAATTTTTTTAAATGGTTTGGTGTAAATGCTTAATTAAAAAAATGTATTTTTAAGGTAAATAGATTCTTAAACCAAAATATGTATCTAATAAAATTAAATGTACACTCACACGAAATATTTGGCTTTTTTCTTACAAAAACAAGCAACTATTCTCAGAGGATATTTCATGCCATGCCAGAGGAAACAACACTTACGGTTTTTTAATACAACTATTTTTATAATAAAAAGTTTGCCATATTTAAAGATTTCAGACTTATTGTTAGAATTTATTAAGACTAAAACATTCATTTTAAAGTAGTGAACACCGGAAGGTTGGACAGCTATGGATTTTAAATTCAGTTTTTACTACTGTCGAACCTCATTAACGTGAATCTCAAGGGGGATAAAAAATTTGTTCATGTTATCAGTAGTTCATGCTATCAGTAACTATTCTTCATATAACTAAACTAATCTTCATTTTGATGGGGACTGTGGAAATAGTTCATGTTAAAAGTAATTCACGTTAACGAGGTTTAAGTGTATTAAAATATTTTATATAAATTATATTAAAACTTTAAAATGTATATTTATAATATGTGATATGAAAAAAAAAAAAAAAAAAAAAAAAACTCTGAAGTACTTTTCTAATAAAGAGCGCGTGATTTGGTCGTTCTTATTTTTTCAATGTATATAAACCATACATAAACATAAAATTCGACGTTTTCGCACTGCATACTTTTACAAAAGGTATTTTTGTGTTGTTGGGTTACATCTGTATGTATATATAAATTACGTGTCACGATGTTTGTCCGGGGTAAACTCCTAAACTAAGGAACCGATTTTAATGAAATTTTGCACACTGTGTGCAGTTTGGTCCAACTTGAGAGATAGGATAGTTTTTATCTCAATTTATTGTCACAATATTGTTTTATTGCAATTATTTGTTAATTATAAACCTTTATTAAAGTTGCTCCAAAATATCTGTGAGTTCCATAAGTTTAATTGTTGCCAAAAAAAAAAAAAAAAAAAAAAGAGTGCATTTATTTTCGACATAAAAATAAATACATTTAATCAAACGTGAACGTTAAAAAATTATAAAAAGTTAAATTATGCATCTCACGAAAATTAACGTCATAATCAATTTAAATATTTCAGACAATTGATAAAGTGTTAATGTAGTTCTGTCATAGATATAGTAATATATATATAGATCTATCATCTCCATGTTATACGCAAGCGAAGTGATGACGTCACTGGCCGTTCATGGATGCAAGAAAAATAATTCCAATGTTAAAACCCCATTGGATTTTTTGTAAAAAATTATTAAAAATCGAGGAAAATTATTTCCCGATTTTAATCCCCATATTTAGGTATAGATATGTATTAGTTACTATCTGCATGCGTTAAATTGAGTTGTTTTTGTTGTAAAATTGATAAAATTTGAATTTTAAATTTCAAAACTCTAGAAAAAAAAAAGAAAATGGCAAACTTCCATATTCGATTGAAAACATAAACATTTTATTTCAAAAGGTGATATTTACACAATAAATATCCAACTAATATACTATTTAAAAGGAAAATGGTAAATATTCTATCATAATTTGAAGTCAAATTTGTTTTCAAATGTCTAAAAAAAGTATCTGATATAAGATACTAATATGTTGCAGCGGAATAGATTTGATATCGGTCATCCTTGGTAGAAAAAAAATCGCCAAATTATCTGGCGAATTTAATTCCTTTCAAAAATCATGGTTATTTTAACAACTTATATCAAGAGAGTAATGAATAATATGAAACAATATTTCGTACAATGTATATTAATAAAATATTCATCTGGCATGTATATTTTCGTATACATTTTTGATCGCCAAATACAAAAACGCCAAGGACAACAGAGTTTTGAAGTTTAAAATTAAAATTTTGTCAAGTTGACAGCAAAATAACTCAATCTAAAACATGCACATGATAACTAATACATATATATACGCAAATATGGGGATTAAAATCGGGAAATAATTTTCCTGGATTTTTAATATTTTTTTACAAAAAAATCAATGGGGAACATAGGAAATAATTTTAGGAATTTTAACATAGGAAATTTTAATATAGGAAATAATTTTTTTGCATCCACGGACGGTCAGTGGCGTCACACTTTGCTTGCGTATCGTACAAAGATTTTTGATGCCGAAAAAAAAGCTTTGGAATCAGCCTTTAAGAGGTATTGGAAAAAAATATATATATATGAATTTGAAATTGTATCTGGAGTTTTTCATTCACCTTTAGTAAATAAATTATTCATAAATTTTATTTGCTAAAATATTCGTATGTACTCCCGTGTGTATTCACTCGGGGAAAGGCGGCCATATTTTGGCAAAAACGTCGTCTTTTCCCAAGTGAAAAGGAATCACTTTTTCCTCCCCAATGATCACTCTATATATACTACACTATATCTATGAGTTCTATACGCAAGTGACGTGTGACTCACTGACCGTCTGTGCAGGCAAGAAAAAGATATCCTATGTTAATCGCCCATTGGATTTTTTGAAAAAAATTATTAAAAATCGAGAAAATTTATTTCCCGATTTCAATCCTTATATTTGGGTATAGATATGTATTAGTTATCGTGTGAGTTAGATTGAGTTATTTTGCTGTCAAATTGACAAAATTTTAATTTTAAAATTCAAAACTCCTTGGCGTTTTTTTTTTTTTTTTTTTTTTTTTTTTTTTGGTGATCAAAAGCGTAACACGACAATATACATGCCAGATATATGTATTGTACGAAATGTCATATGTATTATTCATTGTACGTATGTATGACATGTAATATGTATTGTACGAAATATTGTTTCACATTATTCATTACTCTTTTAATATAAGTTGTTGAAATAACCATGATTTTTGAAAGGAATTTAATGTTCGCTAGATAATTTGGCGATATCCTTTTTTTTCGCCAAGGATGACAGAAATGAAATCTATTCCGCTACAACATCTTAGTATCTTATATAAGGTATTTTATTAAGACAATTGAAAACAAATTTGACTTCAAAATATGATAGAATATTTATCATTTTTCTTTTAATTAGTATATTATAACTATATTAAGATTTAAAAGCATGGTATATAAAAAGTTTTATTTTATTTTATTTTTTAAATCTTATAATTATTCTTATCTTAATCCTCAATGTTTTCCATCTCTATTAACTTGAATTTACTATTAAAACTTTAACATACTCAAAACCTTCTCATCAGTTCGTTAAAATATACTAAACTTTTCCAAAATCTTTTTCTATTTAAAGTGATACATGTATTTACTTTAAATGTCTAATATTTCATAAGATCTCCTATTTTAAAGTTTTAAAATATTTATCAAATTTACTTATTTTTCTGGTTTAGCCATATTGTTTTCCTTTTTATAACTATAGCTGTTACCATCTTTAAAATATTTAAAATGATGAGGTCATTTTATAATAAAATTATCCATTATGGCGTATATTATATTTCACTCCTCCATAAAAATTTATTTTAAAATCGTCTGCTTCTTTTGTACTTTTATTTTAATAGAATTTTAATAAAAATAAAATTACATATTAGTCTTTTTAGCATTTTAATCTAAAATAGCTTTAGACATATTATATTTCACTCATCCATAAAAACTGATTTTTCAAATCGTCTGCTTCTTTTATGCTTTATTTTAATAGAATTTTAATATAATTTAATTTATATATTAGTCATTTTAGCATTTTTATCCTAAGTAGCAAAAGAAATAATATATATCACTTCTCCATTAAAATTTATAAGAGCCTACAATAAAATTAATTTGTGCTTAATATCAACTGTACGAAAATTTGTATCAATCGCTTTCAAATTTTGACCTTAGCTTCAAATCTCAATCCTGTGGGTTTTTAAATCGGCTACAACGTTTGCGTCTTTATTCGTAAATAGTACTTAATTTGACTGTATTAATTAGCTTGCTGCAATATAATTCAACGTATAACTTAGCCACAGCAACGCGTGGCCGGGTCTGCTAGTAGTCATATATATATTTCTATTAAATGTAGTGTCTTCCATATTTTTTATTTTAATTTTTTTAAACATTAATTATAAAATATTGGTGACAATGAAAGGATACATTGTTGAAGGTGAAAACGTTTTATGCGTCTTATCTAAAATTTCATAACATTTTATATCTGTAAGAAATTTATTTTTAAAAATCGACACAAATATTAATGATAGCAAAAAAAAAAAAAAAAAAAAAAAAAGAATAGTGAAAATATTTCATACAATGAAGTCACTTTCAGCATCCGGTAAAAATGTATCATTTTATTCATAAATTGTTATTGGTTTTTCATTCTAGTTCTATGAAAACTTACTTTACAAATGTTTTGTAGTTGGAATATTATAAAAATCAAACATTTTCTATAACGAATTTTATTTCATTTATTTAAAAGAAAAAACTAGATAAAATGTTTTCATCTTAAATAATTAATTTCGTATTGCCGTAAATAGTAATCTTTCCTTTCAGCTCCATTTCTTTTACATCTTCTCTGGGTAAGTTGATAAAGATATAAAGTGACAGAATTATGATTTCACTAATCCTTCATTTTGGTGGATTAGGAAAGAGACATCATAAACTCTGGAAAAAAGGATTAGAAGTGGCATATTATGAATACACTTTTCCTTTTCCTATTTATGATTTACAAATTGCACTGAAGATAATCCTATGCTGAAGTTCATAAACGTCCAAATTCGCAGAATAATTTTTAATATTGTTAGTACTTCGTTATTTTTATGTCTTACAAATTATGTGCTTCTACCCATAAAGTTTACATATTTAGTTTGTCTTTTAAGTCCTCCGCTAAAATATGCATAAAATTTGATACAACCGCTTTGTATTAAATATTAAAGCAACTTGACGCGAAAAAGAGAAAAATCCAATCTGTTTAAATCTTATATAAAATACTTTGAAGTTTTTTTTATCCATTACAAAATGAAAATTTACATTGTTTTATAATTTTAATAATTGCAGTGTTAATTATTAGAACGGAACTTGAAATAAAAATTATTTCTTCTACGAGTATATATTATATAAATATACAGGAACTAGAAAAGGAAATGTTAAAGTTTTTTTTGTCTGCAATACATCTTCAAAAGAAAATATATATATATATATATATATAATCTGAATCATTGATCTATAATAATATATTAAAAAAGAAAATTTCACGTTTATTTATTTATTTTTTTATTTATTTACTATTATTTTTTCAAAAACCGAATAATAAAAAAATTCAGAAAACACATAACAAAAAATATAACCGAATACCAAAAAGTATCCAGAATTTTGATTCAGTATTCACAGAGAGCAATCATACATTGACAGAGATTCTGAATAAACCGAATAGTAAACATACAAAATATTTTTATAGTTTATCGACAAAATTTTGTTAATTTTATGCGATCAAAATGTACGTTTATGTCTTAATAAATAAAATATTGAAAATTAATTAACAATATTTAGGAAAAATTACTTTACTCATATCGTTCATGATAATTATCCGGAAACTAAAATTCGGAATAAAGCATGTTACTTACATGTATTACATCTTACTATGAGCATATTCATAAATGTATATTGTTGATCAGACAGGCAAATACGGAAGGGTGATTTCCCATTTATTAATCATTTTAAGTTATTCTAGCCGTACAACAACAACAATAATAATAACAATAATAATGAATAAACTCCAACGCCATTGTCAGTTCAAGCAATGTGTTTCAAAACCCGGCACCTCTCGTGTACCAGGCTTGTGATTGACATGCTTAATTTTTCAATGTGTAACAAAATAATAATAATAAGAAGAAGAAGAAGAAGAATGAATAATGAGAAAAAAATCCCATAAAACTCTAAGCCAATTTCTCATTTTCTAAGTAATAGATGTAAATTTATATATACAACAGAATTTAATTTAGTACGACAAGTCTTATTTTAATCTATTATTCCATATAAAGGCATGTAGTAACTGTCTTTCATTCCCTAGCACCGGATACTATATTTAAGATTTTAAATTTCTTTAGTATAACTTTAGCCTAAATACGCTTTGGCGTCTGTTAAATTTCTGTTGTCATTTTGGCAATGAATTAAAATAAGTATCGCAATTGCGAAGTAAAGGTGTTGACGAGAAACTTTTGACCTACTTCCGTGCAAAATCTAAAATTTCTTAAGGGTATTTTACTCTGAAGCTGTTTCGTTTATTTAGCACAATTTTTCTCGCACGTTAATTTTTTTTTCTTCATAAAACTAAATAAATAAATAAATAAACAAATAATCTATTTATTTTTATATTTATTTATTTTTGGCTCATAAATGATAGAAGATTTTGATATACAATTTTTATATTTTTATAAAATAATGCACAAATTTATATCACAAAGTTTGTTTACTTTCAGAAATTTCCATTGTTTTTATTAAATTTAAGCCTTTTCCGGAATTTTTCTTTTCTTTTAAATTAATAGAAATTGTCATCATTATTTTAGAAACTTTATTTTCAGTAATAATAATAATATATATATATATATATATATATATATATATATATATATATAGGAATTTTATAAATGTAGAAATATATAAACAAATGAATGAAATAAAACCCGAAAATACACTGAGATCTTCATCAGGGAGGCCCCTCAGTGTAGGGGTGAATGAGAAGTTTCTGAAAGGACAGTAGCTATAAGCTAATAACTATCCTTAGCCCCCAACATCTCACCAAACAGAAAACCACCAATAACTGAAGAGAAATCTAACAAATATATAATGCATAAAACTACAAAAATATTTTATAAATTTATCAAATTTTAGAATTTACAAAATTACATCAATTCATTAAAAAATACATAGATATAATACACATTATAAATTTTTTCTCGAAAAAATATAAAAATAAATTTGCGAAAGCACTCGAAAAACTCGTGCCCATTGGGATCCCCCTCCGCTGTAAAAAGTAATCTTTCCCGATTGTGATAAAAATTACTTGATTAATCTTATCAGGTTTTGTATTTTTGAAAACGTCTTGTTTAACGGGAAAGATTACTTTTTACAGCGGAGGGGGATCCCAATGGGCACGAGTTTTTCGAGTGCTTTCGCAAATTTATTTTTATATTTTTTCGAGAAAAAATTTATAAATATTACTTTCTTCAGATTTATTGATGATTTAATTGTTTTCAACTGTAACTGTTTCGAAAATATTTCTAAAAATATATATCCTAAAGAATTAATTTTAAACCGTACAGATAATGATAAAATTTCTTTCCTAGATTTAAATATAAAGAGAAAAGAAGATAAATGGCTCCTTAGATTATATGATAAAAGAAAAGATTTTAATTTTAAAGTTAATAGTCTTACTAATTGGTTTTCAAATATCAGCAAAAAAGTTTTAAAAAATATTATGTTCGCACAGCTTAAAAGAATTCATACTATTTGCAATAATGAAGAAGATCTAAGATATGCTCTTGAAGACTTAAAAAGTACCTTGCAAATTAACTGTTACCCGTCCCAATTTTTAACTGTGAGTTTCCAGAGTTTTCCTATCTCGGTTTGTTCTACTTCCGCATTCAAGGGCGATATTTAAGAACCGACGAGTAGCCCCGTCGGCTGAAGATTGTTTGTGTTTCAAATGAAAGGTTGCATTTTTATTTCATTTTATTCTTTCGATTTTACCTTCAGTATTTCTTTTGTGTATTATATATATATATATTTTTTAATGAATTGATGTAATTTTGTAAATTCTAAAATTTGATAAATTTATAAAATATTTTTGTAGTTTTATGCATTATATATTTGTTAGATTTCTCTTCAGTTATTGGTGGTTTTCTGTTTGGTGAGAAGTTGGGGGCTAAGGATAGTTATTAGCTTATAGCTACTGTCCTTTCAGAAACTTCTCATTCACCCCTACACTGAGGGGCCTCCCTGATGAAGATCTCAGTGTATTTTCGGGTTTTATTTCATTCATTTGTTTATATATTTCTACATTTATAAAATTTCTACATCTAAGTTTTGCATTTCCTTTCGCTGCAATTTTGCGCATTGGTTTGTAATTCTCCTATTGGTTTTTCTAATCTGTTGAACTTATATATTTATAAAATTCCTGTTAATATATATATATATATATATATATATATATATATATATATATATATATATTATATATATATTATATATATATACATATTTCAAAATAAATTTCTTAGCTAACTAGTGGCGCCATCTCCTTCTAAAATCATAATATATACATGCAAGTTAACTTTGTAACTCTCTAATTCTCTAGCTCTTGTATTTTTTTAAAAACATGTATAAATACTACTAATAAAAATACATAATGTATGTCGTTCTATACTGATGCTGTTCTATTACTTTAGCACGATTTTTCTAATTTTCATTTTAATCATTAAAATAAATTAATAAATAAATAAATAAATAATAGCACATGCATTTTTTTTCCCGACTTAAAAAGAAATATAAAATTTAAGGTGTTATGCTATAAACGTTGACGATGCAAGAATCCACACTGAAAGGAATAGTACGACCTATCGTACTAGTTATATAGTAAAAATCTGTAAGTAGCAAGACCATCAAGTAAATCAGTAATTATATGTTGTGTAACTAACAAGAGTTTAGAATTTTTATGTTACAAAATGCAAATAAATAAATAAATAAAATAAAATAAAAGATTATTTATAGAATGCAATATTGTAATAAATTAATTACTTTCCAGTGTAAGAAACACAGAATAAATCTTGTACATATCTCAATTTAATAATGATTTTATGTAACTTTCATAGTTGCATGTTTTTCCATCATGTAGGTCACTGTCTGTTTATTTCAAGAAGAAATATTTGTTTTCTGCTTTTCCAGTTTAATGCGTTTCATTAGAACAAATAAGGGTATTAAATAATCCTTGGTAAAGCAGACAAAATTTATTTTCTTCTCTTTATAGCAAAAAGGGAACACTTGAATGTATACATAAATAATATATAAACAATATTTTTCATATACAAATCTACGAATTTTTTCAACGTTATGCGATTTTTAGATGAATAAATCATACATAATAAAAATATTAGAATAATTAAATATGAAAGAAATAAATTTATCTTTCAACCCCCCCCCCCCCTATTTCTTTTCTTTTTTTGTAAGTTCTGTCCTTATGAGCAAAAGATTGAGAAATATAAAACTATATTTCATTACTCTATACAGAAAAATAATGCAAATTAAACAATCGCTGTATAATAGGGGGAAAAAAAAGATAATTTCTTATTTATCTTTCAATGTGTATTACGTTTAGAGTTTTTACCTTGCACTAACTCCGTTCTGTATTCATTAATTTCTTTTCTCCATCAACGACATTCTGTATTTATCATCTTAAATGAAAATCTAGTTTACTGTAGTAATTCTATAAAGATTTATAACTATAATAATATTAAAAATATTATGAAATATTAATCGAATTAAAGTAAATACTTGAAATATTATTAAACACATTTCAATGTAATATATCTTTTGAAGCCATTTTTTGTCAAAAAATAAGTGATTTTTTTTTTTTTTTCATACAAATCAAGATTTAATTAATAAATTTTACTTTTTTGAATGCATATAAATTATAATCATGCGTAAAGATTTTACCTTTCATTAAAAAAAAAAAAAAAAAAAAAAAAAATAATAATAATAATAATAAAAAACATTTTCTTGAATAAATATGCCTAAATACACAATTTTAAAAATAGACTGTTATTTCATCGACTAATTTATTTTCATAATTTTTCCTCAAATAGATTTCAAAAAGTAATTTTTACAAATGCATAGTATAATTCTACTTTCAAAATGACTTGATCATTAGTAAAATATTTAACTGTCTGTAGTATATATATATATATATATATATATATTCATTCTTTTACATTTTACGCACATGTATTTTCCTCATTCATTAGTATTATGTAAAATATCACAATACAAAAGAAAAAATACAAAATAATAAAATACATTAAAAAATATCTCCTATTAAATACCCAAAATGGTTCCCCAGTCGTTCCCGTTTATTGAATTGAACAGTTAATTACATAATGTTATTAGAAAACATGATAATGGTTTTCTGAAAACCATTAATCTGAGCGATTTATAACTTAATAATAATACAACAAAGATTGTCATTCCTACGTAATTAACTTTTTTAAAACTAAAGCTAGCGAAAGACACTTAATGTAATCTAAATATTTAAGAAGAATGAATTATTATTATTTGCAAAAAAATTGCATTTTTGATATATAATTAGAAAAACTATATAATGCATACTTTAAAGTATTTTTGTTTATACAATTTAATTTCATTAGAAGATATTTGTAAATGTATCTTGAATTATTTTTTTAACAGCTGTAAGTCAAAGATTCCTATCATATATCTTTGCGTTAATTAGTAATTTAAAACAAAATGCGTGGCGCGATTTTTTTAAATGAATAATTCTTTATCTATACGTTCATCATGTATAAATATGAAGAAGTATACATTAAATAACCAACCGCAGAAATTTATGTAAGATGTAAAAAATAGTGTAAGATCATTTTTGAAAAAGTCCATTTTTTTATTAAAATTTTCATTTACTAATATATATATATTGTAATTTAGTATAAGTTATTTCAATTTAATTTATTAAAGAGCTAATTACTTAAAGAAAAATGAAAGGATAAATTAAAAATAAAAATAAAAATATACTAAAAAAAATAAAGTTTAGTTGACAGAATTTTTATTTATAAAAAATATTTGTAAGACATCATTTGCACTGGGAACACAGGGAATAAAATTTCCAATTTACATATAACAAATAGTTTTAAATTGGTAAGTTCAATTCGTAGAACATTTCAACAATTAAAATGCAATATTATTGGCGTTACTGTATTAATTTTAATTGTATTATATTTTTTACTTATTTTTTTTTTTATTTTCGATGCTCAAAAGTTAAGCAAGGTTGCCAACGATCAGTTTGTTTCAATTTAAAAATTTATCTCTCGATGAAATGTTTTCAAGCATTGTGTACTTAAAGAACTGGGTCTTCCTCATGTTTTTTAGTGAAGATTGGTTTAAGACAGCATTTAGGGGGC